>OU342745.1:430454922-431654922 GCA_910589775.1 Avena eriantha
TATGGATCCACCAGTGTCATTGCATGTGTGCTCTTTTCACAATCCACATATGGATCCACCATTGTCATTGCATGTGTGTTCTTTTTAGTAACAACAGCCAGTGTCATCTTGCATGCGTGTTCTTTTCGCATACCACCTATGGATCCACCAGTGTCGTTGAATGTGTGTTATCTATAGAGACCACCGACGGATCCACCAGTGTCATTGCATGTGTGGTTCTTTCAGTAACACAACTAGAGTCATTTTGCATGTGTGTTCTTTTCACATACCACATATGGATCCACGAGTGTCATTGCATGTGTGTTCTTTTACTAACAACAACCAGAGTCATTGGATGTGTGTTCTCTTTAGAGACCACACATGGATCCACCAGTGTCATTGAAATGTGTATTATTTTCAACTACCCGCTGTTGGCCACAAACAATCGGGACGCAGAACTAACCAACAACCGCTCTGAGCTTCTAGAAGACCCGATCCCCGATTTTAGGCGCCGTTGGATTGGGGTGCGTGGACGATAGTGATGTCCTTCGCGAGGGCGATCCACGAGAAGTCTGTTCTACGAACTGATTGGCCGTGGCAACTACGCTGGGCCTACGTCCTTGCCTTTATCCCCTTAACCTCGGGGCCAAAATCAGATCGTGTTCCTTCATCGCCATGGAGAGGGAGAGGCCCAAACTCAGCTTGCATGAGGCTTAGATGTTCGCCCACTATGACATACTCGCGCTGCCGTTAGCGAGGCTTCTGGCCGGCTTCGAGCTCAGCTACTCCGGGGTTCCTATCACGCCGCTCTTGCACGACAACGCGTTGGTGAGGCAGATCGAGGAGCGTCATCGCCATCTGTCGGAGCGGAAGAGGGCAATGGCGCAGTACTGGCGTACGAGCGCGTACTGGCGAAAGCTATTCAAGAAGGAGCGGGCTGCGTTGATTGTGCTGTGCGGAACCCACCGGCGGGAGATCCACCCGGATCTGCGCAACCCCGAAGGGAGGCAGCACTTCTGGGCAATGCCTGGGCGTACGACCTCCATCGTTATCGATGCAAGCGCGCCGTGAAGAATCCATGAGGAGGAGGAACGTTGCTTGGAACGTCGGCAATCGATTCTGACGCGGAGGAGGCTGGCGGCGATGCGGACAACGTCGTCAATGATGAAGACTGCGGGAGCGTCATAGTCGATTAGGGCCCCTTCAGCATAAATTAAATGGAAACATTTGCTGCAAGACACCATTATTTTCTGTCATTTGCTGCAACACACCGTCCGATTGTGTCTCTGCCAGGTACCATTACAATTGAGCGGTGTGTTTTAGCAAACGCCAGAAAATAACGGTGTCGTGTAGCAAATTTTCCCAAATTAAATCTATGTACGGTATCTTAATGCGCTCTTTGGATCTAGGTCACCTGAGTCATGGTCGATTATCGTCATAATCTATATATGTTGGTCATGTTTTAGTTTTCTTTGTCTTTGAAACTAGTCGATCGAAACTCGTCTGATCCTGAAAATAAAGTCCGCGCGTTCCCTGGCATATCTGATGGGAAAATACGCTGACTCTGCTCCCTGCACTTGATGGCACAGCCGTAATTTGGAGTGCGCATGAGGAGAAGGGATCGAGCGTGTTGTAATAGTGTACTACTCCTGTCCAGATATAACTGACTTAGTTTTTTTAGATATTTAATAAATGTGTCTATACCCAAAACATGTCTAGATACATGTTTTAGGTTTCTCTGTCTTTCAAACTAATCAAAAGTCGTCAAATTCTGAACAAACAAAGTCATTGCGTTCACACCTGATGGGACAATACGCTGACTTTGCTACTTGATGGCACAGCCATAATTCTGGAGCACACCAGAGGAGATGGGAATGCAAGGGAGATGGGAACTAGTAGCCGTGTCCAAACGCAGGTAAAAAATTAATGTAATAATATTTTTTTTAAATGTAATCTGGTCCACATGACCCCATCACAGACACGTTGTACGCGCCAGATATAATAAAGATGACACGGCTAGTTTAGTTTCAATGATACAATTCAACATAGGACGTTACTGTGCCTGTATCTTTCTGCTCCTCTTATTAGTCTGCTAGCCCACGCTGCATTAACCATTAGTTGATGAGGATAAAAAAATGATAAAATGGCAAATAAAACAATTTTTAAGCTTACCTTTCATCCGGAGAATCGTACAAAGATGAAATTGGTAGGGATTTATTATTTCTCCTGCAGTTAGCCGAAAGATCCTCAAGAACATCCTCAATCACCCCTGTAACTTCTTCATATTCTAATACACCTCCATTATTTGCCCGTTCCTCCCCGTTCCGCTTACCCTTTTGTTTCTTTCACACCATTTTCTCGCCGGCACCTCCACTTCTTCATAAATTGGCTGCTTATGTACGTTTTCCTCCGAGTGCTCATCACCGTCTTCGCGCTGCTCTTCCGCCAGTTCTGGCTGAGAAGCCTCATTTTCTGCCACCGGGGTGTGAACAGGGATAGTAGCATGTGTAACTGGGTTTTTGCACAACCTCTTGATATGGCCGAATCCGCCACAACGTCCGCATTTCCTTTTCCTAGCACCAAGCCTTGGACCTTTATCGGTGGAGGTTACGATCCTTAGCTTTCTAGGCCTCCCAGGTGGCCTCCTAAGAACTGGTGGTTGAAGTTTGAACCCTGGATCGACAATCTCCCAATCATTTTCAATCGGCCATAGGTGGTACGTTTTCTGCATAAGTTGTAGCAAACTTGTCCATGGAGAAATAGTTGTCGACATAGTTCTCTATTTCAGCTCCGTTACCTCTAAGCTTTAAGATAAAGTAAATTGCATGGTGACATGGCAGACCAGTAATCTCCCACTGCCTGCATGAACAAGTCTTGTTTCCAATGTCTACAGTGTATCTCCGTTCAGTTCCACGCTTGTATTCTGCATAAACCTCATCCAATGTTCTGGAACTTCTGACCACCCTCATCTTTATCGTTCTCATTGCACTGGTTCTTGCATTCAGTAACATAACCACCTTTGGAACTATTTTATGGCCTAAAAATTTTCTTGCACAATTTTTTTGCCTTAAATCTATCTTTCCCATTATGCAATGTCTTATTGCATCCAACAAAATAACAATTCCAAGTGTCTTCATGCCCGAAATCTTATCATTGAAACTCTTTGCCAAATTATTGCATACAAAATCCACCTTGCTTAACTCACCAAACTTGCTTCTGGCCCATATCTTAGTGTGATGTTCCTCAAGGTATTTTTCACCTTTGGAACTACATACATGTTCTGCAAGTAAGTAGCATGCGTGCTTGGGATGTATGTGTATGTTGATCGCCACAAGTCCTCTTCAAAGATCTTTCCTTCGAACTTCTTTGTGAAGTAAGTAGCGAGGTGTCGCATGCATTCCCTATGCTCAACCCCAGGAAACAGAGCATCAACAGCATTCTCAAGACCCTCTGATGCACCGGTGTGTATCACCAAGCCTTCAGGGTGACCAATTACTTCACGTAGTCTCTGCATGAACCATGTCCAGCTTTCATTTGATTCACCCTCAAGAACAGCATAAGCTACGGGTAGAAGCCAATTATGCGCGTCCAAAGCACAAGCAGAAGCAACATGTCCCCTGAACTTCCCTGTTAAAGAAGTTGTGCCTATTGGCAAGTATGGCCTGCAGCCGTCTAGGAACCCCTTCCAGCATGCCTTCAGGCAGACAAAACATCTCCTGAAGCATATCTTATCTGCCTGCTTATACCTGAACCCCCTCGAGACCATTTCTCTCCCTTCCACAACCTCGTAATCGATGTCAACAACACTACCAGGTGATGTTTTCTCTACCTTAGCTTTGAAACTATACAACATATGAAAATTGTCATTCCACTTGCCTTGAATGAAGTCTAGAGCCATCTCCTTCCCATCAAAGACTCTATGATAAGGAATCAGAACGTTAAACTTTTTGCTAATCTTTGCTCTGAGTTCAGCTGGTCCAATGTTATGATCCTACCTCACCCAGTCAAGTATAGTAGCAGCAATCCACTTGGTAGTCGCTGGTCTAATTTTACCACTTAAAGAAGTATTAGGGCAGTTGTGTTCCTTAGTGTTTACTTTGATCTGCATTCGATAAGAATCCAAATAATTCAGAGCTAGTTATCAGCAGAATAAATATGAGAAAGACTGAAACTAAATGTAGCTATTGCAACCTGAAATAGGTGTCCACCCCGCATTGGAGATGCATGTAATCTCCATTTACACACATTAATTTCCCTACAGTGCACCCTAAATCTCTTTTGGTCGCTCTTTTCAATGATAAATTCGAACCCAACTCTAATTGCATAGGTTGCAACTGCATATCTACAGTCCTCCACATTATCAAAGACTGTCCCCTCATCAATTGTAGGATTGTCCCTGTCAAAGTGTATCACTGGCCTGTCCACGTCTTCGTCGTCGTATCTACATCCCATTTCCACATCTTCACATTCCTCTTCCTCATCAGTCCCATAGTCAGGCTCAAAGTTCGAATCAACCAAATATTCCCTACTCTCCATCCTATCAGGGTCAGCAGCCACGTCTGGATATGCTTTCTCATCATCATCCGCACCGCCACACGTTTCAGTGCCTTCATGCTCGCTTGACAAAGCATCATGCTCAAGGAAAAGCTGTACAGACGTCCCGCGGTTACCAACCCATATCCTTGGCATCACCACGGGACTATAAACACTAATTGGGGTATGCATATAAGGAATCACAGTTCTTACCTTTCAATATGGACGCACGACACCTTCTCCGGGCTCCATACCTCCAAAGCTCTGCACCCGGCTACCTCTCCCCCCGTTTCGTTGTCCTTTGTGCTCTCCGGACTTGAAGGAGATTCTGTGCTCTCTAGCCGCGTAGGACCCATATCCGTGCTCTCAAGCCTCGCAGGATCCATCTCTGAGCGGGATCCGGATCACCAGCGTCGTTGGGGCCCCTAACCTAATGGCCGACTCTCGGTTTTCGTTTCCAGACGCGCCTGGGCGGTGGGCGGCGGCAAGGAGACAGGGCAGGGAGGGGAGGGGACGTGAGGGGATGGCAGGGAGGGGAGGGCGGGAGGACGACGGCCCAAGGGGACAACGATAGCGGTGCACGACTGAGCGGAGTGGCGGCGGCAGGAGCAGTAGAGAGGAGCGGATCGGAGCTGCTTGCGACAAAGCATGGAAAATTGCACAATAATGTGTTGGTGGGTGGCACCAGCCCTCGAACCTAGGACGCGCGCCGTCGTAGGTGGAGGAGGCGGGCCCACCTGTCCAAAAACATGCCACCTGTCAGCGCACTATACACGGGGAGCACTTCATGGAATTTTTAGCAGGTCCCACATGTCAGTCTGTTTGATCAAGACTTGCATGCAGTGCATGGTTGGTCCACGCACTAGTTCCCGAAAAAAGCCCATTGATCCAAACTTGAATTGGCAGTTCCGCTTCTTCTCCCCCGTCTCATCGTCTCCTCGCAGTGGTAGTTCTGCTTCGTCTCCCTCGTCTGTTATCCTCTTCTTCTTCTCCTCGTAGTGGTAGTTGTTCTTTCTTCCTCGATCAAAACATTCCTGCACGTAAGCCATGGCCAGTAGCCAGATGAAGAGGAACTGGGCCGATCTCCTGGCCGACCCACTTCGCAAGATCGCCGACTATTTGCTGGAGAAAGAGGAGTACGTCGACACCTATGCTGCTTGTCGGGAAGTTTGCACTGATTGGCGCCGCACTTTAAAGGTGCCCGAATTCCATCTCAACAACTGGATCATGATAGATAACAGACTTCCAGACGAAGGCGACTTCACCTTCCTCAACCTCGCCCTTGGTCGTTGCTTCAGGACAAATCTAATGGACGTCCATCGCAGGTTCACATTCACATCCGATATTTATTGGTATTTTCCATTGTAAACATCTTAGTGTTAACTGATGCCCTCTTCTTCCAAAAGATTCTACTTCGTCGGTGTTTCTCGTGGCATCATCGTGCTTGCTCAGAGGGTGGAGCCATACCAGATTCGGCTTCTGAACCCAATCACTCACAAGTCTAACACTGAGTTTCAAGCACACATACCATCTGATCTTCTGCAATCTCTCGTCATGACGAAGTCCCCGACGATGCTATTTGTTTGCACTGATTATCCAGATCATATTGCATGGGCCGATGAGAGCACCCCAATGGGGGAAATCAATGGATCATTTGGAGAAGGATTGTATTTGCCACCTCCTGATATGCTTCTGGTCTGCATGACGGCATTCCGAGGGGAAGTATATGCATTACTTGAGAATGGAGACATCTTGTCGACCAACATCTAGTTAGAGCAGCGCGCGAGCACTGTCACGATGGCCAAAATAATTTCGGCCCCAGTCTTTGAACAGGTACGCGGAACCTACAAATTTTACCTTGTGGAGTCAGATGGTGATCTGCTTCTTGTGTTGAACGGGGATTTCACCAAAGGGCAACCGGTGTTGTACCGGGTGGACACGGAGAACCGCTCTCTGGAGGCCATCGGTGACATTGGAAGTCGTGCCCTCTTTGTTGGTCACAATCGGTCTATCTCCATTGACACCAGGTTACACCCCACAGTCAAACCCGGTTGCATATACTACAGGAATTTTATCAGACTGTACGATCATGAGGTTCAAGCCTGGGAAGAGGAACCAACAATGGTAATGTATGGCTTAAGTCTGGAACATACACCGAGGCCTTACCCTCTGTACGAGATACTAGCAGCACACTGCAAACGGAGAGAGTTCCCTGAACATGTGTTGCAGCACGTCGGAGCCGCCGACGACGAAATATATAGGGGAGAATGAATCATATATTCATCCTAGGTTATTTGCTAGCATTTTCAGGTCTATTTTTTGAAGTAGAAATTTGTACTGTATTTATATTATTTCGATGATCAGAATGCGTATTACCTTTCAGACAAAATTGTAATGTATTTAAATTTAGTACTTCTAGAATTCAAAGTATTTATTTTTAGTAGCTTCTTTCAGAATTCTCTGTGTTCGACACGGGCATCAGCTCAGCACCGGAATTCAGGTCCCACATGGAAAATTGCACAATAATGTGTTGGTGGGCGGCACCACCCCTCGAACCTGGGATGCGCGCCGTCGAAGGTGGAGGGGCGGGCCCGCCAGTCAGAAAACATGCCACGTCGGCATCCCCTATTTCTGATGCCCTTTAAAAAATAAAACATGCCACGTCGTTATCCCCTGTTTTTGATGGTGTTGCTACACTCGACGGTACATGGTGGCATATAAATAATATCATATAAACATAAGGGCACAGTCGTCAACATTTCTAAAATGAAACCTGGTCCCGTCTCCTACCTGTCCTGGTACATTGCCCGATGAGGTGGATAGCCACAACCGATCTTTTTAATATGTTCACACTCTTATGCTGAGAAGGGAAATAAAGATTGAGCTGTTAATGCAACGAGTATCAAATTATTACCCTCTAAGGAAATCGGAAATGGTTATTTTCACGCGTGCCCGTAGTCCAAACCTACTGTCAGTCTTTCACTCCCCTTCTCCGACTAACCACAGTTCACCTTGTGCAGCTCCTCCGCGCCGCACCAACTAGGGTAACATTGCCCCGCCTAAGCCGCCGCCGCCGCCGCGATAGCCGCCGAAACTGGTATTTAGCCCCTCTAAGGCAGGCCATGAAGCTCTACTTCAAGTCCGGTCTCCCATTGCCCTGCCAGGCGGATGATTTCCCCGAATGTGCCGAATCGGCCGCAGCGGCGACTGTGCCGTCATCGGCGCCAGATGCGGCAAGTAGGGCCAAGAGAGCGATGTGGAGAAATTGCGTGGCGGCATTACGGCATGCTCTAGGCAATGGGAACAAGGTACGTATCAAATCGTTCATGAGAGCATGCCGCCGAGGGTACACACCCTCGAACAAGGCAGTGCCAAGGTCTAGGAACTCTCGCGTCCACGCTTCGGCGCGGACTACCTTACCTCAGTGGGGTAGGCTGGGAGCACGCCGTCTGCGGCAAAGACGCTCCATCCTACGCACCGTCGAAGGCCGTACCGTGGCGGCGACCAAGCGTCTACACTCAGCATGCTGGATTGTTCGACAGCAGGAGCCGGCGGCGGGCATCAGCTCAGCCCCGGAATTCAAGTTCGAGTTCACACGGACCTACGATCCCGAGAAGGAGATGTCGAATTTCAGTTTCGAAGAAATCGTTGTGGTGGCGCGGATGGTCCAACTGAACCGGGACTGGCGCACGCAAATCGCTCGTGCATGAACGATGCAGATTTCTTGTAGTTTGGTGGGAAGGCAATAGATCAGTTTGGGTTAAATGATCAAAGAACTTATGTCCTCTCAAGGCAATTGGCTAGCCAACTTTTCTGGTGGAGATCTGTAGTTTCTTTAGTGTAGAATAGTTAAGTTCAAACTGAAGAATGGCTTTTGTAGATGAAATGCTGACGAATTGTTCTATAAATTAGTAGGAAGTTTAGTCCACTTTTGTGCAGGTATAAGACCCTTTTGTATGGAAGTACTACTGTTGTAAGAAAATACTATCAAGTACCTATTTCCTTCAATTACTAGTCGTGGTTCAATCCAGTTAACTGGCATCTTTTTATCCCAGACTACAGATTTTGCGTCTGCTGTCTATGCTGTACACCATTTTTTCCTTTGTCTTGTGTTGCCTGCAAAATGGTCATGTAGTTCAACGTGTTACAAATGTAGCTACCTTGTACTCCCTCCGTTTCAAAATATAAGATGTTTTAGCTTTGTGAATGAAGTGTATCTAGTCCCCTTTTAGTATGTAGGTTCATCTAGGTTTAGAAAGCACCATCACTAAAATATGTCTAGATAGGCTCCATTCACAAAGCTAAAACATCTTATATTTTGAAACGGAGAGAGTACTTGAAGAGGAGATGGACTACATTTTCCTGGCATCCACAGAATTGACATTGCTCATTGCCAGACCACCCTCTTTTCATGAGGTTGTCCTTGGTTATTCACAGAAATTATAAAGCACGGTGTTCAACTACATCGATTCAAACTATTACACGCACACAAACTACATCAAATTCATTACCCACACATACTACATCGATTCAAACTATTGCACACACATACTACTTCAAACTATTACACACACACGTACTACATCGATTCAAACTATTACACATTTTTACTCGATGCTAACTTCCTGCTACGCTCTCCATACTACAAATTCATTAGCCACACATACCACGGCAATTCACTAGAGCTTTGTCTTCACTCGAGGGAAATCAGAACCACCAGCTCGTCCAAGCCCGATCCCCCCCACCGAAACTATATGCCCCGTCGCGAAACGGTGGCGGTCCTATGCCAACAATCCTTCCAGGCCAACACTGCAGGCGACGAGGGCGCTTTCTGGCAGCCTCTTCGGGGCCCTGAATGCCATGTACCGAGTCCAGAACCTCCACTAGGTGGATGATGATCGGGTGCTTCCAACAAAGCTGTCGCCCTGCCCTACTTGGAATCTGCACCTCGTACATCTTAGGGACGGCGTCAGGATCTTTCAGCCATGCCTTTACCTCGATGACCCATCTGTCGCTCGGTGGCACGATTTCCACCAGCTCGCCGCCAAGGCTACTCACGACCTGCTTGAGGGCCTCTGGCTCCCAAGCATCCAATGGGAGGCCGTCAAAGCTGAGTTTGGAGAAGAAACGAAGCTGCCCCAAGCGATCGTCCCACCCATAGGCGCGATGCCAATGCATGAAGCTCATTTTCTCCCCGCAGCACTTGAAAGAACGGGAAGAATGCAGAACACGCTCGGTGTCTAAGCTGTTCTCGAACCGGACGAAAAAATCGAATGGCAGCGCGCATACCTCAATGTTGACCTCATTTCGTCTAATCCCAAAACGAGACCTGAAAGCCGACAGCAACTCTGTCGGCGACACGGCGGGACGGACGCCCAACACGGTGGCCATGAGAGCGTGGTCGTCCAACTGCTGTGCCAGGGCTACCATGCCTAGGGTGCGCGGCAGCACGCAACTTCCCGAGGCCGGTCGCCAGCCTAGATCGCCCGATGGGACGCGCTCCGCCGTGCGAGAAGGACTAGCCAGAGGCGAGATATTAGTCCAGGGACGCGAAGCTCCGATACGGCAGACGATGCAACGGCGACGGCAGCGAGCTTCGATTAGAGGCGTGGGAGGTTGACCGGACATGGCGGAGACACAAATTAGAGCAAGTGCGAGCTCCGATCTGAGACGAGCAGCCGGAGCTGAGCAAATGTTATGGGGAGGGGAGCAGGGGAGAAGACCAGAGCAGAGCACAGAAATAGATCTCGTCCACTCAGGGATCTGGTCCACGCAGTGGTAAGCTAGTCCTCGACCGCAAAAGATAACGGGGAATACTGACATGGCAGGCCAAGAAGAGTTGACCTAACAGCGGTATTTGAGTTCAACCGTTTTTTGTCTGGTTCAAATGACTGTTTGGCCGTTAGATTTGTATTCACCCCCATTTGGCCCTTCTGGAGAATTGGCGAATCTACTATGGCTCCTCCGCGCGATTGATGGCAACTCGGGTACCGCGGTGCGCTCACCCACCAAGTTTGGTACCGCAAACGAACATTCCCCCCTCTATAGCCTTTGTTGGGTATGCCGAGAACGGTTTGTATGTGGTAGATTTCGATAAGAAACCCACACCGACTGCGACATGCCTAATGGCGAAAGGTGACGTGGGATGGCTTTGGCATCGCCGTCTTGCCCACGTCAACATGAGGTCTTTGCAAAGTCTCCACACCGGAGGCCACATCCTTGGTTTAAAAGATAACGTGTGTTTTGTCAAAAATCGTGTGTGTAGGGCATGCATCGAAGGAAAGCTCCATGAGATGGCACACCCCCCCCCCCCCAACTACAACCATCTACTCCGATGGGATCTTGGAGCTCCTTCACATGGACCTCTTTGGTCCACCATCCTTTGATAGTCTTGGGGGGAAGAAGTATTGTTTGGTTATTGTTGATGACTACTGATGGCTCAAAATATATTCGAGCTTGTTTGGAACTCCAAGAGGAAGGTATCATGAGCGTGCAGCAGCAAGTTTTCCCTCAGTTATGAAACCAAGCTTATCAAACCAGTAGGAGCAAGGAAACAACTCCAAGGTGTTGTTTCCAACTTGGAATCCAGCACAGCACAACCACGGAACTTTGCCCCAACTTACAGTGAGGTTGTCAATCTCACCGGTTTTGCTGAAAACAAAGGATTAAACGTATTGTGTGGAAGATAGTAATTGTTTGCTGAAAGTAAACAGTAAAGAGATGGTAGATTGATGGTAAAAGAATGGATCGGGGTCCATAGTTCACTAGAGGTGATTCTCCAAGATACATGACATGTTGGGTGAACAAATTACAGCGGGGCAATTGAAAGACACCGAGAAAGCATACATGCATATACTAATCATCTTGAATCCTATGAGATTTGATTGGGCATTACAACATTATACATAGACCGTAATCCAACTACATCTATGACTAATAATCCACCTTCAGGTTATCATCCGAACCCCCTCCAGTATTAAGTTGCAAGCAACAGATAATTGCATTAAGCAAAGTGTGTAAAGTAAACAATACGATTGTCCCATGGACAAAGGATTTATGTTTTCTCCCTAGTAGCAACAGCACATCTAGTACCTTAGAGATTCTTGTCACTTCCCCAGGTTACTAGAGGCATGAACCAGTATCGAGCATAAATACTCCCTCTTGGAGTTACTAGCATCTACTTGGCCAAGATAGCTACTAACAACGGAAAGCATGCAAGATCACAAATAACATAGACATGATAGAATCAATAATCAATCTAAAATAGCATCTCAATATCCATCGGATCCCCGCAAACACAACATGTAAGATTACAAATAGATGATCTTGATCATGAACGGAACTCACAAGATCTAAACATGATAGCACAAAGGAGGAGAACCACCCATCTAGCTACTACATGGACTCGTAATCTAGGGATGAACTACTCACGCATCACATCGGAGGCAGTCATGGTGATGAAGAAGGTCTCCAGGGTGATCTCTCCCCTCCGACAGGGTGCCGGGAAGAGCTTCAGATCCCTCCTGATCTAGGGATGGAGATGACGGCGGCTACAGACCCTTTCATGGAATTTTGATCGGGTACTTAGGGTTTTCGTCCTGGGAGGCTTTTATCGGCGAAAGTGCAAGGTCGGTGGAGCACCAGGGGGCTCACACTCCTGGTGGCGTGCCCCCAGGCCGCGCCGCCACCAGGTGTGGCCGCCCTGGTGCGCCACTTCGTCTCCCATCCGTACTTCGTGTTGCTTCGGGTAAAATATTGACTTTGGCTTTTGTTTGGTCCAATTCCGAGAATATTTCCTTACTAGATTTTCTGAAACCAAAAACAGCAGAAAACAGGCAACTGGCACTATGGAATCTTGTTAATAGGTTAGTTCCAGAAAATGTATAAAAATACCTCAAAGTATGAACAAAACATAAGAAAGGAGATACTAAACAAGCATGGAACATCAAAAATTATAGATATGTTTACGATGTATCAACATCCCCAAGCTTAACTCCTGCTCGTCCTCGAGTAGGTAAGTGATAAAAAAGAATAATTTTTGAGGTGACATGCACCATCACAATCTTGATCAAGGTATTTGTAAAACATTGATAGTTGGGATCATAGTACTTTTACATAGCATGAAAGATATAGTTCTAACAATAAGACATAGCAACTATGTTGTAACATGAAGAGGTACAAACAAAAGATTCATGAATAACAATGCTTTGAAAGACATTTATTTGTTTCACATATAGAAAACATAATGAGAATGGTATTCATCTTGTCCCTCATAGTGTAGCAAAATAAATGCATAGGACACCTTCAAAGTTCATAAGGGTGACTAGATACAAATAGTTTAAGAACAAGCAATATCAAAGTTATGAATCAATCAACAAGTTTTGGGATAATGCACATTAAACTAAGAATGACCACTATGCTCTCTCAATAGGTGCATAAAGATAGAAGATGGAGACTCAACATAAAAGTAAAAGGAAGGCCCTTCATAGAAGGAAGCAGGGATTCAAGTCTCATAAAGATCTTCCAAAAATTATGGTACTTATTAGCTTTCATCTCTCATTGCCCCTATCATAAGCATCTTTAGGTGATTAAGGTTAAAGTGAGCAAATATGAGGATATGCTTGACAAGTTATAAGCTGAAAATCTCATGCCCCTTACTTACGAGTACCGAAGCTCATGCTACTCAACTTTAGTCGCAGGTAAGTTCTTGTCATTGTAAGTACATGTGTATCATAGAGAACCACCAACGGAATACCCCTTGCCCGATGATATAGAAGCTTTCCCATATCAAAATGACATGGCAAGCAGACAATGAGCATCTCAACGATCTTTTTGTATGCTATTTGCATAGGGTTTTCCCTTTTTCTTTTTTTTCTTTTTTTAGGATGCTTCACAGATTACTCACTATGGTTATGCTGCATGTTTCCACCATGATTAGGCATGGCTTAGACTATCCACCCAAGCATTTCTCTAACACATATACGAACTCCATGAGCCTTACAAGCTCCCCTTTCATTTCACACCACCGGGATCCATAAGCAAAAGAACATGATATCAACTAAATAAAGTGCAATGTTGAAAGCGTTCCCTATGGTAACATGGTTCTTCTAATTCACAACTTACAAAACGCAACATAGATGGACACAATGGTTCAAGTTTATAAGTGCAAGAAAGTAAAGTGTGTCTTCAAGTTCGTGAGAGCTTTAATCACTAATTTTCACATAACAAGTTTAATTTGGAAGGTAGATAAAAACATGAATATACTTGGAATAGAAATAATGCTAATAGGTAGGTATGGTGGACTCTTTGGAATAACTTGGTTTTATTTGGAGTTATATGCATGAGTGGAACTCATACTTGGTACATGTGGAGGCTAGCAAAAGACTGGGAGCGACCAACTAAGAGAGCAATAATGGCCATAATCATGCAAAGCGACAAAACATTATTAATTAAAGAATAAAGTGATATTGCAAGTCGAAAACTAAATGATCATAGAGGCTATGGTGACTTGGTATAGTCTTAACATGGTGTGAGCATGCGCCAAGTCAACCCAAATAAAGTATCAAAGGAGAATACCACAATATTATGCTTTTATATGCTAAAACAACGCATGATTCTTTCAAGGCACATTAAGCAATCTCAATTGTTTGTAACAAGTCATGCTACAGCAATAATCACTAAGAATAAAGTCAAAGCAATATCAAGCATGACATGATAAAGTCTAAGTCACAGTTAAAAACAAGACTCCTTTTATACCACTTATAAGCATGAACTTTACTACTCTTTTCCAATCCAAATCAACTTATTTGAAACTATGTATGAATGCGGGGGTCCAACCAATTTATTTAAGCAAAACAAGCAAAAGAAAAAACATAAAAAAATGAAGACGCTCCAAGAACAACACAATTGTGCATGAAACAATAAAAATGAAGTGTTTGGAAGAAACCTGAGATTTTTATTGATGAAGAAGGGGATGCCTTGGGCATCCCCAAGCTTTGAGGCTTGTACTTCTTGAATATTTCTTGGGGTGACACGGGTGGAATCCCCAAGCTTGAGATTTTGTCCATACTACATCTTATCACATTATTCTTCCTTACACTTTAAAATTTCCTTCATACAAAACCTCACACAATCTTCATTAGCAACATTAGTGTACTTAAGATAAAAAGTCTTTAGGTTCTGTTTCAACACAAGTAAAACTTCCATTAAAATACAAGATATTGTAGCAATTCCTTCTAAAAGTTCAAGAATTTGGCAAGAACTCAAAGAGAAAGAGATTAAGAGGCAAATGCAAATGATGGCAGAAATCTGTCAAAATAGACCAGTAGGTAAAAACCGATATTTTCGAAGATCTTCTCTTGCTCAAATAGAAAAGTGTTAGGCTAACGAAAGTTAGATAACAACATGGGGCAGAAGCACAAAAAATTACAGCTCAATCCGACATACAGAGATGTTTCACGAATTTTTACAGCGAAGCACAAAAATCTGTTTCGGGACAGCAACTTTCCCAAGCATTATTTATCTCTTATTAGAGGTTATTATTGGCACAAAAACCACACAAAAAGGATAAGGAGATGTTATTACAGTGACAATAACTTCTAAGACTCAACAAAAGAAAAAATTATTGACTAAAAAATTGGGTTATCTCCCAATAAGTGCTTTTCTTTAACGCCTTTGAGCTAGGCATAAGAAGCAAGATTCAAGTATTTTCAAATGAAGAAGCATCAAGAGCAAATTTTGTTTTAATAGGAGATGCAAAAGGAATATTCTCTCTCTTCTTAGGGAAGTGTTCTATACCTTTCTTGAGTGGGAATTGATATTTAATGGTGCCTTCTTTCATATCAATAATGGCACCAACAGTTCTAAGAAAAGGTCTTCCCAAAATAATAGGACAAGAAGCATTGCATTCAACATCCAAAACATAGAAATCAATGGGTACATAGGTATTGTTAACCATAATAAGAACAGTATTAATACTCCCCATGAGTTTCTTTTTAGCATTATCATCAAGTTGAACATCTAAATAACAATCTTCCAATGGTGATAAATCAAGAATTTCATAAATCTTCCTAGGTATAATAGAAACACTACTACCAAGATCACATAAAGCTTTGAGATCAAAATAATTTACTTTCATATTAATGATGGGTTCCCAACAATCTTCTAATTTCATAGGGATAGAAGCTTTATGTTTCATCTTTTCTTCTTTAATTTTTATGAGAGCATCAATAATGTGTTTTGTAAAGGCCATATTCACAGCACTAGCATTAGGACTTTTAGCAAGCTTTTGTAGGAACGTAATTACTTCAGAGATATTGCAACCATCAAGATCAAAATCATAATTACGATCCAAGGTGGTAGAGCTATTGTTTGTTGCAAAAGGAATGGAGACTTCATGTGGTTTGCTAGCTTCAACATTAGTGGTGGTGATAGTACAAATACTATTATTTCTAGCAATTTCATGTTCTCTTTCCCACTTAGCATGCAATTCAGCTAACAGTCTAACATTTTCATCAATTCTAACTTGTATGGCATTAGTAGCAGCAAAGGGATTTTCAATAGTTTCAGGTTTAGCAGCCATTTTATTAATCAAAGAAGATTGTGCTTCTGATAATGATGTTATATTTCTTTCAGCATTAGAGAGTTTTTCCTCAATAGTTTTATTGAAAGCAGTTTGTTTACTAATAAAATCTTTAAGCATGACTTCAAGTTCAGAAGGTGCACTTCTATTATTGTTGTAGGAATTTCCATAAGCATTACCATTATTGGGAGGATATGGCCTATAATTATTATAACCAAAATTATTCATGTAGGCATTGTTGCTAAAATTATTATTTCTAATAAAGTTCACATCAACTTGCTCTTCTTGAGCAACCAAAGAAGCTAAGGGAACATGATTTGGATCAATATAAGCTTTCCCATTCACAAGCATAGACATAATAACATCAATTTTATCACTCAAGGAGGAGGTTTCTTCAACATAATTTACCTTCTTACCTTGTGGAGCTCTCTCAGTGTGCCATTCGGAATAGTTAACCATCACATTATCAAGGAGTTTTGTTGCAGGACCCAAAGTAATAGTCATAAAGGTACCTCCAGCAGCATAATCCAGCAGATTTCTTGAAGAATAATTTAGTCCTGCATAAAAGGTTTGGATAATCATCCAAGCAGTCAGTCCATGAGTGGGACAATTCTTTACCAAAGATTTCATTCTTTCCCAAGCTTGAGCAACATGTTCATTATCAGATTGTTTAAATTTCATTATTTCACTTCTCATAGATATAATATTAGTAGGAGGATAGTATTTTCCAATGAAAGCATCTTTGCATTTAGTCCAAGAATCAATACTATTTCTAGTTAGGGATAGCAACCATTCTTTAGCTTTTCCTCTCAAAGAGAAAGGAAACAATTTAAGCTTAATAATATCTCCATCTATATCCCTATGTTTTTGCATCTCACAGAGTTCAACAAAGTTATTAAGGTGAGCAGCAGCATCTTCAGTACCAACACCAGAAAATTGTTCTTTCATAACAAGATTGAGCAAAGCAAGTTTAATTTCAAAGAAAGTAGCTTCAAGAACAGGTGGAGCAATAGGTGTGCACATGAAATCATTGTTCTTGGTGCTAGTGAAATCACACAACTTAGTATTTTCAAGAGTATTCATTTTTTTTGTTTTTTTTAATAAAGGAAGCAAACCAGTACAACTATTTTTTTATAAAAGAAACAAGCAAACAAAGCATAAATAAACTAAGCAAAAAAAAAACAAAGTAAAGAGATTGGTTATGAGGGACTCCCCTTGTGAATATGTCCTTGACTCCCTGGCAACGGCGCTAGAAAAAAAGGCTTGATAGCTCAAAATATATTCGAGCTTGTTAGGAACTCCAAGAGGAAGGTATGATGAGCACAGCAGCAAGTTTTCCCTTAGTTATGAAACCAAGCTTATCGAACCAGTAGGAGCAAGGAAACAACTCCAAGGTGTTGTTTCCAACTTGGAATCCAGCACAACACAACCACGGAACTTTGCCCCAACTTATAGTGAGGTTGTCAATCTCACCGGTTTTGCTGAAAACAAAGGATTAAACGTATTGTGTGGAAGATAGTAATTGTTTGCAGAAAGTAAACAGTAAATAGATGGTAGATTGATGGTAAAAGAATGGATCGGGGTCCATAGTTCACTAGAGGTGATTCTCCAAGATACATGACATGTTGGGTGAACAAATTACAGCGGGGCAATGGAAAGACACCGAGAAAGCATACATGCATATACTAATCATCTTGAATCCTATGAGATTTGATTGGGTATTACAACATTATACATAGACCGTAATCCAACTGCATATATGACTAATAATCCACCTTCAGGTTATCATCCGAACCCCCTCCAGTATTAAGTTGTAAGCAACAGATAATTGCATTAAGCAAAGTGTGTAAAGTAAACAATACGATTGTCCCATGGACAAAGGATTGATGTTTTCTCCCTAGTAGCAACAACACATCTAGTACCTTAGAGATTCTTGTCACTTCCCCAGGTTACTAGAGGCATGAACTAGTATCGAGCATAAATACTCCCTCTTGGAGTTACTAGCATCTACTTGGCCAAGATAGCTACTAACAACGGAAAGCATGCAAGATCACAAATAACATAAACATGATAGAATCAATAATCAATCTGAAATAGCATCTCAATATCCATCGGATCCCCGCAAACACAACATGTAAGATTACAAATAGATGATCTTGATCATGAACGGAGCTCACAAGATCTAAACATGATAGCACAAAGGAGGAGAACCAACCATCTAGCTACTACATGGACTCGTAATCTAGGGATGAACTACTCACGATCACACCAGAGGCAGTTATGGTGATGAAGAAGGCCTCCAGGGTGATCTCTCCCCTCCGACTGGGTGCTGGGAAGAGCTTCAGATCCCTCCCGATCTAGGGATGAAGATGACGGCGGCTACAGACTCTTCCGTGGAATTTTGATCGGGTACTTAGGGTTTTCGTTCCGGGAGGCTTTTAGAGGCGAAAGGGCAAGGTCGGTGGAGCACCAGGGGGCCACACCCCCTGGTGGCACGCCCCCCAGGCCGCGCCGCCACCAAGTGTGGCCGCCCTGGTGCGCCACTTCGTCTCCCCTCTGGACTCCGTGTTGCTTCGGGTAAAATATTGACTTTGGATTTTGTTTGGTCCAATTCCGAGAATATTTCCTTACTAGCTTTTCTGAAACCAAAAACAGCAGAAAACAGGAAAATGGCACTGTGGCATCTTGTTAATAGGTTAATTCTAGAAAATGTATCAAAATACCTCAAAGTATGTACAAAACATAAGAAATAAGATACTAAACAAGCATGGAACATCAAAAATTATAGATACGTTTACGACGTATCAACTACTCAAGATACATATGGGTATATTTCTTCAATAAGAAGAGTGAGACTCAACAAACCGTCATCAATTTTGCCAATGAAGTGCAACGTCAACATAATAAGAAGATCTTGGCCATTAGAAGTGACAATGGGATCGAGTTCAAGAACTACACCCTTGATGAGTTTCTTGGTGATGAGGGGATCAAGCATCAATATTCGCTCATGATACCCCTAAAAAAATGGTGTTGTGGAAAGGAAGAACCGGACTCTTATGGATATGGCAAGGTCCATGATTGCGGAGTTCAAGTCCCCTTATAACTTTTGGGTCGAAGCTATCTCTACCGCTTGTCATATTGCCAACCGGGTTTATCTTCGCAAGTGTTTGGATATGACTCCATATGAGATTCTCATCGACAATAAGCCAAGTATTCACTATCTTCGAGTATTTGGGTGCAAGTGCTACATTCTAAAGAAAGGTAACCGGTTATCTAAGTTCGAGACTCGCACTATTGAAGCTATATTTGTTGGCTATGCATCAGACTCTCATGCCTATAGGGTCTATAACAAGTCCACCAAACAAGTTATAGTATCCTCTAATGTGAAGTTTGATGAGTATAATGGCTCCCAAGTGGGGCAAATTGATCTTGCTGATGTAGGTGATGAAATTCCTCCTCAAGCCATAAGAAGAATGGGTGTGGGATTTTTCCGCCCCATTGAGGAACCCCTTGTGGTGGAAGGAGAAGGACAATGCTCTACTCAAGTGGAGCCTTCACCTACTCAAGATCTACATCAACCCCATAGCCATCAAGATGTCATTGTTGAAGAGATATCTCATGATCAAGGTCAAGCTCAAGCTAATGATGGGTGTCCTTCACCCCATAATGACCAAGGTCCAGCTCATGAAGGTGATCAAGGCCAAAATATCGAGCAAGCTCAAAGAGAGGAGCAAGCCCCATTTCAAGGTCAAGCTGAGGATCAAAATAGTGGCGATGACCAAGTAGCTTCTCAAGAATCCGTTGAGGAAGCTCATGCTCGTCGTGAAGAAAGAAGGATCGCCAAGCTCATCCGTGAAGGAATTACTCTTGAAAATGTTGTTGGTGATCTTGAAAGGGGCATTTCTACCCGTAACCAAGTGGCTAACTTTGTTGGCCACAATAGTTTCATTTCTTGTGTAGAGCCCCAAAAGGTGTATGAAGCGCTCGAAGACTAGGATAGGCTTGAGGCCATGCATGAAGAACTTCACAAACTCGAGTGAAACAAAGTGTGGTCACTGGTGGAAAGACCCAAGGAGTGCTGTAATGTCATCGGGACAAAGTGGATCTTCAAGAACAATCAAGATGCAAATGGGATGGTTATTCACAACAAAGCAAGATCGGTGGCTCAAGGCTTCTCCCAAGTCGAGGGTGTCGACTACGGTGAAACTTTCGCCCTCGTTGCCCGTCTTGAATCCATTCATATCTTGCTTGCATATGCATCTCATAATAACTTTAAGTTACAACAAATGGATGTTAAGAGTGCATTTCTTAATGGTCCCTTAAATGAGTTGGTGTATGTCAAGCAACCTCCAGGTTTTGAGGACCCCAAGTTTCAAAACCACATCTATAAACTTGATAAGGCACTCTATGGTCTTAAGCAAGCACCACGTGCATGGTATGAGCACCTTAGAAAGTTTTTGGTATACCGTGGTTTCGAAGTTGGGCTAATCGACCCTACTTTTTTACTAAGAGAGTTGGAGGAAACTTGTTCATATGAAAAATTTACATTGATGATATTATATTTGGTTCTCCTAACAAAACCTTCAATGATGTCTTTGCTAAGCTAATGACCGATGAGTTCGAAATGTCTATGATGGGTGAATTGCAATTCTTCCTTGGATTTGAAGTGAAGAAATTGATTGGAGGTATCTTCATTAATCAAGCCAAGTACATTCAAGATATGCTCAAGAGGTTCAAGTTGATGGACTTAAATGGAGCCAAGACTCCCATGCCTCTCAAGTGTGATCTCACTCTTGATATAAAGGGTAAAGATGTGGATAAAAAGGTATATCGGTCTATGATTGGTTCTTTGCTTAATCTGTGTGCATCTAGACCAAATATCATGTTAAGTGTGGGTATTTGTGCACGGTTTCAAGCTGCCCCAAAAGAAAGCCACCTCGTGGCGGTCAAGCGAATCTTTAGATATTTAGTTGATACCCCAAACTTTGGCTTATGGTACCCCAAGGGCTCAAGCTTTGTTCTTCATGGTTTCACGGATTCGGATTGGGAGGGAGACAAAGTTGGAAGGAAATCAACCTCCAGGGCTTGTCAATTCCTTGGTAGGTCATTGGTGTGTTGGTCATAAAAGAAACAAAATTGTGTCTCCTTGTCCTCCGCCGAAGCCAAGTATATTGCGGACGCTAGTTGTTGTGCTCAACTATTGTGGATAACTCAAACTTTAAAGGATTACGGTGTCACGTGTGAGAAAGTGCCTCTTCTTTGTGATAATGAAAGTGCCATCAAGATCGACCACAACCCGGTGCAACACACAAGAACGAAGCATATTGATATTCGTCATCACTTCAGTCGGGAGCATGTGAACAATGGGGATATTGACCTCTCATATGTGAGCACCGAGAAGAATCTAGCGGATCTATTCACCAAGCCCCTTTATGAGAAGAAATTCCGAGAGTTAAGGCATGAGCTAAATATCATAGATTCGAGCAATGTGGCTTGAGATCATGCACCCATACCCATGCATTCATATGTTATTCCATCTATATGTAGGCATGAAAATAGGGGGAGTGCGGTCCTAATTTATTGGGTCATCCCTCCCCCCATTATGCCCAAAGTGACAAAAATCATTCTCTTAATATCATTATGTGATATGTGAGCTTCAATGATGAGTTTTGGTAATGTACCCAAGATACATCTTCGCGGTACCAAGCCAAGTATACTCATACATGGTGGCCTAGTCCACCACCCTCTCCTTTGAGAGGTCGAGCTTTCCTCATGTTTGTCATCCCTTGGTTTACATGTTTTTGTGACTTGCACTCCAATTTGGTTCTTTCATGTTTTCTCCTCTTTTAGAGTGCAATAGTCCCTATATCAATTTGGAAATCTCAACCCAAGCCCCCTTCTCTCTATCTTGAAGCCCTTTCTCTTCCGCACAAGAACCTTTCCATTGAATATGGTATTTTTTTCCGGTGCAACCGGTACTACCGGACGTACCGCAGTACTACCAGACCAAACTAGTTCCCAGGTTGATACCTAGAAACTATTCTAGGTGCGGTACTACCGGGTCATTCCGCGATAGTCCCGGTCATCAGTACTACAGGTTCCCTTGACCGGTACTACCGGTCGACGTTCCAGCTAAAAGGTGGATCAGGGAGGGTGAGGCACCGCATGTGCCTCATTTCCCCCCAACTCCCTCTCACGCTACCACCGCAGCCACCAAGGGAAAAATCGCCACCAAAGTCTGTCGCCGCCATCTTTCACCAGATTCTCACCGGATCCGGCCTCCATCTCCACCTCCATGGACACCTGTACAACTGCCCCTCCCCTTCTATTCTTACTTCCTCCCATGAGTCTAGATCTCCTCGATTCATGGTCATAAGCTTGTGTTTAGGGGTTTGTACTGCGTGTATCTTGCCTATCTCCTCTCCACACATGTAGAAATCATGTTTTGGGGTCTTAGTGCCATGGATTTGTGGTCCATTTGTACCAGATTCGTGCGAGCTCCCGACCGACCGGTAGTACCAGGAAATTTTCCGGTACTACCGCTCGTAGTTTCCGGTACTACCGGACCCGGCCAAATTCACTTTTTTCCCAAGGCTTGACTCCTATTTGGTTTCTTTTCCTCGGGTTCTTGTGCCCTTATCTCCCTGCTATTCTTCCTATTGCTTTCACATGTGCAAGTGGTTCTGGGGGTGCTAGGAAGCGCTCCAAGTCATGTCATGAGATTGAGGAGGAAGGGTCAGAGTCAGAACAGGAGGTCTTGCCTCAGCCTAGTGCTCGCATGAAGTTGAAGACTACTCGGGGTGGTCGTGGAGGTGGTTCCAAGCGGTCTTCCGCCCATGGGGAGGCACCTCCTCCTCCTCCATCTTCGAGTCACACCAAGATCCAGAGTTCTGGGCCATTAGGGCCAAACCTGTTGTGTGATCTGTCTGATGCTGACTATGCTGCCTTGAGGTCTAAGAATCCATATGGCATGAATCATAGCCGTGATAGGGAAGACATCTTGTTCTACACCGAGTTTCAAGAGTGTGTGTACAACGAGGTCATCATGAACAATGACAAGATAGTTGTGGCACACAAATGGATTGACATGGCTCATGTGAACAAGCATCTTGGGTACTTTGGGGAAGCTAAGGAGATTTGCACCAATATTGGCTTGCTTCCCATCATGAAGTTCTAGCAATATTATGATCCTTCTCTCATTGCTCAGTTCTATGCCACTATCCACTTCAAGAAGAATCAGACAAGGACCTTCATTTGGATGACTCACGGGAATGTGAGGCAGGATACTTTGGCTGAGTTTGGCACCATTCTTGGCTATGAGGATCGTGGCATTGACCAACCGTGTGGCTTTTGTTGTCACAATAATGAGCATCCCATGAAAAAGGAAGTCATGTCTCCTCTTTATATCCGAGGCCGAGGTGTTGTTGGTAAGATCAAGGACCTTCTCCCCACATATGATATTGTGAACCACATCCTTCGTGAGACCGTTGCTCCTCGTGCGGGCAACCAAGATGAGATTCATGGCTTCTTGGTGGATATCATGTTCCACACCTATTCCAACTGTGACACCGGTGTTCCCCTTGATGTTATGGATTGCATATGGAATGAGATGGTTGTTGCTACTTGCACTCGGAGGGTGCCTCCTTTTGCCCCGTACATCATGGCTCTTATCATCTCCAAGAGCGAGCGTGTTTCTCGGAACCTCTCTTCTCTCCGGCTTGTCAAACATCGGAGCAAGGCCTTGTTGATCAAGAAGCACGCTAAACCTCGCAATGCAGCCAGTTAAGAGGTGGATGAATATGGCAATGTGGTTGAAGCGGACTCGGGTGATGAAGATAGTGGCTGTGATCAAGACTTTGGTGTATCCCGGCGCGAGCATGTGCAACCCTCATGGGAGAAGAAGATGGAAGCCAAGATCAAGAAGGTGTTTTGCTTCCAAGTTGACAACCAGAAGCACATGTATGAAGCCCATGTCTATGCCAAGAAAGTTGCTGCTCGTCGAAAAGAATTGATGGAAGCCCAATAGTTGACCATATCCGAAGGCTCTGAGAACAACATCACTCCGGAAGAGCAATGGATCTCTAAGCATAGCAATTGGGAGTTTGATGATGCCTCTTCCTTCTTTCGTGCTCCGCCATGCCATGGTGATGATGAGGAGTGGTCTTAGGGGCGCTAGTCTTGCTCTACTCCCTTTTGGAGTCTTGATGCCAAAGGGGGAGAAGGGTCGTAGGGTACGGAATTTGCATGGGAAAGTCACAAGCTTGTTTTTGCTTTGATCTTTGGTCGCTTGTGAACTTTTTACCTCATATTATTCGCAATCTTTGGTCGCTTGTGAACTTTTTACCTCATATTATTTGTGAACTCTTTGTGCTAACTATTTGTGCTATGTAAGTCGAGACTATGTGGTTATCTTGTGGATCCATCGTATGTGTCTTATTGGTATTCTTATATGGATCCATATCTTGTGTGAATGCTATCTATTGTATTATCATTCTAGTTTTCATCACATATTTGTGCAAAGGTATGAACTCCTCATTTTTCTATCTATGTCTTTGCACTATTGGTTGGCTTGTAAAATAGAGGGGGAGTGTTGATCCTAGATGTACTAGCAATATGTGCACATATCTAGGGGGAGCCCGTCTCTATTTTTCAAACCATGAGCATTATCATAATATTCATCATGCAAAGTTGTGTTGTCATCGAACACCAAAAAGGGGGACATTGAAAGGGCGTTTCCTATCCTACATGGTTTTGATGTTTGCTGACAACACATGTCTCAGACTAATCGTTTGCTAAGTGTGTCTCGGGTTTTACGAAGGAAAAGGCATTTGGTTCCCCTCTAAAAAGTTCTCAGCAAGATATAGTTTTTCTAGGGCTTTTTGGTTGAGTCGTAGGAACACCATACTATCAGGGGGGCTGCTTTGGAAAGTTTGGGTGGAATTAACACTGTTTTGCAAAACCTCAAGCTTTCCCTCTAATTGAGATATCAGGTGGTGTCTGCCCTTGTGGTTGTGGCCTTTGCTTCTGTGCGGTCCGGTAGTACCGGATTTCCCAACCGGTACTACCGCTCAGCACCGGTAGTGCCGCTTGGCGGTACCACGGGAGTCTAAACCATTTTGGCGAGCTGCGTCGCCCCACTGTTCACCCCGGTACCACTAAGCGGTACCACCCCCCCACCCCCCCCCCCCCCCACCCCCCGTCCGGTAGTACCGCTCTGGTGCCCAATACTACCGCTTGGTGGTAGCACCGCATCCTCGAGACACTGCTACCATGGGGGCAGAAGCCACGCCACAACGCTAGTGCCAGCCTGGTACCTGGTCTGGTACCTGACCGGTAGACCGGTACTACTTGTTGGTGCCTAGCTGCAATGGGTAGATTCCTCTTGAGGGTATAAATAGAGCCTTCTTCTCCAACGAGAAGTTTAACTCTTTTATCTCTCTCATCCATTGTTCTTGAGCTTCATTTCTACTAGATCTCCCTCCATAGCCCTCCAATCTCCTTGATACTTTGGGGTTTGGTGGAGGAGGTCTAGATCTAGGTTTTCACCAAAGCAAAGTTGATTCCCCCGTGTTTTCCTTTGTGGATCTTGTTACTCTTGGGTTCTTTGAACCCTAGACGGAAGAGGTCGATCTCGGAGCTCGGGCATTTGTTGTAAAGCTTCGGTATTGTATTGGGAGACTCCAAGTGTGGTGGAGGTCTACTCAACAAGCTTGTAAAGGTTTTGGTTGCCACCTTCAAGGTCACCGCATAGTGGAACGGGTGCTTGCCGTGAGGCAAGTGCTTGGGAGAATAGGGTGAGGCCTTCTATGGCGTTGGTGGTCTTAGTACCACCCACCCCTCCAACGGAGACGTACTTCCCCTCAAAAGGAAGGAACTTTGAGAAAACATCTCCGTGTCTACTCTCGGTTACTTCTATCCTTTACACTTTACTTATTGTTGTTTACTTGCTTACTTGTCTTTTAAGTTCTCTCACCTAGTGCACATCTAGAGAACTTACCTTGTGTTTAGCCTTAATTTGAAAAGAAGTTAGAATTTGACTAGCGCCTATTCACCCCCTTATACCGATCTTTCGATTGGTATCAGAGCAAGGTGCTCTTTGTGGCTTAACCGCCTAAGAGAAGTATGAGTGACTCTAGGGGGAATGAAACCACCTCCGAAGTATCACCCATATCTAAGAGTGAGCTATCCGCATCCATCAATATGCTTCGTCAAGAAATGAAAGACTTGCTTGAATTATATCTTGGTAAAAAGGAAGTTGTCGTGGTGGTGTCACGGCAGATGCCATGTATAGGCAGAAGATGGGGACTAATATGCGCTAGGGGAATCCAGGGAGGGATAGCAAAGTGATTCTCCACACAAGAGTTTGTATTGATTTACTTCCAAGGTTACAAGCGCTCCTAGAGCTGTATTGGCGAGAGGAGGAAGAAGAAGCTCTCTTACTCTCACCCACCGATCTCACCTAAAACCCTAGACCTTAACAGAATTGCCCAGAGAATAAACCGCCAACCCCCTCTACAGAAGCCCTATCCCCCCTTTTATAGGGGAGGCTCGGTTTTTGCCTAGGGCATACGTGGAGGCATATTCCAACCGGGGTGCTTTTCCCCCGCGTCACACATGCTTTAGCTACGTGAGCCACGCCCCGCCCCTCGTCAGCTACGCTTTAGCTCGTCAGCTGACACGGGCGTCGTCACGCTTGTCGGCCACGCCCCGGTGGTCCAGTCCTTGCTCGCTTCGCTCAGGCAGTGCGTACCGGCGCTCCTTTTGACCAGCAAGATTCCTTCCTTCTCCTAGAAGGTTACCGCGATCCGGACGATCATTCATCCGGCCACGCCCTTTTCCTGCATAAAGGTAAAACATGCACTTCCGACTTACTGCTTAAGTCGGATGACACCTAGTTAGGCAAAACGCCCCCAGGCCCGGATTACCCCGTGACTCGGCCTGCCTTGAGGTGACCCGGCCAGCCTCTGCTTTGGCCTTGCCGAACCTCGGCTAACTCGGCCTTTATACCCCGGCGTAACCCTACCCGGGGGTATCCCCCCAACATTAGTCCCCGAAGCTGGTGCGGTTTTAGCTGCCTTGGCCGCTAAGGCCACACCAGGTTCAATCTTGTGGCACGGTCGTTATTGCCGAGTTACCTCTTTACCTCGGATTGTATGGATTTACGTTCCCTTCGCACATTTCAAGTTTACACTTGCCGGCCGGGTTACCACAGTTCCATCCAGGTCTTGCTTCCTTCTCTCATACGCTAACCCATGTGAACGGTAATCATTGTGTTGTCTTATTTTAAGGGACGGTACAGTAATCGCCACAGTAACCGTCAGTCATCACTGTGCGCAGGTCACGTCACGCCTGCCCCCTCGTTTACCGCATCAGTGCGTCACGTCCCAGGATTCTTTCCGCCCTGAGGCCTTCCGTGTGGCTCCTTTCTGATTGGTCCGGACGGGTAATACACGGCCGCAGCGTGTGGCCTGTCCACAGGGCGCGATCCCACTCACCGCTTACGTGGGGGTTAAATAGCGGAGGCGTGCGTTCCTTAGGATTTTTCCCCTCCGCACGCCTCTGCCTGCTGCTACTCTCCTTCGTCTTCCTCGTGACTGCGCCGCCGCCAGTACCGCCAGAAAACAGCGTCGCTGCCGCACTTCTCCGTTTCACCTCTACGTCTCCAACACTGCGACGTCGATCTCCCGCTACGGGTCCTCGCCAATCCAAGCCACTATCCCCTGCCGCCTCCAGCGCCAGCGAGGGCTTCGAGGAGCAGATGACTGAAGAAAGAGCTCGCCATTGCTGAGCAAGAGATGGAGGAGGATGCCGCCACTGGGGACCACGGCGCATGGGCCGGCTCCTAGGTCTGCCAGGATGATCTGGATTGGCTCTACCGGACCAGACGCCTCCCTGCCGGCGTCACCGCTCACCTCGCCTCCGCCGAGCTTGCTCCTTCGCCCAACCCCGGGGAGTTCGTTGTGTTCCTGTCTCATTTTCAGCGGGGCTTCGGACTTCCGGTGAGTGACTTCTTCCATGATTGGCTCAGCACCTACCAGCTCCAGCCGCACCATCTTTCGGCCAATGCCATTACTTCCCTCTCTGCTTTCGCCTCTACGATTGAGGGCTACGCCGTATTATGGCCCACAAAGGAGTTGTGGATCCGGTTTTTCGCCCTTCACCGCAATGTTATCCCCGACATTCACGCTGACCTGGAGGACAAGCAGCTCACACAGTTCGGAGCAACCTCCATCTCACCCCGGAGGTTTTCTGTTTTCCCTCGGGTCACAGGGCTAGAGTCCTGCAAAGGTTGGGCCCGGACGTTCTTTTATGTCCAGAACACAGGCGCCGAAGATTTGATCCGGTTGCTTCCCTATACCCCAGGTCCGCCAAACCCGGATCTGTGGGATGCCGTTCCGAAGAAACCTACGGCCCTGGCGAACCAAGTGAGCAAGAGGTTTGTGGAGCTGAAGGAGCTCGGGTTGCGCAACGAGGATGCGATGATCACTTTCGTGCGCAACCGAATCTCCCCTCTCCAGAAGCGCACCCACAAGGTGTGCCATATGAGCTATGGCCGCGATCCCAACCGGACTTCATCTTTTGAGCTAAACAATACGGAGATCTTCCGCCGGGTTAAGGCTCTTTTCACCACTCAGAAGGATTTCTCCCCTGATTGGACTTGGGGGATTGAGCACTTCTGCCATGACCGGCTTCCTCCCATGGTGAGTTTCATGTAGCAAACTTACCCCGGACCAGTTACTTGTCTATTATTGTTGCATTTCTGATTCGTCTGTTTACTTTTTTTCTCAGCTATTCCTTCAGCAAACGCTCGAGGACGGCACTGATCCGAGCCTTAAGTGGGCACCGGACCGGGAGACTTCGGACGTGGAGGAGCCGGACCAAGAGATGTTTCTCCCCATGACTGACGCCACGAAACAACCCACGGGTCACTTCTCTTCTGCCATAGATTGGCCCGATGATGAAGATTACTCGGATATCGAGATAATTGAACCGTTTGAGGCTGTCCCCCTTTCTTTTGCTTTTCCGCCATCAGCTCACGCCGGTGGCCATATCCACGAGGATCCTCCTCTCGCCACAGGCAAGCCAGTTCCGGTGGCGCTAAAGAAAAAGCACGCGACCTCCTCAAGCTCTTCCTCCGGACCTTCCGAGCCCGCTAAAAGGCGAAAGAAGGCCCCAGTACGAAGGGCTCGGAAACCTAGAGCCGCCGAAACCTTGGATGCGTAAGTCCTTCTTTCTTCTGTAACTCGTTCTTCCTTACCTCGTCGTAACTTTCCTTCTGACGTTACCTGATCTCACAGGGCTCCGGTGGAGGTCCCTCAGAGTGGGTCCAGCATCTCATCGCCTCTCCGGGCCAGCCCCTCGCCTCGTCGTGACGACGAGCCACGTCCGCTGAGCCCCATTCCGGAAAGCTCTGCGGCCGCTCCGGATCAACCTGGGGCGGGGGAAACTAGCCCAACCAGAACAACGGCAGCCACTGCCTCGGCGACGCCACAACCAGCAGCCTCCAAAACTACTTCGACTCCAGCATCCGTTCCAATACCAGCAGCCAAAACAGCACCAACCCCAGCCTCGTCAGCAGCACCAACCCCGGCAGCGAAAATATCAGCGCCGGCACCAAGTCCAGCAACGAAAGTAGCAGCGCCTAGTTCCTCTGCATCTTCCGAGTCGTCCCAACCTCGGCAGGGGAAAACCGCTGCTACGGCTTCTCCTTCCCATCAAGTCAAGGGTAAGAAGACTCAAGACGTTACCAAGCCCAGCACTGCCGAGCCTGGGCAACGTACCCTTGAGTCCATGCTCCCCAAGAAGACACTAGCGGCAAAGGACGCGCCTGCCGAGCCAACTGAGTCTCAGCAGTTGGTTCTGCATACCAGCCTGGCCCTTGCCTTGGTGGAGAGGAAGGAAGCACACGCTAAGGGTTTGGTGACGCCACATATGCCCTCAGGCGAACGGTACCCCCCAAGCCTGATGGAGTTCGTCCTGAGCTGGAACAAGGCCGAGGTAGTTCAAGATTCTGATCTCCCGGAAAAGTTCGGTCCTGCCGAGTTTTCCGCTCAGATGAACACAACCGCAAAGGCAATTAACCTCGCTGGGCGAATGAGGGAGGTACGCCGCTTCCCCTTCGTAAATTGTAGATAATAACCATTAGTCCCCGAGCCTCCGGGGGAGTAACTTGTTACTCGGCCGGATGCTCTTTTATAGAACTAACGTACCTCCATATTAACTTCGAACATGCACACACCTAGAGCCGGGTTAAGTTCCACTTGGCCCGGATTTTAGTACACTTCGAACATGCACACACTTAGCGCTGGGTTAAGTTCCACTTGGCCCGGATTTTAGTACACTTCGAACATGCACACACCTAGAGCCGGGTTAAGTTCCACTTGGCCCGGATTTTAGTACGCTTCGAACATGCACACGCTTGACTAAAGTTTCTGTATCTTTTCTAGGTGACCACCAACCACCGAAGTGCCGAATTCCAGCGCTTGTTGGATACACATAAAAATCTTCGCACGAAACATGCTGCACTCATCGCTGAGTATGAGAAAAGGGGTAAATTTCTTTCTCACTCATTTCCTCATTTTTCTTCCACTTCACTTGCCGAACTAATATGATTGTTCGGTTCCCGCAGCTGGGGTGGAAGCTGAAAACAAAATCATGCGAAAGAACTTGGAGCAGATCAAGGGTACGTCCTTCTTGTCTGTGTTCTCTGTGCTTTTCATCATTTTACTTCCTTGGCTCGGCAAACATTCATACCTCGGCTCTGCCGGGCCAACACACGGTTTCAGCATTGCTTGAAGAAAGTGTGCATGTGCCTGACATGATGCTGCATTTTCTCGAACAAGCAGGACAACATCAAGCCGAGCTGAAAAAGAAAAACGATGAGCTCGCCCTCCTCCGGACCAAAGATGATGAGATAGCCAAGCTCAAATCTGAAATGGCTAAAATGAAGGCGCAGCACCAAACCGAGCTGAAAAGGGTTGGCCAGGACTTCACCGAGGAACATGAGCGCCTCCAACTCCAAAGTGCTAAGGATCGCGAACTCCTCCAGGAAGCCAAGGTCAAACTTGGGTCGGCAAATGCTGAGCTCGAGCAGCTTCGGAAAAGGCGTGATGCTTGCATCAAGGAGCTGACCCGGATTCACAGTCACATCTCTTGTAACTTCTTTTCCTTTATCCACCTTACTTCTCCGGGTTACGTATTATGTCTTATTTTCTCAACTTTGTCCTTTGCCTAGTTTCCCAGGCCACTTTCCAGAGGGTACGGCCATTGCACGTGCTGTTGTTGCTAATTTCCGCCGAGAGAGAGGTACCCCGGTCGCTGCTGAGGGTGAATCCATTCCCTATGACACGGAGGACCTGTTGGTCAGCCTGTCATCTCGTGTGGAAATTATCAAGAACTACGGCCGGGACCTCCTCGATGTTTCAGTCCGGATCTTCCACGCCTTCTAGCCCGCCGACGACGCTCCGGAGAGGATCGCGCAGCTCGCTGAAAAGCTTTCAGAAGTTGAGACCCAGCTCGACCTCTGGCGAGAATCCGCTGGCCGTGCTGCTGCCAATACCGTCCTTCACCATGTTTTGACGTGGTACGAAAAGATAGATCTCAACCTCCTCACACGGCTGCGCACCGGTTCCAAATGGACTGATGATCCGGAGTGGGTAGCTCGGCACCAGGCTTGCGCCCACAGCCTTATTGAATATGCCCCATTCATGAATGGACTGAGGGTCCGAGCTTCCTGGAAGCCGCAGGCGAAGAGGAAGCTGAGAACATTGAAGATGACTCGGGTGAATCCGAGGAGGACACTGCCTCGGATATTGAAGAGGGCGATGCTGATGCCGAACTCCGTCCTGCTGCTCCTAAGTCAAAAAACACTTGAAAATTCATGAGATCCCCGGTCTGCCGGGCGGAACTGTATTCCAAATACATGTGATATTTTGCTACTGAGTACTTATGCCGGATTAACGTGGGCGTAGTCCCCAAGTTTCTTTTTCTTGTTCATTCAATCTTTTGGCTCGGGTCGTGTCTACCTTGATTCGGTTTTACAACTTACGAATCCGAGCCTAGAAATTGTCTTAACAATACTGGGAAACTGTTAGACTTAGCTCGAAAATAAATACGGGATTAGTCCGGAAAATAGACGTCGGCTCGAATAAATTCTTTTCCTTAGTCGTTTTTCATGTGCTACGCAATTCCAAACTTGTTCTCTTGCTTGCCATGAAGCCAATTCTTGTTGGACAGCAGCAAGTCGAAGAGTTGGGTTTTTGGTGCTCACACACTACTAATCCGAGCTAAGTATAATAACCTATTCCAGCCGATGCATAAATAACAAAAGACAACAAATATTATTGAGGCAGTCCCCGAGTTACTGCTCGAGGTGCCAACATTTTATTGATAAACTCATTGCCGATGTACATACCGACATATGAGATAACCCGGATACATACACTTCTTCGCTAGGTGTAGAAAGGACGAAGGAGAGCTACATTCCATGGACGTTTAGATTCCTCACCGGACCTGTCCGCCTTGTTCTTTTCCTGTGGCTTTGCATCTATAAGATAATAAGAATCATTGTGCAATGCTTTGCTCACGATGAATGGCCCTTCCCATGGAGGGATAGCTTATACATTCCAGTAGTATGCTGTACCAACCGGAGCACCAGATCGCCTTCCCGGAAGACCCGGGGGCACACTTTCCGGCTATGATAGCGTCGGAGATTTTGCTGATATATGGCGGATCTGGACAGTGCCAGTTCTCTCGCTTCTTCCAGCAGATCAACATCATTTTGCCGGGCTTCTTGCACTTCGGCTTCTGTGTATTGGGTGACTCTAGGCGAATCATGCTATATGTCGGCTGGTAATACAGCTTCTGCCCCATATACCAGAAAAAACGGTGTATAGCCTGTTGATCGATTCGGAGTTGTTCTTAAACTCCACAGTACCGCTGGTAGTTCTTCTATCCAGCACCCCGCTGATCTTTGCAGCGGCTCAATGAGCCGGGGTTTTATCCTGGATAATACTAATCCGTTGGATCTTTCCACTTGCCCGTTTGATGCGGGGTGGGCTACCGAAGCTATGTCAAGTCAGATCCTCTTATCCCGGCAGAAACGAGCAAATGCTCCTTCCGCAAAATTCGTGCCATTATCAGTTATGATACTGTGTGGATAACCGTACCTCAAGATGATATCTTTGAGGAAAGTTACGGCCGTAGCTCCATCACATTTTCTTATAGGTTTTACCTCGATCCACTTCGTAAACTTGTCCACCATCACCAAAATGTGAGTCATGTTTCCTCTTGCTGGTTTGAACGAGCCCACCATATCCAGGCACCATACGGCAAATGGCCAAGTGATTGGGATGGTCTTGAGTTCCGACATTGGCATATGCGTCTTTGTGGCGTACCTCTGACAACCATTACATTTTCTCACCAGATCTTCTGCTTGTTCTAAGGCGTTTGGCCAGTAGAATCCGTGTTGAAAAGCTTTCGCTACCAAGGCTCGGGATGAGGCGTGATGCCCGCACTCCCCCTGATGTATATCTCGGATGATTTCAAGCCCTTCGCCCGGGTCAACACACCGCTGGAGGACATTGGTCACACTTCTTTTGTATAACTCGGAATTGATGATCATGTAAGCCTTTGCCCTCCTCTGTGTTTGCCTAGACAATACCTCCTCAGTGGGTAACGTTCCATCTTTCAGGAATTGAAATATAGGCAGTGCCCAAGCCGGTATTTCCCGCACGGGGAACACGTGCTCGTCTATCTCCATATGATCCACCGGCATAACTTCAACCGGATTACGCTGAGTAGTCCCCGGGTTTGCCGAAGCAGTCCCCGGGTTTCCCGAATCAGTCCTCAGGGTTGCCAAAGCAGTCCCCGGGTTTCCCGAATCAGTCCTCAGGTTTGCCGAAGCAGTCCCCGGGTTTCGCGCACCACTTCCCGTGTCAATGTCCATGGGCGCTGCTCCGGACTCTGTGTCCTCCGGGACATAGATGGACTCGGATTCCGGGGATGGCCTGATGGATGGCTTCTTGAGGTGCTCTAATGCTACACCCGGAGGAATTGCTTGTCTGGTTGACCCGAGCTTCGACAGCATGTCGGCAGCCTCATTTTCCCCCCGGGGGGACGTGATGAAATTCGCATCCCTCAAAGTAACCAGAAATCTTCTGCACGTGAAATCTGTATAGTGCCATGTTTGGATCAAGAGCGTCCCATACCCCGGACACTTGCTACACCACTAAATCCGAGTCGCCAAAGCATATAATCCGACGTATACCAATTTCCTTTGCTACCTTGAGCCCATGCACAAGTGCTTCATACTCAGCGACATTATTTGATGCGGTGAAGTGGATCTGCAACACGTATTTCAACTGGTCCTTCTTTGGCGACGTGAGTACGACTCCGGCACCTAACCCGGTTTTGGTTTTTGATCCGTCAAAGTGCATCCGCCAATAATTCGGATCTTCTCGTGGTGGTTCGTACTGTACCTCGGCCCAGTCCACGAAAAAGTTCGCCACAGCCTAAGACTTTATGGCTTCTCTCCGGTCATACTGCGGAGCGTAAGGAGCTAGCTCAATTGCCCATTTTGCAATTCTGCCGCTTGCATCCTTGTTACTCATTATCTCGGATATAGGGGCCTCACATATGACCCGGATGGGATGCTCTTCAAAGTAGTGCTTCAATTTCTTGGCGGCCATGTACACGCCATACGCCACCTTTTGATAGTGTGGGTAGTTCTGCTTTGAGGTTGACAACACTTCACTCAAATAATACACCGGTCTTTGCACTAACTTACCTTCCTCATCACGCTCCACCACTATCACTGCACTTACAACTCGGTTGGTTGCGGCTATATAGAGCAACATTGGCTCTTTTGATAGTGGGGAGGCTAGCACTGGCGCCGTGGCTAACATTTTCTTTAGGTGGGTAAATGCCTCATCCGCCTGCGGCGTCCAAATGAACTTATCCGACTTTTTCATGAGTTGATAGAGAGGCAATGCCTTTTCTCCTAACCGACATACAAACTGACTTAACGAGGCCAGGCAACCTGTAAACTTCTGGACATCGTTAAGACACTTTGGCAGTTCCATTCGTTCGATGGCTCAGATCTTGGTCGGATTAACTTCGATACCTCGGCTGGAAACCAGAAAGCCGAGCAATTTTCCAGCCGGGACACCGAAGGTGCATTTTTCCGGGTTAAGTTTCATCCGGAACCTCCTTAGGTTTGCGAATGTTTGCCAGATATCGTCAAGGAGCGTTTTGCTTTCCTTGGTCTTGATAACCACATCATCCACGTATACCTGTACATTTCGACATATTTGGTCATGCAAACATTTTTGCATACATCTCTGGTACGTTGCACCTGCATTACGTAAACCAAACGGCATGGTGCGATAGCAATAAGCCCCATACGGGGTAATAAACGCAGTCTTTATTTGATCATCCGGATTCAAAGGTATCTGGTGGAAACCGGAGTAAGCATCGATGAATGACAACAGTTCACATCCCGCAGTTGAGTCTATGACCTGATCTATTCTTGGCAGCGGGAATGGATCTTTCGGACACGCCTTGTTCAGGTTCGTGTAGTCGATACACATGCGCCAAACCACTGCCACGTTCGGATCATCTTTCTTCTTTTCCACCAGCACCGGATTAGACAGCCAATCCGGGTAAAGAACTTCCATGATAAATCCTACAGCTAGCAACCGAGCTATCTCATCCCCAATGACTTTTCTCCTATCTTCGGCGAAGCGGCGAGGAGGTTGCTTCACCGTCTTAGCTCCGGGTCTCAAATTTAAAGAGTGCTCGGCCAACTCCCTCGGAACACCTTGCAAGTCCTGTGTGGACCAAGCAAAAATGTCCCGATTCTCATGGAGGAAGCTGACGAGCTCGCTTTCCTATTTATCACTTAGCCCGGCACCAATTGTTACGGTGCGCTCTGGGAACATGTCATCAACAGGGACCTTCTTGGTATCTTTCGTGGCCTGGAAGGAGACAGTTCCATGGGGATTACTTAGCGCTGGCATATACTGCTGCGCGGACTGAGCCAATGTTGCCACCTCTTGAATTTTTCTTTTTTCCTGCGCGATCACAAGTGATTCGGCTAAGTTTGATCTGGCTGACGCACACTCCATGGAACGTCGGAAGTCCCCAGCAATCGTAATTACTCCGTTTGGTCCGGGCAATTTCATTTTCAAATAGCTTATATGACAGCTTGCCATGAATTTATTCAGCGCTGGCCTTCCGAGCAATGCATCATACGCGCTTTCTAAGTTCACCACTTCGAACTCCAGATTTTCAGTTCGGCAATTGTCCCTCGTGCCGAACGAGACGTCGACTCGGACCTTGCCTATGGGCTCGCAAGAAATGTCGGGCACAATGCCATGGAAAGTTGTCCTCGTGGCCTGGAGCATGTTCTCCGAGATACCCAACTTGCGCATTGTGTCCGTGTACATGATATTTATGCTACTGCCGTTGTCGATCAGTACCTTTGAGAATCTCACGTTAATGTTAGGCCCAATGAATGTAGGATCTAGCACCAACGCATACGAACCAGGGCTCGGCATGAGCTTGGGGTGATCCCTAATGCTCCAAGTGATTTCCTGATCAGACCAAGGCATGTACCTCGTCACTGCCGGCATTACCGCATTCACCTCCATATGCCTACGCTGCAAACTTTTTCTATCAGTTTCTTCTGTGGTAAATACACAGTAGCTCTGGTGATGCTCCCTGTACTCGTTTCTCCCCTCATTTCCGGGGTGCCTCTGATCCGGCTGCTGCTGATTTTCTACTTGGTGCACTGCATCCCTTCTTTCATTGTTATCATACCTCGGCGGAGGGGGAGGAAACATCAGCTGTTGCGCTTTCGCTCCGGAGAGCAGTTGCTGCCGGGGTAACTCCTGCCGAGGCTGATCATTCCGGGGTGCCTGAGCATTCCCCGAACCACCTTGCTCGATCTTGCGCATCCACTCGCATTGCCTCGTCGTATGACCCGCTGGGCTGTTCGGATTTGGCGTGTGAAACTTACACGGCTGGTCCAACATCGACTCGTAAGTATACCTCGGACGGTCTTTCCTTTCTTGCCATTGCTTCTTTTGCTCCGGTGTCCAAGTTTTCTTCCCATCGTTCCTTGGGATCCACTGACCTCCAGTTTTCTGGCGCTGACTACCCCCTGCTCCGGGTTGATCTTGACTCATGGCCGCTACTTGATGCAAACCGTACCGATGGTCCGGTCGATCATCTCTCCTTTTTCCTCTATAATCATTTCTCCGGGATGATCCGGATCCATCCCTCTGATAGTACTCATCGCTTGACTCGTTTGAGGCGAGCCTCGGTTGGGTCGGGTCACCCAATGCATACGAATCTGTGATCCGGATCATCTCTGACAATGTTGTCGGCATTTTCCGTTGCAACTTCATCCATAACTCGCTTCCATACCTGCACCCCTGTGCGAACCATGCTATGGCCTGTGATTCTATCACGCCCTCACATGAATTTATCACGGTACACCACCGGGTCAAGAACTCCCGGTCCGTCTCGTTGGGTCACTGTTTGCACATGGCTAGGGTCTGTGGCCTATTTGGCCTTTGATACGTACTCGAAAAATTGCTGATGAACATTTCCTCGAAATCAATCCAGCAGTTGATGCTTCCTGGCGGCAAATTGTTCAACCACACCCTTGCCGGGCCTTCCAACATCTGGGGTACATATCGTACGGCCCATCTCAGGTTGCCTGTGGCAATTTTTACAGCAGTAGCATAGTTTATTAGCCAATCCTCTGGCTTGGTACTACCATCATAGGTCTTGGTCCCCCTAGGCAATTGAAAGTTCGGGACTGGTGGCTCTTTCATGATCCGGGGTCCAAATCATGCTGGACCCGGCGGACCCTGACATTCTATCTGTTCCGACCTATATAGTCGATCCAGTTTCAACCTTGCATCGTCCGGCATCAAATCCCTGCTTCCCAGTCTCGAACCTATTACATGATAGTCCGGTCTTGGATATCCCGCATTTGCCATCTCCGAATCACCGTCGTTATACCGGTTTTGTTCCTGCGGCGCACCTTTCTGTTCCATACCTCGGCCGGCACTATGCTCTTGCCTCGGCATGTTCCGCTGCTGCGGTTGTCTTGCCCCTGCTGAGTTTTGCTGCCCGGCGTTGCCGTTGACAACGTTCCTCCGACCGGCATTGCCTTGGTGACGGTTACCTCGGCCAGCTTCGCCTCGGCTCACACTCCGTCGATCATCATTTTTCTGTGCTTCTTTTTCTTTCCGCGCCTATGTCGGGTCATACGGGACAATCTGTTTGTTCCGTCTGGCCGAGGTTACCACCTCTTCTCTCCTTGGATCGCCATGAGGTGACGATGCAGCTCCAGCGGATTTCTCCGGGTTACCCATCGCCGAATGGACTATCTTGGAGGCCCCAGCTCTCTCCGGGTTTACCCTGAGCAGTTCCTCGTTTTGCCTGTTCGCAATTCGAACCAGCTCGTTAACCCGATTTTGCTGCCTTTGCCGGGCTTCACCCGTCAGTCCCTCTAACTCGGATGCAGCTGCATCCGCCGCTCTGAGGTTCTGGGCCGGGGTACTATACCTCGGTAGCCCCACAGAAAGACAGTTTTCTGATTCCTCGATTTCGACATCACCTTCTCTGTTCATTTCACACATGAGATTCCTCCCTTTAACTTTTATAGCATCAACTTTGTTCGCCTTTGCGTACTCACGCAGCGTCATGTTCAACGACCGCTGGGCCTCGGCTATTTTCTTTGCGCCCTCAAGTATTTTCTGCCGAGTTTCTTCCAGCTCGGCCTGTGCGCGAGCTGGATCTATCGCTGCTACAACAGGGTTTGCCAAGCTATCTATTGCCTCTCTCAGCACGTTCTCCGGCCTCTCTAGCGGAGGACCCCTACCTTTCCTTGGTGCCTTGGGTGTCACCTCCGGATCTGGCGCCAGATTCTTACTCGTAACCGCTCCCGGCGCAGTCATCATTACCTCCGCACGGTCCGGGGAACGAGCGATACGTCCCCCACGAGCCGCAGTGAGGGGCGGTTCGCCTGCTTCGATAACGTGGCGCGGATGAACGCCTGACACGTCCACCGCGACGTAGACCTTGTGTGCGCCGAGCTTGAGGAAGACGCTGTTGCGCGGGAGAGGGCGCGTGCCGAAGCAGCCTGCGTTGTCGCTGACGAAGTCCCGCGCTTCAAACCGCTGGACGAGCCCGGAGACGATGCGCTCTCTAGTGGCGATGAAGTTTCCCGTCCGGATCTTGACCCCTGCTAGCGCCGCTAGCCCCACGGTGGGCGCCAACTATCGTGGTGGTGTCACGGCAGATGCCATGTATAGGCAGAAGATGGGGACTAATATGCGCTAGGGGAATCCAGGGAGGGATAGCAAAGTGATTCTCCACACAAGAGTTTGTATTGATTTACTTCCAAGGTTACAAGCGCTCCTAGAGCTGTATTGGCGAGAGGAGGAAGAAGAAGCTCTCTTACTCTCACCCACCGATCTCACCTGAAACCCTAGACCTTAACAGAATTGCCCAGAGAATAAACCGTCAACCCCCTCTACAGAAGCCCTATCCCCCCTTTTATAGGGGAGGCTCAGTTTCTGCCTAGGGCATACGTGGAGGCATATTCCCTAGAATATGCCTCCTCCCAAAGTGGTAAGCCGATCGGGGTGCTTTTCCCCCGCGTCACACATGCTTTAGCTACGTGAGCCACGCCCCGCCCGTCGTCAGCTACGCTTTAGCTCGTCAGCTGACACGGGCGTCGTCACGCTTGTCGGCCACGCCCCGGTGGTCCAGTCCTTGCTCGCTTCGCTCAGGCAGTGCGTACCGGGGCTCCTTTTGACCAGCAAGATTCCTTCCTTCTCCTAGAAGGTTACCGCGACCCGGACGATCGTTCATCCGGCCACGCCCTTTTCCTGCATAAAGGTAAAACATGCACTTCCGACTTACTGCTTAAGTCGGATGAGACCTAGTTAGGCAAAACGCCCCCAGGCCCGGATTACCCCGTGACTCGGCCTGCCTTGAGGTGACCCGGCCAGCATCTGCTTTGGCCTTGCCGAACCTCGGCTAACTCGGCCTTTATACCCCGGCGTAACCCTACCCGGGGGTATCCCCCAACAGAAGTTGTAGTTGCCGACGCCATTGATAATCCATCAAGTGGCTCAAAACCGGTGGAAGATCCTCACAAGGAATCTCCCAACGGCGATGATGGCAATAAGGCTAAAGGCAACCCCATGGGAAACATGCCACCACCACTTAGTTACAATAATGCCCCTCTTCCAATGCCACATATAAATCATCGTGGTTCACCACCTAAGCTTGATGTATCTAATTTCGCCAATTGGCAATATATCATGCGCTCTCACTTCAAAAGTTCTAGTGTTCATGTTTGGAAGGTTGTGGAGTTCGGCTTCTATCCACGTGACCCCTACAACATGACTCCCACCGAGGAAATCAACAATCAACTCAATGCCACCGCAATGGCCATCCTCCAAGATGCATTGACTCATGAGCAAATGACTCACATCCGATCTTATGACACCGCCAAGGAAGCTTGGAATGCTCTTCAATGTGTCTATATTGGCAATGAAAGCATTCAGAACTCCAAGTTTGAAGAAATGCACTATGAAGCCGATGCTTTTGTTGGGAAGGAGGATGAGACTCCCGAAGATCTCTATCGAAGGGTCACGGCTCTTTCAATTAGGATGGTTGACCATGGTAGTATGGATGTGGATGACAATTGGATCGAGCGCAAGTTCATGCAAGCCATCTTGCCCTTCTATCATTTACCCTTTACTTATTGCTATTTACTTGCTTGCTTGTCTTTTAAGTTCTCTCACATAGTGCACATCTAGAGAACTTACCTTGTGTTTAGCCTTAATTTGAAAAGAAGTTAAAATTTGAGTAGCGCCTATTCACCCCCCTCTAGTCATTTATACCGATCTTTCACATGGTATACAACATGGGACAAAAGGTATTATACCAGATAATTGATTTAGCTATTTCTACATTTATTCACACATATGAAAATTAATACAAAGTATTTCTCAGGAGAGGGAGAATGTACCTATTGTTAGGGTTCTTGGTCCTCTGCTAGAAAATGCTTTCATTGCTGTAGCTAGAGACCGTATTCCTAAAACAAGAGCCAGAGTTACCACTTCATCAACCGGAGGGAATTTGAGAGGAAAGGGGAGAGGAAGGAGTACTGCTACAAGGGAACCATCAAAAGCCCAAGGTACCACAAACAACATAGGAAGCACATGCAACAGAGGCAGTAGCAACACCAGAGGAGGGAGTAGTAGAAAAAGAGGTAGCAGTAGCACCAGAGGAGGTAGTAGCAGCAACAGAGGAGGGAGTAGTGATGACTGCAAGCACACAGATCGATTCTAGCTAGTTTCAAAGTAAAGATATCGAACCCACAGAGAGCTATTGGTAAGGTCTTTATGCCCCTCATCACTATCTACCAAAGGATACTTATAAGTTGCCTTTGATCTCAAGTAAGGGGTGTTTGAAAGGTTTTTGGTTGTTTGCAGAAAAGTAATTAAAAGAAGTAAAAGGAAGCAAGTAACAAGGTTGTGTGAAAGCATGGTTAAACTCAGTAGGGCTAAAACGTTCTCGGGGATGTAGGATACACCACTAGCATAGTATTGTTGTTATTAATAATCAAGATAAGATCTTCTTGTGTCAGGAGATGTGTGGAGAGAGCTCCATAATAAGATGTTCACTACAAGGTTCGTAGGAAGCCACTTTGTTGAGCCAAGAGTGAGGTCACCTCTAAATAACCACTTCGATGTCTGAGAGTAGTCACCCATACAAACCATCGTAATTAAGGGTTTCCTCGTGGATATCGTAATTAGCTTAGGGAGTCCTTATTTTATCCTCCTTTGACCGTGTAGGTTACGAGCCAACGCCAATCTGTCACGAGGCCATTCCGGGTATGATCCCAAGACACATCCAAAGGATTTCTCCCTCCCTTTAGTCCCAAGGGCAAATGATATGCGGTTGACTACACATATCATCTAAAGAGAGAGAGATCAAACACAAATCATAAATCTATCATAGACCAACAAGTCATATGGACACAATTTAGAGATATCGAGCTCTTAGTTTAGTAATGAAGATTCATGATCATTCTTTTTCTTCTACACTTGATTCTTTTGATAGTTGTTCTCTCTTATTTCTTCTTTTCGTATTTCTCTCTCTTTTTTATATATATGTTTATATTTTTACTCTCTCTCCCTTCCTCTCTTTTTTAAGTACAGCTATTTGAACATTCTCACTACTTTAATGGCTTTCAAGTACTCTTAACTATAATATGCTACCAGAATTCTTCTTCTCATAACTTAATCAGTACTTTTGTTGGTGTGGAAGTCCCTAAAATCATAACAGTTGTACGAGTATCATAACACTCAACCTAGTTCAACCATCTAATATAATAATCATGAATCAAAACACAACTTCGATTATCATAAAGTCTTGCAACTCAACGGATATAAATCTTCTCTTGAACAAAGGGAGCTCGAAGTTGACGCAACTAATGCAAATTCTGGAATTAAAGTCTAACATGCATGCAAGAAAGTAAACATGCTAAAAACTAGAAAATAGATTACAAGGCTCTCACAGATCCCCCAAGCTTGGAATCAAGCCGGGTGGATCAAATAATTCCTTGCAACTATTTGATACTTATCCGAGGTTTGATCGTCGGTATCTCCATACCTAGTTCTTCCTCGTTACTGATAAGTACTCTTTACTCGTTCCGTGATATGTCATCCCTTGTGACCCAGTCACATGCTTGCAAGCTAACTAGATGACATTCCACCGAGAGGGCCCAGAGCATATCTATCCGTCATATGGATGGACAAATCTCAATCTTGGTCCATGCGCTTCAACACATACTTTCAGAATACCCAATGACACCTTTATGACCACCTAGTTACGAAGCGGTGTTTGATGTCATCAAAGTACCCATCCGGTGATGGTGATTAACACAACCTCATGGTCAAAGGATTAGGTTACTATGCATTTAAAAGCTTACAGCAAATACGAACTTAATGACTTGATCTTATGCTATGCTTACTATGGATGTGTGTGTGTCCATCATATCATTCTCCTAATGATATAACCTTGTTATCAATCACATCCTTATGTCCATGATCAGGAAACCATGATCATCAATCAATCAACAAGCTAGTTCAACAAGAGGCTTACTAGGGACTCTCACATGTTTACAAAACACACATGTATTAGTGTTTCCTCATAATACAATTATAGCATGGGATGTACACATTCATCATAAACACAAAGATATAATAATAATCACTTTTATTATTGCCTCTTGGGCATATCTCCAACAGTCTCCCACTTGCACTAGAGTCAATAATCCAGATTACATAGTAATATACCTAACACCCATTGCGTTCTGGTGTTGGTCATGCTTTGCCCTAGGGAGAGGTTTAGTCAACAGATCTGCCACATTCAGATCAGTGTGTACTTTGCAAATCTCTATGTCACCATCTCGGACATACTCGCGAATAGCGTGAAAGCGTAGCTTGATGTGCTTCAGCTTGCTATGTGACCTTGGCTCCTGTGCATTAGCTATGGCACCTGTGTTGTCACAGTAGATGGCCATCGGGTCCAACACACTGGGAAGCACGCCAAGTTCAGTAATGAATTCCTTCATCCAAACGGCTTCTTGTGCAGCCTCCGAAGCAGCTATGTATTCCGATTCAGTTGAAGATTTCGCCACAACGCTTTGCTTCGCACTCCTCCAGCTCACTATAGCACCATTCAAAATAAATACGTATCCCGACTGTGACTTCGAGTCATCCGGATCGGTGTTCCAACTAGCATCGGTGTAACCGTTTACAACAAGCTATTCATCACCTCCATAAGAAAGAACCATATCCTTAGTCCTATTTAGGTACTTTAGGATATTCTTGACCGCTGTCCAGTGCTCCATTCCAGGATCACTTTGATATCTGCTAGTCAAACTAACAGCATGTGCTATATCCGGTCTTGTACACAGCATGGCATACACGATAGAACCTATGGCCGAGGCATAGGGAATATTATTCATTTTCACTCTATCTTCTGCCGTAGCTGGACTTTGAGTCTTACTCAAGGTCTTACCTGACAACATGGGCACGAACCCTTTCTTGCTATCTTCCATTCTAAACTTCTTTAGAACTTTGTCCAAGTATGTACTTTGTGAAAGCGCTATTAGGCGTCTTGATCTATCTCTATAAATCTTGATGCCTAGAATGTATGCCGCTTCGCCAAGATCCTTCATTGAAAAACTATTATTCAAATAGGTTTTGACGCTATTAAGAAGTTCTATATCATTCCCAATCAACAATATGTCATCTACATATAGTACTAGGAATGCTACAGAGCTCCCACTCACTTTCTTGTAAATACAAGCTTCTCCATAAGTTTGTATAAACCCAAATTTTTTGATTACTTTATCAAAACGTTGATTCCAACTCCGGGATGCTTGCTTCAGTCCATAAATAGAGCGTTGAAGCTTGCATACCTTGTTAGCATCTTTAGGATCGACAAAACCCTTGGGTTGTACCATATACAACTCTTCCTCAATGTCACCATTAAGGAACGCCGTTTTGACATCTATCTACCAAATCTCATAATCGAAATGTGCAGCAATTGCTAACAAAATCCTCACAGATTTTAGCTTCGCTACTAGTGAGAAAGTCTCATCATAGTCAACTCCTTGAATTTGTCGGAAACCTTTTTGCGACAAGTCGAGCTTTATAGACGGTAACATTACCATCAGCATCTGTTTTCTCTTGAAAATCCATTTGTTCTCGACATCCTTACGGCCATCTGGTAAGTCCACCAAAGTCCACACTTGGTTTTCGTACATGGATCCCATTTCGGATTTCATGGCTTCTAGCCATTTGTCGGAATCTGGGCTCACCATAGCTTCTTCATACGTCGCAGGGTCATCAGCGTTGTCCATCAACATGACGTTCAAGACAGAGTCATACCAATCAGGAGTGGTACGAACCCTCGTTGACCTGCGAGGTTTAGCAGTAACTTCACTTGAAGTTTCATGATCATTATCATTAGTTTCCTCTCCAATTGGTGCAAGCGGCACCAAAACATCTTCCGGTGCTGTGCTACTCTCAAATCCGAGAGAAGGTTCAATAACCTCATCGAGTTCTACTTTCCTTCCAGTCACCTCCTTCGAGAGAAACTCCTTCTCAAGAAAGGATCTATTCTTTGCAACGAAAACTTTGCCTTCGGATCTATGATAGAAGGTATACCCAATTGTTTCTTTAGGGTATCCTATGAAGACGCATTTCTCCGCTTTGGGTTCTAGCTTATCAGGTTGTAACTTCTTTACATATGCTTCGCAACCCCAAACTTTAAGGAACGACAACTTAGGTTTCTTACCAAACCACAATTCGTACGGTGTCGTTTCAACGGATTTAGATGGTGCCCTATTTAAAGTGAATGCGGTTGTCTCTAATGCATAGCCCCAAAATGATAACGGTAAATCTGTAAGAGACATCATAGACCGAACCATATCTAAGAGAGTTCGATTACGACGTTCGGACACACCATTACACTGTGGTGTTCCCGGCGGTGTCAACTGCGAAAGTATTCCACATTTCTTTAAATGCATGCCAAACTCATAACTCAGATATTCACCTCCGTGATCAGAATGCAGAAACTTAATCTTCTTGTTACGATGATTTTCCACTTCACTTTGAAATTCCTTAAACTTCTCGAAAGTTTCGGACTTATGTTTCATAAAGTAGACATACCCATATCTACTCAAGTCATCCGTGAAAGTGAGAACATAACGATATCCACCACGCGATGCTACACTCATTGGACCGCACACATCGGTATGTATTATTTCCAATAAGTCTGTTGCTCGCTCCATTGTACCAGAAAATGGAGTCTTAGTCATTTTTCCCATTAGACATGCTTCACATCTTTCAAGTGATTCAAAATCAAGTGATTCAAGAAGTCCATCAGAATGGAGTTTCTTCATACGCTTCACTCCAATGTGACCAAGACGACAGTGCCACATGTATGTAGAATTATCATTCAATTTTATTCGTTTGGCATCTATGTTGTGAACATGTGTATCACTACTATCGAGATTCAGTAAGAATAAACCATTCATCTCAGGTGCATTACCATAAAAGATATTACTCATATAAATCGAACAACCTTTATTCTCGGACTTAAAAGAGTAACCGTCTCGCAATAAACATGATCCAGATATAATGTTCATGCTTAACGCAGGCACCAAATAACAATTATTTAAATTTAAAACTAATCCCGAAGGTAGATGTAGAGGGAGCGTGCCGACGGCGATCACATCAACCTTGGAGCCATTTCCAACGCGCATCGTCACCTCGTCTCTTGCCAGTCTTCGTTTATTCCGCAGCTCCTGTTTCGAGTTACAAATATGAGCAACCGAACCAGTATCAAATACCCAGGCACTACTACGATTACTAGTAAGATACACATCTATAACACATATATCAAATATACCTTTCTTATTGATGTTGCCGTTCTTCAGATCCGCCAGGTACTTGGGGCAGTTACGCTTCCAGTGACCAGCACCCTTGCAGTAGAAGCACTCAGTTTCAGGCTTAGGACCAGCCTTGGGCTTCTTAGCAGGTGCGACAGCTTTCTTGCCGTCCTTCTTGAAGTTGCCCTTGTTCTTAGGCTTGCCCCGTCTCTTGAAATTGGTGGTCTTATTGACCATCAACACTTGGTGCTCCTTCTTTATCTCCACTTCAGCAGTTTTCAGCATGGACGACAGTTCAGGCAACATCTTGTTCATGCAGTGCATGTTGTAGTTCATCACAAAGTTCTTGTAACTTGGTGGCAGTGATTGAAGGAGACGGTGAATTCCCAATTCATTAGGAATCGATATTCCCAACTCTTGGAGCTTCTTAGCGTACCCAGACATGGTGAGCACGTGCTCGCTAACGGAGCTTCCCTCTTCCATCTTACAGTTAAAGAATTTTTCGGAGGCCTCATAGCTCTCCATGGCCGCGCGAGTCTCAAAAATTAGCCTGAGCTCCTTAATGATCTCGAACGGGTCGTGGTGCTCAAAACGCTTCTGGAGCTCTGATTCTAAACCGTACAGGATGGCACACTGAACTGTGGAGTAATGATTTTTTCGAGTGGCGAAAACATTATTTTCGTCATCGGTGGCATTATCTGCAGGTGGGTCACCTAGCGGTGCATCGAGCACATAGGTCAACTGACCAGCCCTGAGGACAATCTTCAGTCCACGAAACTAGTCCATGAAATTGCTTCCACTGTTCTTAAGCTTTTCTTTCTCTGATGGAGGGGGTCGCCATAATCTACAACAATTTGCAAGTAGTTTAGACTAAGTTTATGACAAATTGAGTTCTAATTTAATTCTTAAACTAACTAGGTGAACTCCCACTCAAAACAACATCCCTCACATTGTCTTAGTGATTACACGAACCAAGTCCACTACACCAAGTCCGATCTTCACGAGAGAAGATGTAGTTTCATCGGCGAACAATCTTCATGTCCATCATATCATTTATATGACTCATGCTCTACCTTTCAGTATTCCGTGTTCCGAGACCATGTCTGTACATGCTAGGCTCGTCAAGATAACCTTAGTTTCCGCATGTGCAAATCTGGCTTGCACCCGTTGTATGCACACGTAGAATCTATCACATCCGATCATCACGAGATGCTTCGAAACGACGAGTCTTAGCAACGGTGCCAACTAAGGGTGAACACTTTATTACTTGATATTTAGTGAGAGGGTTCATCTTATAATGCTACCGTCGCGATCTAAGCAATACAAGATGCATAAAGGATTAACATCACAGGCAATTCATAATTAGTGTGATATGATATGGCCTTTTCTTCTTGCGCCTTTGATCTCCATCTCCAAAGCACGAACATGATCTCCATCATCACCAGCATTGCGTCAAGGTCAGTGGCGCCGCTTCATGGTTGTCCATCATCACCAGCAACTATTACAACTACTTGGAATAAAGCTATTACAAGATGAATAGACACGCAGGTCTTAACAGAATTTAAAGACAACCATTAGGCTCCTGCCGGTTGCCATATTACAACAAGGATCATTGCATACATCAAATACAATCAAAATCACATGATGGCCATATCACATCACAAAACCCCTGCAAAAACAAGTTAGACGCCTCTAATTTTCTTTGCATGTTTTACGTGGTTTGGAGCTTTCGCATAAGACCGATCTTACCTACGAACAAGAACCACAACGTTGATACAAGTGTTGTCAAGATGCTCATTGTAAATTGAATCTTAACTATGGTGGGAGAGACAGACACCTGCAAAGCCACTTGTGCAAAGCAAGTTGCACGTCAAGCGTGGAGCAAGTCTCATGTGCGATGACATGTAATGTTAGCCCGAGCCGCTTCATCACACCATGCCGCAAGATGCAAAGTACACGCTAAGACACCGACAACAAAAGCATCAACGCCCACAAAAACATTGTGTTCTACTCGTGCAACAGATCTACGCATAGATACGGCTCTGATACCACTGATGGGTTCATAGCATGGAAAACAAAAAAATTCTACCGCAAGAACGAACAAAACCCAGATCTAATCTAGATAAAAGCCAAGATCTAATCTATTAGACATGAGCAACGAGATAGATAGGAACTAACCCTCGTAGATCCGAAAGCGTTAACGAGATTAGATCTCGTGGTTGATGTAGTCGATCACTTGCCGATCTCAAGATCGTGTGGACGATCCTTCCGGCGTCACGTTCCGGCAGCGCTTCCGCAGTCGGTCAAGTGGACGATCCTTCCGGCGCCGCGATTCCGCAGCGCTTCCGCAGTCGGTCACACGTGCGGAGTCGAAGCAGACCTTCCTCTCCTCGTTCCAGCGAGCAGCGGAGGTAGTAGATCTTCTCCACGGAATCCCAGCAGCACGACGATGTGGTGGTGGTGGTGGAGTAGAGAATTCTGCAGGGCTTCGTCTATGCCTGTGCAGAAGAAAGGAGGAGGAGAGAGGCGGCAGAGATTGGAGTTATGGGAGAGAGCCTGGAGGGGGCGCCCCTGCCCTTCTATTTAAGGGGGGAGGGCGCCTTGGGGAGGGGGGAGGAGTCCTCCTCCCCCACGACTCCTAGTCTTGACCCACCAGGACTCCTTTGATCCCTTCCTTGGTTTTCAAGCAAACTCCAAGAAACCTTCCAGAACCTTCCGGAACATTCTGAAACCTTCTAGAACCCTCATACAAATACTCCGGAACATTTCCTAACTCAGAAAATGATCCCCAATATATGAATATTATTCTCTAGACAATTCCAGATCTCCTCGTGATGTCCCGGATCCATTCCGAGACTCCGAATAACATTCGGTCTCCAACGCACATTCCATATCTACTTAAAACAACTTCGAACCTTAAGTGTGTCACCCTACGGTTCGTGAATATGCAGACATGACAGAGGCACATCTCCGATCAATAACCATCAGCGGGACCTGGAGATCCATAATGGCTCCCACATACTCAACGATGACTTCGTGATCGATTGAACCATTTACATACGAAACCAATTCCCTTTGTCACGCGATACTATACTTATCTGAGGTTTGATCGTCGGTATCTCCATACCTAGTTCTTCCTCGTTACTGATAAGTACTCTTTACTCGTTCCGTGATATGTCATCCCTTGTGACCCAGTCACATGCTTGCAAGCTAACTAGATGACATTCCACCGAGAGGGCCCAGAGCATATCTATCCGTCATATGGATGGACAAATCCCAATCTTGGTCCATGCGCTTCAACACATACTTTTAGAATACCCAATGACACCTTTATGACCACCCAGTTACGAAGCGGTGTTTGATGTCATCAAAGTACCCATCCGGTGATGGTGATTAACACAACCTCATGGTCGAAGGATTAGGTTACTATGCATTTAAAAGCTTACATCAAATACGAACTTAATGACTTGATCTTATGCTACGCTTACTATGGGTGTGTGTGTCCATCATATCATTCTCCTAATGATATAACCTTGTTATCAATCACATCCTTATGTCCATGATCAGGAAACCATGATCATCAATCAATCAACAAGCTAGTTCAACAAGAGGCTTACTAGGGACTCTCACATGTTTACAAAACACACATGTATTAGTGTTTCCTAATAATACAATTATAGCATGGGATGTAAACATTCATCATAAACACAAAGATATAATAATAATCACTTTTATTATTGCCTCTTGGGCATATCTCCAACAGTGCTGCCGCCTGCCACCAGCGAGACCTAGCGAAGACGAGGTGGTCCAGGGCATGGAAGATCTCCAACCTACCCTCAGACGCCACCGCGGGCACAATAGAGAAACAAAAGGTAGACCTAGCCCTACTTCTACTCTATACAATGGAAGCACAACCACCTACACCATCATCATGGTCATCAACAGAGCCGCCGGAAGGGAGGAAGGGAAGGGGTGGCGACAAGGTGAGAAAGTCGACTCTCGATGGGCGGAACAGAGAGAGGAGAAAAGAAAAGTCTGAGCTTTCTTTCTTGTGTGTCTTTCTCAATGAGAGCTTTCTTTCTCGTTAAGAGTCCGCCTAGCTGCTCTTCTCGATACTGAGACCAAATCAAAACCCACACCAAAAGGATCATTTGCATCTGCACCATTCTCTTCCTTAGAGCATCTCCACTCGGGACCCTTAAAGGCCTCCAAACGGCTATCGAGGCTATCGGCGATCAAAATCATGTCCGGCTCGTTCCCTCATTTCTTTTTAGGCGCTAGTACAGTCCATTTGTTTATTCAGCACCCCAGGCCGAACCCAAACCACGGTGGCTAGCAGGGCGCCAGATGGACGAGAAAACGTCTAGGCCACCCCTAGTAGTGAGAGAGACGCGTCTTTTCTCGAGCGCTCTGCCGGTCAGTCGATGCGTCCCGTCGAGGGGCCACGCGGTGGTGATTCCTTTCGTTCCCGCCCTTTCCACCGCTCCTCGCCCTATCTTCCCACACTTTCCCGCTATATGTAGGGGCGGTGACCATTGCTATAGACAGATTGACACCCTTCTATCTCACCATGGACACTCCTTATTAGGCCTATCACACCCAAATGAGACAGAGGCGCTCCGCGCCTCGAAATACCCCTGCCCGACGGGCTAACGGATGTCCCCCGACTGGAGGCTGAGCGCCAGGGGTGTGACAGTCCCTCATATACCTCAAGGAGCGGCCTATTGGGCGGCCATCATGAATCACTATTACCTCGTGCTCACGGAGGAGCAACGGATGGATCCCTGATGGGATCCCGACAACACCACTACCTGGGACACCTTCTTAGCTAATCGGCGGGAGAGGGAGCTCGCCGGGTATGAGGGCGATGGTCCGCCTCCTATGAAAAACAACGAGGTCGGCCGGGGGCTATGGTGGGTGAGTCGGTCTCTTGTGGGTGTCATGCACCGCATCGCCAAGGGCGATCACCGCCGCTTGCGGTACCCACACTTCCAATTGCCACCGCCGAGCAAGGGGAAGGGCGACAACAGCCTCTGGCGCAGCGGCAACGTCACCGGGGACTTATCGCCTCCGTGCGGTCACCTTCGTGTCCCGCAACCAAGGCCTGATTGGCAGGTGCCTTCGGATTATGCCCTAGCCGCGCACCAGTTAAGGCGCACCGGCAACCTAGAGGAGTACCCGGGGCAGCGTGCCTCCTTGGTCCCATGTGCACCCCTCCCGGTATAGGATGACACCATGGCATTGTGGGACAGGCAGAGATGCCTCACCGCGAGCACCGCGGCGACGACTGCAAGGGATATAGCCATTGTGGCCACCAGCCCCCGCAGGGTGCGCTGATCGACAACCTCCAGTCCCGCGTGCGCCCTCCCTAGAAGGCCCGAGGTTCCATCCGCGTGTACCGAGCGATGACGATGTTATCTACTATAGGGTTAGGCAGGATTGTGACTAGTTTGTTTTCTGTATGTGTAATAAAAATATCGACAAATGTTTGTAAGTTTCTCCAAATTTCAGAATTTTTCACTTGTTATGGGGGCCATGGCTGGGAGCGCCCCTCCCTCACCCCACCACCCATTTCCGTGTCCGCGCCAGTGGCCCCCCATACTGTCTAAAAAACGGTGCTCCGGATGGCGTATTGGGGTGGGTGGGGGTGGGCAAATTTCTCTCTGGCCAGCAGTTAATTATGGATTGGCAAATCTCCAATTTTTTAGCCCAAAGAAGCAATGCCAATACACCGCCTGAGCAAATTTCACCGTGGCTAGATGGTTTCATTCTGGAATATACTGTAGTTCCTCTGTGTGGTTGAAGCTACTTTTCTGAACTCAGATTAGTGCTTCTGCTAGCAAAGCTAGTGTTGACCACTGGAAACCTTGGGTTTTAATTTTATTCTTCACTCTACCAAAAAAAAATCGACAACAAGCCTTATTATTTTTACGACCTTTATGGCTGGAAAAGTGACAGTATACCCATCCCGGATATAGTTTCATACACGAAAACTTCCTTTTGGTAATCATGCAAAAATTCAATATAGATAACCACCAGTTCAACTGAATCAACAAGAATATAGTGAGAGCCAAGGTATTCACCATCAATATAATCTAGGGTCTAAGAATATAATTTCATAGAAAGAAGATATGCTATATATAGTAACTACCGGAACACGAAATTGCATTTGACAATGGCTTATGTCTTCTTCGCAAAAGTAAATGGAAAGTCAATGCAGGCTACATCATAACAGTACGCTTGCCCAAGAGCCATCACTCGATCAACCGAGCAAGAAAGAATGTCCTCTTCCGACACACCAACTCAAACAACATTGTTACATCACTACATTCTAATGATCTGACCGTACGCATGCATAAAACAGCCACTTACATGAGACTTTTGAACAACAAGTTAAAGATGACCTGCAAGAAATAAAGACACAATAAGGAGAACATCTTCATTGACTGGTTGACAGCATATCTGGTTAGATTATCTCTCTATAACACCTGATATTCTTTCTCATAGTACACATCTGAAAAAGAAAAGATGCAACTGCAACCTAATAAATATTGAAAAATCGCACTGTTGCAATCATTCTAAATTAATTAACTGCAGTAATAACACATGCATACTAGTTGATACCCCGCGCGTTGCGTCGGGTATTAGAGATGAATTTCTTATATTCCAAAAATGGCACAAACAGTGTATGAAAATAATGTTTCTTTGCATATACGGTTAGGAAGTGGAAGCATATACTCCCTCCGTTTCAAAATATAAGTTGTTTTAGCTTTGTGAATAAAGTGTATCTAGACTCCTTTTAGTATGCAGGTTCATCTAGATTTGGAGTGAACCTACACACTAAAAGGAGTCTAGATACACTTCATTCACAAAGCTAAAACATCTTATATTTTGAAACGGAGGGAGTAGCTATTTACTTGGCTTTGGTTGCATGTTGTCTCTTGAATCATATATGAGAAAATAGCACAAACAGACTTGAATTCGAAGATATTAAGTCGGCTTGGGTTGGTATTTATGAAGACAATAAACCCATGAGGGGAGGCAACCAATTATTTTTAAGGCAGCCAACTACAATTCAAGTAATGAAAGCCATGTACATCATTAATAGCACGATAATACTGATTGTAAATTTGAAGCAAAATATGGCTCTATATGATATTTTGTGATGCACATTTCAACATATGAAGTGAGCAAATTGATCATCTAGAAATCATCGCAGTAAGCAGGTTAAAACAAATTGAACATGTAAGTGTTATAAAGACAATTCTTTTGACTGTAACCTGCAAGTACCAAAAAGAAGACGCCGTCATGTGAGTTATTCATTTTTTAGGGATGCACAATGAGAATCCATGCAAGGAGGACCTTTGTCTTAATTTCTTGATGCACGAAGGTAGGTCAGGTCAGTTCTCACGGGAATTTTACGAAGCACCTAGTAATCCAAAAGGATGAGACATAGATGGTGTCATGGGAGATCGACAACACGAGTGAGACCAGATGCCCAATGGAGTCCCAACATGAAGTAATGATGGGGAAATTCCATTACATATGGTCATGGAACATGTGTGTCGGGTTCTTCTGAATTACAAAGCAGGCAGTCAATATCCTCAGTGACCTGAAGGTGGCATTCCTGAAGCATGTATATTTTCTTAAATCTGTCGTGGAACAGCAGCCAAACAAAAGCTTTCTATATAAAAATTTATGGTGGAAACTCATGAAAAGGAAATCATTTTGGGACAAAATATTGGTCACGCCTAAACCACCACTGCTTTTTATTTTTTTAGACTTTGTCCCAAGCTGCTAGAGATTTAAATTTTCCTGACAATTCAGAATTCCAATAAAGGAAGTTTAAGGAAGAATGAAAAGAAGGCAGGAACAGACAAGATGCTCACACTGCATCTACAGCAGAAAATGTAACAATCAATCTGGTGAGCCTGTTGGTAACTTCGCTTTTTCTATACCCGTAGTAATGTAAAAAAAAGGGGTTAAAATTATTAAGAAACTAAAACTAAGGGGTGATGAATTCCTATTAAAATTCTAATCCAGTGCATGCCTGCAAAGCTAAAACACGGAGAGATTGAGAGAAAGGCGCTTGCCTTAGTTGCCTACTAAAAGCACAATCTTGCTCATAAATATTCACCTGACCCAACAAAAGGAAATCAATTATATACTCCAGCCTCGTACTATCATTTTGTGGTATCGCTGTAACAAATGCCTACCTGCAAAAGAAATACTACATCTAGTTGGGTAAGAATCTAGCTATCCAGCTTATAAAAGAAAAAACATGACTGCCCAAGCATTTAGTTGTCCCAACTAAAAAACACATTGTGTACGTGCAGATCAAATAGGATAATCGCTTCTAATTTATCATAATTTAGTGCATGAACAAATCAAAAGGGAATAGAGCATGTGCCTATGAAGAGATCAGGGACTAATACATACATCGTCAGGTTAATGAGATCCCATAGGCAAGGATAGTATATACTGATCGGGGCTGCAAATTTGTTGAGCAGGCCGGTCACGATGGCATCCAGTTGTGCTCTCGAGTAACCGCCTACTCCCTCTGTCCGCAAATAAGTGTACTTTTGGCTTTTGGCTAAGTCAAATTTAAAACTTTATAGATAAATATAGCAACATATGTTATATCCAATTGACATATTATGAAACTAAATTTGAAAACATATCTACCGGTACACAATTTGGAGAAATAAATATTGGTACGTTCCCTATAAACTTAGTCAAACTGTACTAACTTTCTCGAAGGGCCTTCGGCCGAACTTTTTATTAGAGAGAGGGAACAAGGCGTACAAGGTGTGTATACATGGAGTGTACAGAAAGGGGAATACCCTTACGGGTAGTAAACGCACGCACGCACGCACCACAGGCTCAACAACACCCAGGATGACAAAGGTCTAGGCGAAACTGTACTAACTTTGACATAAGACAATGCTAGAAGTACACTTATTTGCGGACGGAGGGAGTACACTTGATGTTGAACCAAATCAGGGAAAGGTCCATGAACGAAGCAGATCCAACCCGGTTTGGCACGGACCTGGACAGTGAGGAACTGCTCGGATACCATGCAGGCACTCATATTCAGTGTGAAGGGCGTCATCTTTCTTGAGGATAATTGGGGCGTCCTGCAGCGGCAAGATGAAGCACATGTCATGAACTCGTGGAGAAGGAAGACGTCTGATTGGACTAATCACAGAGTTGGAGGGGCGAAGCAATGGTGATAGGCACCCAAAGGAGATTGGATCAGGAGGGGCGAAGTGGCTATTATAATTGTCGGAGCAATAGAGGGAGCACCAAAATTAATTGTAGCAGCAAGCCAGGGAGGATGTATTGGAATAATGGAAACAGAAATGCTCGCGTTTCTGGCCGCTGAGATGCCCTCGGCATACGGTGGAGTTTTTTCTCTGGTAAGGACAACTAAATGTGTGGTAGCGAGGCAATGACGGCACACTATAAGGAAGAAGATGGGACAGGATGAAATGTTGGCGCAGATCAAAAGGCAGTCGCGCCGTTGCACAGAGACTGGAAGTGATGTTTTATTTTCTTTTTCTCGAGAGATGGACACGTGGGATACGAATTATGTTGGGCCGGAGCAGAGGCTGCCTGGGCAGGCGCTGTCGATCGAGGATGCAATCCAGCGGAACCAATGACCATTGATTTCAGATTGGACAGATAGAAATAATAGGGATGACGTGGATGCACCATGTTTCAGCTTGCAAACATTAAATGCATTTGTGGGGATGAACTTTATAGATATTATAGATACGTAGCAAAAAAAGTGTGGGTCGGGTGCATGCGTGGTGTGTGCGCCGCGTGTGTTGTGTTGCTGTGTGCGCAGGCGTCTCGGGAGAGAACAGCAGGGGTTGGTGAAGGAGGACCCAAGCATGGGAGGAACCGGCAGCTGGGGTCCTTTTCGCAAAGTGACCTGGGAAGACTGGAAGCTAGCTAGGGTTTCAGTCCTGCTGGGCCTTGGGATCTTGCTGGGTGGGGATTCGGGGTGGTAGGTGGGTGCCGCTGGAGCCCCTGGTTTTATTTTAATTAAAACTCCCCCCTTTATTTTGTTTCAAAACATTTTTCTAAATTAGTTTTCAGAAAATAACACACAGCCAACCCCCCCCCCCCCCCCCCCCCCCCCAAATAGCAAGTTCTCGTAGCAGGAGGCATGTGAACAGTTCAGATCAATGGTGGCCAAGGTAGCAACATGAACAAGCTCATCTTGGACGAAGGAGGTCAACTTCGTCAAGTACATGGTATATGCCATCGGCGAGATCAACGAACTGGTAGAGGCCATCAACGCGAAGGTCACATTGAAGTGGGAGCTCAAAAACGAGAGGAAGAACTTACCAGTGTACAAGCTCGAGGACCACATGCTAAAGGCATTGGACACAGTCCTCGTCAAAAACAAATCGTCCAATCAAGAAAGAACTTTTTTCGGTGGTAAAATCTTCATGGATAAAAGATTAATAGAAATCAATCATCAAGCTAGACCTCATCAAGGGCGACACATCGGTGCTGCTGCTGGAGTTTCTAGAGTCCATAGAGGCCAGGGGATGCTGGTGAGGTGCCTAGTGTTGCTGACACAATCCGGGAGAAACTCCAAGGTGGAGAGTTTCTGCGGCAAGGTGCCCATGTTGTGTTGGTCCTTTTTCGCGGAAGCCATGGTAACACACAAGCATTTAGCTAGTAGCAGTAATAACACATGCATCTGTAGCAAAAAAATTGTTTTTCCCTAGTAAATTGCATGTGCTTTAACTTCTCATATTAACAGATTAGTCAAAGTCTATAAGAGATCGAAACAGGGAGTCCAGACATGAAACAACTTCCATGTCACGATATCATGTTTCATAGTTCAATAACTGGAGATGATTTAGGGATGTTCTAGGGCATGCATAAAAGAAAAAAAAGGACACAAAGCTACATATATTCTCAGCATTGCTAGCTTGTTGTGTGTTCATTACAGCGAGCATTGAATTATTTAAGTGGCGATCATTTGGTAGGAGAGGAATACCAGTGATCAAACGACTAGAGCCCGTTTCTACTCAGAGAGTTGAGTATTCAATCAATAGGTCCAATACATTCCCGGCACCTGTAATCATTTGATATCAGAACCATGGATAATATGTGAACAGATAAAAATTTGTCTCCTCCAAGCATGAAATTACTACCTTACACCTGAAACATCTATATTGTTTGCTTCACTGATATCATTTCCTGCGCAAGAACTGTGATTCAACGATCTATCACATACCCCAGACAGCTCACCTGAAACACGTAATAACTCATGAATCCGGTATATATGCATAGCCACAGAAAATTACAGTGGAATTTAGTCACCATACAAAATATCGGAGCTCAAAGACAACAACTATTGCATCAGATATAGTATGGGCACAGAAAAACTACAGCAGTAGTATGTTTCCATACGGTCAACAATTCTTTAGATAAGTACACCCATTCAAACAATACTGTCAGGCCTGACTGCAAAACTCTTATGGTAAATCAGTTCTCATGCACTACAAGATACAAAAGTTCCTAAGTCCCAAAAATATGCATCCGGTTAGATTGAACGGGAGACTGTCGTTTCAAACGAACTATTACAATATTCACAAATGACAAAAAATCATTACCAGAACTCGAAGTTAAACACTTTCACTTCCTAGTTAATACTTTCAAGTTGCTGGTTATTATAATCAATGCAAGTGTGAAATCAATGAAGGGACACACCCATCCCTCCTATCCCCCACCCATTCCCTGCCTTGTAGTCAATCCAGCTTTAAACATACTTCCAGTAACTATATAACCATTACAATATTTAACAAATGATAAAAAAGAACATAACTCCACATTACCAGAAGTGGAAGTTAAACACTTCCACTTCGATCATCATAATAATACATTGCAAAATTGTGTGTTTTACTTGCATTTGCATTTCAAGTCGCTGGTTATTATGATCAATGCAAGTGTGAAATCAATGAAGGGACATACCCATCCCTCCTATCCCCCACCCACTCCCTTGTAGTCAATCCAGCTTTAAACAATACATCCACTAACTATATAACCATGCAGAAGTAAACTGTGATGCACTAACAAATTATGGAGCTGTGCCTTTAAGCCCTTTCCATGAAACCAAGGACAATGTAGATGAATAATGCATGTAAAAACTGAATCATCAGGCTATGAAATCAATGTTGAAGGAATAACGCAGACCATACCTGAAAAGGATGAAGGTCTAGTCGTCTTAGATTGTTCTATCCAACTCATAGTAATTACTCTGCCATAGGGCATGCGGGCGGAGGAGTCAGTGGTCATCATAGTCATGACGCCCGTGTCATCACTGCCATAGCAGGCCCAGCAAATCGAGTCGAAGCAAGCTCGCACTTGCCTCAGTAGACACTTTCAGTTTCACTTGCAGCCTGCACCACAACTAGAGTAAACTCATTAGCCGACATGGACAACTAGAGTACAAATATATACTACATGAAAAATCATATATAGATGTGTTTGTTTCATTCTCACACAATACTAAGAGTTGTACAAACAAGAAGGTAGCAAAGATATGTTTCATATGAGCTAGTCAATGAGACAATAACAATACAAGCTTCTGTCAGGGGGGAGGGGAGCATACACAGTCACTACAAACTTCTTGAGTAGTGGGATTCCTACAAACCACGGGACCATAGATCATGGCAATGCCGTGAACTACTTACTGATCTCTATATAGAACTTAAGACCGGAAGTGAATCACAGCGGGGGAAGCCATCATCATTGATGCCTCTGTGATCTTCTTCCTCAATGAATCCTTTTCCTCAAAGCTTCTTGGATATGTCGAAGGACGAACCTCGATGTGAGGAAAAAGGACAGCGCAGATATTGCACACCTTCCTGTCATGCAGAGACACCTCCTTGATGTTCAAAGCAGCTTCCATGACACGCCTGATGTACCTCATGAACTTGCTATCTGACTGGAAGCCATAGATGGTTAGCTTGGAGAGATTCTTGTGCTTGAAATTAGGAGCAGATGGCTCCCACTTCACATCTGATTTCTTGGAGTGGGTCTTTTGTGACTCTTTTGCACACCTATGATCCCATACTGTGATGCACAGCTCCTCTACGGATGGTGCAGCTTCAAGAAGGAACATTGTCCAAGCGATATCACATTCCTCGGGAAGATTGTCCAGATTCACAAACCGCAGCTGGCCGAGCAAATGAGAAAGCACTCTCGGGCATTCTGGTCGAAACCAAATCTGGAACACAAAATAATAATGAGTGCAAGTTGTGTAATAATCGCAACCTCACATAGCAGAAAGAACTCTTTAAGTTATTGCTACTGTTACATACAACCATGATACGGTGAAATCAACACAGAGATGATTGGAGTGAGTACCTTTTCACTTATAACGTCCAGATACAGATCGCTTACAGTCTGGACATTAGCAAGCAGCTGGCTTAACATGAGGGTCTTGTCTGACAAACGAATATTAGTGAGGCTTAGCTTAGAAAGCTGAGGCACAAAACCAAGAACCAAGGGATTTTCATCAAGTATCCAAGTATAGGCCACCCGTTGGAGCTTTGGTAGACAGTTGAGCTGCACTGTTTTGAATTTCCCATGGGAAATAACAAGCTCAATGAGTCCAGCATGTTCTACATGCAGCACCGAGTGAATCCCGGCGTCACACTCAAAGAAACACAATGATTCCAGCCGCTTGCAAGTGCTAAGGATGTTAGGTATGTCTGATTCACCAAACCTCAGATTCTCCAGTTGCAGTCGTGTGAGACCAGAAAACGCATCAGGACAATCAGCAAAGAACGTATTGAACTGCTTAGCAAAGTTAAGGAGGTCGGCATCCTTGCAAAGATAAGAATTCTTGGGCGTCAGAATATCAAACTCAGCTGCATCCAGTTTTGGGTCGCCATGGTGAGGCCAACAGATTTGCCAACGGAGCGACAGTCATTAGGAGTCAAGAGTAGTTTGACTTTCAGATTGCGAATGGTGATCTCGGGAGACCTCTTGCTCAGGATCTTGCAGGTCACGTCAGCCACGATGCTGTTCTTCCCGAGCAATTCGCCGTCGCCGAGATCAATGACAATCTGCGAGAGCATGCTGGCAAGCTTCTGCATTTGCTTGGAGACGAAAGATGCTCGGAAGGCGTCGAGGGTGTCCATTCTCTCCAGGATGTTGAGCAGCAAGTCACTGGGCAGTTGGCTTAGCCTGTCACTGGGCAGTTCGTTTAGCTTGTCCCCGTTAACAGCTGCTGCTTTCTGCATCTGCACTTAGCCAGGCGGAAAAACAGTCATTGGTGATAATATCGGTAGATTGACTTGCATCGGAGGGGGGAATTAACATGAACAAAGCACAACAGCAAGTATTGACTTACATCACGGCGGCGTCGGCGAACCCTATTGAGCTTCATGGTGGGGAGTTGCGGCTCACGGCTCACCTTGGTGAGAAGGACATATGAGCTTGCCGGTGCCGAGTACGATGCGGTGAGCTTGCCGCTTGCCGGAGGAGCTCAGCAGGGCAGATGGCGGAGAGGGCGTCGGTGCAGGGCGGCCAGGGGAAACCCTAGGGTGAAGGGGGCCTGAGAGCGAGAGGGCGGGCGGTGCTGCGGGGCAGCGGCGGCGGTAGGCCGGTAACTGTCCAGGGTAGAAAATTACAAAAAACCACCACATGCTAGGCTGTCAGCCACCACTTTACGCTAGGGTTTCAAAAAACCATCACTTCAGAGTGAGTTCGTGACACATAACATTGATTCGTCTGAGATGCTCGTCTAACCATGAAACTGACAGGCAGGACCCACTCTTAGGCTGACATGGCATGATGAAAATGGTCCAGGGTGACAAAGGTTAGATTGATTTCAGTTTTGGGTCTTTTTGTCAATTTCAGAGGGACCCACTTATCAAATCAGATCCTCTCCTCTCTCCAAAAAAAAAGTCTGGCAGTGGAGCATGACCGTACATCAGGGACAGTGGGGACGGTCAGGGAGTCACCGGCTTGCTACTGCTGCTCTTCCTTCGTTGGTCGAAGGCAGTCGGGAGGAAGAGGAGGAGGGGACGGGATGGGTCGGGATCGACAGAGAGGTCCATGAGCTGGTCCGGTGACCCCCATCGCCGACGACCTACTAGAGCGCAAGCACCGCCGCAGCTCCCGACCCCGGCGAGCTCGCCCCCTTCCACGCAGGGTAACCTCATCTACCTCCTTCCCATTCGGCGCGCCCTGCTCCTCCCCGGCGGACGTGCCCTGCTCCTCCCCAAAGCCGGTCGGCCGCCCGCGTCACCCGCTTGCTGAAGCTCGGCCAGATCTCGCCGCGCGCCGGCCCTGCCGGAGCTCGCTGGTGCCTCCCGCGGCGCCATGGCCGGAGCTCGTCGGTGCCTCCCGCGGCTGAAGCTCGCCCGCGCCTCCCGTGGTCGGAGCTCGTCGGTGCCTCCCGCGGTCGGAGCTCGCCCGCGCCGCCACGGGCCAGAGCTCGTCGTGCGCCGTCCCTACCGAAGTTCGCACGCACCTCCCATGGTGTTCTCGCGCTCGTGGAGGAGGAGGGGCGGCGCTGCAGTCGGCCGCCGGCGGTGAAAGGCATGGTCGTGCTCCACCCCGGTATTTAATTTTTATGAAATAAATGAAAAAGAGAAAAGAAAATCTTATATAAGTGGTTTCTCCAAAATTTACAAAAAAGCCCAGAAGTAGAACCAGTCTATCGTGCATCTCCCTTGACTATTTTCATTGTGCCACATCATCCTGATAGGTGGGACCCACTGGTCAGTTTTGTCATTAGACCAGGATCAAACCGGTATTAGTGCTATCTGTCACGAACTCACTCTGAAGTGGTGGTTTTTTGAAACCCTAGCGTAAAGTGGTGGTCTTTTGAAACCCTAGCCTGTAATATGGTGGTTTTTTGTAATTTTCTCCTGTTCAGGGCGATGGTGGTGGCAGTGAAGAATCCTAGGCTAGATGGGCGGCGACCATGAGAAAACTCGAGGAAGAAGGAGGAGTATCTGTATGTGTATGGTGTGGTATACCACTCTAATACGGATACTTTCTGTAATACGTCTTTGGGGCATTTACCAGATCTAATTCTTTTTTAATAAATAGCTTAATTACCTAGAACCGATGGGAGGACCATCGAGGTGAGAGGGGTGATGTTGGAGCGCCGCTGGATTACTGACATTCGGGATGTGTTAAGTCCGCTGGCCCTATGGCAGTATGTCCAGTTATGGGCAAGGTTACGGGACTTCGGACTCACGGAGGCGCCGGACACCCTGCGTTGGAGGTGGACGGCTGATGCCCTCTACTCTGCCAAGTCCTCCTACGAATTCTTCTTCCAGGGATCAATCACCTCCAAATCCTGGAAGCTAAACTGGCACGTGTGGTGTAGCATCCCATATGTCTAACATCTGTAATGCTACAGGGTCTAATAATAAAATGCTACTTCCTACATATAATTGTGCATCATAATTATATCATGCTCATGTCATCATGCCACCTTGCATTTGAGCATCATATAAAACATTTTTCTTTTGGTTATTATCTCATATGCACTATTAATTGTATTTGCTTCTTGTTATATTGTATTTGGTTCTTGATAAATGCTTGATGCTCAAGTTGAGTTGGGGGCATATCTTTTATTTAACTCCACCACCTTTCTTGTCACCACCCCATTATTCCACCATCCTACTATATGTGAGCTTTGCATTTTTATTTGGGTTTACCTCTAGCTCATGTGGGTTGGGATGGATCCACTTCTAATTCCACATGCTTCCATACATCCCCATGTTGTTTTCACATTGTTGATATGTGGAGAGCCACATGGCCGCATGTTATGGGAGTATTTTTCCTTGTCTAGCTTCCATATGGTTTGGGTGGAGGATTTGATCATGTATGAATATAATTGTGGCTATATACTTACCTAGTGGGACATACAAACTAGCATGCCCACATTATATTCATGTATGGGCGTTTTCAATCCATGCTACTTGGGACACAACTCTTTTCTTTTGGGCTTGGCCTTAATTCCATATTCTTGGGAGTGCATGTGTAAACCAATGCCATGGTCATTTACAATTGGTTTCACAATAATAAATATGGCAATTACTAATCATGCATGGGCCATGCAAAAAATCATCTTCTTTCTTTTCTTTGGTTTTATTTCGGTTTGGAGTGGGGCATGGATATTTCTCCCATTACCCAACCTAGTTTTCTCTCCCTCTCTTCATCTATTTGGAACCATCCCCTAACCTCACCTCCACCACCAACTTAATGCATGCATGGATGTGATCTTGTTTGGACCATACAAAAGAAACCTACATCTTCCTCTTACTTCCCTTCTTTACCTTGGTTTGGTTCAAATCCTTTCTAGGCCATCTATCTTGTGGCATGTGTGTTACATTTTGTTTTCCTTCCTTTTCTTTCCCTACCTTTATCTCATCCACATATCAAAACCCTAACCCTAACCCTTCCTAGCTTCGGCTAAACCCTCCCTTCACCAACCTGTCTACCTGAGGCGCCACCACCCGTGTGGGTTGGCTCGAACCAGCCCCCCAACCTGGCTACCTGCTCAACACCACCCCAGCCACCTCATGTCGAGCCTCCCTCTCTCTCTAGCCCTAGCCGAGCATCACCCCTCTCTCTGTTCTTCTTCCTCGCTGCCTAGCAGACCCCACCCGAGGCCCTCTCTCTTACCCTCTGGCCCTAGCTGCAGCCACCCTAGCCTTCTCCCGAGCCGGTCTCCCACGTGAGCAGAGAGGGTGGAGGAAAAGGCCTCACCACCTTTTACCCCGAGCCATGTGCTCCCCTCTGCCCTCAGCCTTATCTACCCCTCCCCTCGGCCTTGCGTTATCCCCCAGATCCACCCAGGGCCCTGCCCTTCCACCGCTCCTTCCCCACCTACCGCTACCCCTCTCTCTTCCAACTCCGGCGGCCACCGGTGGTTTCCCTCTCGGCCACATCGTACCAGGCGGCGGGCATGGCGTTTGGTTGTCGAGGAAGAACGAGGAGTACCCCTGCGTCGCCCCTGTCCACGCCGTCGAGGAGGAGGAGCCCCAGACCTGCTGCACGACGTCGAGCCCGACGAAAACCCTTCGCTGTCCGCCTGCATCGTCGTCGCTCTCCTGCGTGCCTAGCCGATCCAATGCCACCGAGAGCCCCGCGGTGAGCAGACATACCCCCTGACACCCTCTCCTCGTCCTGCTCTTCCTGTACGCGCGGATCAATCCGTCGAGCGTTCTCGGTGCACCGCGCTTGAGTTCGCCACCCCACCGTTGCGTCGCAGTAGTTTACCCTAGCCGCGCAACATTTACCAGCAACAACACCTCCCTAGCCCAGCGGTAGCCGCCGCCGCGCGTGCGAGCCGCGTCGCGCGTTTGATCCCCGGCCGCGCCTCTGTGTCCGCCGCACGCTGTGCACCGCGGCGTCAGTTCGTCAGACAAACGCAGGAAGAAAAACAGTAGCCGTGCCTTTTTCGCGAATACCCCCCTGGCCTTTTGTTTTCCCAACCCGCGCTCCATCAAGGCCCACATGTCATATGCTGTGGCCGTCTTACAAAAAGGTACCCGGGTTTGTTTTTCCTCAACCCGCCGTCCCCTGGATCCGCCACGTGTCTAGCCTCGGCTGGCGCACACGCGTGGTGGACCCGCCGTTCCTCGGACCCACTTGTCATCCCCGCGGCTGGCTGATCCCGCGGTGAGAAGAGCCTCGCGCAGCCGCTGCGCCCCACCTGTGCTGAATCAGTAGGCTGGCCCACCTGTCAGCGTCTGCGACTAGATTCCTCTATGTGCAAAATGTCTGTCCTTTTTCTGTTTAATAAAAATAATTCCAGAAATTGTTTAATCTGTTTTAAATCTAGAAATTAATAACTTTTTACTAATCAATCCAAATAATACAAATAATATATGTTTCTTGATCAGAAAAATGTGAGTTCAAATCTGCCATCCAAGATAATGTTTGACTAATTCAAATTTTTGAAATTGTTCAATTGCAATAAAAATGTCTTTTCTTAATTAATTAATAACTTTAATTCTATAACTCCAAATTTGGCAAATAAGATGTCAAATCGATCAGCGCGACGAGCCCGTTCTAACTATGCATTCCATGTTCTGAATTAAAGCATCCATTATGTCATTATTAAAAACCAGAACTGTTTATGGCAATAAAACTTGACAAAATAAATAATAAAATGATTTATTCTTGTCTCCACACCTCACCCTTGCCATGCTACATTATTGCCATGTAATTTGTGCATCATTCATCATGGCATGCTTGTTTGCTTGTCGCATTTTATTTATATGCTTGTGCACTTTATTTATGTGGCCTTGTTTGTTTGGTTCTTCTTTCAGATAGACGCTGAGCAGGAGAAATATCAGGAATTCCAGGAGTACTACCCAGATCCGTCTCTCGCTTCAACTGAGCTGCCAGGCAAGCACTACCACATGCTTGCATACATATAGTACCTATTGCCTCTATCTTATTCTTGCATCATTGAGTCGCGATTGCATCAAATTGAATCCCAAGTACTGCATAGCCTTACTTTTAAACCCCACCGAGCCTGTTCCTCAATCCCATGAGCCATTACTACAGGAGTTGTTTGAGCCATGCGAGTCATAGAACAGCATGTGTAGGGTATGTGAGTGTCTGATGGATAATGAGGTACCTAAACAACTTAACCTGAGTAGTAATGGGATAACTAATGAAAGAGGCACCGGTGAGCAATATCTGTTATTTGGTTTTTCATGCTCACTTGTGTCCCGTAGGACCCCGAGTACTTGATTCCTGTTCCTTGACTATTCGCACTATCCACATCCGGGAGGCCTTATGGACCCTCCTGATCCAGAGCTTGATTCATTTCTATTTCTTGGGGCCACAAACTAGTTTGGGGTTTTATTTACTATCCTGTAATTATGCCATGTTTTACTGCTTTATTTAAGATTGTGCGTGGAGCACCTGTACTGTTTTGGATGCGGAGTGTTTTCGCGGTATCGACAAGCCCAGTTACATTTTCAGGTTCCTAGTCGTTTACAACCATTGACGCAAACCTTGGGTCCGTCTCGGAGTCGGCCAACTTCGTTGCGGGTAGCTTAATGGGGTGGTCCCCTGAAATATGTTATGAATCATTGGGGTTTTGAGTTGGTTTTTCCGAGGTTGATCGAGTGTGTGTTGCTATTTGTGCACCCCTGCAGGGTAAATCTTTCTGAAAGCCGTGTCCGCGGTTATGGACGACTTGGAGCACAGTTTCTCGATTATAGACAAGTATAACTAAAGTACCGCTTTTAATTTGACTAAATACCTGACTAGTAAATAGTGCCATGCTCATGGAATGGTTAATAAAACTGCCAACGGATGGGTTGTTCGTCCGCTTTCTCGTTGGTAAGCGAGAAGGAGGATGGATTTGTTAATTTATATTGTTATAACTATTGTTACTAATTAACGGACATCCGTCTATCTTTGGTTAGGCGGATGGTTAGCGAGTATCTATAGAATTGTTAGTTATTATCTTTCGCTGCAATTGCGTCACCCCAGGTATATGTCCCCTTTAGAGGCATAAAGACTTGCTGAGTACCCATAGGGTCTCACACGATAAATTGTTTGATTCAGATGAATAGGTGTATTCGCAAGATGGATACTGGGTAAAGGAGACAGATGATGTCGGCAACGATCAATCAGTGTAGAGATTCTGGGGATGGGGATCCGTGAGATCTGTGGGCGGGATGTGCTTATTTATGTGGCATCTTATGCCGATTTGCTTCTTGTCCGTACTCGGATCTTGTTTCCCGCTTTCGCTTGATACTCTGTTGATTGATGTATGAGGAGCTATCCTACACTATTATCTCTATTTAGGATATTTGGATCTTGCCGTATGGCGTTGCAATATTTCTATTTCTTTTAGATGGTATGGCTCTGAGAACTGTTGTAAGGTAGCTTGCATACATACTCATTTGTGTATGTATTTGATCTCTTCACCTGTTGCCTACGCCGCTCGCTCTTGTCCCGATGTCTTGGAAGTGGTTAGGACGGCCGACGGGTCTACACGTGGGTGGCCCCTGGGCCCCGCTGTACTATTTTAACCACTTTCGGTTCATCCAGGCTTGAACTTAGAGCGTAGGGTCCGAGGTTGTTACATGTGGGCACCCCCTCGTGTTAAGTTCTTTATGTGGCTCGCCTGCCAGGACCATTGTGGGACGACTGAGCGGCTTGTGAGACGAGGACTTACACACCCTCCGCGCTGCCCCCTATGTGACCAAACGGCTGAGACCATGACTCATCTTCTGGTGGGTTGCCCCTTCTCAAGGGCGACCTGGCACAAGGTGCTCTCCTGGATTCGATCGACGGCCACACCACCGGATGGAGAAGAAGACTTCGTGGACTGGTGGTCGTAGGCTTCTTTATCTACCCCCCCCCCCCCCCCCGGCCTTGCGGAAGGGGACGTCACCACTAATAATACCGATGGCTTGGTGGATTTGGAAGCAACACAATGTGGTTGACTTTGACAATGCGTCACCTAACATGTGTCGGGGATATGACCCCGGGTGGGTTATCAGGTGATTCAATAGAGCCATATGTAATTTAATCAGAGACTTGTATAAGGAAAAGATGTTTGATATGAGTAAATAAGACAATAGTAAATAAAAGAGGAAAAAGATCAATAGGGTCGACATAGGGAAATCTTAGCTTGGTCTTCTTTCCCCCGGGCTGAATTAAGCCTCTCCGGTCCAAACTACCTCTTAACTAGCCGAATCAAGAGTTAACCCGGCTGAGCTGGGTCACGCAGCCAGCCTACCAAGAGACCCAGCGCCACTACATCTCTCCACCTCGACGCCTCCTCCCCCCGGGTTAGCGCTCCTCCTGCTCCCGTCCTCATCGCTAGCTCCCGCTCAACACGTCGCCAAGAACACCGCTCTAGCCCGCCTCACCCGGGTGGGCCGGTAGAGGAGCAATCTGGCCCACCGCGGGGTCATGCCAGCTCGTCGACAGCAGCACCTCGCCTGGACACAGACCTCTAATGATTCCCGGGTGGGTTGACGCGGATGATTCGGCCCACCCTGGGCCTTCCTCAACACCGGCGCGGACAGCACCTCGCCCCCGCATGACGGATCCCTAATGAGCCGACACAGGGAGACCTTGGCCCACCGTGGGTCTACCTCCCTAGCAAGACTCCCGCCACCAGCTTCCCTCGGGTGGGCCGGCATAAGCTAGACCCGGCCCACCGCGGGGTATCTCCACCACAATCCCGCCAGGACCTCAGCTAGGCCGCTCCCAGGACCCGGCTGGGCTCCCTCTACCAGGCTGACTAAGGCCAGACTCGGCTAGGCCACTCCCAAACCCGGCTGGCCTTTCCTTTTTCCTAGGCCGGGTCAGTTTATTACCAGGCCGAGTTTTAGCCTTCCAGGTCGAATTATATTGCCCTAGATGCCATCTTACTCACCCCCCGAACACTCCCCCAACCTCTACATCGACACCCCTTCAATTCAGGTCAACCCCTTCAAGTCTCGTGCTAGTCTAGGGACGCTCCTGGCTCAGATTGGCACATGTAGCATGGAATATGCTAGGCGTCAAAGGAGATGCTAGGGAATATGTTGGGCATCTCCTGAGATGCTAAGGCATATGCTGAAGAGATGTCAAGGACAAGTACTACAGGACAACTGGCAGGTCTGACCAGTCCCAAGCGTGTGACTCAAGTCTTGTCCCTGGGATCCCCTTTATAAGGAGCACCAGAGGGATCGATACAGGGAGAGGCCCCGAAGGGCTCCTCTCCTCTCTGCTCAATAGGAGCTCATATTCTTCCTCCTCTGCTCTCCCAGAGATATCCATTAGAGGTATAGGAATACAGCTCAAGGAGCACCATTGTAGCCACATGCATGGCGAAGATATATGAGATCTAGATGCAGGAGTAGAGTTTTTATATCACTAGGAGAGCCTCGAACCTGGGTATATCGTGTCTCTTTGTGTTCTTCTAAGTGCGATCTTCACTACATCATCCCTCACCGGATTCCTCCATGTCCATGCGGCCCCAACTTTAGCCTACCCCAGGCATATGCCGTGACACCACCATGACATTTGGCGCCCACCTTGGGGCTGATTAGAGGTGCTGGTTGGGTTTCCATCCTAACAGGATCATCTTAATCAACCTCCGCTTCACCATAGAGAAGCTTCTTCTTCATCCTCCTCCCCAACGTACAGAGATCAGGGGAGTTGGCATACAAGCCTCTTTTATTGAGATGACTCAACCTCAACCTCATCACATGTGCTGTAAGTATCAGCTGACTCATCCAACAAGACATATCTCAACCTCACCTAATCATAAAATATACTATGAGTATCGAATGACTCAACCACCAACACGCACATGAGATAACCACGAATGTCACTTAGGGACTATTGAAAGAACATTTCATGTTTTCCTTTGTTTTGCGTGTTAGATAACAATACTATGGAGACTTTTCATGTGTGCTAAGTGTGCAGGAAGTTTTGAGGGGGGGGGGGCGGATAATCCGCCCCTCCAAGGGTCGGATAATCCGGCCTACCTCATCTCTCAAGGAAGCCAAGGCGGGTCGCTCTGTGTCTAGTCGGATTTTCTCCCGGAAAATCCGAACTTGGGCGGTTTTTCCTCCCCAGGCCGGATAATCCGGGTTTCGCAAGGGCCGGATAATCCGGCCCCCAGTTTTCGAGCAAAAGGAGCCAAGGCACGTCGCTCGGTATCTGGTCGGATTTTCTCCCGGAAAATCCGAACTGGGGCGGTTTTTCTTCCCCAGGCCGGATAATCCGACCTTCGCATAGGACCGGATAATCCGCCCCCCAGAAGATGATCAAGGGCAACCTCGGCGCTTCTCACTGTGAGGGGGCGGATTATCTGCCGGATATTCCGAGTCTGCGGCGGAGTTTCCGCCGACCGGATAATCCGGCCCTCACTTGGGCCGGATAATCCGCCCCCAAAGTGTGCAACGGCTGGTTTTTGGAAGGGGGTATAAGTACCCCTTCTTCCCCAACGTCCAGAACTCTTGATTCACTCGAATTTGACCAGACCTTGTGCAAGAGCTCTAAATCTCGATCTCCCACTTCAACCACCCGAAGGTCTTGATCTTTGGTGGAATTGAAGGAGGAGAAGTTCATCATCAACATCAAGAATCAAGCGCTTCAACTTCTCTCCATTCACTTGGAGAAATCCCTGATCTAGTATTCTTGTTAATACCTAGATCTTGTTATTGTATTTGACAACTTTGTTCTTGTGGCAGCTTGTTGTCATTTCGGGAGCCTCCAAGTTGTTGTGGAGTTGTTGCCCCGCTAGTTGTGTAAAGGCGTCGGTGCCCGCCTCGAAGGGTACCTATAGTGGAAGGTGGATCAGGCCTATTGTGGCGAGATCCATCGGAGAACAGGGTGAGGCCTTTTGTGGCGTGGTGGGCTTAGTACCGCGCACCCCTCCAACGTAGACGTACTTCCCTTAAGGAAGGAACTGCGGTCAAACAAATCCTGTGTCTCCGTGTGCTTCACTTCGGTTCACTCGTTCCTCTTCCGCTCGCTCTTTACTCGCTAGTAGATAGGTTTACATATAGGGAAATTCCACACATTAGTTTATCTAGAGAATTTACCTTTGTGTTAAGCCTAAATTTGAAAAAGAATTAAAAATTGGTGTAGCACCTAATCACCCCCCTCTAGGTGCCCATACGATCCATTTCAATTGGTATCAAAGCCCCGACTCTTAATTCGGGCTTAACCGCCTAAGAGTAGTATGGGTACCAGGGATGATGGAAATGAGGCTGTGGATAAGGTCACAATGGATGATCTCAAGTCGTTGGAAACAACCTTGTTGAAATCCTTTGAGGCCAAGATGGAGGAGATGAATCAAATGATTGCTCGCCTTACATCATCCATAGCCCCATCTCCATCCTCCTTTGAGGCTCCCACACCATCATCTAAGGAAAAGGGTAACACCGGATCCAAGGATGATGATGTGGAAGGTGAAAAACTAAATGGCTCCACCTCCAAAAAGGGAAGTGGTAAGGAGGAATATAGTGAGGTTCGCCACGTATATTCCCTCGACCCACCTATCCCTCATCCTCATATAAACAATAGGGGTGATCCACCCAAGCTCACTGCATCTTCTTTTAACCAATGGCAATTTCTAATGAAATCTCATGTTTGCAGCTCCTTTATTGAATTGTGGAGGATTATTGAAGAAGGTCTTCATATTGGAGATTAAACCAATCTAACAAGAAGGGAAGTTGTGGATAGCCAGTTGAATGCCACTGCTCTCCACATGATACAGCTGGGTGTGGGTCCCAAGGACATGCCACACATTGAACATCTCAACACAGCTAAAGAGGCGTGGGATGCTCTTACGGACCTTTTTGTTGGAAATGAAAGCATGAGAAGAAACCGGTATGATGCCCTTAGTAACGAAGCTGAGGGATTCTACATGTTGGATGGTGAAAACCATGAGGACATGTATACAAGACTCAAGGGCATCGCAACAACATTTCGGAAGCATGGGGCCACTCACATTGATGATGCATGGATAAAAAGAAAGTATGTGAGTGCCTTAATGCCTTTCGAACCGATGGATTTGAAGAGCTTGCAAGGTAGACACAACTATCATCAAATGACATCCAATGAAGTCATGCAAGAAATGGCGTCATTCAAAGTGGCGGCAAAGAATGCTGAAGATGCCCGTCCTCGGGCCATTGGAATGCAAAAGGGTGTCAATGTGGCTCTCAAAGCCAATGTTATTGAGCAAGAGGACGATGAAGGAGTTTTTGAGAGGGTATCCATGGACTGCCCGATGAGGTCAAACGTGCTCATGGTGAGTAAATGGCATTCTATGCAAGGAACTTTTGGAAGGACCCTGCCAAAGCCAAGTCTGAACTTGAGCACAAGAATGGGTCAAATGGAAGAAGAGAAAGTGGCCCAAGATTGAGAACTTGCTTCAACTGTGGAGATAGACTGCACTTTGTAGCCGAGTGTCCTTATCAAAATAGAGAAGACAGTGGTGGCAGGCTCATTCTCAAAGAGAAATCCAAAGCTCCGAAGAAGAAGCCGTTTGCTAAGAAGAATGGCCCTTTCAAGAAGCAACCCAAGATGGTCCTTGTAGCTCAAGAGGAATACTCCTCCGCAAGTGAAGATGAAGAGGATGATGATAGTTCCCGCGAAGTGGCTGCTATAGCCACCACATCGACTCCCTCCTCTCTCTTCGACTCGCCGAACGAGAACGCCATCAACAACAATGCCACTTGTCTAATGGCAAGAGGATCCGAGGTATCAACTTCTAACTCCTCATTTCCTAAGACTAACATAATTTTGGATATGGATGATCATGACAGTCTTGAAATGAAAGAAGAAGTTATTGCCTTGGATACTTTTTTCACTAACCTACAAGGTGAGCACAAACTCCATTTTGATGCTCTTATGAGTCAACTTGCTCAAGCCGAAGATCTCCTTGAAGAAAAGGGCAGAATTGAAAGAGAAGATGCCTTGGAGATAGCCTCTTTGAAGAATGCCTTGGAAGAGGAAGAGGAAACTCGAGTTTCTTTGGAAGAAAGACTCGAATCCCTAGAGGAGTCACAAGAAGAAGCTGTAGCTCAGCTCATTAAAGAACGTGACCATGCTCTTGCCAAGGTAAAGAAACTAAAGAAAGAAAAGATTGATTTTGGGGCTGTTCATGCTAGACTTTTGGAGAAGTTTGATGATCTTGAAAGTGCTCACAAGGCATTGAAGAGTGATCATTCTACTCTAAATGAGTCTCATGACCAGCTCCAAACTCAATTGAAACGGTATGATGTGCCAAGTACCTCCTCTTCATCCTTTGGAAAAGAAGATCTTGCAAGGAGTTCTCAACACAAAGGTAAAGGGGTTATTGATGAGATACTGAGCAGGCAAAGGACAAACAACAGTAAAGAAGGTCTTGGTTACATACCCAAGATAAAGAGCAAGAAAAACAAGAAGAAGAAGAAGAAGAAGAAGAACAAGACTGCTCAATCGAAGACTAACAACATTACCAATGACAAGACTAATTATGATGGTTTTGCAGGGATCAACAATCCTAACTTCGAACTATATTGTGATTCTTATGGTGATGTTTATGCTAGTTATGTAGGGCCTTATGATTGTTACATTCCTTGGTCTATTTGGGTTCCCAAGACCCTTGTTACTAACATGAGAGGACCATTGAAAAATGGGTACCTAAAACCAAGAAGTAATTTTCTTGCAGGGCTATGCTTCCGGTGGTTCTAAATGGGTACTCGATAGCGGTGTACGAGTCATATGACCGGAAGCAAGGAGATCATCACGGAGATGCGGCCAAACCTTGATCACATTACCGTCTCCTATGGTGACAAGTCAAAATCCGAGGTATTGGGTCTCGGCAAAGTTGTGGTGGCTCACAATATCTCTCTCGTGGACGTCATGCTTGTTGAGACCCTCGGGTATAACTTACTTTCAGTTCATGCCCTTGGTAAGATGGGCTTTACAGTTTACATTGATGTTGATTTAGTGGTACTCTTGTGGAGCAAGTCTCTAAAAGTCGCTTTCGTGGGATATGTCGAAAACGACCTGTACGTGGTGGACTTTTCGGGGAAAACCACTACAGGTCCGATGTGTCTTTTCGGAAAGGCTGACGCGGGTTGGCTATGGCATCCCCGACTAGCCCACGTCAATATGAGAACTTTGCAAAGTCTCCACAAGGGTGGCCACATTCTTGGACTAAAATAAAATGTCTCTTTTGCCAAAGATCGTGTTTGTAGGGCGTGTGTTGAAGGGAAAATGCATGATTCTCCTCATCGAAGGAAAACTATTATCTCTTCAAAAAGGATCTTGGAGCTCCTTCATGTGAACCTTTTCGGACCTCCATCTCATGCAAGCCTCGGTGGGAAGAAGTATTGTCTAGTGATTATTGATGATTACTCAAGATACACTTGGGTTTATTTCTTCAAGTTGAAGAGTGAAACTCAACAAACTGTCATCGACTTCGCCAACGAGGTTCAACGTCAACACAACGTTCCCATTCTGGCTATAAGGAGTGATAACGGCTCGGAGTTCAAGAACTACACCTTAAATGAGTTCCTAACTGAAGAGGGGATAAGACATCAATATTCCGCTGCGTACACCCCTCAACAAAATGGTGTAGCCGAGAGGAAGAATCGAACTCTAATGGACATGGCAAGATCAATGTTGGCCGAATTCAAATCTCCATATAATTTCTGGGCTGAAGCAATCTCTACTGCTTGTCATTCATCCAACCGTTTATACCTCCGCAAGATTTTGGACAAGACTCTGTATGAAATACTTACCGGTAACAAGCCAAACATCTCATACTTTCGGGTATTCGGGTGTAAGTGTTTCTTTCTTATTAAAGGAGTTTGTTTATCTAAGTTTGAATCTAAGGCTCTAGAAGGTATTTTTGTTGGTTATGGTGCCGAATCCCACACTTATAGAGTCTACAATAAGCTCTCTGGAACTGTTGTAGAATCTTGTAGTGTGGTGTTCGAGGAAAATGACGGTTCTCGTGCGGAGCAAGTTGGTGTTTGTGATGCAGATGTTGAAATACCCCAAGATGCCATAAGAAGAATGGGTGTGGGATTCTTCCGCCCCATTGAGGAACCCCTTGTGGCGGACCGGGAAGGACAATGCTCTACTCATATAGAGCCCTCATCTACACATACGCAACATGCTCCAACCACGGGGGCAACTTCTACACCATCTCCATCAACTGCTGAAGGTCAAGTTGCTTCAGAAAGCTCCAGGCCGGATTTTCCGGTGGATACCGGATTATCCGGCCACCCCGCTCCAGCTGACCATGCAGCTCCTGGTGGTGAAGATATCAATACAAGCTCCAGGCCGGATTTTCCGGCTGACCCCGGATTATCCGGCTCCTCGCCAGTTCAAGCAAGTCCTAGGCTTCCTGATGAAGCTGCTGCAAGTACCCCCAGGCCGGATTATCCGGCCTCTCCATAGGCCGGATTATCTGGCCCTGTCTCTCCAGTTCTGCAGCCTCCTGTTATGGCTACGGATTCACCTCAAGGGCATGCGTCTCTACCACCTGCTACTGATGTTCCAGCTATTGATCAAGGCGGAGAAAATGCTTCCAATGAAGACTCAAGTGATGAATCTCCTCCACCAAGAGACAACAAACTTATTGAACTTCGTCGTAAGGCTCGGGCTGATCGTAACCTTGAGTTGAGGGGTCACACTCTCGACAAGGTTGTTGGTGATCTTCGACGAAGGGTGTATACAAGAAGAGAATTGGCCAGTTTTGGTGAGCATCAAGCTCATATCTCCATGGTGGAACCTAAGAAGGTCTTTGAAGCTCTTGAAGACCCAGACTGCGTTGTTGCTATGCATGAAGAATTGAATAATTTCGAGCGCAACAAAGTCTGGAAACTAGTGGAGAAACCCAAAGAGTGCCGCAATGTTATCGGCACCAAGTGGATTTTCAAGAACAAGCAAGATGAGAATGGCATTGTTGTGAGGAACAAGGCAAGACTTGTGGCACAAGGTTACTCCCAAGTTGAGGGCATCAACTTCGGCGAGACCTATGCTCATGTGGCTCGCCTTGAGTCCATCTGTATCCTACTTGCTTATGCTGCTCATAACAATTTTAAGTTGCAGCAAATGGACGTCAAGAGTGCCTTCCTTAACGGTCCTCTACATGAGTTGGTATACGTAAAGCAACCCCCGGGGTTTGAGGATCCTAACTTCCCGAACCATGTCTACAAACTCGATAAGGCACTCTATGGCCTTAAACAAGCCCCACGTGCGTGGTATGAGCACCTTAAAGAGCTTTTGTTAGATCGTGGCTTCGAAGTTGGGAAAATCGACCCCACTCTTTTTACTAAGAAATTTAAGGGGGAGCTCTTCGTATGCCAACTATATGTAGACGATATCATTTTTGGTTCTACTAACAAAGCTTTTAACGATGAATTTTCAAAGCTTATGACTGACAGGTTTGAGATGTCTATGATGGGGGAATTACGGTTCTTTCTTGGATTCGAGATCAAGCAACTTAGAGAAGGAACCTTTATTAATCAAGCAAAGTACATCCAAGACATGCTCAAGAGATTCAAGATGACGGATCTAAATGGTGTCGCTACTCCGATGCAAACAAAGTGTCATCTTGAACTCAACCCTCACGGTAAAGATGTGGACCAAAAGGTATACCGGTCCATGATCGGCTCTCTTCTTTACCTCTGCGCATCTAGACCCGATATTGTGTTGAGTGTGGGAGTGTGTGCAAGGTATCAAGCAGCTCCTAAAGAAAGCCACTTAGTGGCGGTCAAGAGGATCTTTCGATATTTGGTTCATTCCCCCAACTTTGGTCTCTGGTATCCCAAGGGCTCCAATTTCTCTTTATGTGGTTATACTGACTCAGATTGGGCTGGTGATAAGGATGATCGGAAATCCACTTCTGGAGCTTGTCAATTCTTGGGAAGATCTCTTGTATGTTGGTGCTCCAAGAAGCAGAATTGTATATCTCTCTCCACCGCCGAAGCTGAATATGTTGCTGCTGCCAGCGCTTGTACTCAATTATTGTGGATGAGGCAAACTTTAAAGGAATACGGTGTCAATTGTGACAAAGTGCCTCTTTTATGTGATAATGAAAGTGCTATCAAAATTGCGTACAATCCAGTTCAGCACACAAGGACGAAGCATATTGAGATTCAGAATCATTTTATTCGCGACCATGTTGCTCGAGGCGATATTGATCTATCTTTTGTGAGCACGAAGAACCAACTGGCGGATATTTTTACAAAGCCACTTGATGAAGCAAGATTCTGCTATTTGAGGAATGAGCTAAATATCATTGATTCCGGGAGTTTGTCTTGATTACCCGCACTCACTCGTACATCTCAATCCTTGTTTGGTCTAGGTGTGGGCATGGATATAGGGGGAGTGTGGTCCTAACTTATTGGGCTAACCCTCCCCCCATAATGCCAATAGCAAGTTATATCATTTCTCTTAATATCATGTTGTGATATGTGAGCTTATTGATGAGTATTGGTCGTGAACCCAAGATATATCTTCGCGGTGTCACACCATACACTCCAACAAGGTGGCTTCGGCCACCGCCCTCTCCCTTGTGGAGAATTGGATCTTTTTGGATGTTATTTGCTCTCTCATGTTCTTATGGGAATCACGCTCAATCTTGACTTTTATTTGATTTGGATTTTGCAATTTTGAGTGTCTAGTACCATATCAGTTTGGCTTTCTTAATCCTAAGCCTTCCCTACCCCTAAGCCATCTATTCTTGCACACAAGTCCCTTGTACACCTTGTGTGGGTGTTGTTTGGGGACGCGCGGGCCTGGTTCTGTGTATAACAGAATCCTAGAATTTAGGCCGGATAATCCGGCCCAAGTGTTGGCCGGATAATCCAGCCCTGGCGGATTCGATCTTAAAGGGCAGGGCTCGGGGGGAAGGGCTCATATCGAGCATCACTTCTCCCCCAGCCCTCTCCTTCTCCCCAGCCGTCGCCTGCCTCCCCTCACCCTCCCCGGAGCCTCTCCGGCCACCGGATTTTCCGGGCCTCCCCGGATCTTCTTCTCCGCGCCTCCGGGTACCTTCTCCCACATGTTCTTCCTCCAATGAGTGAGGGTAACTCCCTCTCTCCCCATCTTTGGCTAGATGTGGATCTTGTTGGGTGGAACGTTGTCTAGAAGGATGTGTTTTTGCATAGAACTTGCAGTCTTACAGTTTCTAGGCCTGATCTACTTTTTTTGCATGCATTCTTGGTGAAATCGAAAATTTCTGCCAGGGCCAGATTATCCGCCCCTGGCCAGGCCGGATAATCCGGCCTGACAGATTCAATTCTGCTTCAATTTCACTATGTGTATGCATTGAGTAGTTTTGTCCTATGAACTTTTTGACTACTTTTTCCATGCTCTCTCCTGGACTTGTGTGTATGCTTATCCCCTTGCTATCGCCCTTATTCTCCTCACAGGTGGTTCCGGTGTTTCCAAGACCTACAAGCGCCGTCCTCGCGACAAGTACTTTCGGGACGACGGTCAAGGTAACCTAGTGGACGAAGTTGAATTACGGAGAAGGAAGAACAAAGAGAGGCGCATGGCTGAACAATACAAGAGGACTAGGAAGGGTGTGTCCAAGAGGAAAGGCAAGGAGCCCAAGATCAACTACAGGGCTTTGGATGTGGTCTCCTTCTCTGCCATCCGTCACCGTGACTTGTTTGCTGAGCTACCTCGTGATGATGAGCTGGGGGATGCCCGTTTCTGGTGTGCAGAACAGAAGGGGATTTATGAAGACATCTATGCCAGGCTGAACATTAGGCCTATGCACCCTCTGGTACTTGCTGATGCTTTGGAGAAGGCGCATCTTGTGGATGCGATGTTTGTGGCTGAGAGGATGGGGATGCACCATCTCATGTCCCTCCAGTGCTCCTTTGACTCTGAGGTGGTGAAGCAATTCTTCTCCACTCTGGTGATTTGTGGTGATGAGCATCGCACTATGAAGTGGATGACTCATGATAGGCAATGACTGCTGATTTTCATGTGTTTGCTGAGGTTCTGGGGTACTCCTTCCGCAGCAGGGATAGAGCCAGTGGCCACCGCACCATCACTCAGTTGAAGCCCAACAAGGATGCAGCTCTCTCTCCATGCACTGTGGACAATGGAATTGTCGGTACTGTGGCTGGTCTTGCTCCCATCTATGCTGCCTTGGTGGGTCTCTTCCATGACTCTATTACACCGAGTGGGGGCAACAATGACAGCATTCGTGGTCACCTTGTTCAGCTACTTCAATTTTCTCATGAGGTTGCCTCCTGCGAGGACGAGTTAGTGCAGTACAGGCTGGATGTCATGGACTTCATCTACCATGAGCTATGTGATGCTATGTTCAACCGTCTGTCCATTCCCTATGCGCCCTACATTATGATGCTCATCCGCCACCTGCTTCCTGCCGCGGAGTTCCACATTGACTCGATGCACAAGGCCAAGAAGATACACAACAAGGTTCGGAAGACTGCTCACCCCTCCTCTGCTCCTGAGGGCCTCATGAGGGATGCTCGCAGGCCCCCAGTGCCTCCCATGGCCCGTGAGATCAAGCAGCTGAACTGGTTCCAGCGTCACATTCTCTGCATGGGTGTGGACACACGCAAGGGTCAGTACGAGGCATACAGGCAGCGCCATGAGTTGGCTCACTCCCAGCAGCTCATTCTCCACCATGTGTCTGGCGCTTCGGGTGCTCCTCCGGCTCCTACACCTCCCACTCCGTATGCTCGGTGGAACTCTTCCTCTGGGCTGAACTATGGTGAGCTGGAGCGTCACTTGTTCCCCTCTACGCCTGCTGCTGATGCTGATGATGAGGAAGGTGACACTGAGGAGCTTGAAGATGAGGATGAGGAAGAGCATGCAGAAGAGGACGAGGATGAGGACGAGGACGAGGACTATGATGAGTGTTCCCAAGGGGCGCTAGCATCGCTCTTCTCCCTTTTTGGTGTCTCGATGCCAAAGGGGAGAAGTAGTTCTATTAGGTTGTCCGTGGATTTGCATGGGTCGGGCATAAGCACTTGCACTTTTTTATTCGTTATTTCTTGCTTATGCCCATTTAGCGTTGAACTTTTAAATTCGTGGTTTGTGTTTTGTGGTTGAGACTTTATGTGGTTGTCTGGATGATACCTATGGACTTCATATCATGGATTATGCTCATGGCTATATCTATTCATATCCTATTGCTGGAGGTTTATCACGGAAGGCGCGCGCTCATAATGGTTATCCAATAATAATTGTGATTTTTGTCAAGGATGCCTATTCTCTACTTCGGTGGTATGTGATTTTGCCCTTATATCTATGGAATAGATTCACCTATTTGTGTGCATTTGTATTCCAATGCAAAACTCTATTATGCACACATTGAGGGGGAGTCCCTTTCATAGTTATCTCTGTTTGTCTTGTGTCTTTCTCCTGCAAATCCTGGTATTGTCATCTAACACCAAAAAGGGGGAGATTGAAAGAACATTTCATGTTTTCCTTTGTTTTGCGTGTTAGATAACAATACTATGGAGACTTTTCATGTGTGCTAAGTGTGCAGGAAGTTTTGAGGGGGGGGGGGCGGATAATCCGCCCCTCCAAGGGCCGGATAATCCGGCCTACCTCATCTCTCAAGGAAGCCAAGGCGGGTCGCTCTGTGTCTAGTCGGATTTTCTCCCGGAAAATCCGAACTTGGGCGGTTTTTCCTCCCCAGGCCGGATAATCTGGGTTTCGCAAGGGCCGGATAATCCGGCCCCCAGTTTTCGAGCAAAAGGAGCCAAGGCACGTCGCTCGGTATCTGGTCGGATTTTCTCCCGGAAAATCCGAACTGGGGCGGTTTTTCTTCCCCAGGCCGGATAATCCGACCTTCGCATAGGACCGGATAATCCGCCCCCCAGAAGATGATCAAGGGCAACCTCGGCGCTTCTCACTGTGAGGGGGCGGATTATCTGCCGGATATTCCGAGTCTGCGGCGGAGTTTCCGCCGACCGGATAATCCGGCCCTCACTTGGGCCGGATAATCCGGCCCCCAAAGTGTGCAACGGCTGGTTTTTGGAAGGGGGTATAAGTACCCCTTCTTCCCCAACGTCCAGAACTCTTGATTCACTCGAATTTGACTAGACCTTGTGCAAGAGCTCTAAATCTCGATCTCCCACTTCAACCACCCGAAGGTCTTGATCTTTGGTGGAATTGAAGGAGGAGAAGTTCATCATCAACATCAAGAATCAAGCGCTTCAACTTCTCTCCATTCACTTGGAGAAATCCCTGATCTAGTATTCTTGTTAATACCTAGATCTTGTTATTGTATTTGACAACTTTGTTCTTGTGGCAGCTTGTTGTCATTTCGGGAGCCTCCAAGTTGTTGTGGAGTTGTTGCCCCGCTAGTTGTGTAAAGGCATCGGTGCCCGCCTCGAAGGGTACCTATAGTGGAAGGTGGATCATGCCTGTTGTGGCGAGATCCATCAGAGAACAGGGTGAGGCCTTTTGTGGCGTGGTGGTCTTAGTACCGCCCACCCCTCCAACGCAGACGTACTTCCCTTAACAAGGAAGGAACTGCGGTCAAACAAATCCTGTGTCTCCGCGTGCTTCACTTTGGTTCACTCGTTCCTCTTCCACTCGCTCTTTACTCGCTAGTAGATAGGTTTGCATATAGGGAAATTGCACACATTAGTTTATCTAGAGAATTTACCTTTGTGCTAAGCCTAAAATTGAAAAAGAATTAAAAAATTGGTGTAGCACCTATTCACCCTCCTCTAGGTGCCCATACGATCCATTTCAACTATCACCCTCTATCACTAAATCATTCACCCCGGGAAGGAGTGACTCAACCCGGGGACTAGCCAACATATCAGTAGAGTCACCTATAGGTAGAAAAAGTATCTCAGGGACTTTGTCATTATTTGACTCGGCATCCCCGTGCATAGAATTGTAACTCAGAGTAGACATAAGATATGCCATTTGTTATGATCTCACATATGTCAAATGCTATATGTCTTTTAGCTATGTCTTCTATTACCATTGTACATCATCTGTTATATGTACTGGTTGACTAACTATGTTATTTTGAGATGCTCAATGTTAAGGAAATTTATCCCCAAGACATCACAACATATTATAACTCGGACTCTATTTAACTTAGCTTGCCAGGTTATCTTATAACTCGGATTACTGTTTAACTCAGCTTGCCAGGTTATCTTATAACTCAGATTACTTTTTAACTCAGCTTGCCAGGTTATCTTATAACTCGGATTACTGTTTAACTCATCTTGCTAGGTTATCTCATAACTCGGATTACTGTTTAATTTAGCTTTCTAGGTTATATTATAACTCGAATTACTGTTTAACTCGGCTTGTCATGTTATCTTATAACTCGGATTACTATTTGAATCAGTTTGCCAGGTTATCTTATAACTCGGATTATTGTTTAACTCAGTTTGCCAGGTTATCTTATAACTCGGATTACTATTTGAATCAGTTTGCCAGGTTATCTTATAACTCGGATTACTGGTTAACTCAACTTGCTAGGGTTACCTAGCATATATCATGTATCTCAAATCACCGTTTATGTCGGTTTGCCAGGGTATCATGGCATCATATCATATCCCAAATCATGACCAAAGTCAATTGGTCAACATAGGGCTATAATCAAATTACATCTCGAGTCATTACTCATCTCGGAAGAACCAAATAATCATCAAAATCTATACCAATTTCCCTATATCTCAATCATCAAATATCTTGAGATCATCATATAACTCGGATTTGAGGCATATGTCAGTTGTTGAGTCATATAACTCGGATTTTGAGTTAGATAACTCAGATTTGAGGCATATGTCAGATGTTGAGTCATTACTCGGATTTTGAGTTAGATAACTAGGATTTGAGGCATATGTCAGCTGTTGAGTCATATAACTCGGATTTTTAGTTAGATAACTCAGATTTGAGGCGTATGTCAGTTGTTGAGTCATATAACTCGGATTTTGAGTTAGATAACTCGGATTTGAGGCACATGTCAGATGTTGAGTCATATAACTCGGAATTTGAGTTAGATAACTCGAATGTGAGGCATATGTTAGTTTTTAAGTCATATAACTCAGATTTTGAGTTAGATAACTCAGATTTGGTTATATGTTAATTTACCCCAAAAGGGTTATATGACAAATGCCCATGAAGGCTATATGTCAATTTACCCAAAAAGGGTTATATGAGAAATTCCCATGGAGGCTATATGTCAATTTGCCCAAAAAGGTTATATGAGAAATGCTCATGAAGGCTATATGTCAATTTGCCCAAAAAGAGTTATATGAGAAATGCCCATGAAGGCTATATGTCAATTTTCCCAAAGAGGTTATATGACTAGTGCCCACGAAGGCCAGATGTCTAAACTTACCCAAAGAGGTTAAATGACCAGAGCCCGTGAAGGCCAGATGTAAAACTTACCCAAAGAGGTTATATGACCAATGCCCACGAAGGCCAGATGTCAAAACTTGCCCAAAAAAGGTTAAGCGACCAGAGTCCATGAAGGCGAGATGTCGAAACTTACCCAAAGAGGTTATAAGACTAGTGCCCATGAAGGTCAGATGTCAAAACTTGCACAATAAAGACTATATGTCCAATGACTCAGATTTGGAAGTCAAATAACTCAAAAATGAGCCACATGACTCGGATTTGGATCATATACCTTGGATTTGGATCATATACCTCGGATTTGAGTAAGATGACTCAGAGTTGGGTCACATGACTTGGATTCGGATCACATGACTCAGATTATGAGTCAGACGACTCAGATTTGGAGCATATGACTCAAATTAGAGTCAGATGACTCAGATTAAAGTCAGGTGACTCGGATTTGGATCAAATACCTCAGATTTGAGTCACATAACTCGGATTAAGAGTCAAATGACTCAGATTTATGTCACATGAGTCAGATTATGAGTTAGATGATTCGGATGAGAGTATGGACCATATCTCAAATAATCCAATTTAGTTAGATGAATGATACCAGGGCAGTTCATGCTAGTTATCTGTTACAGTAGAGGAAAAGGATTACTTGACAATATACAACTCTGGAAATACTTTAATATGAAGCCTATGCACGACTCTATGAGTCCCACATAACATCAGGAACTAATGTCGGGGATATGACCCCGAGTACCCCAGAGTTGGCTTGTCAGGTGATTCAATAGAGCCATAAGTAATTCAATAAGAGACGTGTATAAGGAAAAGATGTTTGATATGAGTAAATAAGACAATAGTAAATAAAAGAGGAAAAAAGATCAACAAGGCCGACACAGGGAAATCTCGGCCTGTTCTTCTTTCCCTCAGGCTGAATTAAGCCTATCCGGTCCAAACTACCTCTGACCTGGCCGAATCAAGAGTTAACCCCGCTGGTTCGGGTCACCCAGCCAGCCTACCAAGAGACCCGCCGCCACTACATCTCTCCACCTCGACGCCTCCTCCCACTGGGTCAGCGTTGCTCCCGTTCCCGTCCCTATCGCTAGCTCCCGCTCAACACGTCGCCAAGAGCACCGCTTCACCCCGCCTTACCCGGGTGGGCCGGTATAGGAGCAATCCGACCCACCGCGGGGCCGCGATAGCTTGTCGACAGCAGCACCTCGCCTGGACGTAGACCGCTACTGATTCCCAGGTGGGCCGACGCGGATGATTCGGCCCACCCGGGCCTTCCTCAACACCGACATGGACTGCGCCTCGCTCCCGTGATACGTCCATAACATATCTATAATTTTTGATGGTTTTATTCTAATAATATGCTTTTGAGACTCCAAGTTGTATATGCTTGCACTTATATGTTGGGGATTAGAAGAACCATGTTGTCATGGGGAACGCTTTCAACATTGCACTTGTACATTGTACCTGGTTGATATCATGCTCTTTTGTCTATGGATGTCGTCGGTGTGAAATGAAAGGGGAGCTTGTAAGTCCATGGAGTTATGTATGTGTGTTAGAGAAACGCCTGGGCCGCCGGTCTAATCCATGCCTAATCATGGTGGAAACCTGCAGCGTAACCATAATGAGCAATCTATAAAGCATTGTTCTTATAAAAAAGAGATAGAGATTGAGAAAAAAGAAAAAAAAAGATGAGAAAAGAGGAAAGAGAGAAAAACACCATTTTCTCATGGTAAATAAGAAGATTGTTGAGATGCTCGTTGTCTGCTTGTTTTGTCATTTTGATATGGGGATTCTTCCGTATCATCGGGCAAGGGGTACCCCCTTGGCGGTTCTCTATGATACACATGTACTTACTATGACAAGAACTTACCGGTAACTAAACTTGAGTAGCATGAGGAGCAATCCTCGTATTCAAGGGACATGAGATTTCCAACTTATACTTTGTCAAGCATATACTCCATAGTTCGTTCACTTTAACCTTAATCACTTCAAGATGCTTATGATAGGGGCAATGAGAGCTGAAAGCTAATAAGTACCATAATTTTTGGAAGCTCTTTATGAGACTTGAATCCCTGCTTCCTTCTATGAAGGCCTTTCTTTCACTTTTATATTGAGTCTCCACCTTCTATCTTTATGCACCAATTGAGAGAGCATAGTTGTCATTCTTAGTTCTATGTGCATTGTCCCAAGACTTTGATTGATGCATAACTTTGATATTGCTTGTTCCTAAACTATTTGTATCTAGTCATCCTTATGAACTTTGAAGGTGTCCTATGCATTTATGTTTTGCTACTCTATGAGGGACAAGCTGAATACCATTCTCATTATGCTTTCTCTATGTGAAACAAACAAACGTCTTGTAAAGCATTATTATTCATGAATCTTTTGTTTGTGCCTTTTCATGTTACAACATAGTTGCTATGTCTTATTGTTAGAACTCTATCTTTCATGATTCATGTTTAGAGTACCTTAATCCTAGCTATCAATGCTTTTACAATAATGATGATCAAGATTATGTTGTCTACATGTCACCTCAAAAATTATATTGTTTTGATCATTTACCTACTCGAGGACGAGCAGGAACTAAGCTTGGGGATGTTGATACGTCCATAACGTATCTATAATTTTTGATGGTTTTATGCTAATAATATGCTTTTGACACTCTTTTTTGTATAAAGTTTATGATTTAGACTAACCTACTAATAATTGCAAAAATGCACAATATTCTTGTTTTACACTTTGATGTGTAGGAATTACCAAGAATACAAGTGGAAACCTTGTTGGAGTCAAATTGGGATTTTTCCAGAAATCTGTCTCATAACTCTTTTTGAAGATGGTCACATTTCGGGTCGAATATGGCGTCCAACGGAAAACTCTTCAACTACAAAGTTGTTGGAAATTTCGCGACAAATGTTCTGGACATAAAATTTAGCTGATTCTGAGTCCAGACGGGCCTTTTAGACCCGATTTACTGCAGCCCAAGATTAGGTGACGGGAATCCGACAAGGTATATAAAGGGAGGAAACCTAATTCGCCCAGGGCATCTCCACCCACGAATTTGCATTCACCAAAGCCACGTTTTTGCCTCCCCCATGGATCTCATCTCCATGGGGGAGGGATCCCAAGAAGCCATGAAGGAAGGGGGCTAAGGGGCGGTGCTCCCTCATGATACCGACGGCGGGGAAGGAGTCCCCCGCGCCGCCGCTGGCGCCGCCGCCGCCCTCTTCACCATCTTCACCGCCATCTCCATCACCTAATCCTCCTAGTATGCAGTGGTTCATCCTCCCACACACCTCTGTACCGTCCTATGTAAACATGGTGTTTGATGGTATAAGTTATAATCCTATGATCCATGTCATGTTTGTGTAGTTTCTTTGTTCTTAGATTGAATGGTTGAACGTCTTTGGTTCATTAGAGTTGTATGTTGATATGGTACAGTCCTTTGGTGTCCATTATATTTGTGCGCGCATGGATTAAACATTATAGGGTTTGTAGTATGTGTAAAAGGAAGGGGAGAGTTTTGCTGGAGTGACAGAAACCTGAGGACACGAACCGGAACGTTGCACGTATGGGAGTAAGAGAACCATTAAACTTAAGGCTATGGTTGGGGAAACCTTAATGCATTGATTAGTACTTACAGATGTTTGCTAACAATCCAATCATATAGAACATGTAATTCCAAGTAGTGAAGCGTATGCATATTTAGCCTCTCCCACATAGAAAACTGCATCGAAGACAATGAACCTGATCTATTCGCTATTTAAACTTGGACAAAACCACCACAATTACCACCACTATTCCACACTCATGGTTCTATTAGTTTAGTGTATTTTATTGCTGCAGCAACTAGCTTTACTTTCTTGTTATTAATTATCATGCAAAGCTATCTCTATTACTCGTATTGTTGCTCTAGTTTTATTTCTTAGATAATGCAAACGTTAAGTGTGCGTAGAGTTGTATCAGTGGTTGATAGAACTTGAGAGAACATTTATCCTACCTTTAGCTCCTCGTTGGCTTCGACACTCTTACTTATCGAAAAGGCTACACACGATCCCCTATACTTATGGGTTATCACCCCGCACGACGGATCCCGGGTGGGCCGACACAGGGAGACCTCGGCCCACCGCGGGTCTACCTCGCCAGCAAGACTCTCACCGCAAGCTTCCCCCAGGTGGGCCGGCATAAGCTAGACCCGGCCCACCGCGGGGTATCTCCACCACAATCCCGCCAGGACCTCAGCTAGACCGCTCCTAGGACCCGGCCGGGCTCCCTCCACCAGGCCGACTAAGGCCAGACTCGGTTGGGCCACTCCCAGACCTGGCTGGGCCTTTCCTTTTGCCTAGTCCGGGTCAGTTTATTACCAGACCAAGTTTCAGCCCTCCAGGCCAAATTATATCGCCCTAGATGCTGTTTTACTCACCCCCGAACACTCCCCCAACCTCTACATCGACACCCCTTCAAGTCCCGTGCTAGTCTTGGGATGTTCCTGGCTCAGACTAGCACATGTAGCATGGAATATGCTGGACATCTACGGAGATGCTAGGGAATATGCTGGACATCAAAGGAGATGGTAGGGAATATGTTGGGCATCTCCTGAGATGCTAAGGCATATGCTGAAGAGATGCCAAGGACAAGTACCACATGTCAACTGGCAGGTCTGACCAGGCCCAAGCGTGTGACTCAAGTCTTGTCCCCTAGGCTCCCCTTTATAAGGAGCACCAGAGGGATCGATACAGGGAGAGGCCCCAAAGGGCTCCTCTCCTCTCTGCTCGATAGGAGCTCATATTCTTCTCCTCTACTCTCCTAAAGATAGCCATTAGAGGTATAGGAATACAGCTCAAGGAGCACCATTGTAGCCACATGCATGGTGAAGATATATGAGATCTAGATGCAGGAGTAGAGGTTTTATCTCACTAGGAGAGACTCGAACCTGGGTATATCGTGTCTCTCTGTGTTCTTCCGAGTGCGGTCTTCACTGCATCATCTCTCCCCGGATTCCTCCACGTCCATGCGGCCCCAACTTTAGCCTACCCCGGGCATATGCCGTGACACCACCACGACAACATGGGTAGCCTTCTTGCCACGATTCGATCTGATGCACGATCCTAGGCGGCTGCATGAGCGGTAGGCCTATGAGCCTTGTTGCCCGCGGCCCCTTAGGTATGGGGTGTTATGTTGGTTGAGCTTGTATATTTTGTACATAACTCTCTTTTCTATCAATGAACTGAAACACAAGGCTTTTGCGTTCTCACGAAAATTAATTACCTAGAGCATACCTCAAAAATCGTGAATAAACTCTACAATGAATGGCATTGGTTAGAGTGTTTATTTTCGTAATAATGTGTATTTTTTTGTGTTATAAATATCTGAACTAATCCGAATTCAATATTTCCTCTAAACTTGAATTCTTCATATTACATGTCATTTTAGTTGTTATTTTTTTTTGGAAATGGATTTTAGTTGTTATAATCACTATAAATTCACAATACTACATTGGGAATCAACTCACATGATTATGCAATAATATTGCATAGGTTCTATGCATGGAGTACGACTTCCTTTCCTTCACAAATAAGTTTTGCCCCTAATTCGAATTTGAATTGGAACAAAACAAAGTTTAAATGAGTTAGAAGTGCGCTGGTGTATACTGTATAGGTATTCCCATTAGTATTACAATTTTAGTTCCTTGGATCGGGAGTAGCTGTGGACTGGCCACGGTAATGCAAACTTCAGAATTCAAGAAAAAAACAGCTAACTCTGAATTGTTGCAGTCCAACGAGTTTAGAGATCGGTAGATTGCGGGGCTGAGCGCCATTGCATCTGAACTTCAGTCTCTCAGTTGTGGCATGCATGCTAATCTAAGTCCTACGTTGAGGATATGGAATGCTATGGCTGCCTGTGTGCACGGGGGAGCAATGGAGAAGAATCGCAAACTCTGAGTATCACTATAGTAATCAGTTCATGCCTTTATGGTAGCCGACAGGTCAGGCCATTGCTTATGTTTCAACTGATGCAGACCATGTACATATGTATTTCTACATGTTTTTGCATAAATATATAAGTTGTTAGATCATCTCTAACCGAAAGCCAAAAACTTAGAGGACAAAAGACCTCCCTAAAGCTTAAAATACTATATTTTGTCCTCTAAATTTAGGGCCGCAAATTCGAATCCCAATAGACTAAAGATGTTTTTCAACATAATGCATAAGCCATACAAATTAATACATCACCATAAACCCGACAAGTTGGGTTTTTCTACCTCATCACTAGAACCATCCGAGTTGGGTTCTCCACCATCTACGGATTATTTTCTATGCTATAATAGTCGTCACAATTATGGCGCATTACTAGCTTCCCACCGATTCATCATCGATGTTAAGGACCGAACATCTCCACTAGTTCTTTGATTGAAGTTGTCATAGATGTCTTCCCAAAATTGCTTGAACGGTTGCTTAGCTCCAACAAGTGTTTGATGATGCCATGCGAAATGTATCATCCTCACTCAATGGTGGCTGTCTCTTCATCACCTTGCTACAAATTTAACTCAATGGTGGTTGTCTCTTCATCACCTTGCTACAAATTTAAACGAACATGCATTGGTTTCATCCGGCAAAATTTAGGAGATTTCACTAAAAAAAGAGGTTGATAAACACACCTTGGCGGATCCAGTATCCAAGAAGCTACCAGAGCCGGTGCCGGTGCCGGAGTTGCAGGTGCTGGTGTAGGTGTTGCTGCCACCGCGGGAGCAGAAGCCGGTGCCGGTGCCCGCACGAGGTCCTTCAACCCTAAATCCGGCGAGTTACATCGGTGCTTGGAGGAAGAAGCCATGCCAGAGGTGGGAAGGAGCGGGAGCGCGGTGGTACCTCGAGGAATCCCGGCCGCAGTGACTCGATTCCGTCGGGGTTGGCGATGGATTTGCTCGAGCTTGCGCAGCTCGATTTCAGCGAAATAGGATGTCAACGGGTTGGGAAAGAACGTAGGACGGTCGTAGGACGGTCAGGGAAGCCTACAACGGGTCACAGGTGGCCTGATCTGGTCACCGGAGCTATCGACAATGGGTCAGCGGAGGAAATGCGACGGTACGGGGCGAGAGGTGAAGGCGCAGGTGGAGGACTAAATTTTTAGTCCAGCGGCCTCAGACGGCTATATTTAGGGGCCACAGAGGGCCAGAACTAAAAATATTCTCCTCAAACGGCCACTTGGGGATCGGCTGGAGGTGTCTCCGGCCTTTAGCCCCCGAAATTTTATCCTCTAAAGGCCTTTTGGTTATCGGTTAGAGATGCTCTTACACAAGCAGTCAAGCACATAACTATGGGTTATCAATCAGGAACACTACATAGGAATGTAGGTAAGAGCTAAAACAGAACCACAACATCAGGGCCTTTTTTGTCATAGCAGACTTGTACTTGGCCATTTATTCCGAGAGAAGCAGCTACTTTAGCATATTTTCAGTTTCAATAAAGGAACTTTGTTCCAGGAAACCTGTAACTGGGGCGTGCTACATATCAAGGCCTGACGATGGTTTCATTAGCTCAAATCTTATCAGTACATGTAAAACAAATATATATCTGGAAAAAGGATAATATTTGAAGTACATGACTTGTTTGTCAATTGTATAAATTATGATCTCTCAGCAAAAAGCAAATACATTGCTCTAATATGTTTCATCCGATGATTTGTCCCCACTGCTATCCGAAAGATCATCAGATTCTTTCGATGATTGCCTCCTCGCTCATATAAAAAAAATAACATGTGGCGTGCCTCCAACTACTGTGTTCCACCCTTCATGTTTTGGATCTTCCACATAGAAAACCTGTTTCACTTAAGAAGAAAAGACAAGAGGATCGTCCTCTAATTTCTGATGGTATGTATTCTCCGAATTTGCAAAGCTGAACTTCGCCCCTGATGTCTTATCTGAATGCCAAAAACTCATGGAGTTGCCCCTGTCCTAGTCATCTCCCGCATAAAGCTATATACTAGACCTTGATATACTAGAAATGAAACACTGTTATAAATACACGAAGAAAACTTTTCCTGTCGCTTTTTCTCTACATTCACTTCTGTTTGCTTCATTTTATTGTCGCGTTTGGTACTTTTCTACATATATAATATGTTTAATGATTAAACCCAAACTAAGCTCCTTCCTTCTCTTTCCTGAAAACTGACGAAGCCTGACACTAGCAGTACCAATCTCACCATGTCTAACTTTAAACTAGAAAAACAAGCTGAAAGTACTCAATATTATTACCAAGCTTATATAGGGTGTTTTCATCTATCGCAACACCTATTGACTAAAACAAGCTTCAGTTAAGTACTAGAGCTACCACTATAAATGTATTTTCTCTAGGAAATTTCATATGAAGTTAGAACACACATCATGTTCGTTGTAATAAAAAGTAAGTTTTCTTATTTCGTTTGCTAATATTTTATTTGACTTACAGGAGCCAAAACTCCTTGTCCCCACAGGGTAACTACTAACTTACAGAGTAGTGGGGGTGGGGCTCCTTCATACCACACAGAGGATAGATCGTGGCAACGCCACGGAATACTTATTGACTTGAATAGTTCTCATGACTGGAAGTGAATCACAGCAGGGGAAGCCATCATCACCAATGCCTCTGTGATCTTATTCCTCAATGTATCTTTTTCCTCAAAGCTTCTTGGATATGTCGAAGGACAAACCTTCACGTGAGGAAACATGTCAGCGCAGAGCTTGCACACCTTCCTGTCGTGCAGAGACACCTCCTTGATGTTCACCGCAGCTTCCATGACACGCCTGATGTACACCATGAAGTTCCTGTCGGACTGGAAGCCATCGATGATTAGCTTGGCCAGATTCTTGTGCTTGAAATTAGGCACAGATGGCTCCCACTTCACATCTGTTTTCTTAGAGTAACTCTTTTGTGACTCGTTTCCACACTTATGATCCCATAATGTGATGCAAAGCTCCTCTACGGATGGTGCAGCTTCAAGAAGGAACATTGTCCAAGTGATATCACATTCTTCGGGAAGATTGTCCAGATTCACAAACCGCAGTTGGCCAAGCAAAGGAGTGAGCACTCTCGGGCATTCTGGTTGAAACCAAAACTGGAATAGATAAAACAAACTAATAATTAGTGAAAGTTGTGCAATAATCACATCCTCACACGGCAGAAAACACTCTTAAGTTACTATTGTTACATACAACCATCATATGGTGAAACCAACACAGATATGATTGGAGTGAGTACCTTTTCACTTCCAAAATCCAGATACAGATCGCTTACAGTCTGGACATTAGCAAGCAGCTGGCTTAGCATGAGGGTCTTGTCTGAAACGTGTATTGGTGAGGCTAAGCTTCGAAAGCTGAGGGACAAAACCAAGAACCAAGGGATTTTCATCAAGGAGCCAAGTATAGGTCATCCATTGGAGCTTTGGTAGACAGACAAGCTCCACGTTTTTAAATTCCCCATATGAAATATCAAGCTCAACGAGTCGAGCATGTTCTACATGCAGTACCGACCGAACCCCTGCGTCACACTCGAAGAAACACAATGACTCCAACCGCTTGCAGGTGCTAAGGATATTGGGTATGTCTGATTCACCAAACCTCAGATTCTCCAGTTGCAGTCGCGTGAGACCAGAAAATGCTTCAGGACAATCAGCAATGAACGCATTGAACTGCTTAGCAAACTTCAGGAGGTCGGCATCCTTGCAATGATAAGAATTCTTCGGCGTCACGATTTCAAACTCAGCTGCATCCAGTTTCTGGGTCGCCATGGCCAGGCCAACAGATTTGCCGACAGAGCGACAGTCATTAGGAGTCAAGAACAGTTTGATCTTCAGCTTGCGAATGGTGATCTGCGGAGACCTCTTGCTCAGGATCTTGTCGACCACGTCAGCCACGACACTGTTCTGCCGAATCAACTGGAGGTTGTCGAGAACAATGATGATCTGCGAGAGCAAGGTGGGGAGCTTCTGCATTTGCTTGGAGACGATGCATGCTCTGAAGGCGTCGAGCGTGTCCAATCTCTCCAGGATGTTGAGCAGCAAGTCACTGGGCAGTTGGCTTAGCCTGTCCCCATTAACAGCTGCTGCTTTCTGCAACTGCAGTTAGACAGGGAAAAAACACTCATCGGTGATTTTGTTGCATTGGAGGAGGAATTAACATGAACAGAGCACAACAGAGCGCATCGACTTACATCACGTCGGCGGCGGCGAACCCTATTGAGCTTCATGGTGATCTGACTGCAAAAAAAAAAAAAAACGGAACTAAGTAGTCAGTGTGTCCGTGTGTGGGGGAAACTATTGAACCACATGGTGGGGAGTTGCGGCTCACGGCTACCTTGGTGAGAAGGACAAGATCGGAGGAAACCGTGAGCTTTCGGGTGCAGAGTACGATGCGGTGAGCTTGCCGCTTGCCGGTGGCGGTGGCGGAGACGGCGTCGGTGCAGGGCGGCGAGGGAACCCTAGGGTGAAGGGGGGCCGAGAGCTAGAGGGCGGGTGGTTCTGCAGGGCTGCGGCGGCGGTAGGCCGGTAGCGTTTGAGGGCGGTGGCGGTGGCGGTGGAGAATCCTAGGCTAGATAGGCGGCGGCCATGATTTCACTCGAGGAAGGAGGAGGGGTATCCGTATGAGCATGGTGAGGTATACCACTCTAATACGGATACTACTGTATTTTTTTTTAATAGTACGACTAGAGTTTTTGTTGCCCCTAATTCCAATTTGAATTGGAAACAAACCAAGTTTAAATAATTTGGAAATGTGCTGGTGTATAAGTATTCTAATTACTTATTCCATTTTTAGCTGCTTGGATTTGCTTTTTTGCACGGGAAAGGGTCTAAAAAGACCCCGATGCTGCATTAGAATATCAATGGTGGAGTAGCATTTACAGAGAGGCCCTAAGAAGAAAAAGAAAGTACAACATGGCCCCACAATTTTATAGAGAAAACCCTGAAAGAAACAGGAAAAATCCATCAGGTCCTAGTCTTCTCCTCGCTCCTTCTCCATCGTAACCACCATGTTGTCGAGCACGACCGACTGCGACACCACCAGGGACTTCGCCACTTGGAGTGGAGCAGCAGGAGCATGCCGCCTCGGAGCCAGAGAACCTCCGCATCGGCACCATGGCCTGGAGGAAGAACACCTTTCACCAGCAGTGCGATGCAAAGGAGGGAGAACTAATTCGAATTCAACATTTCAGATGAATCTAAATTCTTCATATCACATGTCATTTTAGTTGTTGTAATCGCTATAAAATTCACAATACTATTATTGGGAATCAACACAGATGATTATGCAATAATATTTCATAGGTTGTATGCATGGAATACGATTTCCTTCACAACTAGAGTTTTGCCCCTAATTTGAATTAGAACAAAATCAAGTTTAAATGAGTTAGAAGTTCGTTGGTGTATAGGTATTCCCATTAGTATTCCAATTTTAGTTGCTTGGATCGAGAGTACTTGTGGATTGGCCACTGTAATGCAAACTTCAGAATTCAAGAAAAAATCAGCTCACTCTGAACTGTTGCAGTCCGACAAGTTCAGAGATCGATGGATTGCGCGCCGGTCTCTCAAGTGTGGCGCATACTAATCTAAGTCCTAGATTGAGAATATGGCTGCCTGTGCACGGGGGGAAGTAATGGAGAAGAATCGCAAACTCTAAATATCACTTATAGCAATTAGGATTATCATAATTTATTGCTTGGATCAGGACTAGCTGTGGATTGGCCACGGTGACCGGAATGCAATCAAAGTTCAGTTAACTCTGAACTGCTACAGTCAAACAAGTTCAGAGAACGATTGATTGCAGGGCTGGGCGCTATTATCTCTGAACTTTAATGTGGCAAAATCTCACCCGGACCTTGTTAGACGATATGTAGTGGACGCCATTATCTCTGTTGTAGATAGTGAATGATACTTATCTGATGATAGATATAGGTCTTAAGCAGTAACAGACTAATAACTTAACATCTCAATCAACAGAGAATGCAAAGCCGTAGTGGTGGAGCGACGGAATCAGACCTTCGTCGAGATGGATCGGTATCTCTTGTCCAATGCAGTTCGAGGTGGAGCAACAGGGAATATGACACTTGGGTTGTGCTGTGTATGCACTTTCTATTGTTCATTATCTGCTTTGCGTGATCTGAATGTCCAAAATGCAAGAGAGATCATAATAAAATTCTGTGTGTTAATTAACCTGCAATTGATTAGCTAGCTCAACTGTTTGTTTTCTTCTTAATAACTACTCCCTCCGTTTCAAGATATAAGATGTTTTAGTTTTGTGGAAGGAGTGTATCTAGACGCTTTTATCTTATATTTTGAAACGGAGGGAGTATCTGCTATGTTTTGCCTCAAATGGACCAAAATAACGATCAGTGAGGTGTGCACGAAGTGGCCATTCTGAGTTGCACATGATCGTGCAATTGGTCCAAGCAGTGCTAGCGTGTAGTGGTAGTAGAGATAGCTGTACCTCGTCCATGGAACAAAACTTGCATTTTTTGAATAATAGTTCAATTACCTAGAATTATAACTAAAAAAATATGAATAGAACTCCACAACGCAAGGCATCGGTTAGAGAGTCTGTTTCTGTAAATATTTGTATTTTTCACATAAAAATGTTTGAACATATTTGTTAGCTTTCATCGTTGCATACACACGAGGAAGATTGTTAGCTTTTCTTCCAAAAGGAGCGTCATTCCATGATGTCCAAAGGCACCATAGTACCACAAAACAGAGTACTCCCTCCGTTTCAAAATATAAGATGTTTTAGGTTTATAAAAGAAGTGTATCTAGACCCCTTTTAATATATAGGTTCATCTAGGTATGGAATGAACCTATACATTAGAAGGAGCCTAGATATACCCATTTCACAAATCTAAAACATCTTATATTTTGGAACAGAGGTAGTACGTATTAAGCACGAAAACATCAGGATGCCCAAAACTCATGATCGCTTGAATAATGGTCAAAATAGAAGGGTGATCGGCTAAAAGAAACCTCTGTTCTAGGTTGGCAGAACCATGCAGCCTTGTGAAAGGGCAAAGGAATAATAGAAAACTAAGACTGCCTGTAGTCGACATAAGCACTAACTACGAGCACAAAGGAAATGGGTCTTTATAAAAAAAGATCTAATACTAATTGTTGTCAGATTGAAAGCCTGTATGTTCACCGCAGCTAGGTTCTTAAGTTCAAGGACATCATCATGTTCATGTTACTGAGTTCAGGGACTCCATCCATCATGATCATGATAGTAAGCTGAGGAACTCCATCCATCATGGTCATGTTACTGAGTTCGGGGACTCCATCCATCATGGGTATGTCACTAATGATCCATTCATTGATTTATAAAGACTTTTTGAGCCTAGGTGGATCGTAGCAGCAGGAGGGCCGGAAGTGAATCGCAGCCGGAGAAGCCATCATCAAACCCTCTGAAATCTTCTTCCTCAACAAATTCTTCTCCTCACCGGTTCGTGGATATCTCGACGGAAGGTAGATGTTGACCTTCCTGACAGCGCAGAGCATGCAAACCTTCCAGTCATGAAGAGATACCTCCTGTATGTTCACGGCAGCTTCCATGATGCGCCTGACATAACCTATGAAGTTGTTGTCGGATTGAAAGCCATGGATGGTTAGCTTAGACAGATTCTTGTGCTTCAGATCGGCAACAGATGGCTTCCACTTCACATCCGTTTTCTCCGAGAGAGCGGGGTTCAACGGACACCTATGACCCGATACCGTGACGCAAAAGCTCCTCTAGAGATGGTGCAGCTTCAAGGATGAACATTGTCCAAGCGATATCACAGCCTTCATGAAGATTTTCAAGATCCACAATCCGTAGTTTGTCCGAAGCAGATCATGGGTGCTGAGAAGAATGACGATCTGCTTGAGCATTGTGGGCAGGCTGTGCAGTTGCTTGGAGAGGATGCATCATGTCCTTATAGCGTCGGTCGAGCGCGTCCACCCTCTCCAGGATGTTGAGCAGCACGTCCTTTGGCAGCTTGCTCAGTCTGTCCTCCGGCTTGTCTTCACTGACAGCTGCTGCTGCTTTCTGCGACTGCAGGATGATAGATGAACGCATTGAGTTACATAAAAGGAAGAAGAACCCAAATTGAGGAGGAGGAGGAGGAGGAGGAGAGGGAGACGAAGAAGGTTTCCTCATCTTATTCGAACCCAAATTGCCCTCCTCTCCTCTTCCCCTTCTGCGTGTCGCCCGAACAGAAGAGGAGACGAGGCGCGAGGCCCTTTCCTTCGTCCTCCGGCGACGCCACCGGAGGAAACGGCTCTGCAGCCGCCTCTGACGGTCTGACCTGTCCCCTGCTAGCTGCTCCCTCCGGTTCGTCCTCGCTCCAGTCAGTGCTCGCCGACCCGCCGCTCGTCCAGTCCCGCGGCAACGAACTGCACCTCACCACGTCCACGCCGGCTCTGCAACCGCGGGGACAAATGTCTGCTTGGAGCCGCCGCCCTCCCCCTACTCGAGCTGTATTTTGTTTTTTGAGGAAGGAATACTCGAGCTGTCATCCCATCGGTGAGCTGCAGGCCTAGGTTGCAGATCCAGGCTCGATCATTTTGTCACGGATCGACCCAGGACTGAAACGAAGCGGGCCCAGAAGAGGCTCAAGACGAAGTTCCGCCTGTAATTAAGGTGCTGTTTGTAGCGCGCAGCGGAGAAAGGATAATTCCGCTCAAAAAAACAAAAAAGCGGGAGAGAGAGAGGATAAAAGAGGTAGACCGTCGGCTTGTTGCAGCCTCCAGTCTCAGTAGAGTCGTGTCAGCTGGCTATAAGACGTATAATATAGTATTTGTGCTGAGTTAGAAGAGAGAGTAGAGGAGAGAGAAGAGGAGCCGGCTGTAAGTTAAAAGCCAGCTCTAGCACGTGCTCCTAGGTGCTTTGTGAGAGTGAAATGTGGGTCACACTTTAATAAAGTAGTACATCCTTGTGTCTAACTATTGTACGTGTTAGCTATATGACTGACTATAGATGATGTGGCAATATCTTATAACCAACAATCGGCTACACTATTAAACTTGCTCTAATAAGTTCTACTTTTCGGTGGGCTTAGTTTAAATCTTGTATGGATTTCTATAGTTCCATTACTGAAATCAGGGGAAAACCCTTCTCTCCACCCTCAAAAAAAGAAAGAAAAAAGGAAGCAAAAGTTTAAATTGAGGAAACTAGTTGACCTACACCCTTCTGTGTCCCCAAATCCTGTTCTAACACTTGGACCTCTTCGAAGCGCATCGTCGGTGCTCGACACCTCGCCGTCAACAAATGGTGCGTCCCTGTTGATTCCAAGGCGGCCGGCGGAGCAGCTCCATCTCCGGATAGTGGAGCATCACGAGCAAGGATTCCCTGTACCTCGCCGAGGCACTCGAGAACTTGATTGCTTTTTATTTTCTAGTCCTAGGGTGCTTTTTGCAAGAGAGAGGCCCTTTTCAGTTTTATCTAGTTTTGCTAGGATGCTTTATGCCAAGGTCCTTTCTATAATTTGTACCTACCACATGTTTTAACTTGCAGCTTCTGGGGTCTTCCGGACCCAGTTATCGTTCAAAAAAAACACTTGGACCTCTTATTCTTATATTTCTACTCCCGATGTTTTAGCTTTATGAAATGAGTGTATTTATATCTCTTTTAGTGTGTAGGTTCACTCCAAATCTAGTCACTAAAAGGATTTCAGATATACTTTTTTCACAAAGCTAAAACATCTTATATCTTGAAACAGAGGGAGTATCTCTAAATTTCAACTAAGAGAAAATGGCTAAAAGTATATCCGCTTGCGGTAGGCAGTTTTTTTAATTGATGCGCTGTAAAAGCCATCACTCGGTTCGACAACAATTTCTATTAAAGGAATGTACATACAGCAAGAAAGGAGGCAGCAGTGAAGGCAGTGGCAACAGACTTGACCAAACACAAAGGCGAGACAAGAAACAAACGGGAGAAACCCTCCAATTAGTCTTAATAATTTAACTGGAAAGGAGAAACCCTCATTTTTATTTCTTTTTTTTTGGACATGTTGATGCCCGTGATACTGTTGTTCCATGTGGCTGTGGCTTTATTTATAGAGTAAGCGGAGCAAAAACCTGATTCGAGGAGAAACCCCAAAATTCCAAACGATTGCTTTTCACTCATAGGAGGAAATGAAATAGCAAAGACAAATGCTTCTAGACTCGTTCGATTCAGCGGCTGCTAGCAAGTGGAACTTGCAACCTCTTGTGTTGTCCCCCTCTTCCTCCACCTCACTGCATTTTTTTCCTACCTGCCCCATCCTCTTCCTCTTTCTTCTCTCCTACCTGGCCACATCGCCATTAATTCCAGCTCCGAGGTAGGCATCCCGCCACTACAAAAGTTGTTGCATCAACATCGTCATCAAATAAATCTTCCATAATTCCATAGTCTATCGATGAGTTTCAGTAATTTCTGAGCTGAAGAAGGTTCGCAGCTAGTTGCAGTTGCAGACTTTCAGCAAGCAAGCAAAGTATCCATGGATAAAACAGGTGCAGGAAGCGGCTACGTCTTCCCAATGCCGACAGCGCTGCTCTTCCCGCCGCCTCCGCCATCGCCATTGGCGCCTTACTACTACTACTACAACTCGTCTCCATCTTCTTCTTCTCCGGCGTCGTTGACGTCGGCGTCTCGCCACCACGCGTCCCTGGAGATCACGAGCCTGCCGATCCTGGTGCTGACCGTGCTGGGCATCCTCACCATCTCCGCCATCCTGCTCACCTACTACGTCTTCGTCATCCGCTGCTGTCTCACCTGGCACACCACCTCCTCCCCTGACTCCGGCAGCCGCCTCATAATCTCCCTGTCCCGCCGACGCCGACGCGGCAGAAGCACCACCTCCGGCCACGAACTCCCGGTGGTGCACGGGCCGGCACCTGACGAGGCGCGCGGCGGGCTCGGGGAGCTTGCCATCCGGGCGCTGCCGGCATTCATGTACAGCAAGGCCGTGAAGACCGACGACGACGCCGACGGCGGTGATACGAGTGATTGTGCAGTGTGCCTCGGCGAGTTCCAGGAGGAGGAGAGGGTGAGGCTGCTGCCGAGCTGCCTCCATGTCTTCCATGCTGACTGTGTTGACACATGGCTCCAGGGCAACGCCAACTGCCCGCTCTGCAGGGCAGCCATTACCGCCACTGCCATTACCAGTAGCGAGCTTCCATTGATGGACCAGCTGCCGATACCAGATGAGGAGGTAGTCATCCAGGTGCTCGCCCTCGCTGGCACCGGAGGAGAAGACACACAGTCACAGCAGCAAGAAGCCGACATGGCAGCGTCGAAGAACAACGCTCATTTCCTTGGAGATACTAGTAGTAACAGCAGCAGCAGTGACGCACAATGTAGATAGTGAATTTAGTTACATCGATCCGCTGGCTTACACATTCTTGGGACATGTTATGCGCAGAAGAAAAGTCGTGTCATATTTTTTTCATCTTTTTGCCGCATATGCAAAATTAATGCGAGAAACATTGAAAAGGAGAATTGCACAAATCATTTATATCTTCAAATTTAAATGGAGGATTAATATTACTCATGATACTTGTGACTTCTGATGTGTTCCAAGTTCCAGCTCCAACATGGTATAGCAAAGTTGTCCCTAAGCATTTCTTCAGAGCATAAGCTTCAGGACTACATGCTCTGGTGCTCCTACTGTAACTGTACAACCTGATTAATGTCGCAAAGTCTCACCCAAACCTTATTAGACGACGTTGCTAGTGCCCTTGACAACGTCGACGGGTAAGTTAGCAGTCTGGTTGTACGCGATGACATAGCACTCTATTGTCCAAACACATTTGGAAGCCTATGGCTCCTCTGCACTGTTAATAATAAGTCCGGAACCTTCTAGGCTAATAAACATCAGGTAATAATGTTAAACATCAGGTGCCAAGTTGTACGGTAATAATGTTTAGTTGTGTAACTAGTTTTAGATTGGTCATGGTTTTTCTTCGTTTACCAGAACTGAGCATTGTTTAGTACAAAAAAATTATCTATTTATCAAACATGTAGAAAAGGCTGATTTGGTGGCAATCAGGCTCATACAGTAGCTAGATTTACAGTCAAAGTGTCCTCTTCATTGTCGAACACTAAAACGATACTAGTACAAAACAAAAAGTGAGGAACAGAAACAAGGGTACATGAAGCTCACTCTGAAATTACTATTGTGCTACTTTCTTGGGTTCAGAAACAACCTCCTGCTCCTGTGGAGCGGGCAACGCAATTACTGAATCATCAGGTGACATGAATGCTATAGCCTTCATCTCGATCTGCTCGTAGAGGTGAATAGCTTCCCTGAGCTCATCCCGAGCGCTGGCACCATGGTTTCGCCATGAATCAATCACTCTCTTTTGGAACTCCATCGCCATGGGATAGCTGCAGTTGGAAAGAAAAGGGTGTTACCTATCAATACAAATTGTTCACTGACATTACAAGTGACGCACATTTCTCAATCAGTCGCAAGACTCTAGATAAAGAGGAAACAACTCCTCAGACTCCACATAAACAAGGGAAAAGCAGGTTTTGCTTGTTTACTGTAACTGTTACTATCTGAAGTTCAGAAACTAATATATTCAGAAGGAGCATATCTGAAGTTTGTGCTTCTAGTTTCAATCAGCAACTGTGCTGCCTGAGCTAAACAATGCCTAACAATAGGGTAGGAGGATATAGATACTACAGTACTTAAATACTTCACCCCACTCGTCGGTTTGTAAAGCATACCGTGTCTGACAACCATCTTTATCTTAGCATTTGTTGCAGTAGTAACATGCATTATCATTATTCATCTAAAGAAGCTAAAGAGCAAAAAAGAAAAAAATGCACACAAGAAAACCCATTGCATACTAATATGCAAATTATCTTAGCGGATTCAAATTCCACTAGTAGATTATACTAGATTTAGGAATAAAAAAATCATGTTTGTCTTTGAACAAATGCGTCTGTCTCTGAAGGAATGAAAGAAAAATGTTTACCTTCCCATCGTATTGTATGCATTGGCAAGGCTCTGGCAGGTCTCGATTGTATCTGAATGATGGGGCCCTAAGGAAACCTCCATGACTTCGTGTGCGAGCGCAAACATCTGTGCAGCAGATTGGGGGCGGTCCATCTCCATATAAGCAGCCCCCAGGTTGTTATACACATAGCCTACGCCATAGTGCTTGGGCCCAAAGGTCTCTTTCATCCGCTCCGCTGCATCCTCCAAATAAGGGACAGCCTCGTTCACCTTCCCTGTCAGAAGCAGTAGCCAGCCGATCTTGGCTGAGACATTCCCCTCCAAGTGTTGCGCCTGAGGGATCCTTTCAAGCATCTCCAAACTCCTCTTCATCAAAGATATTGCCTTGCCAAATTCATTCACCATCTCATATAGCGAGGACACTTCGACATACAATTCGGCAACCTTGTCAGGCGCAGACGATTCCATTTTCTCTAGAATGTCACAGGCGATCTCCAAGCACTTCTTCGTGTCCCCGACCTTCTCCTGGTGAGCGAGTGCCTTGGCCATATATATGAAGACTAGAGCCCGCGGCTCACTATCCTTCTCCACTTCCTTAGCGACACCTTTCAACACCCTTACAGCCTCGTCAAACTTTCCCAATGCGATCTTGATGTTCGCCGCATCAATCTCAGCGTGGAGGAGATCGCCGCCAGCCACGCCCCACTTCCTCATCACCTTCTGAGCAATCTCATTCTGCTCCAGCGCCTGTTCGTGCTGCTCCAGACCAGTGTATATCACACCGAGCAGCCGCCTGTCGTGTGCAAGCTCGACCGAGTTCTTGCCTAGCGTCGATTCGTGCAGCTCTAGCGCCTTCTGGCAAAACGGCAGAGCCTGTTTGAAGTCAAGCACGGCGGCATGAGCCTCCGCGACGTCCCGGTAAGCGATACCGAGCTCCCGGCTGCCGGGTGGCAGGATGGACTCCTTCAGTTCCAGGCAGGCGCGCATGTCGGCGAGCGCCTCCTCCCGCCTCCCCATCGCCGTCTTCACATTGGCAAGCTGGAGCCGAACCGCGTGCGCCACGGGCCTCACGTCGAATCCTTCGTCATCCGGGTCACCGCTCTCGTCCCCAGCGGTGGCGTCTTTAGACGGGAGGAGTGGAGAGATGAGGCGGAGGGCGCGGGAGAGGAAGGAGAGTGAGTCGTGGAAGCGGGTGAGCTCGAAGGAGGCGGAGCCGGCGAGGTGGAGGGCCATGGCGAGCGAGACGGCGTCGGAGTCTGATGCCCCCGAGGACCTGGGGCCGCCGGCCTCGAGGATCGATATAGAGCGGAGGGCGAGCTCGAGGACGCGTGAGGCGTCGGTGGAGGAGGAGGACTCGAGGTGCTGGCCGAGCTTGAGGCAGGCGAGCGCGAGGCGCTTGTCGGTGGGGGGCAGCGCGCTCTCGAGGCGCGAGAACGCGGCGAACATATCGTTGGTGGTGGAAGCGGCCTCGAATGCCTCGTCGGCCGCCTCTGCGATGACCGCGGCGGACGCGGGGAGGGCGGGCGGCGGCCGCGGGGAGTAGTGGCGGTGGGGCTGCGGGAACAGAGGGTTTAGGGTTTTGGGGGGCGCGGGAGTAGGAGCGAAGGTCCGGATTCGCTGCCTGACGAGGAGGGAGACGGCTCTGCGAAGCGCCATGGCGAGCGGCGATCGATCGCGGTGGCGGCTGCGGCTGCGGCGGCGGTGGCCGACTGTAACGGGGATAGAGCAGAGTGGACTGGAGGAAGATGGTGGAGTGGGCTGGGCTTCTAGGCTTACAATACTCCTTAGCATGAACTCAGAAGGAGAATAGGTGTTATGGGCTGGCCCTTGTAACAGGCTTTTATTAATAATCATTAACTACCAAGCCCACTCATTTTTTGGAGGCTAATTTGAGTTTGCACCGACAAAAGAAAAAACAGAAAAATAGTTCCCTGCAAAATGATATTTTTTCTTCTAAAAAATGAAATAAAAATAGAGAAAAATTAGTAGTTGGCGAGACTGCATAATATTATAATAAAATATAAATATGGTAACAAGAAAATTCAGTTGATGTGAATGTGATGCCATTGTGATTTGCTTCGCTCTAGTGTACCCATTTTTTTTAACAAGGATAGGCCTCGAAGGGTCTAGTCCGTGCATTGATTCACGACGGTGATGGTATATTTTGCAGAGAGACCCCTAACAGATAAAGGAGCTACATAGGAGTATTTTTCTTTTACAAAAACCACCCCGAACAAAAGAAGGAAAAAAGTAATCATGACTAAAGCCAGCACCGTCACTCTTGAACTCAAGCCATCACCGGCCATCTTCCACACCACCGGGGACGACACCACTTGGGGTGTACAAGACAAGCTTCGTTGCCGTAACTCCATTGAATGGCCTCCGAAATTGGAGGTCGAACATGGGGTGCTCCATCAGCACCCTGCAAGGCCGCCCTTCGGCTATCCGATTCGATAGGCAATCTTTGGCCGCCGAAGTTATGCTTCTACCATTGCACCTTCCCGAGCGTCGCCTGACCGCATCAGGCACGGCCTCGCCCTGCTTCTTCCTCCTCCCGCTACCACCGCGGTTTAGAGGATCTTGCACAAAAATGCCTGCAACTAAACCCCAACGGAAAGAAGATACCTTATTTAAGGAGAAGGCAATGAAGACCTCCTTCCCCGCCTCCACATCCAGCCAATGGATCTCCATGGGAAGAGGAGGAACTGCCGAATTGCACTGGATCTGGTCCAAAAAATCTATCACTCCACTCTAAACTAGCATGATGCCGAAAACCAACACTAAACTCGATCTACTCCTACTGTGTACAGATCTCCGCGCTGCACTCCTTCCAACACGTTGGTCGACAATGCTGCAGGAGGGAGAAGAGGAGCCAGTCAGGCGCTCGTGGTCGACTCTGAGCGGGGGTGGAGGGAAACAGATGAGAGGCTTCAGATACATGGGGATACTGTTGATTCATGGCTAGCTGCTTCCTTTAGTGTATCCATGAAAACTCATTTGGTGATGCCTACTAAACGAGTATTATCGGCAAACCTTTCCCAGAGCCAACTAACTACCGCGGTCCGGGCATAGAACGAAGGCACAAAGCTGGCCGTGAAAACTAGTGACACAATCTTCAAAGCTCATTAGATATTTAATGGAGATACTTTAGCTCAGCCCGGGCAGCTTCCCGGCCTCACCGGGAGGTGGCTCCGCCAATGTTTCCGACCGATTTCTCTAAATTTCTATATTCGCTTGTCACACCTGAAAATGATTCGTTGATGATGTCGATGCACATGATCTAATCCACTTGGTAATAATCAATCCACCTAGCTAATTCATCGTGGTTATCGCCGCTACTACTTACCACATGGTTACATTTCTCATTTATTTTCTTTTAAATATACATTTCTATATATGCACGACAATCCCAAATTTTTCCAAAAGTATGAATATTGGAAAGAAGTATGCGTTGGGTTTTTGCCCAATATTGATTATCTGGATAATTTATTTGACTTTCTTTGGTACCACAAACCTCTCCAAAGGCGGGTCATTTTAAATAAATATAATTATCTATACTAAACATTTATACATGTTAACTATTTTTCTCAGTTCACGGTCATAGCTAATATATTGTGCTAATTGAAATCGTGTTATGTAACTAATATATTTAAATCCTAAATGTGAGAAAATAATAAAAATACAAGTTAGCATGTCATCTATAATTAATTTATGTCGGTTGAGTGAATATAATGTATATGTTTGTGTTTTTATCCTTAACTATATTGGTTGTTAGAGATCTGTAAAGAGTATGTTGCAATAATAGCTCGATAGAGGATTCTAGTTAAGTTGAGTATATAGGGTGTTTAAGAGGATCTTAGTACTCAATCGTTTATTCGAGGGGAGAGTGCACTAACCATGGGGTGCTCGAGATGCCGAGAGGATCTCCGACTATGATGTGTCTCCTTTTGAGCATGACATCACACGTTAGGGGTTTTTCGGGAATACGTGAATAGCCCGGTTGCTTGAACATCGTGCAAGACTTATACTAGACCTTCTCCACGCACCAAGGTGCTTTTGTTAGGCATATCATTTGACAACACCGGTGTGACTTCTATAATGAGAACAACCACTATACAAAAAAATACTAAAATAAATGTTGTAAGTCAACACGGTTTTATCGGAAAAAAAAAACAATGAACACGGTCGGAGGACAAAATGTGTCAGAGCATTCCCATCCGTGTGCGCAGAGGAGACCCCAAAGTTCTCTTGGGCGCGATTGCGATCGGCCGGTGCAAGGCGAGCACCACTTCCACACGAGGTTGGCCCACCGATCAGCGCTTTGTTGGGTACATGTAGCGAAGAGGTAGCGAGTAGGAGAGACAGACAACCTCATCTCTTTCCACATTTACCTCTCCTCGTGCATTCATCATTTCCAAAAGAGTTAAATACACTGACGGTCCTTGTACTTGTCGGGTTGTGTCGATTTAGTCCTCTTACTCGAAATTTGCTAAATTTTACCTGTATACTTGTGAATTGAACTCGATTATCCTAATCCATGTTTGGAATCGAAATTGCGCTGACTCGGATACCACGTGAAGGCATCAGGAGCGAAGATGGACCGGAAAATTGCAATTAGCTCCTACCGTGTTACTATGTTACCGTTAGTTAACCTTCCGTTGTAAATATGTCACTCCATCTTTTGGTCCAGCGATCATCACCTCCGTTACCTGTCCGTCGCCTCCGTCTCCTTCGAGTCCTTCCTTTTTTCCTCCCTCGAATAGAACTCTCTAAGCTGAAAGGATCTGTAGCATCGTGGGACGCTCTGCATAATGGATCTAATGGAGAGGGATCTAATAGGGAGGGGGATACATGCAAATATCTGGCAGGGGAAAAAACATTCTAGATGTGGGAGGGTGTTTCTACAAAATTACAGTCCACATGGCGTCTGAATCAACGCAATTTGGACACCAAACATGGATTTGGACTAAATCAAGCTAAATTCACAAGTATATGGATAAAATTTAGCAAATTCCGAGTAGGAGGACTAAACCAAGACAACCCGACAAGTACAGGGATTGTCAGTGTATTTAACTCTTTCCAAAACCCCACCGCTCGGAGGAGCAGCTTCTCTGTCGATTCCTCGCCAGCGAAGTAGAGATTGTACGAGGCGCCGCTCGCCGCTCGTGCAGATTAACATCCCGTGCCGCTGGGTGTCGTCCGTCTCGTTTCTGCCGTCGAGTTTGCACCGTGGAGGTACGACCTGTTGATTTTCTCTATGCGTGCAATGATGATTGATGTTTCTTGTGGTCACGTAGGACTTTCTTTTCAGCGCTAGATTTGATTTCCCCACTCCGATTCGCTTTTTCTCTGTGCATGGTAGGTTTCTGGGGTTTTTTCTTGCGGCCAGATTTTCTTCCATATAGTGCAGGGCGGTGTCGAGCTGTTCTTGCGGCTAGTTTTCTTCCATCACGCACGGATCGTCAGCAAGGTTATAGTTGATCTAGCGCTGGTACTTTTTTGTTGTGGTGAACATGTGTAGTTTGTCAGATCAGGGTGTACTGCATTAATTAGTGCACGATGCTAGTTTTTATGTAGATTAGATGTAGGTGGCAGTTTTCGGTAGGTGTAATCTTTTGCTATCATTGGAATTTCTACTCAGCGGGATGGTAAAATTAGGTGAGTGTAAGAAAATGTATGCATAGGGAATTCTTTCATACTAAGAGCAATTCCAGCTATCGCACGGCGCGCTAAATTCACTTTGTAGTGCGCTGCATCTCGATATTGCGCGCGGTGCCGGCTTTTCCCCGCGCTAAAATGCAGCGCGCGGCAGCAGAGCAAAACCGCGCCCACCAGGCGCGCTAAAATGCAGTGCGCGGCGCCTGTAAACAGATTTCACGATCAACAATAGATTGAACTAGATCAAATAAACCCAAAATAATTCAACAATAAATTGTCTAGTTATTATTACAACACAAATAAATAATTCAACAAATATAATAAATTGTTTACCAACAAATATAACAAGTTTTTCATCAACAACAACAAAGTGTTTTCGAACAATTGAACAAACGTACAAACATAGTGGGCACTATTATTTTTCAAACCACTTCCAATGCTCCTAGATGAGATCTTTTTGATCTTATCATGCACCTCAGCCGACCGAATGGCATGATATTAGGCAATGAAACACGTCACTCTATGTGCTCTCGTCTTCACTTGCACGGGAATCCCGTGAAGTCAAAGAAGGAGTAATCCACATCTTTGTCAAAAACTGAGCCACCGTGCTTCCGCTTTTTGTTACCTCGCCAAGCCAGTAGCATCGCTATGTTCTCGTCTTCGTCCATCTCAAGTTCGTAATCGGATGATTCATAGGTCCTCTACAAACACGAAACGATTGAACTCATTTCATCTACCAACTAAACTTTAGAAAAATGGTGCGGCGGAGACGGAAATATATCTTACGGCCATTTCGGCGAACACCTTGTGTGCACCATATTGCTTATCGGCTTGAGGATGACATGGTCGCAATCAAGGTTTGCCGCGGCGGCGTGGAAGCGGCGAGAACCAGACCAACACTTGCAGTCTAGATAGAAACGTGACAACGGTGGCTCTCTTCGTTTACGGTAGCAGCGCACTCGGGATAGCTATGGGGAGGTGCGGCGGGGGCAGACCTACTACGGCGACGCGATCGTAAGCGGCGGAGGTGACGAACCGAAGCGGCGGCGGCACCGGAATAGGAGAGATGAAATGGGGAAAGAGAGGGCGCGAGCGGGTGAAGTTTCCGAGTGACGGTTGGGTGTTTCATGCACGGTCGGAACGATACTGCGCGCTTGACTGAATGCACCAAAGTTGACGCACCGGAGGGGGGAAATGCAGTGCGTGAAAAAAATTAGCGCGCACAACTATAGCGCGTCTGCTGGAGGACGCTGCACTGCCGCACGCGGTGTATATCAGCAGTTATTTTAGCGCGGGCGCGTTTTAGCGCGACTGTGGAGTTCCTCTAAAACAGGGATGGTTAGTTAGGTGGGGTGTAAGAAATGCAAGCATGGTAGATCTTATGTGTGATGTGAGAAATGCATGCATTGTGAGTTTTCTACACCCGATAGGGATGGTGATATGTCCAAAACGTATCTACTTTCCCGAACACTTTTGCTATTGTTTCTCCTCTAAACTTGTGTGATTTGAATGCAGCTAACGCGGACTAACGCTGTTTTCAGCAGAATTGCCTTGGTGTCTACTTTTTTTGCAGAAAATCAACTATTAGGAAAAATCCCGGAAAATATGCCAAAAATCCTATTTCACCGGAAGACTCCAGGAGCCAGAATACGAGACGGAGAAGAGCCAGGGGGTGGCCACACCACCTGCTGGCGCGGGCCAGGCCAGGCCGCGCCAGGGGGTGGTGTGCCCCCTCCAGGCACCCCCTCGGTCTCCGTCTTCGCCTATAAGAAGCCTTCTGACCTAAAAACTCCGGGGGGGTTCGACGTTTTTCCAGAAGGAGTTCCGCTCCGCCGCCACCACCAGATTCCAGGAAATAGCACCAGAAACTCTGTTCTGGCACCCTGCCGGGACGGGGAATTGGAGGAGATCATCGCCATCATCATCACCATCGCTTCTCCATCGACCATCCATGTTTCCCCATCTATGAGTGAGTAATCTCCCGCTGTAGGCCATGGAGATGGTAGGGATTGGATGAGATTGTTCATGTAATGGCATCAGATTGTTAGGGCATGGTGCCTAGTATCTTTTATTAGTGCTTTATGACTTTGTTGCGACTTGTTATGCTTAATGCTTGTCACTAGGGCCTGAGTGCCATGATTTCAGATCTGAACATGTTATTGATTCATTATGATAGTATTGTTGATGGTCTTATCTGCAAGTTGTATACACACGTTGTTTTCCGGAACCGATGGCCCCGAAGTGACAGAAATCAGGATAAACGGAGGGAATGGCTTTGATGTGAGGATCACATGTGTTCACGGAGGGAATTGCCTTGGTGTTTACTTTTACTATTGCTTTACTACTACTGTTACTTTACTACTGCATCCATCCCTATTACTGTTACTTGTACTACTGCTGAATCTGAAACTTCTGATGCTTATGATGCTGCTTCTACTGTGCTTGATAAGAGTGGTTCATTAGGTCCTTTCCTAGATGCTACGATTACTAGAACTATAGCTGGAAATACTGAAACTCCTAATGAAGACACTACCACACCTGTTAGTTCTCCTGAGTCTAGTGAGAGTTATGATATTGAAGATGGTTATGTCGAGATAACCGATGAATTTATTAAAGAATGTAAAAACACCCACGATAGGAGCGCTGCTAAGAGTCTCCTTGAGAGGCGTATTATTAGACCCAAATTGTCTCCTATTGCTGAGTTTGCTGCTTCTCCCATAAACATTATAGATGAAGATTATGATTTCTCTCTCGATCTATCTTACATAGCTATTGTCGAGAAAGAATCTTTTTGTGGGACTAAGAATGAAAGTGCGGTAGTACATATGAATGAACCTTCTACCATGAGTGGCTTGTTTTCTGATGATATTAAGATGCGTACTTACTTTGTTGCTAAGATTTTCCCCTTTTCACTGAAAGGAGAAGCTAAAACTTGGTTTAGTAATTTACCTCCTGGATCTATTGATAGCCCTGAGTGCTTGATTAGTACTTTCCTGCAAAAATATTTTCCTCCTAGTGCTAGACATGCTATTTTGCAGGAACTTTTTGATATTAAACAGGGAGAAAAAGAGGTATTGCCTGAATCTTGGGCAAGGTTTTGTGCTTTGATTCATGCACAAGCTGGAAGTCCATTACCTAAGAATGAGCTTCTTGATATATTTTATAATGGACTAACCGAGGAATCTAGGGCATACCTAGATAGTTGTGCTGATTGTATTTTCAGGAATAGGACTCCCAAGGAAGCTGAGGAATTAATGGCTAAAATAAGCAAGAACTATGAAGATTGGACTCCTCCTAAACCAGCTATACCTGAAGTAATTGTACCTGAACCTACCATTCTGGTGCCTATTCCAACATCAAAGAAGAGGGGAGTTATTTAATTAAATGATGAAGTGATGAATGAAGCTAAGAAATGTCTTAAGGAGAAGGGAATTAAAGCTACAGATGTCAAGAATTTACCTCCTATTGAAGAATTATGTAAGCCTATTTCCTACTCATCCACTATTGAGGTACACTCTCTCCAACACTTTGATGAAGGTGATATCCCTTACTCTAAACCTCCCGATCAGTGCTTAGAAGAATTCGATATCTTTATTGTTAAGCAAGATAATTTTAATAAAATGGTGCAAAATCATCTAATGGAAAACACTAGAGCTATTGTTGAGTTGAAAGATATTGTGGAAAGAACCTCTAATGATGTTAAAATGATTGTTAAACACTTTCAAATGGTTCAAACTCAAATAGATCAACTCGTTAAAGTGCAAAATGACTTGCTAGTTAATGCTGCTAAAGAAAAACATGCTTATGAAATTAGAACTAGAAGTGGAGCTGCTACCCAGGACCCTCTATATCCTGAGCGGCATCCCAAAAGAATTGAGCAGGATTCTCAACAAGCTGAAAATAGCGGTTCTACTCGTAAGAAAAGGAAAAAGAAACATAAAACTGTTGTAGAACCCTCTGAACCTACTATAGATCCTAATAGTATATCTATCTCTGATGCTGAAACTGAAAGTGGTAATGAAGAAAATGAAGTTCCTAATGAAGAAAAAGTTGAAGAAGAACCTGAAAACCACACTAAGAATACCAAATACACTAAAGAAGATTTTATTGCTAAGAAACATGGTGGTGAAAGAGAACCTTGGGTCCAAAAACCTATGTCTTTCCCTGATAAGAAACACAAGTCAAAGGAGGATGAACCTTGGGTCCAAAAACCTTGGATCCCTAATGAAGAAATCTCTACTTTGCTTGCTAATTATTCCTTTAATGGTAAGGTTCCTAAGAAACTTGGAGACCTAGGGATTCCAACTATCCCTTGCTCTATTAAGAACAGTTATGTAAGAACTGCTTTGTGTGATTTGGGAGCTGGAGTTAGTGTTATGCCTTTCTCTCTTTATAAGAGGCTTCAACTTGAAAAATTAATACCAACTGATATATCTTTGCAAATGGCTGATAAATCTACTACTATTCCTGTGGGTATATGTGAGGATGTACCTGTTCAAGTGGCTCATAATTGCTTGATATTAACTGATTTTGTTGTTCTTGAATGCCTGAAGATGATAATATGTCTATTATTCTTGGGAGACCTTTTCTTAATACTGCAGGAGCTGTTATTAATTGTAATCAAGGAAAGGTAACTTTCAATGTTAATGACAAGGAACATACTGTCTATTTCCCCAAGAAGATTGAAAGGACTTATGGTTTGAATTCAATTGAACATGTTGAGGGCATTCAAGTTGGAGAAATATATTGTCCCATACCAAGAGAAAAATTTGAAACTATTATGATTGGGACCATTGCTATCAAAGTTGAGGTAACATAATCATCAATGGAATGCAAAGTTTTGTCTCATATGGAATTGTTTTGCTAACAAGACCTGATCAACCTTGTTAATAAAAGGATTTCATTGAACAACACAATATTTTCACTATGGTTATCTTCATTTACTTCTATCCTATGCATTTTAGTTTTTTGCTTTCGTTTAGCTTTCTTTTTGTTGTTAGTTGCTTGCATGTTCGAGTGTCTTAGAACTTCTGTATTTCTAGCTTTGTTTTGTCCTTGCATCATTTCCAAAAAAAATCGGTCTGTCGGAAAATCATTCTTCTATGCCTGAAAATGCCCAAAAATAAAGTGTCTCGAAAAATTCCAGAAAATTCATATTAAATTTTTACGTGAAAAAGGGGCAGAGGAGTACCTGGGAGGTACCAGGGGGACCCACCAGGCAGGCACACCACCTGGTGGCGCGGCCTACCCTGGGTGGCGCCATGCCCTGGTGTGGGCCACCCCTGGCCCCCCACTAACTCTCTCACCTGCCACTTTCTTCTCTCTCCCGAGTAAGCTCCAGTTCATTGCTCAAAATCGCGTTCTTGCTGTGCTTGCTCTCGATTTTTTCGATCTCCTTGCTCAGCCCATCTTTCTTGCTGAAATTTGGAGCATTTGTTCCCTGGTATGTGACTCCTCCCCTTGTCCAAGTAGATTTGTGTTTAGTGGATTATTTATTGAGTATTTTGCTGCTGTAGGTGACTGGTTATGAGAGCTTGTAAGCTTGTTTGATGCTTAGAGATGTAGTTTTGATGCATGTTTAGGCCTCTTACAAGTCCCTATGAGTAGAATCCTTCATTATATTTACTTTGCAATCACTTGTTTAATAGGTGTTTAAATTTCAGAGTACCAAGCATGAACAACCATACCTTTGGAGAGATATTTGAGAGTGATGCACCTAGGAGGTCGAGGCCCTCAAGATCAGCCTCTCAGTTTAGGTCATCATACAACGAAGACCTCATTGCAACTCGTATTGGTAGTGAAAGGGATGATGGGGATGCTCACCCATCCACTTTTCCTTGTTTTACTTTCTTACAAGTTGCAGGTATTCTTGATGATTTCTTGCTACTGATTGAGAGAGTTGGTTTGACCTCATATATGCAAGATGAGAGTGAGCAATACGCTATGCTCACCAAAACTTTTGTTGAGAGCTTCACGTTTACTAACACATCCTATTAGTCGACTATCTCTTTCAAAATTTATAATCTGCCCTTCACCATGCCTTTGGAGAGATTTTGTAGTATTGTAGGTGTACGCATGACATGGACTGTGAAGAAAATTCAAGGACGACCCGCTGATTTGTTGGAGCTTTACCGAGGGGTAACCAATGATGATGACCGCGTGGCGCAACGCGGAAAGATAAGAAATATCCAACTCCCTGCTCTTAGATACTTTACATATTATCTTGCTACTAGTGTACTTGGTAGGGAGAACACAAGTAATATCTCCAACTATCATTTAGCCTTCCTTGCTGCTGCGCTCAACAATGATACTCGGTACAATCTTGGCTCGCTTATCGCTCGCCGCCTAGCTTCTAGGGGGCCTATCTATGGGGGCATCATTGCCTCGCGTATAGTCAGTGCACTAGGTCTTTTAGTGGATCCCAATGATGCTATACTGGCACCACAGAGGCTTGACCCTGTTGCTATGAAAACTCATCACTTTGTCACTGCTACTTCTGATTTGAACAGTCTAGTATATAGGATGCTTTTCACTGACGGGGATGAAAGGGAGATCCTTTTGCCACAACCTTCTTTGTTTAGTGTTCACAGGAGACCGTGGTCGCGCTCCAAGGAGGAGGTGGACGAGCAGCTTCGCTTGCTGGGTTTCCACGAGCAGCACCAGGAGGATGTGCCCTCCTATGATTACTCTGCGCATTACGGAGGGACGTACTCGAGCTCGCACCAGGATGAGGGGACCTCTTCATCGTACCAGGGTGACACTTCATCCTGGCCATCTTGGGATTGATACCCACTTAGGCCAAAAGCCTAAGCTTGGGGGGAGGTACGCCGACACCGCACTCATCTCCATATCATGTTGCATCGGTACTTTGTATATTCATGTTTCGTTCTCTTTTTAGTTTTCGTTTTTATTTGCTTTTGCTTTCTAAAACACAAAAAGACCAAAAATATTTTTGTTGTTTCTCGTTGGTTTGCTTGTTTTTCTCTTTGCTTTGGTTTGTTTTTTCCTTTTTCTTGGTTTGAACTATTTGAAAAACCCAAAAAGATTTTGCTTTGCTTGTTTTTCCTTTTTGTCTTTTGTTTTAAAAATCGAAAACACCAAAAATATTTGTCGTTCTTCTTTGGTTTTGTGAGTTTGTTGCAGGGTTTAGTAGTCCTCAGTGGGATTCGGTTTCATATTATTATTATTCAAGCCACACAAGCGAAGAGCAATAATGAGGATTAATGACAACTTGAGGCATGGTAAGAGGCTGGTAATAAACTCTATTTGTTTTCATTTTTGTACATATACTCATCACTGTGGGCATGCTTAGTATGTTCATGTAGGGTGTATGTTATCTTTGGATGCTTAGTAGTTCTTGCTTTCTTATGATTAGCTCCAGCTCGCTAATAGTTTGTAGCATGTCTTATGAATGTTTGCTTGCATTATTCTATTCGTATGACACCGTGGTATCCTCCTCTGAATGTTTCATTTGAATTGACTTGGCACATGCTCACGCATGCACATGACTGTAATAATCAGTTAAGCCTTGATGAATTATTTTGCCTTGAGGATCTTGAATCACTTTCATGCCATGATTAGTCCTGTTTTGTTGCAAGAATGATTATAACAGCTATTGCTCTCTCGTTTGTCGCTCCCTTTGTATTGCTAGCCTTCACTCACACTGAGTATGTTTTACTCATGTTTCCAACTCCCTAAAACCAAATATTGCCAAAGTGTCCACCATACCTACCTATTAGCATCATTTGCTACTCCCGTGCATATTCAATATGCTTTGTTTTATTCCGAATAAAATGTTTGCTTGTTATGAGAAAGTTAGTTAGTAAAGCTCTCATGAACTTGATGGCACACTTTATTTTCTTGCACTTAATAAACATGAACCATTGCATTCTTCTTTGTTGCGTATATGCTTGCGCTTTATAAGTTGAAGTTAGCAGAACCATGTTTCATGGGGAACGTTTTCAACATTTTGATGGTACTTAGTGCCTCGTTGATATCATGTTCTTTTACTTATGGATCCCGGAGTGTGAAATAAAAGTGAAACTTGTAAGATCATGGAGTTTGTATGTATGTTAGAGAAACGCCTGGGCCGCTAGCCTAAGCCATGCCTAATCATGGTAGAAACTTGCAGCATAACCGTAATTGCATTCTATGAAGCATCCTCAATAAAAATCTATGCACATAGTAAAGAAAAAGATCGTTGATATGCTCATTGTCTGCTTGCCTTGTTATTTTGATTATGGGACAGCTCCCGTGTCATGTGCAAGGGGTACCCCGTTGGCGGTTCTCTATGATACGTATATACTTACAATGACAAGAGCTTACTTGTGACTGAAGTTGAGTAGCATGAGGATCGGTCTTCGTAAGTAAGGGGCACGAGGCTTCGATTTATAACTTGTCAAGCATATCCTCTTAGTTGTGTCACTTTAACCTTAACCATTTAAAGATGCTTATGATAGGGACAATGAGAGCTCAAAGCTAACGAGTACCATACTTTCAGCATTTGGAAGCCTTTCAAATTATCCAAAACCTTTTATTTTACTTGTTGAGTCTCCACACATTCTCCGAGCACTTTCTTGAGAGCATAGTTGTCATTCTTTGTGCTTGTTTCATTACTTGACTATTTGTGTTATGATTTTGATGCTCGTATCTTTGATATCTTTACTTCTAGTCATCACTTGAACTTCAGAGGTGCCTTAGCATTCATAATCAATGGCAAGCGAGATACCACTCTATCATACCTTGTTATGAGCATTGTAATGTTGCTTATGTTTATGCTTCATGCTACTTATTATTTTTGAGTTGGAATCTCTTCATAGCTTGCAATGCCTATTAAGTAAACTTAGTTTCGTACTCTTTATTATGAAATGTCTAAGTAGTTGATCACATTGCTGAGAATATTTACATCATATGAAGAAAATATGTTCGTGAAAGTTCTTTTATCGCACTTAGTTTTCAACTGAATTGCTTGAGGATAAGCAATAAGCTAAGCTTGGGGGAGTTGATCCTTCTCAAGGAAATAGAGAATAGCTGGAACATTTAAACAAGTTTGATTTTTTATCGGATCATAAAAACCCACTTTTCGAAGATCTCTTCCCTCTCTTCGAGATCGAACATCAATTGCAACGATTCGATAGACAGCTTATTGGGATAGATGTAGATAAACAACGCCCCCTAGAAACGTATAGGAGGTTTTCTCCTCATACGGCTCGAGAAAATGATTCGAATTTCTGTCTATAATAATAGAAATAAGACTATTACGTGCATTAATTTCCTTACAGAAAAAACAAATTTCATTTATACTCATGACTCAAGTTGGCTAATTTTGACTGACTGACTTCAAAGGCGAAATCCTTCGAAACGTCCAAAACGTATCTACTTTCCCGAACACTTTTGCTATTGTTTCTCCTCTAAACTTGTGTGATTTGGATGCAACTAATGCGAACTGACGCTGTTTTTAGCAAAATTACCTTGGTGTCTACTTTTTGTGCAGAAAATCAATTATCAGAAAAAATCACGGAAAATATGCCAAAAATCCTATTTCACCCGAAGACTCTAGGAGCCAGAATATGAGACGGGGAAGAGCTAGGGGGTGGCCACACCACCTGCTGGCGCGGGCCAGGCCAGGCCGCACCAGGGGGTGGTGTGGGCCCCCAGGCACCCCCTCGGTCTCCGTCTTCGCCTATAAGAAGCCTTCTGACCTAAAAACTCCGGGGGGTCGACGTTTTTCCAGAAGGAGTTCCGCTTTGCCGCCACCACCAGATTCCACGAAATAGCACCAGAAACTCTGTTCTGGCACCCTGTCGGGACGGGGAATTGGAGGAGATCATCGCCATCATCATCACCATCGCTTCTCCATCGACCATCCATGTTTCCCCCATCTATGAGTGAGTAATCCCCCGCTGTAGGCCATGGGGATGATAGGGATTGGATGAGATCGTTCATGTAATGGCATCAGATTGTTAGGGCATGGCGCCTAGTATCTTTTATTAGTGCTTTATGACTTTGTTGCAACTTGTTATGCTTAATGCTTGTCACTAGGGCCCGAGTGCCATGATTTCAGATCTGAACATGTTATTGATTCATTATGATAGTATTGTTTATGGTCTTATCTGCAAGTTGTATACACACGTTGTTTTCCGGAACCGATGGCCCCGAAGTGGCAGAAATCAGGATAAACGGAGGGAATGGCTTTGATGTGTGGATTACATGTGTTCACGGAGTGTTAATGCTTTGCTCTGGTGCTCTATTAAAAGGAGCACCTTAATTGCCAGTAGTTCCCTTGAGGCCCCGCTGCAAACGGGCTGGCAGGACAAAAGATATTGTGCAAGTTCTCATTGTGAGCACGTATGACTATATATGGAACACATGCCTAGGATTATCTAGTACTTGGATGCTTTATCTTATTTATCTGCAATTTCCCTATGTTCTGATTGCTATGTGAATTGTCTTGTCCATGCAACGCCCGTCCATCCATCCCTATGCCTACCACACTCGAATCCTATTGTTTACTGCTATTGTTACTGCTGTCTTTACTTTTACTATTGTTTTACTACTGCTGTTACTTTACTATTCCTACTACAAAACTGTTGCTACTGATAAACTGCTGTGAGCAAGATTGTTTCCAGGTGCAGCTGAATAGACAACTCAGTTGTTAAGGCTCATAAATATTATTTGGCTCCCCTTGTGTCGAATCAATAAATTGGGTTTCACTTCCCTCGAAAATACTGCGATACACCCCCTATACTTGTGGGTCATCAGATGGTAGTTTTAGTAGAATGGTAGTTTTACTAGTGCGTCAATTTGTTTGGTTTTGCACCTGGATATCATCATGCCTCCTTTGTTTTTTGTTATACATCATAGAAGTGGATTTTACAGTGAATTTCAGTGGCGGTTTCTGTGAGTCCCCTAAGAGTGGAGACAATGTTCAACTAAGGCATGGTTTGACTCATATAAGTTTGATCCATTCTAGATTTTCATGTGCCGATGCTTATGTTCTTTGGCCGGATAATGTTGATCTTGCCCCAGCTTGTTTTTGTGGATGTAATGTTTAGCATGTTTTCTCTGGTAATTGGATTGGCTAATATGGTAGTTTAGGTAGTATATTTTATCTAGTAATTATTCATGTGTTATTCTTGTGGTAGACTGATGAAATTCATGTGTTTAGGAGATTTTTCAGTGGTAGACTGATGAAATTCATGTGTTATTCTTTCGCTGATGAACAACCAACTTAACATCCCACGCTAGAACGGTAGATATACAAATGGAATTATCTATAGGTGTAACATTTTTTAGATGTGAGTTTAGGAGATGTGTCCGACGACCAAGCCCTAGATGATGCTTTGGTGTAATTATGTGATATCATAACTACTTTTTGGTAGGTGTAAGATAATACTATAAATTATTGCTTGACTTAGATGGGAGTTCCTTAGGTGTAATTATTGGGGAGATGGGGATGGGAGGGTGGAATTTTTTCACGGTCTTTTCCCTGCCTAGATAGGGGTTCCATCTATTTTTTTCCTAGATGGGATTTTATCTAGGTGTAACATTATTTAGATGTGAGTTTAGGAGATGTGGCATAGGGACAAGTCACAAGTAGATAGGAGTTACATGCAAGACTCCAGATTTTGTACGAGATGAAACCCCCTAGTTGTTAATTTGTATTGTTCCCCTGATTTTTACATCATTTTCTACCTGATGGAACTCCGTCTACTAGTTATTTTCTGTACATGTAACACACAACATTTTGTATGGAGATGAAACCTACTGGTTGTTACTTTTGCTTATTTTCCCCTAGTTCCCATGTTACTTTTCACCTGTGCAACTTTGTCTGCTAGATGTTCCATGCTCAAAAGGAACTTGGGAGCTGGAAGATGCTACATGGAGTATAGAAAGATGGAAGATGCTTCACGCGGTAGTCAACATGGACTCGAGTCCAGATCCAGTATGAAACTAGACGAAGACTTACGTAGTTTAGAGCTACAATTAGACTAGAATTCTGCCTTGTAAACGTGTATAATTTGAAGGGGTTTCGTGGCAGAAAATAAAAAATTAGCCAAGATCTATCTATGCAGATGTATAGTAACGTGAGAGATCAGGTGTTCATACCTTTGAAGTTCAAAAGCAGAATTACGTTTCCGCACAAACGTTGCTAATTTAGTCGAGGCATTAGACAACCTCAAGATCGAGAAGGCTTCAAGCGACCAGCCTACACACGTTCGGTGTAGAGACGTCTCCCGGGCTCAGGTCCAGCTAAGCAGCAGCAGAAGAAGAAGATCCAAACTGGCTCCAATTTGCACGATGTCATGCGTATGGTGGAGAAACCTCTACCTCATAGCACACATTCCAAACTATGGGAATACATAAGAGAGTGAGAGTGGGAGGAAGGAGAGAAGGCAAAAGGCAATGGGATGATGTTGGGAGGAGGAACCTCCCACACATATATAGGGTAAAAGGGAGCACTCCCTCCCTTCAAGTCCTTGGGTGGGACTAAACCAAGGGAGGTGGAGGGGCTGGCCACCAGCGATGGGAGTGTGCCACATCCCTCATGCGCCAAGGCCCATGGCCGGCCGACGGTGGGGAAGGCCCCCACCCCATGGCGCCTCCTTACCCATTTGGGCCCCTCCCTCTAGGAGAGCCCATTAGGTGGGCTTTGCCTCTTTAATTATTTAAATACATATTTATTAATTCATTCATTTATTTAATAATAAATACATATTAAATAATACCTTCCACTTTGAAACACCTTTAGAAGCCCTTCGGACATCTTCGGTTTCTCCCAGAAAGATTCTGGTTCTCTCTTTTCTGTTTCTTTTTTGATCACGGATCAACCCTAAGTGTCTCTACCCTTAAGCGTGACACCCCTTTAGATTGGGAATGCTCAGACATGATCGAGACTCTCTCCGACCAATGACCAATAGCGCTGTCTGAAAACTCATGATGGCCCCCATGCATTCCACGAATAACTTGATTGCTTGAACCATAAACGCCGAGTCTCATTTCCTTTGCACTACGTTACCTGGTTTGTCCAATATCTGATCTTCGGTATCGATATACCTAGTTCAATCTTGTTACCGACAAACACATTTACTCGTTTCCGTGATATTACATCCCCGTGACCTAGTCACATGCTTGCAAGCTTATTGATGTAATTTCACCGAGTGGACCCAGAGTATCTATCCGTCACTCGGATAGGCAAATCTTGATCTTGATGCATACGCCTCAACATATACCTTTAGAATACCTTCAGCTTGGTGGTCACCCTGTTATGGTGTGACGGTTGATGCAATCAAACAACCGTGGGTGATAGTGGTTAAACATGATCTCATGGTCAAAGGATTAAGTTACCACATTTTACTAGTTATTGGATGTTGAACTTTGTGACTTGATCACATTGCAATACTATGATTGGGTGCGTGTCCATCACATGATTCATCTAATGAAGTGACCTCATTATCAGTTCACTCAAATGTCTATGATCGGGAAACCTCGATCATCGGCTAGCCAACAATCTAGTCTTCTAGAGGATACTAGGAACTCTGTTTGTTTATATACCATACATGTATTAATGTTTCCGCTTAATACAATTATAACATGGTATAAAAATATTGTGAATATATGAGATATATCAATAAAAAACTACTTTATTATTGTCCTCTAGGGCATATCTCCTTCAGAATTGCTATTCAAACCTTGTACGAAAAGTCCTGCCACCTTATATATATGTGAGAGGTGACAACCGATTAAAATTAAGAAAAAAATTGACAAACATCAATACATCTACTTTTTACCTTCTCAAACCTTTGTCACTGCTTCCGTTTCTTCGACGACTTCGCAGATTTAGTTCATTGAATGGACAACCAAGCTAAGAGCGTCAGGCGACTTATCTCAACCCATAGACACCGTAATCTAGACAAAAAGTCATGTAGTTTAGGCCATTAGCTTCATTAGGTTCATGCGCATCTCGATATACCATGAACTCGTCTCGGTGTGCTCTATATCGTCGACTCGATGATCGACTGTCGATGCTCCACCACAGGAATGGTCCCCATTGACCTTTCCTACTATCTCTTTGACCATGTTGTAGCTTGTTAGGTTCACCATTTTATCGCGACTCGATTGATCCCAGTCTCGTTCTCTAGCGTGCCATAAATCTGCATCGCCATTGCAGGCGTTGATCCGCTGTTGGAGGTGGTACCAGTGGTCATTTACCCCGGTCTATGCACGCGTGGAAGACGACGTGGACAGGTCCCACACATAAATGAGTTGGGCTAGAAAACGTATCAGTGATAAATGCCTCGGTTGACCATTTCACACATGTGGATGTTGACCTAGCCTAGACCCATACGTCAGTGTTTGTACTGTTCATGTGTGAAATTGAATTATCCACTCTAAAAAATTCTAGAAAATTGTCTGAACTGAAAAATTAATAACAAATCCATTAGAAGTAAAAATACAAATAATATATCAAAATGTTCATAAAAATAAGCTTTATCCATCTAAATCAAAATATTATACAGTTGTGTGGAATAAACAGAAATTGAATTATCAAAACATTTACATGTACTTTCTTAAAACCAAATTCAAATGAAAACCAAAATTGACAATGCATATTTTACAAGTAGAACAAACCAAACCTTATCTTCAAGAATAAAATCCAACATCATTTTATTCTTCGAACAAAAATTAATACTTGTCACAAAAAAATATGCACAAGTAATATTTCAAAAATAAGAATTCAAAAAAGAATATTATGCAAATTGAGAGATTCTTTAGAACTAATATTCCCCACTTGAAAATAATATTGGAAAGTAATTCTTCCAAGTCTAAAATAGTTATTTGGAGGTAAAATCTAATGATAAAATAATTATGAATAATATTTTCACTTAAGAAAAAATGAAACAAGTATTCTCTTCAATGTTTACAATAGAAAATTAAAACTTAGAAAGAAAAAAAGCAACTAAGATGTTTTACTTTGAAACAACAATTGTCATAAGTAAAAGAGAAATAATTATAAAATAATCTCATAAGAGAATATGTCCTTCAAAAGTTATGATGTTTTCTAAATAAAAGGAAATTAAGATGAAGTATTTCCATAAATAATTAAACCATTCAAGAGAATGCACTAATAACAATTTATCAATAGTTAGAGATAAGCATACCATGTCTTGCCTTGATATGAAACTTTAGGTCAGAATTTTGATTATTTGAACTAAACTTAATGGGTGAAGTAAACCTAAACCTAACTCAAATCTATAAGAAATCACCAACCCAAAACTAAGATGAACCCATAAACTCAATCAAGGGATAATCAGTACTTAGGGATTAGAACGCTTGCATATCGTATATTCTGTATCACAACATAGTGACAATCTTCAAACATTCATCCATAACGGACCAATGCTGATGACTAGAAGACATTGATTGCATAACCTGTAATCAGGAGGCAAGTTCAATCTTGCATGTCCTTTGTTTTACAAAAAGGTTTTCAAAAACTCTATCAACTACATTAAAAGTAAAAATATCATTTTATAAATGAAATGAAATGTGAAATGGTGGGAAATGGAATTATGATTGGAAAACATGGTTGGGAATCAGTGTGGTGGAGATTCCAGTGTACTAAGAAAGTTAGGGATTCACAAAAACTCTAGTCAGTTATTCAAAGTGTCGTATAAACATGATAACCATAGATCTCGGAATGGGATGGACAAGTCAGCTATACCTTCTTACTTTTGTTTGTCCTCTTATCCTAAGTCGGGATGTGGTCCAAAGTGGTGATCAACGGATGGGAGTCCATACTGTCCCTATCATGTGTTGTAGGATAACAACTTAGCATATTAGAAGGGATGGTAATACAGTGTAGGTCTCTTGGCCAAAACTTGTTACAAAGGTTGGACAATAGGGTCATGGAGAGGATAGTGATGGGCTAGTATTTATATTGAGCCTCATACCAATGGAAGTGTAAACAGGTATGCAACCCGGACTGTGCAACAAGGGTAAAGACGTTTGTGGGTTGTGAGATCCTATCACACGGCTTAATATGATTGATAGGATACTCATACCAACAAGTTGCAACTTATTTTCCGGAAGCTCATCTTAAAAGAACTCCAAGGTTAACATTCTTGGCTTCGAGCAATCTGAGGATGTGTGACCAACTGGGAAGTTGTTCCTGGGTGCGCACAAGTGAGGACTAAGTATGTAGAAAAGTCTAGTGTTGGTCTGTGCGGCCAGTCTAGAGATCCTAGTAAGCTGCTAGGAGTGATACCCTCGGGACTTGGTGGACGGGGTGTTAGAAGTGGTGAAAGGGCATGTGTGGCCCCATGTGTGGTTTTGGTAATTAATGACAATATCTATGGACTAATTTTTGCATTGAGTTGCACTTGTAGGAATTGTTCATTAGCATCGCTTGGAGAATGTGTTGGCTCTAAGGTAGAAGAAATGAAAGAAGCAATGTCCAAGGGATTTGGGCCTATTGGAATCATGTAGAAGGAGAAGAATAAAGAATATAAGATCAATAGTGTCTTGAATAAGAATATGGAGTTACTCATGTGTATCTTCAAGATCCAAATGAAGTTAAAAGAAATGAAGTGCAAGCTCAAGATGCGCCATCTCTAGAAGATCCCATGCTTGAAGCTTAACATCCTCGGTGATCATGGATCGATGAAGACAAGTTATAAGAAAGAGTTTCTCCATGTGTATGGGGGAGCAATTCGCAAGACTTCATCAAGCAAGCGCAAGAAAGAGCAATCAAGAAAGATGTTCCATCAAGGAGGACAAGATCGTCTACATCATTCTCAAGTCGAATTATCAAGGAAAAGGTATGATCTTGATAGGTTTTCCCTTTTACCAATCTCATGTTGGGAGACCGGGTTTAGGATAGTGATGACTGCAAGTTCACAGATCGATTGTAGCTATTTTTGAAATAAGAGTATCAAACCCACAAAGGGCTATTTGGTTAAGGTCTTTATGCCCCTCGTCACTGTGTACCAAAGGATACTTGTAAGACACATTTGATTTCAAGTAAAGGATGTTTGAAAGGTTTTAGGTTGAATGGAGAAAAGTAATTAAAACAAGTAACAAAAGCGTTTGGAATGGTGGTTGAGCTCAATAAGGCTAAAAGCATTCTCTGGGATGTAGGATACACCACTAGCATGTTGTAATTAATCATAATTAGGATAAGCTATTTCTTATGGCATGACATGTGTGGAGAGAGTTCCATAATAAGATGTTCACTAAAAGGCTCATATGAGTCACCTTGTTGAGCCAAGAATAAGGTCATCTCTAAATAACCACCGCGATGTCTGAGAGTAGTCACCCATACAGACCACCGCAATTAAGGGTATCCTCATGTATATCATAATTCGCTTAGTGAATTTCTCTTTATTCCTCCTTCAATCATGTAGGTTGCTAGCCGGTGCTTCTAGTCACAATAGCTCTGGGCCTTTTCCTTAGACCCGAAGGCAAATGATTTGTGGCCGACTACACATACCATCTAAAGAGAGAGATCAAACACACATCATAGATCAATAGAGCATAGACACAAGTAATAGATCATCTTTATTTCATTTCATAATATTTCTAGGGTTTCTCCATATCCCCAAGAATGAAGGGAACTACTCACACGTGGAAGCAATCAACAACATCATCATAATCAAATGGATGGATAAAAGTACGGGGACGAATCTAGTGCAAAGCACAATTAAATTTGGAATTACCACAAGATCTAATGAATGAAAGATGGGGATAATAGTGGTGATGGTGATGCAGCGGTTGATGATGAAGGGGATGGTGCGATGTCCTCCAATGACCCGTGAAGCAGCAAGGATTTGCCCTTCTCCAAGTTCCTCCTTCAGATCCCTTTCTGGTGTGTTTTTTCGTGGTTGGAAGTTTTTGTGAATGTCAGATCTGTGATCTGTGAATAAGAATATGAAGTTACTCATGTGTATCTTCAATATCCAAATGAAGTTAAAAGAAATGAAGTGCAAGCTCAATATGCGCCATCTCTAGAAGATCTCATGCTTGAAGCTTGACATCCTCGGTGATCATGGATCGATGAAGACAAGTTCTAAGAAAGAGTTGCTCCATGTGTATGGGGGAGCAATTTGCAAGACTTCATCAAGCAAGCTCAAGAAATAGTAATCAAGAAAGATGTTCCATCAAGGAGGACAAGATCGTCTACATCAAGCTCAAGCCGAATTATCAAGGAAAATGTATGATCTTGATAGGTTTTCCCTTTTACCAATCTCATGTTGGGAGACCGAGTTTAGGATAGTGATGACTGCAAGTTCACAAATCGATTGTGGCGAGTTTCGAAATAAGAGTATCAAACCCACAAAGGGCTATTTGGTTAAGGTCTTTATGCCCCTCGTCACTGTGTACCAAAGGATACTTGTAAGACACATTTGATTTCAAGTAAAGGATGTTTGAAAGGTTTTAGGTTGAATGGAGAAAAGTAATTAAAACAAGTAACAAAAGCGTTTGGAATGGTGGTTGAGCTCAATCAGGCTAAAATCATTCTCGGGGATGTAGGATACACCACTAGCATGTTGTAATTAATCATAATTAGGATAACCTATTTCTTATGGCATGACATGTGTGGAGAGAGTTCCATAATAAGATGTTCACTACAAGGCTCATAGTCAGTCACTTTGTTGAGCCAATAATAAGGTCATCTCTAAATAACCACTGCGATGTCTAAGAGTAGTCACCCATACAGACCACTGCAATTAAGGCTATCCTCGTGGATATCATAATTAGCTTAGCGAATTTCTCTTTATTCCTCCTTTAATCATGCAGGTTGCTAGCCGGTGCTTCTAGTCACAATAGCTATGGGCCTTTTCCTTAGACCTGAAGGCAAATGATTTGTGGCCGACTACGCATACCATCTAAAGAGAGAGATCAAACACACACCATAGATCAATAGAGCATAGACACAAGTAATAAATCATCTTTATTTCATTTCATAATATTTCTAGGGTTTCTCCATATCCCCAAGAACGAAGGGAACTACTCACACATGGAAGCAATCAACAACATCATCATAATCAAATGGATGGATAAAAGTATAGGGATGAAACTAGTGCAAAGCACAATTGAATTTGGAATTGCAACAAGATATAATGAATGGAAGATGGGGATACTAGTGGTGATGGTGATGCATCGGCTGATGATGAAGGGGATGGTGCGGTGTCCTCCAATGATCCGTGAAGCAGCAAGGATTTGCCCTTCTCCAAGTTCCTCCTCAAATCCCTTTCTGGTGGTGTTTTTCGTGGTTGGAAGTTTTTGTGAATGTCAGATATGTGATCCGTCTTCGTGAGGTGAAAGTATTTGACGAGGCAGTCATGCCACCACATCATACGGGAGGATGGTACAGGCGCGCTCCACGCGTAACAGTGGTCGTTAAGACCTCTGCGTCCTCCAATGCGTGTGCAAAATCTCCCAGGTGCAAAGATAAATAAATTAAATGAATTTTATCACTTAAAATATCATATTACAACATAATATGATAGTTCCAATTGATATGTTCATAAGAGACTTAGTAATCTAGATCCTATTGAAACAAGTACAAAAGGTGCGTGCAAATGCAGTATGATGTCTACACACTTCTATTCTTCTAGACAGTTGTTGGGCCTCCAAGTGCAGAGGTTTGTAGAATAGTAGCAAGTTTCCCTTAAGTGGGAAAACCCAAGGTTTATCGAACTTAGGGAGGAAGTGGTCAAAGGTATCCCTCTCAAGCAACCCTGCAATCAAGATACAAGAAGTCTCTTGTGTCCCCAACACACCCAATACACTTGTCAGGTGTATAGGTGCACTAGTTCGGCAAAGAGATAGTGAAATAGAAGTGGTATGGATAATTATAAGTGGTAACGGTACCAGAAAAGAGCTTTGATGGTGCGTGGTCGACGTGGGAAGAGACTAAAGGCAATCTGAAATAAAGATAGAAGCAAGCAAACATGTAACAGATCTAGTTGCAAATGGTGTTTCAGTGCTTAGAAACAAGGCCTAGGGATCATACTTTCGCTAGTGAACACTCTCATATAAATATCTTCTCTTCATGATACTACTCTCCGGTTGGACACTCTAATCCATGATAGGGCTATAACAACACTCCTCAAGTTCGCTCTCCCCATCTCAATAACCCCACACTATCACCTTGAGCGCTAGATGGTTCTAACAAACACCAAAATTTCATAGAGACATCTAACTCCAAATATAATAACAAGTATTTGTAATCTCTAGCCTAAGTGCCACCATGGTGTGCATGTTGTCACTTTCACACACATGGGGAGAGCAGAGATCTATGGAAGCACTTGAGTAGCAAAGTAGATCTACTTGATTATAAAGCTCATGATCACAATATGATCATGCATAGAGAGAGAGATGAACACATAGCTACCGGTAGAACCCTTAGCCTCGAGGAAGAACTACTCCCTAATCATCATGGGAATTAGCAACGGTGATGGAGATGGCGGTGGAGATCAATGGAGATGGCTCCGGGGGCACTTCCCCGTCCCGGCAGGGTGCCGGACCAGAGACTTTCTGTCCCCTGAATCTCCCCTTCGGTGGCGGTGGCGCTACGAAACTTTTCGTGGCTGGAGGCTAGATTCTTTAGGGTTTCCTCATCGGGAGGCTTCTTATAGGCGAAGAGGCAAGGTCGGTGGGCGCCCGAGGGGCCCACATCACCTGGTGGCATGGCTAGGGGGACCCGCGCCACCCTATGGTGTGGCCAGCCCCTGGCCCCTCTCCGTCTAGTCTTCTGGCTCCACGAGTCTTCCGGTAAAATATCGACTTTGGCTTTTGTCCCATCCAATTCCGAGAATATTCATTTTCTGACTTTTCTAGAACCAAAAACAGCAGAAAACAGGCAACTGGCACTGTGGCATCTTGTTAATAGGTTAGTTCCGGAAAATGCATAAAAGTATCTCCAAATGTAGACAAAACATAAGAAAGTAGATACTAACCAAGCATGGAACATCAAAAATTATAGATACGTTTGCAACGTATCAACATCCCCAAGCTTAACTCCTTCTCGTCCTCTAGTAGGTAAGTGATAAAAAGAAGAATACTTTTTGAGGTGACATGCACCATCACAATCTTGATCAAGGCATTTATAAAACATTCATAGCTGGGATCATAGTACTTTAACATAGCATGAAAGATATAGTTCTAACAATAAGACATAGCAACTATGTTATAACATCAAAAGGTATAAACAAAAGATTCATGAATAACAATGCTTTGAAAGACATTTGTTTGTTTCACATAAAGAAAACATAATGAGAATGGTATTCAGCTTGTCCCTCATAGTGTAGAAAAACATAAATGCATAGGACACCTTCAAAGTTCATAAGGGTGTCTAGATACAAGTAATTTAATAAGAAGCAATATCAAGGTTATGCATCAATCAACAAGTCTTGGGACAATGCACATTAAACTAAGAATGGCCACTATGCTCTCTCAATAGGTGCATAAAGATAGAAGATGGAGACTCAACATAAAAGTAAAAGAAATGCCTTCATAGAAGGAAGCAGGGATTCAAGTTTCATAAAGAGCTTCCAAAAATTATGGTACTTATTAGCTTTTAGCTCTCATTGCCCTTATCATAAGCATCTTGAAGTGATTAAGGTTAAAGTGAACAAACTATGGAGTATATGCTTGACAAAGTATAAGTTGGAAATCTCATGTCCCTTGAATACGAGGGCCGCTCCTCATGATACTCAAGTTTAGTTACCGGTAAGTTCTTGTCATAGTAAGTACATGTGTATCATAGAGAACTGCCAACGGGGTACCCCTTGCCCGATGATACGAAAGAATCCCCATATCAAAATGAGAAGGCAAGGAGACAACGAGCATCTCAACAATCTTCTTATTTACCACGGGAAAATGGTGCTTTTTCTCTATTTCCTCTTTTCTCATCTCTTTTTTATTTTTTCTCAATCTCTATCTCTTTTTTATAAGAAGAATGCTTCATAGATTGCTCATTATGGTTACGCTACAGGTTTCCACCATGATTCGGCATGGATTAGACCAGCCGCCCAGGCGTTTCTCTAACACACATACATAACTCCATGGACTTACGAGCTCCCCTTTCATTTCACACCGACAACATCCATAAACAAAAGAGCATGATATCAACTAGGTACAATGTACAAGTGCAATGTTGAAAGCGTTCCCCATGACAACATGATTCTGCTAATCTCCAATGTATAAGTGCAAGCATATACAACATAGATAACATAATGGTTCAAGTTTATTAGGGGCAAGAAAAGTAAAGTGTGCCATCAAGTTCGTGAGAGCTTTAATCACTAATTTTCACATAACAAGTTTAATTCGGAAGGTAGATAAAAACATGAATATACTTGGAATAGCAAATGCTAATAGGTAGGTATGGTGGACTCTTTGGAATAACTTGGTTTTATTTGGAGTTGGATGCATGGGTGGAACTCATACTTGGTATGGAGGCTAGAAAAAGACCGGCAGCGACCAACTGAGAGAGCAATAATGGCCATAATCATGCAAAGCGACAAAACATCATTAATTAAAGCATAAAGTGATATTACAAGTCGAAAACTAAATGATCATAGAGGCTATGGTGACTTGGGATAGTCTTAACATGGTGTGAGCATGCGCCAAGTCAACCCAAATAAAGCATCAAAGGAGAATAGCACAATACTATACTTTAATATGCTAAAACAACGCATGATTCTATCAAGGCATATTAAGCAATCTCAATTGTTTATAACATGTCATGCTATAGCAAAAATCACTAAGCATAAAGCCAAAACAATATCAAGCATGACATGACAAAGCATAGGCCACAGTCAAAAACAAGCTCCTTTTATACCACTTAAGCATGAACTTTTCCTACTATTTTCCAATCCAAACCAACTTATTTGAAAGAACTCATAAAGATAATAATAAATAAAGATTAGTGAGCTTGTCTCACAAATCCAAAAAGAAGAACTAAAAAGTTCTAAGCTGAAAGCACAAGAAAACTAAGGCTAAACCCAGTGCTAGCAAAAGAGAACACTCACAAAACAATAAGAATGAAAACTAGAGTGTTCTAAACAATGAATAACGGGGTGTGTCTCTCTTCAAAAGAAGTGCTGGGATCCAACCAACTTATTGCAGAAAAAAAAGTTAAGAAAACTAAAAACAAAGACGCTCCAAGAACTACACAATTATGCATGAAACATTAAAAATGAGGTGTTTGGAAGAAACCTGAGATTTTTATTGATGAAGAAGGGGATGCCTTGGGCATCCCCAAGCTTTGACGCTTGTACCTCTTGAATATTTCTTGGGGTGACACGGGGTGGCATCCCCAAGCTTGAGCTTTTGTCCATTCTTAAATCGTATCACATTACTCTTCCCTACACTTTAAAATCTCCTTCATACAAAACTTCACACAATCTTCATTAGCAACATTAGTGTACTAAAGATATTAAGTCTTTTGGTTCAGTTTCAACACAAGTAAAACTTCCATTAAAACACAAGCTACTGTAGCACTTCCTTTAAAAAGTTCAAATGATCAAAGAGAACTCAAAGAGAAAGAGATTAAGAGGCAAATGCAAATAATGGCAGAAATCTGTCAAAACAGACCAGCAGGTAAAAACCAAATATTTCGAAGACCTTCTGTTTCTCAAATCGAAAAGTGTTGAGCTAATGAAAGTTGGATAACAACCTGGGCCAGAAGCACAAAAAATTATAGCTCAAACCGACGTACAGATATTTTTCACGAAGTTTTACAGCAAAGCACAAAAATCTGTTTCGGGACAGCACATCCTCAAATCTTACTTCCCTCTCATTAAAGGTTATTTTTGGCACAAAAATCAAATAAAAAAGGATAAGGAGAGGTCATTACAGAAGTAATAACTTCCAAGACTCAAGAAAACTATTGGGTTATCTCCCAAGAAGTACTTTTCTTTAATGCCTTTAAGTTAGGCATGCTAGTTTAAGAAGATGCTCACATAAGAAATATCAATTGAAGTAAAAGAGAGCATCAAGAAGCAAATTCAAAACACATTTAAGTCTAACCCACTTCCTATGCATAGGAATATTGTAAAGAATCAAGTCATGAAAGCACAAAGCAACAAGCATAGGAAATCAAAATAGGCGCAACATCAAAAATTTCAACATAAAGAGGGGAAACTTAATATTGTTGAGACACATAAAACCATGTTGTCCCTCTCTCATAACAACTTTCAGTAGCACCATGAATAAAATTAACAGTATAACTACCACATAAAACATTCTTATCATGAGCCACATGCATAAAATAATTATTACTCTCCATATAAGAATAGTCATTCTTATTAATCATAGTGGGAGCAAATTCAACAAAATAGCTATCATTATTATTATCATCACCGTAATCATCAAATATAGGAGGCATATTGTAATCATAATTAATTTTCTCCTCAATAGAAGGTGGACTGAAAATATCATATTCATCATTGTAATCATCATAAATTGGAGGCATAGTATCATCAAAGTAAATTTTCTCCTCCGTGCTTGGGGGACTAAAAAGATCATGCTCATCAAAACCAGCTTCCCAAGCTTAGACTTTTCCATAGCATTAGCAATAATGGTGTTCAAAGAATTCATACTAATAACGTTGCTATTAGCATGCAAATAAAGTTCCATAGGTTTTTTAATTTTCTCTTCAAACACTTCATGTCCAAACTCAAGATAAATACTATATATAAAGCTCTCTAATTTTGTTGTTGTTTTACATTAAGCCTAACTAGTGAAAATAAAAACAAGAAACAAAAAGATATAATTGCATAATCTAAAGGAAATAACTTCGAGCACTCACACACCAGCAACAATGCTAGAAGATAGCTTAGTAGACAGAGGATGTGAGTACCTTTTACCTTACCTCTCCGGCAACAGCGCCAGAAAATAGCTTGATGTCTACGCACTTATATTCTTGTAGACAGTTGTTGGGACTCCAAGTGTAGAGGTTTGTAGAACAACAACAAGTTTCCCTTAAGTGGATTACCCAAGGTTTATCGAACTCAGGGAGGAAGTGGTCAAAGGTATCCCTCTCAAGCAACCCTGCAATCAAGATACAATAAGTCTCTTGTGTCCCCAACACACCCAATACACTTGTCAGGTGTATAGGTGCACTAGTTCGGAGAAGAGATAGTGAAATACAAGTGGTATGGATAGTTATAAGTGGTAACGAGGTACCAGAAAAGAGCTTTGATGGCGCGTGGTTGACGTGGGAAGAGACTAAAGGAAATCTAAAATAAAGATGGAAGCAAGCAAACATGTAACATATCTAGTTGCAAACGGTGTTTCAGTGCTTAGAAACAAGGCCTAGGGATCATACTTCTGCTAGTGAACACTCTCATATAAATATCTTCTCTTCATGATACTACTCTGAACTACTCTCCAGTTGGACACTCTAATCTATGGTAGGGCTATAACAGCACTCCTCAAAGTTCGCTTTCCCCATCTAAATAACCCCACACTGTCACCTTGAGTGCTAGATGGTTCCAACAAACACCACAATTTCATAGAGACATCCAACTCAAAATATATAACTCATAACAAGTATTTGTAATCTCTAGCCTAAGTGCCACCATGGTGTGCACGCTGTCACTTTCACACACATGGGGAGAGCAGAGATCTATTAAAGCTTGAGTAGCAAAGTAGATATACTTGATTACAAAGCTCATGATCACAATATGATCATGCATAGAGAGAGAGAGATGAACACATAGCTACCGGTAGAACCCTTAGCCTCGAGGAAGAACTACTCCCTCATCATCATGGGAATCAGCAACAGTGATGGAGATGGCGGTGGAGATCGATGGAGATGGCTCTGGGGGGACTTCCCCGTCCCGGTAGGGTGCCGGAACAGAGACTTTCTGTCCCCTAAATCTCCCCTTTGGTGGCAGTGGTGCCGTGGAACTTTTTTTGGCTGGAGGCTGGATTCTTTAGGGTTTCCTCATCAGGAGGCTTCTTATAGGCGAAGAGGCAAGCTCGGTGGGCACCCGAGGGGCCCACACCACCTAGTGGCACGACCAGGGGGACCCGCGCCACCCTATGGTGTGGCCAGCCCCTGGCCCCTCTCCGTCTCGTCTTCTGGCTCCATGAGTCTTCCGGTAAAATATCGACTTTGGCTTTTGTCCCATCCAATTCTGGTAATATTCATTTTCTGACTTTTCTGGAACGAAAAATAGCAGAAAGCAGGCAACTGGCACTGTGGCATCTTTTTAATAGGTTAGTTCCAGAAAATGCATAAAAGTATCTCCAAATGTAGACAAAACATAAGAAAGTAGATACTAAACAGGCATGGAACATCAAAAATTATAGATACGTTTGCAACGTATCACAGTAAAATATCAAAATCCCTACTCTACTTATGCAAAAGCAAAAGGTAAATATGCTTCAATTTTTGACTCATCAGATAGATAACAGTACTATCAAGAGGGGCTCTCGAGGGAGTAACTCTATCATATCTTTCGGAGAGAGCTCAAACATTTGCATACTTGGCATCATCTTTCTTGGTTGTTATTTGATCTTATCCAAGTGATGTTCTAGAGCTTGTGGTAATCTTCATAACAAGCTCTAGTTCATCAAAAACGGATTTCCCGTATATATCTCATTGTGTTTTTGATCGTGAGAGTTTTTTGGCTCCACACCATGTGAGGTATCTCACATAATAATACTTGATGTTTTCTCGCTTGGTGGTATCCAACAAAATTGGTTTCATCCGATTCAGAGTTCGGTTGCTCGAGTTATTACATTTATTGCTGCTGCTAGAACTGTCTGTCGTGTTTGGTAGTATCGGGCGTTTTTGTTCGGTAGTACCGCTCGGCAGCGGTATCGGTCATATCTGAACCCAGAAGCAAGCTGGGGTTCCTAGTACTACTAGGGTCAGCGGTAGTATCGCTCCATGTCCTAGAACTACCGGTAAGTGGTAGAACCGCCCTTGCATCCGGCACTACCGGTGGCCTCTGAGCTAGTTCAGCTCCTTGAATTTCCTCGCTGGCTCGCCTGGCTGCTTGCATCGGTACCAGGCCGGTAGTACTAGGATTCTATGGTACTACCGCTGCTAGGTCCGGTAGTACCGCTCTTCGCAGCAGCCAACATGCAGATTTTGCCCCCCTATAAAAGGGGCCCTGCTTCTCCATTGGATTTTATCTGCTCGAGCTCTTGGCCCCCTCCATTGTTGAATATCTTGAGCTTGTCCTCTCCATATTCCTCCCATGATTCTTGCATCTATTTGAGGGAAAATAGAGAGGAGATCCAGATCTACAATCCCACCAATCCTTCTCTCCTCTAAGTGAGGGGAACATCTTGGGATCTAGATCTTGGAGACTTGTGTGGTTTTCCTCCTGTATTCTTCTTCTCTCATTCCCCAATAGCTTTTGTAGCTTTGGTGGAATTTGGGAGTGAAGGACTTGCCATTGCACTAGGTGCATCGGTTTGAGTTCCCCTTGGAGGATTTGGTTGGTGAAATCAAAAAGCTTGTTTCTCTTTGGCTCTTGGAACCCTAGACGGTGTAGTGGCCTTGGTGGTGATTATTGGGATCCTCCAATTAAGTTGTGGAGATTGCCCCAAACTTGTACGGGTTTGGTGACCTCCCTCAAGTGTACCATAGTGGATCGGGTGCTTGTCGTGTGGCGGGTGCTCGGGAGAGTAGGGTGAGGCATCTTATGGCATTGGTGGTCTTAGTACCGCCCACCCTCTACTGAGACATACTCCCTTGTAGGGAGGAACTCGCTAAAACATTGTCGTCTCCGCATGCCTCGGTTATCTCTATACCCGATCTATTTACTTAGGCATTTTACTTTGTGATAGCCTCCGTGCTTGAAGTCATATATCTTGCTATCACATAGTTGCTTGTTTTACTTAGCATAAGTTGTTAGACACATAGGTGAACCATAGTATATACAGGATTTGTGCTTGACAATGTAAACATTAGTTTTATTCCTCCTTTATTAAGCCCATATTGTAAAAGTTTTTAAACCGCCTATTCATCCCCTCTAGGCGGCATCTGTGAACTTTCAAGTGGTATCGGAGCTGACTCTTGCGGTTACACGGGCGTGTGTGGGGCAGAGCGTGTGGCCCAAAATGGATACAACATGGCACATACGCTAACACTAGACGCACAAATGTTGGCTTTGTAGGGGTTCGCAACGGGAGGGAATTTTCACAAACGTACCCTTGAAGACCAAAAAGTGTTGTCAATGCTCGGGAGAGCGTGGCTGATGTAGTCATACTGATGCTGACCTCGGGGTCATGTTGAAGTATGACAGCTCCTGCGGCTCCGAGGACTCCTAGTGCCCCAAGTGTTGCACCTCGTGGGAAGTTACCCATGTCTGGTGCCTAACGATGACTTCCGCTCCTCCTATCTAGCAGTAGTTATGGAAGTAGACCTTCTAAATCTGAATCTAGCAGCGCGACGATGCTCTGCGGTGAAGAAGTCTCCTGTTCATGCAGTCCAGACTTGGGACCGCAATCACGGGAGGGAGAGGGAGAGAGAGAGAGAGGATCAAATGTGGGTCTCCCCAAAAGAGAGGAAACCTTTTATGGATTAATGTGTATTTATTTTCTCAAGATTCCTCTCAATATATAGGGGAAATGCACCCCATAGCTAATTAGCCTAGCCATTGATACATCCAAAATGTATCTACTTTCCCGAACACTTTTGCTATTGTTTCTTCTCTAATTTGTGTGATTTGGATACAACTAATGCGGACTAATGCTGTTTTCAGTAGAATTGCTTTGGTGTCTTGTTTTTTGTGCAGGAAATCAACTTTTAGGAAAAATCCCAAAAATATCTCAAAACTTCTATTTTACCAGAAGACTCACGGAGCCAGAAGAGGAGACGAAGAAGAGCCACGAGGGGCCCACACCACCTGGCCGTGCAGGCCAGGCTAGGCCGTGCCAGGGGGTGGTGTGGCTGCCTCGGACTCCGCCTCGACCTCTCCTTTCGCCTATAAAAGGCCTCTGACCTAAAACAGACGGGGGGGTCGAAGTTTTTCCAGATAGAGTTCCGCTGCGCCGCCACCAACAGAAACCGCGATTCGGAACCAGAAACTCCGTTCTGGCACCCTGTCGGGACATGGAATTGGAGGAGATCATCGCTATCATCATCACCATCGCTTCTCCGTCAACCATCCATGATTCCCCCATCCATTAGTGAGTAATCCCCTATTGTAGGCTATGGGGATGGTAGGGATTGGATGATATCATTCATGTAATTGTATCAGATTGTTAGGGTATGGTGCCTAGTATCTATTATTAGTGCTTTTTGACATTGTTGCAACTTGTTATGCTTAATGCTTGTCACTAGGGCCCGAGTGCCATGATTTCGGATCTGAACATGTTATTGATTCATGAGGATATCATTGTTTATGATCTTACCTGCAAGTTGTATACACATATTGTTGTCTGGAACCAAAGGCCCCGAAGTGACAATAATCGGGATAACTGGAGGGGATGGCTATGATATGAGGATCACGTGTGTTCATGGAGTGTTAATGCTTTGCTCCGGTGCTCTATTAAAAGGAGCACCTTAATTGCCAGTAGATTCCCTTGAGGCCCCGCTGCAACGGGCTGGCAGGACAAAAGATGTTGCGCAAGTTCTCATTACGAGCACATATGACTATATATGGAACACATGCCTATGATTATTTAGTACTTGGATGCTTTACCTTATTTATCTGCAAATGCCCTATATCTTGATTGCTACATGAATTGTCTTGTCCATGCAACGTCCGTCCATCCATCCCTATGCCTACCACGCTTTAATCCTACTGTTTCTGCAATTGTTACTACTGTCTTTACTTTTCCTACTGCTGTTACTTTGCTATTACTATTACCAAACTATTGCTACTGATAAACTACTGCGAGCAAGATTGTTTCCAGGTGTAGCTGAATTGACAACTCAGTTGTTAAGGCTTATAAATATTCTTTGCCTCGCCTTGTGTCGAATCAATAAATTTGGTTTTACTTCCCTCGAAGACTGTTGCGATCCCCTATACTTGTGGGTTATCAAGACTATTTTCTGGCGCCGTTGCCGGGGAGCATAGCTCTATTTATCAAGTTCACTTGGAATCACTATTGTTCGTTGCTATCCATTCATCATGGGTAAATCTCGTGATTGAAAGGTTCCTATGTTACCATCTACTACAAGGAGAGTTACAGTTCTGAACACCTCTGTTGCTCTTGATTCACCATATGTGATGAGTAAGCTCCTTACACCACCACACACACATGTTACACATACTGCTACTTCCGCTGAATCTGAAACTTCTGATACTTATGATGCTGCTTCTACTGTGCTTGATAAGAGTGGTTCATTAGGTCCTTTCCTAGATGCTACGATTGCTAGAACTATAGCTGGAAATACTGAAACTCCTAATGAAGATACTACTACATCTGTCATTTCACCTGAATCTAGAGAGAGCTATGATATTGAAGATGGATATATAGAAATGACTGATGAATTTATTAAAGAATGCCAGAACACTCATGGTAGGAGTGTTATTAAGAGTCTTCTTGAGAGACATACTATAAAACCCAAATTGTCTCCTAATGCTAAGTTTGCTACATCTCCCATAAACATTAAAGATAAGGATTATGATTTCTCCCTTGATTTATCTTACATAACCATTGTTGAGAAAGAACCTTTTTGTGGGACTAAGAATGAAAGTGTTGCACATATGACTGAGCTTTCTACCATGAGTGGCTTATTTTCTGATGATATTAAGATGCGCACCTACTTTGTTGCTAAAATTTTCCCTTTTTCACTGAAAGGAGAAGCTAAATCTTGGTTTAATAATTTGCCTCCTGGATCTATTGATAGCCCTGATTGCTTGATTAGTACTTTCTTTCAAAAATATTTCCCTCCTAGTGCTAGACATGCCATTTTGCAGGAACTTTTTGATTTTAAACAGGGAGAAAGGGAGAAATTGCCTGAATCATGGACAAGGTTTTGTGCTTTGATTCATGCATAGCCTGGATGTCCATTACCTAAAAATGAGCTTCTTGATATATATTATAATGGACTAATTGATGAATCTAGGACATACCTGGATAGTTGTGCTGATTGTGTTTTCAGGAAGAGAACCCCTAAAGAAGCTGAGGAATTAATGGCTAAAATAAGCAAGAATTATGATGACTGGACTTCACCTGAGTCAACTACACATGAGTTAGCTATACGTGAGCCAACACCAACACCAAAGAAGAGGGGAGTGATTGAACTAAATGATGAAGTGATGAAGGAAGCTAAGAAATGTCTTAAGGAGAAGGGTATTAAATCTGAAGATGTGAAGAATTTACCTCCTATAGAAGAATTATGTAAGCCAATCTCCCACTCATCCACTATTGCGGTACACTCTCTCCAACATTTTGATGAAGATGGCATTCCTTATTCTAAACCTCCTGATCAATGCTTAGAAGAATTTGATATTTTTGTTGTTAAGCAAGATAATTTTAATAAACAGGTGCAGAATCATTTAATGGAAAACTCTAGAGCTATTATTGAGTTGAGAGATATTGTGGAAAGAACCTCTAATGATGTTAGAATGCTTGTTAAACATTTCCAAATGGTTCAAACTCAAATTGATCAGCTTATCAAAGTACAAAAAGATTTGTTAGTGAATGCTGCTAAAGAAAAACATGCTTATGAAATTAGAACTAGAAGTGGTGCTACCACTCAGGATCCTCTATATCCTGAGGGGCATCCTAAAAGAATTGAGCAGGATTCTCAACAAATTGAAAATAGTGGTACTTCTCCTAAGAGAAAGCAAAAATAAACATAAAACTATTGTAGAGCCTTCTGAACCTGCTAAAGATCCTAATAGTATATCTATCTCTGATGCTGAAACTGAAAGTGGTAATGAGAAAAATGATGCTCCTGATAAAGAAGAAGTTGAAGAAGAACTTGAAAGGCACACTAAGAATACTAAATACACTAAGGAAGATTTTGTTGCTAATAAACATGGTAGTGAAAGAGAGCCATGGGTTCAAAAACCAATGCCTTTTCCCGATAAAAACACAAGTTAAAAGAAGATGAACACTATAATAAGTTTTGTGAGTGGATGAAACCTTTATTTTTGCAAATTCCTTTAACTGATGCTATTAAATTGCCTCCTTATTCAAAGTATATGAAGGATATTGTCTCTAATAAAAGGAAGATATCTAATGAGGAAATTTCTACTTTGCTTGCTAATTATTCCTTTAATGGTAAGGTTCCAAAGAAACTTGGAGACCCAGGGATTCCAACTATTCCATGCTCTATTAAAAATAGTTATGTTAGAACTGCTTTGTGTGATTTGGGAGTAGGAGTTAGTGTTATGCCTTTTTCTCAGTACAAGAGACTTCAATTGGAGAAATTAATACCAACTGATATATCTTCACAAATGGCTGATAAATCTACTACTATTCCTGTTAGTATATGTGAGGATGTACCTATTCAAGTGGCTCATAATTGCTTGATATTAACTGACTTTGTTGTGCTTGAAATGCCTGAAGATGACAATATGTCTATTATTCTTGGGAGACCTTTTCTTAATACTGCAGGAGCTGTCATTAATTGCAATCAAGGAAAAGTAACTTTTAATGTTAATTATAAGGAGCACACTGTTTATTTCCCCAAGAAGATTGATAGGACGTATGGCTTAAATTCAATTGAAAATATTGAGAGCATCCAAGTTGGATAAATATATTGTCGCATACCGCGAGAAAAATATGAAACTATTATGATTGGGACCATTGCTATCAAGGTTGAGGTAACATAATCATTTAGTGGAATGCAAATTTCTATTTCATATAAAATTGTTTTGATAACAAGACCTGATCAACCTTGTTAACAAAGGGATTTTAATGAACAAAACAATGCTTTCACCATGATTATCCTTGCTTACTTTTATTTTATCCATTTTAATTTTTGTTTTCACTTAGTTTACTTTTCTATTTTGTTAATTGCTTGCATATTAGAGTGTCTTAGACTTCTGAAATTTAGGTTTTGTTTTGTTATTGCATCATTCCAATATTATCTTTCTGTTAGAAAATCATTCATCAATACTTGAAAATTGCTCAAAAATTAAGTTTCCTGGAAAATTCCCGAAAATTCATTTTCAATTTTTACGTCAAAAAAGGGACAGAGAAGTACCTGGAGTGACCCAGGGGGCCCACCTGTCAGGCACACCAGGGGCGCGCCTGGCCATGGTGTGGGCCACCCCTATCCCTCCACTTATTCTTCTACCTGCCACTACCTTCTGTCTCCCGAGGAAACACCAGTTCATTACTCAAACCCGTGTTCTTGCTGTTCTTGCTCACGATTTTTTGATCTCCTTGCTTAGCCCATCTTTGCTGCTGAAATTTGGAGCATTTATTCTCCGGTATGTGACTCCCCCGCTTGTCCAAGTAGATTTGTGATTAGTGGTTTATATCTTGAGTATTTTGCTACTGTAGGTGACAGGTTATGTGAGCTTGTAAGCTTGTTCAATGCTTAGAGAAATTGTGTTGATGGATGTTTAGGCCTCTTACAAGTCCCTATAAGTAGTTCCTTTCGTTATGTATTCACTTTGAAATCACTTGTATGATGGTTGTCTAAATTTCAAAAAAAGAGATGAATGAACACCAAGTCAACCAACATGAATTAAGGGTGCCCAAAGTTATGAAGGTTCACCGTGAGGAAGAAGTTTGCCCTTCTATTTATCCATTCCCCAAATTCATGAAGGTTGCAGGGATTTCTCAAGATTTCCATACTTTAATTTCTAATACAGGATTGGGGTATTTTGTGGAAGATGAACCTTAACAATATGTGAAACTAACTATGTCTGTGGTGTAGGATTTTTGATTCAGTTGCTCCTTGCCTAACCCCATGGTTCATTACAAAATTTACAATATAGCTGTCGATCTCCCTTTTGATGATTTTTGTGCAGCTATTAAAGTACCATAGTGGGGTTCGTGTGAAAGGATTAGAGAGCGGCATACAGCACTCATGGACTTGTATGCAGAGATTTTCCAAGGGAGAAGTTTCTCAATGGAGATTGGTAAAATTCATAATATTCATCTCCCGTCTATCCGATACTTTGCCTACTTTATTGCCAAGTGCGTTCTCGCTAGGAAAACTGCTAGTAAATTATCGTCATATGATCTAGCCTTCATCTCAGCTGCCTTAAAACAAGATAGGACCTATAATTTGGGTGCTTTGATAGCTTTCCGTCTTGCTGCTAACCGCGAGAAAGGTGAAATTTGTGTTGGACTCATCGCCTCTCGTTTATTAGCCTTGGATGGTGTAGCGCCTCATCATTCAGACTTACAGTTTCCCATAGAGAGGCTTGATCTTAATTCCATGATACAACATAAATTTGTTTCTTCTTGGGCTAATTTGAGAGATTTATCTTATGAAATAACGTTTCTCAAGAGTGGATGGAGAAGAGGTAAGTCCGAGCGAGTGGTTCTGTTGCCTGCGCCTGTTTTGTTTAACCTTGATACCAGGGTAGGATGGTCGCTTACGGAGGAAGAGCTCGATGCATATTTGGAGGAGCTCTCCCAGCAAGAGCAGAATGCTGGAAGAGAGGTTGAGGACAATTCAGTCCAGCCCTCTAACGAGGGGGAGTCTTTGTACCAGCAGCCTGCCTATAATTAGGAAGCTTCTTCTTCTTTTTTACAAGGGCCTGATTATGATCATTCTTATGATGACCCGTCGGCTTGGAGTTCTTACCCGCGTTGGGATTGATCTCCATTTAGTCCAAAAGCCTAAGCTTGGGGGGAGGTACACCGACATCACACTCATCTACATATCATGTTCAGTCGGTACATTGCATATCCATGTTTCGCTTTCTCTTTAGTTTTTGTTCTTGCTTTATTTCTGCTTTCCAAAACACAAAAATACCAAAAATATTTTCATTATTCCTCTTTGTTTACTTCTTTATCTTTTAGCCTTGGTTTGCTTCATCCTTTTAGCTTTGTTTTGATTATTCGAAAAACCCAAAAAGATTTCACCTTGATTGTTTTTCTCTTCGGTTCTTGCCTTTAAAAATCAAAAACCCAAAATTATTTGGTGTTCTTCTCTAGTTTTTAAAGTTCGTTGCATGGTTCAGCGGTCCTTGGTGATTCCTTGGAGTTTGGTTTTATCTTATTATTCAAGTCACACAAGTGAAAGGCAATGATGATTTATGACAACTCGAGGTGTGGTAAGAGGCTAGTATGAACTCTATTTGTTTTCATTTTTGTACACATACTCATCATTATGGGCATGCTTAGTCTCTTCATGTATAGTGTATGTTATTTAATGGATGCTTAGTAGTTCTTGCTCTCTTATGATTAGTTCCAATCCACTAATAGTTTGTAGCATGTCATATAGATGTTTGCTTGCATTGTTCTATTCATAACTAGGTATGACATTGTGGTATCCTCCTCTGAATGTTTAATTTGCATCGACTTGGCACATGCACACGCATGCGATGACTAAAAAAAGGTCAGTTAAGCCTCAATGATTTATTCTATCTCGGAGCCTTGTGTCACTTTTATGCCACTATTAATTTTGTTTTGTCGCAAGCATGATTATGACAGTTACTGCTCTCTCGATTGTCGCTCCCTTTCTATTGCTAGCCTTCACTTGTGTTGAGTAAATGCTTTACTCGTGCATCCAACTCCCTAGAACCAAATTGTTAAAAAGAGTCCACCATATCTACATATTAGCTTCATTGCTATTCCTTGCATATTTATTATGCTGTGTTTTCTTCCATGTAAGAATGTTTGCTTGTTATGTGAAAATTAATGATTAAAGCTCTCACAAACTTGATGCCACACTTTACTTTCTTGCACTTAATAAACTTGAACCATTGTGCCCATCTATGTTGCGTATATGCTTGCGCTTTATAAGTTGTGAATTAGCAGAACCATGTTACCATGGGGAACGCTTTCAACATTGCACTTTATTCAGTTGATATCATGTTCTTTTGTTTATGGATCTCAGCGGTGTGAAATAAAAGGGGAGCTTGTAAGCTCATGGAGTTTGTATATGTGTTAGAGAAACGCCTGGGCGGCTAGCCTCAGCCATGCCTAATCATGGTGGAAACTTGCAGCATAACCATAGTGAGCAATCTATGAAGCATCCTTAGTAAAAACCTATGCAAATAGCAAATAAAAAGATCGATGAGATGCTCATTTTCTGCTTGCCTTTTCATTTTGATATGGGAAAGCTCCTGTATCATGGGGAAAAGGATACCCCGTTGGTGGTTCTCTATGATACACATGTACTTACAATGACAAGAACTTACTCGTGACTAAAGTTGAGTAGCATGAGGTTCGGTACTCGTAAGCAAGGGGCATGAGATTTTCAAATTATAACTTGTCAAGCATATGCTCATATTTTTTCACTTTAACCTTAATCACCTAAATATGCTTATGATAGGGGCAATGAGAGCTCAAAGCTAATGAGTACTATACTTTCAACATTTGGAAGCCTTTAAAACTTTTAAATCTTTTTCTTTCACTTTTATGTTGAGTCACCATTTATCCTGTGAGCACCTTCCCGAGAGCATAGCTGTAGTTCTTAGTGTAATGTGCTTGTCCCAAAACATGGTTAATTATGACATAACTTTGACACTTGTATCTTTGATATTTTTATTTCTAGTCTTCACTTAAACTTCAGAGGTGCCTTGGCATTTATGTTTTGCTCCAAAGAAAGGCAAGCGAGATAACACTTTATCATATCTTCTTATGAGCACTACAATCCTGCTTATGCTTATGTGACATGTTGCTTATTATTAATGAGTTGGAATATCTTCATAGCTTGCATGACCATTTGGTGAACTTATTTGCATACTCATTATTATGAATTTCCTAAGTATTTGATCATATGCTGGGAATATATACATCTTATGAAGCAAATGTGTTCGTGAAAGTTTCTTTTATCGAATTTAGTTTTCAACTGAATTTCTTGAGGACAAGCAATAAGCTAAGCTTGGGGGGAATTGATACGTCCAAAACGTATCTACTTCCCTGAACACTTTTGGTATTGTTTCTTCTCTAATTTGTGTGATTTGGATACAACTAATGCGGACTAACGTTGTTTTCAGCAGAATTGCTTTGGTGTCTCTCTTTTGCAGGAAATCAACTTTTAGGAAAAATCCTGGAAAATATCTCAATACTCCTATTTTACCAGAAGACTCACGGAGCCAAAAGAGGAGATGAAGAAGAGCCACTAGGGGCCCACACCACCAGGCCGCGCGGGCCAGGCCAGGCCGCGCTAGGGGTTGGTGTGGCTGCCTCGGACTCTGCCTCGACCTCTCCTTTCGCCTATAAAATCCATCTAACCTAAAACAGACGAGGGGTTTGATGTTTTTCCAGATAGAGTTCTTTTGCGCCGCCACCACCAAAAACCGTGATTCAGAACTAGAAACTCTGTTCTGGCACCCTGCCGGGACGGCGAATTGGAGGAGATCATCGCCATCATCATCACCATCGCTTCTCCATCAACCATCCATGATTCCCCCATCCATCAGTGAGTAATCCCCCACTGTAGGCTATGGGGATGGTAGGGATTGGATGAGATCGTTCATGTAATTGCATCAGATTGTTATGGCATGGTGCCTAGTATATATTATTAGTGCTTTTTGACATTGTTGCAACTTGTTATGCTTAATGCTTGTCACTAGGGACCGAGTGCCATGATTTCAGATCTGAACATGTTATTGATTCATTAGGATATTATTGTTTATGATCTTACCTGCAAGTTGTATACACATATTGTTGTCTAGAACCAAAGGCCCTGAAGTGACAAGAATCGGGATAACCGGAGGAGATGGCTTATGAGGATCACGTGTGTTCACGGAGTGTTAATGCTTTGCTCTGGTGCTGCATTAAAAGGAGCACCTTTGTAACACCCCGTCCACTCCTGGGCCTCGGGGGGTGTCACTCCTAGCAGCTTAATAGGATATCTAGACTGGCCTCACAGACCAACACTAGTATTTTCTGCGCACTTTGTCCTCACTCGTGCGCACCCGGTTACCCACTTCCCGGTCGGTCACCCATCCTAGAATTTCTCTAGGCCAAGCACGCTTAACCTTAGAGTTCTTTTCGAATGAGCTTCCGGAAAAGAAGTTGCAACTTGTTGGTATGAGTATTCTATCAATCCTATTAAGCCATGTGCCTAGTCTCACAACCTTAATTGCCAGTAGATTCCCTTGAGGCCCCGCTGCAACGGGCTGGCAGGACAAAAGATGTTGTGCAAGTTCTTATTACAAGCATGTATGACTATATATGGAACACATGCCTATAATTATTTAGTACTTGGATGCTTTACCTTATTTATCTGCAAATGCCCTATATCTTGATTGCTACATGAATTGTCTTGTCCATGCAACGCCCATCCATCCATCCCTATGCCTACCACGCTTTAATCCTACTGTTTACTGCAATTGTTACTAATGTCTTTACTTTTACTACTGATGTTACATTGCTATTACTATTACAAAACTATTGCTATTGATAAACAACTGCGAGCAAGACTTTTTCCAGGTGCAGCTGAATTGATAACTCAGTTGTTAAAGCTTATAAATATTCTTTGGCTCCCTAATACGTTGCTAACGTATCTATAATTTTTGATGTTCCATGGTTGTTTAATATCTACTTTCTTATGTTTTGTCTACACTTTGGAGTACTTTTACACATTTTTTGGAACTAACCTATTAACAAGATGCCACAGGGCCAGTTGCCTGTTTTCTGTTGTTTTTGGTTTCAGTAACTCAGAAAATGAATATTCTTGGAATTGGACGGGACAAAAGCCAAAGTCAATATTTCACCGAGGGGAACACGGAGCCCGAAGATGAGACGGAGAGGGGCCAGGGGCCGACCACACCATAGGGTGGCACGGGTCCCCCCTAGCCGCACCACCAAGTGGTGTGGGCCCCTCCGGCCTCCACCGACCTTGCCCTTTCACCTATAAGAAGCCTCTGATGCAGAAACCCTAACTAGTCTAGCCTCTAGCCACGAAAAGTTCCGCAGCACCGCCGCCACCAAAGGGGAGATTCGGGGGACAGAAAGTCTCTGTTCCGACACCCTGCCAGGACAGGGAAGTGCCCCCGGAGCCATCTCCATCGAATCTCCACCATCATCTCCATCGTTGTTGCTGATTCCCATGATGATGAGGGAGTAGTTCTCTCTCTCGAGGCTAAGGGTTCTACCGGTAGCCATGTGTTGATCTCTGTCTCTATGCATGATCATATTGTGATCATGAGCTTTGTAATCAAGTAGATCTACCTTGCTACTCAAGTGCTTTAATAGATCTCTGATCTCCCCATGTGTGTGAAAGTGACAACGTGCACACCATGGTGACACTTAGTCTAGAGATTACAAATACTTGTTATGAGTTATATTTGGAGTTGGATGTCTCTATGAAATTGTGGTGTTCGTTGGAACCATCTAGTGCTCAAGGTGACAGTGTGGGGTCATCTAGATGGGGAAAGCAAACTGAGAGGAGTGCTGTTATAGCCCTACCATGGATTAGAATGTCCAACCGGAGAGTAGTTCAGAGTAGTATCATAAAGAGAACATATTTATATGAGAGTGTTCACTAGTGAAAGTATGATCCCTAGGACTTGTTTCTCAGCATTTAAACACCATTTGCAACTAGATCTGTTACATGTTTGCTTGCTTCCATCTTTATTTCAGTTTTCCTTTAGTCTCTTCCATGCCATCAAGCTATTTTCTGGCACCATTGTCTTTTATCTATACCACTTGTATTTTACTATCTCTTCGCCGAACTAGTGCACCTATACACCTTACAAGTGTATTGGGTGTGTTGGGGACACAAGAGACTTCTTGTATCTTCATTGCAGGGTTTGCTTGAGAGGGATACCTTTGACCAGTGGCGGATCCAGGAATTTTGTTTAGCCGGGGCGAACATTTTCGGGGAAACAAATACAACTCTACTAGCTAGAAAACACAAGGTAAATGGTACACAAAATACTCAATTTTCATGATAGATGAAATACAACTACTAGAAACATGAAAAAACATAGGAACCTACTAACATGGTCTTTCGCTACTTTAGACACACATTGGCCGCCAAAATAGTACCCTCAACGTCCAAGCTGAGACCTACACCATGTAAATAAAGGAAACATATGAGTGTAAATCTTGGCATAATTGTAAAAGTAGTTGATAAGGCTGTATATTATACCATTAAGTTGTAGTAATAGAAGGAGCTCGAACTTGTGGAGGTAGATGGCCTCGACGATACTTCAAGGCATGAAAACGTAACATAATTTACTTGTAAGATATCTGGCCCAAATTTTGTGTGTGGATAAACATAACCGGCCAAACGATATGGACCTTTCGACAAATATGCCCTCCTCATTTCATCTCTAATTTTCGGGGTAGAATACTCTTCAATTTGCCTCCGGGTACCTGGGTCGGCAATCACATCCGCTAGATTAAATACAGCAGGAACAGTTTGTGGAAATTTCTACAAAATTGAGAGCTTTTTGAACATACATAGGTGAATCGCCACAAGCTCACACACAAGCAGTATTACACACAAGGAAGAATACCTTCTGCTGGTTGTTGTTGTCATTGTGTGCCCTCTTGCGATTGATTTCGCCTGCGCCATCTCTTGCCATCACAGGCGTCGATGCCGCAGCTAATGCCGATGCCTCCTCACCCTCTTCCTCCAGCTGCAACGCGATCAAGTATGCCTCCTCTTCCAGGTTCTTCTCGTCCGCCTCCATGGATGAAAACGCGGTGGCAAAGTGACCGGCAACGGTGGCCAAGTCCAATCGGGGCACTTGTCGGGGCCTCGGGATTTGGGAATTTAGATGCGCGAAATTGGGAATTGGGAGCGGCGGCAAGGTCCAGTCGAGGTTGATCGAACCGAAGGGTTCGTTCCTGATCGCACTGCATGTGCCTGATCGTGCTGGCCAGCTAAAAAAATAAGAAACCGAGTTTTCCTATGTCACTTAAGCCCAATAGAGCCTAGGCCCAACTTAGCTTCTTCCTCCTCTACGTACCCCTTCGACAGAAACTGAGAAACAAAGCTACTTTAAGTTCATGTCGCTACTCCTTCAACAGAAAACATAGGGCCTGGTAGGAGCCAGGGGTACCCTGCTCCGCGTCGGGAGACCTGGGGCGGCCACCCCTGCTCGCCCCTATGGTGGGTCCGCCACTGCCTTTGACAACTTCCCCCCTGAGTTCGATAAACCTTGGGTGATCCACTTAAGGGAAAACTTGCTGCTGTTCTACAAACCTCTGCATTTGGAGGCCCAACAACTGTCTACAAGAATAGAAGTGCGTAGACATCAAGCTATTTTCAGGCGCTCTTGCCGGGGATTGAAGAAGAAGAAGCTCCCACGTCAACCAAGCGCCATAAAGCTATTTGCTGGCACCGTTGCCGGGGAGGTAAGGTAAAAGGTACTCACATCCTCCGGTGTGAGTGCTCGAAGTTATTTCCTTTAGATTTTGCAATTATATCTTTTTGTTTCTTGTTTTTATTTTCACTAGTTAGGCTTAATGGAAAACAACAACAAAATTAGAGAGCTTTATAGTATTTATCTTGAGTTAGGACATGAAGTGTTTGAAGAGAAAATTAAAAAACCTATGGAACTTTATTTGCATGCTAATAGCAATGTTATTAGTACAAATTCTTTGGACACCATTATTTCTAATGCTATGGGAAAGTCTAAGCTTGGGGAAGCTAGTTTTTATGAAAATGATCTTGTTAGTTCCCCAGCTTTGGAAGATAGCTATTCTTATGATGAAACCAAACCTCCAATATATGATGATTACAATGATGAATATGATATTTTCAGTCCACCTACTATTGAGGAGACAATTAATTATGACTACAATATGCCTCCTATATTTGATAATTATGGTGATGAGAATAATAATGATAGCTATTTTGTTGAATTTGATCCCACTACAATTAATAAGAATGACTATGCTTATGTGGAGAGTATTAATTCTTTTATGCATGTGGCTCATGATAAGAATGTTTTATGTGATAGTTATATTGTTAATTTTATTCATGATTCTACTGAAAGTTATTATGAGAGAGGGAAACATGGTTTTATGTATCTCAACAATATTAAGTTTCCCCTCTTTATGTTGAAATTTTTGAAGTTGCACTTGTTTTGCTTTCCTATGCTTGTTGCTTTGTGCTTTCATGACTTGTTTCTTTACAATATTCCTACGCATAGGAAGTTGATTAGACTTAAATGTGCTTTGAATTTGCTTCTTGATGCTCTCTTTTACTTCAATTCATATTTCCTATGTGAGCATCTTTTCAAACTATCATGTCTAACTTAAAGGCGTTAAAGAAAGGTACTTATTGGAAGATAACCCAAAAGTTTTAGTTGAGTCTTGGAAGTTATTGTCTCTGTAATAACCGCTCCTTATACTTTTTATTTGCTTTTTGTGACAAGAGTAACCCCTAATGAGAGAGAAGTAATGCTTGGGAAAGTTGCTGTCCCGAAACAGATTTTTGTGCTTCGCTGTAAAAATACATGTAAAATATCTGTACGTAGGTTTGAGCTGTGATTTTTTGTGCTTCTGGTCCAGGTTGTTATCCAACTTTGGTTAGTTCAAAACCTTTCGATTTGAGCAACAGAAGGTCTTCGAAAAAATTGGTTTTTAGCTGCTGGTCTGTTTTGACAGATTTCTGCCATTATTTGCATTTGCTTCTTGTTGATTCCTTTTTGGGTTCGTTTTGGGGAATTAAACTTTTTGAGGGAAGTGCTAAAGTAGATTGTGTATTAATGGAAGTTTTATTGGTGTTGAAACTGAACCCAAAGACTTATTATCTTGAGTACACTAATGTTGCTAATAAAGATTGTGCGAAATTTTGTATGAAGGAAACAATTTTAGGTGTAAGGAAAGAGTGATGTAATGAGATGAAGAATGGACTAAAGCTCAAGCTTGGGGATGCCACCCATGTCACCCCAAGAAATATTCAAGAAGTACAAGCGTCAAAGCTTGGCGATGCCCAAGGCATCCCATTCTTCATCAATAAAAATATCAGGTTTCTTCCAAACACTTCATTTTTATTGTTTCATGCACAATTGTGTTGTTCTTGGAGCGTCTTTGTTTTTGTTTTTAGTTTTCTTTTTCTTTGTTTGCTGCAATAAGTTGGTTGGATCCCAACACACTTCTTTTGTAGAGAGACACACCCTGTTATTCATTGCCTAGAACACTCTAGTTTTCATTCTTATTGTTTTGTGAGTGTTCTCTTTTGCTAGCACTGTGTTTAGCCTTAGTTTTCTTGTGCTTTCAGCTTAGAACTTTTTAGTTCTTCTTTGTGGATTTGTGAGACAAGCTCACTGATATTTATTTACTATTATCTTTGTGAGTTCTTTCAAATAAGTCGATTGGTGTTGGAAGAGAGTAGGAAAGTTCATACTTTAGTGGTACAAAAGGGAGCTTGTTTTGACTATAGCTTAGAATTTATCATGTCATGCTAGATGTTGATTTGGCTTTATTCTTAGTGATTTTTGCTGTAGCATGACTTGTTCCAAACAATTGAGATTGCTTAGTGTGCCTTGAAAGAATCATGCATTGTTTTAGCATATTAAAGCATAGTATTGTGGTATTCTCCTTTGATGCTTTATTTGGGTTGACTTGGCGCATTCTCACACCATGTTAAGACTATCCCAAGTCACCATAGCCTGTATGATCATTTAGTTTTTGACTTGTAATATCACTTTATGCTTTAATTAATGATGTTTTGTCGCTTTGCATGATTATGCCCATTATTGCTCTCTTAGTTGGTCGCTCCCAGTCTTTTGCTAGCCTTCATACCAAGTATGAGTTCCACTGATGCATCCAACTCCAAATAAAACTAAGTTATTCCAAAGAGTCCACCATACCTACCTATTAGCATTTTCTATTCCAAGTATATTCATGTTTTTATCTACCTTCCAAATTAATCTTGTTATGTGAAAATTAGTGATTAAAGCTCTCACGAACTTGATGGCACACTTTACTTTCTTGCACTTAATAATCTTGAACCATTGTATCCATCTTTGTTGCGTATATGCTTGCGCTTTATAAGTTGAAGTTAGTAGAACACTGTATCATGGGCAACACTTTCAACATTGCACTTATATTCCGTTGATATCATGATTCTTTTGCTTATGGATCCCGACGATGTGAAATAAAAGGGGAACTTGTAAGATCATGGAGTTTGTATGTGTGTTAGAGAAACGCCTAGGCCGCTAGCCTAAGCCATACCTAATCATGGTGGAAACTTGCATCATAACCATAATGAGCACTCTATGAAGCATCCTCAATAAAACCTATACAAATAGCAAATAAAAAGATCGCTGAGATGCTCATTGTCTGCTTGCCTTATCATTTTGATTATGGGATAGCTCCTGTATCATGTGCAAGGGGTACCCCATTGGCGGTTCTCTATAATACATATGTACTTACAATGACAAGAGCTTACTTGTGACTGAAGTTGAGTAGCATGAGGTTCAGTACTCGTAAGTAAGGGGCATGAGATTTCAATTTATAACTTGTCAATCATATCCTCTTAGTTGTGTCACTTTAACCTTAATCACTTCAAGATGCTTATGATAGGGGCAATGAGAGCTGAAAGCTAATAAGTACCATAATTTTTGGAAACTCTTTATGAAACTTGAATCCCTGCTTCCTTCTATGAAGGCCTTTCTTTTAGTTTTATGTTGAGTCTCCACCTTCTATCTTTATGCACCTATTTTGAGAGCATAATGTCCATTCTTAGTTCTATGTGCATTGTCCCAAGACTTGTTGATTGATGCATAATTTTGATATTGCTTGTTCTTAAACTATTTGTATCTAGTCACCCTTATAAACTTTGAAGGTGTCCTGTGCATCTATGTTTGTTACTCTATGAGGGACAAGCTGAATGCCACTATGCTATGTTTTCTTTATGTGAAACAAACAAACTTCTTGCAAAGTATTATTATTCATGAATATTTTGTTTGTGCCTTTTCATGTTACAACATAGTTGTTATGTCTTATTGTTAGAACTTTATCTTTAATGCTATGTTGAAGTACTATGATCCCAGCTATCAATGTTTTACAAATACTTTGATCAAGTTTATGATGGTCCATGTCACCTCAAAAATTATTCTTTCTTTTTATCACTTACCTACTCGAGGACGAGCTGGAGTTAAGCTGGGGGATGTTGATACGTTGCTAACGTATCCATAATTTTTGATGTTCCATGCTTGGTTTTTACCTACTTTCTTATGTTTTGTCCACACTTTGGAGTACTTTTTATACACTTTCTTGGACTAACCTATTAACAAGATGCCACAGTGCCAGTGGCCTATTTTCTGCTGTTTTTGGTTCCAAGAAAGTCAGAAAATGAATATTCATGGAATTGGACGGGACAAAAGCCAAAGTCAGTTTTTCACCGAGGGGGACACGGAGCCAGAATACGAGACGGAGAGGGGCCAGGGTGCGACCACACCACCTGGCTGCGCGGCCAGGCCTGGCTCGCGCCAGGGGGTGGTGCGGCCACCTAGGGAACCCCCTCGACCTCCCCTTTCGCCTATAAGATGCCTCCGATACAGAAACCCTAAGTACCAGATCAAAATTCCACGAAAGAGTCCGTAGCCGCCGTCATCTCCATCCCTAGATCGGGAGGGATCTGAAGCTCTTCCCGGCATCCTGTCGGAGGGGAGAATTCACCCTGGAGACCTTCTTCATCACCATCCAAGCCTCCGGTGTGATGCGTGAGTAGTTCATCCTTGGACTACGGGTCCATGTAGTATCTAGATGGTTGATTCTTCTCCTTTGTGCTATCATGTTTAGATCTGTGAGATCCGTTCATGATCAAGATCATCTATTTGTAATCCTACATGTTGTGTTTGCGGGGATCCGATGGATATTGAGATGCTATTTCAGATTGATTATTTATTCTATCATGTCTTTGTTATTTGTGATCTTGCATGCTTTCCGTTGTTAGTAGCTATCTTGGCCAAGTAGATGCTAACAACTCCAAAAGTTAGTATTTATGCTCGATAGTGGGTTCATGCCTCTAGTAATCTAGGGAAGTGATAGAAATCTCTAAGGTACTAGATGTGCTGTTGCTACTAGGGAGAAAACAACAATCCTTTGTTCATAGAACAATCGTATTGTTTACTTTACATGCAATGCGTAATGCAATTATCTGTTCCTTGCAACTTAATACTGGAGGGGGTTCGGATGATAACCTGAAGGTGGATTATTAGGCATAGATGCAGTTGGATTACGGTCTATGTATAATGTTGTAATGCCCAATCAAATCTCAAAGGAGTCAAGATGATTAGTATATGCATATATGCTTTCTCGATGTTTGTCAATTGCCCCACTATAATTTATTGACTCAACATGTCATCTATCTTATGGAGAGCTACCACTAGTGAACTATGGACTCTGGTCCTTTTCTTTTACCATCAATCTACAACTGTTTACTGCTTTCTGTTTACTTTCTTCCACACAATACGTTTAATCCTTTATTTTCAGCAAAACCGGTGAGATTGACAACCTCACTATAAGTTGGCGGCAAAGTTCTGTGGTTGTGTTGTGCATGATTAGAAGTTGGAAACAACACCTTGGAGGTGTTTCCTTGCTCCTACTGGTTCGATGACCTTGGTTTCATAACTAAGGGAAACTTACTACTGTGCTCATCATACCTTCCTCTTGGGGTTCCCCAACGAGCTCGTTAGTACACGAGTCAGCAGGGATCAACTTCCTTCTACCAAAGAAATGATGGAAATCTAGCCCTATCTTGATCGCATTTCAAAACTGCGGCATGAAGTTGGTAAGGAATTGTCGGGTCTCCAGATTCTTGCCTATTTTTTGAGGATCCGCGTCCAACCACTTCAGTCCTGGCTTTGTGGTATGTGGGCGTATACCGGGAAAAAGGATCCGGTGAGGATTTCACCGGAAGAGCTTACCCTTAAGGTGTATGAAAAGAGGGTTCGAAACTTCACCACTCTTACCAAGAAAAGCATGGTTCCTTCCAACTGTCTTGTGGAGCCCTATGGCAAGAAGAACCGTCTTCCCGAGGTAAATTCCCTTTGCAATCATCTTTCCTCCTTTTTATTTGCGGATGAATTTTTTACTCTATCAATAACTGGCGCTTTTTCCATGTCTTCTGTTTGTGTAGGACTTTGATCACTTGAGCTCACTTCCTCCTCTCCCTAGAAGCTGTGAGCCCCCTGTCCATTCTTCCGTATCTGACGATCTCCCTGTGACTGGGACTGCCACAGATGAGGAGATGGATTTTTCTCCTTCTGATTCTTCATCGAAAACGCAATCCCTTCCGTCGGCTTGCTCTGGGGATTTTCGCGTGGAGCATGCTGGTGATAAGAGGAAGCGCTCTTACGCTGTAGAAAAAGGCGAAGACTCGGATGCCTCAACTGCTTCCAAACCCTTCGATGCTACTCCAGTTTTGGCTGCTCCTGCCCAGATGAACTTGTTTCGCTTTGTGCAGGATGTATCTTCGTAATTTTTTACTGCTTCTTTACTGCTTTATCGGGTAGTTCTGTTGCTGATGCTTTCCCAATTGTTTGGTTCTTTTCTTTGGTAGTGATGATGATGATGAAGGTCCTCCAGCGTCTCCTCTTTGTACGTCTGCTTCCTATTCTGCGAAGAAATCCCCTCTGCCATTAATGGAGGCGAAGGAAATGCTCATGTCCTCTGTGGAGAAGATTATCCAGAAAGATGTTGCCACTTCGTCAAGGCCGTCGCCGCAAAAAAGGAAGAAAACTGCTGGTAAAGGTGTGGTGATATATGAAAATTCTGTTGATGTGGATATGAAAGATGTAAGTCACTCTATATTTCAGAGTTTTTCTACCCGTAGCTTCTTTTGATTTTTTTATGATATCCCTTGCTGTGATGTTCTTCTTCAGCCTTTGATGCGCGAGATGGTCGACATGGCCTCTTGTTTTATAAAAATCCGTGATGAAGCTGAAGAACTGAAGGGTATATCCTATTCATCTTCGGGAATTCTTTGTGTGTTTTTCTTCTCCACTTTTGATGATTTAATTGTGCAGCTGCTGCCAAGGAATCCAGAGTTATTCGGGACAAGGCGATGAAGCGTGCCGATGATCTGGAGGCCAAGCTGCGGGTTGCTGAGGAGGCTTTGGAGGAGGCCAAGCAGAAAACGAAAACTGATGTCAAAGAAGTGGCCAAGCAAGCCGCTATTCGAGATGAAAATCTTCGGGAGTGCCTAGAGACCCTTAATGCTTCTTTGACCCGTAAGTTTTTTTGGTCTTGTGTGGCTTTATTTTATTTCTTTTCTTTGGTCATCAATCGTTTCCTTTTTTATTTTCAGAATTGACTGGCTAGAACCTGACGCTGCACGAAGGCAAGAAGGTTGATCCTCTGTTGGATGTTGTTAGCACCTTAGAGGCCAACAACGTTCGTGGGCGCAACCTTCTTGTCCGCTCCTGCCGTGCCTTCAAAAGCCTTCATGCTGAAGTTTTTCCACCAAGGAGGTGACGAACAACTTGAATGATCTTATCACTGTCTTCGGTGTTGATCCCAGCCCCCTTGTTGGTTATAGCCTGATGCAGTTGAAGAGTGGTGCCGAAACTTCAATGGCACTGGCGATGGCGCACAGCGAGAAGGTCGACTGGAGAAGGTTAGCTCCTCTGTCCCAGTCACTTCCAATGGCCAAGAAGTGGACCTGAAGCCTTATGTTAAGAGGGCCAGAAAGTATTCCTAGCTGCTTTTGGGCCTAGGCTCAGGCTCGGAGAAGCTAGTTGCCCCTTCTTTGACGGGTGCTCCTTCTTCGGCTTCTCCTATCGTTCCTGTAGCTAGTGCACCTTTTGCTAGTGCTACTTTTTCTTTGGAGAAGATGGCTTCATAGGCTTTGTTTTGTAGTTTTATTGTGTCTCCCTTGCTGTCACTGTAATGAACCTTTAACTTACCCAGCTGCCTTTTGCTTCCTTTTTGTAAGTAAGCAATTGTTGATTATATGCGTATGAGTTTGTTTTTGTATGCTGAACATTTCATATCTTTTGTTTCTTGCCATATTTTGAATGAATCTTTGGCTCCTTCTAGGTCCATGCAATTGTCGGATGCAATTCCATATTCATCTGTAGTGGGCGCAACCAATACCGCCATTGTGCGTACGGTGGATCCGCCGTTGTACGCTGAAAAAATTGAACAGGTGAAAAAACTTGAAGGAAAACTTCGGGTTGTTTAGTCAATGGTGGATGTTACCCAATCTAAAACACGCCAGGCCCTCGATCGCGAAGCTTTTTTCTTGGAGAAAATTTCCAGGGTTGTTGTGTAAGTCCGCTTCTTCTTTTTTCTACTGCTCCTTCTGGTTTTTGCGGGAAGTCAATGTTTTCTCCTTGATTTGTAGGCATTCAATTGTGCGAGAGGGAGGAAACCCAGCATCTACGCAATCGAATGCAAGCTCTTGTGTCTGCCTCCCGAACTTCTGAGATAGATTTTTGGACCGATCATCGTCGTGCTTATGCTGTGGTGTTGCTTCAGGACCGCCTATCAGAGTTAGAGAAGTTTGTTAAGTGCTGCCGCAGATCACTAGCCTTTGTTTATAAGGCCATGTTTCCTCGGGATCCTCAGCCTCAGACCTTCGCAGATTTGCTTGCGAAGCGTCAACTTGTGGCGGGTGCCAAGCTTGCGCTTTCTTGGGTACATGCGCATCATCCAAAGCTGTACTTAGATGTTGTATTTGGGGCTGCCTCCTTCCAATGGTGGCCTTGTTGATATGGCGCCTCATTATGCCGCTGCTCGTAGACTCGCCATTAGGATTGTTCGAAGATGCTTAGAGGCAAACGAAGAATTTTTTGTTAGTTTTGCTATCTGACTGCTTGCTTATGCAGCCTTGTGCCTCGTAGAATAAATACTATATATATCTTTCTTATATTTGTCAAAAAGGTCGTATGTTTTATACGAGATTTTGATTGTATGTTGTATTCTCTTGTTGAGGACCTGACGAACTAATGTTCATTTTCATAACTGCTTTCGTGTGCCAGAGAAAATTGTATCTCATGAAATACTTCTTTTATTCGTTGATATAAATGGAAATACATTGCGAGGGCATGATCGCCTAGCCGTTGGCCTTTATTGAATATAAAGTGTGTCAAAGTGAAGATTTTCTTTAGGAACTTCGGCTTCTGTTCTTGGGGTTCTTCAGCATGCTCTGTGTTGGTATGTGTGGTGCTCTCGCCTTTCGACGAGTGGGCCTTCCTTTGCGGGACCTATAGTGGAGGCCGCATAGGTTGCTTTTGCGGGACCATTGTGCGCTTGCTCTTCTGATGTTTGCTTTTTGTGGGTATGCCCTTCGTGTAGTGATTCCTCATCTGCTATTTTTAGCTTTCCAAGTTCTGTCTCCATCCCGAAAGATTCTGATATTTTGTTGAATTCCCGATCGGAGCTGTCCGAGTGACTGAAGCTTCCTTTTACTGTTATGACCCTGTTGGGGGCTGGCATTTTTAGCACCAGATATGCGTAGTGAGGTACTGCCATGAACCTAGCGAAATCTGGTCGTCCTAGGATCGCGTGGTACTGAGATGGCCAGTCCATGACTTTGAACTCTAGCTTTTCACGTCTGAAGTTATTCTTTGATCCGAAGACTACGTCGAGGTGGACTTTGCCCAATGGAATTTCGGATTTTCCTAGAACTATCCCATGGAAAGTAGTATCTGTAGATACTAGATTTGTCATGGACCAGTTCATAGCCCGTAGAGTTTTGGCGTAGATCAGGTTGATGCTGCTTCCTGCATCCAAGAAAACCTTGCTCATGTCGAAACCATCGATTTGTGCTTATACTATTAGCGTTGACTGGCCTGGTCGAGGGACCCGTAGTGGATGATCGGCTCTACTGAAGGTAATTTCTTGTTCTGGCCAATGGAGATAGTCAGGTGTAGGAGGTGGCTTGGTTACTGTCATGTTTACTTGCCTAGTGATCAATTTCTGTGTTCTGTTGGAGGGTCGTCCCTTCTGGATCATTGACATTGCTCCTTTTGACTTAGGATATTTGTCATCTTGATGTGTTGTCTTTTGCGGCTGTCCTGCTGGTTAGTGCCATGTTGATTTGGCTTTATGCTTAGTGATTTTTGCTGTAGCATGACTTGTTCCAAACAATTGAGATTGCTTAGTGTGCCTTGAAAGAATCATGCATTGTTTTAGCATATTAAAGCATAGTATTGTGGTATTCTCCTTTGATGCTTTATTTGGGTTGACTTGGCGCATTCTCACACCATGTTAAGACTATCCCAAGTCACCATAGCCTGTATGATCATTTAGTTTTTGACTTGTAATATCACTTTATGCTTTAATTAATGATGTTTTGTCGCTTTGCATGATTATGCCCATTATTGCTCTCTTAGTTGGTCGCTCCCAGTCTTTTGCTAGCCTTCATACCAAGTATGAGTTCCACTGATGCATCCAACTCCAAATAAAACTAAGTTATTCCAAAGAGTCCACCATACCTACCTATTAGCATTTTCTATTCCAAGTATATTCATGTTTTTATCTACCTTCCAAATTAATCTTGTTATGTGAAAATTAGTGATTAAAGCTCTCACGAACTTGATGGCACACTTTACTTTCTTGCACTTAATAATCTTGAACCATTGTATCCATCTTTGTTGCGTATATGCTTGCGCTTTATAAGTTGAAGTTAGTAGAACACTGTATCATGGGCAACACTTTCAACATTGCACTTATATTCCGTTGATATCATGATTCTTTTGCTTATGGATCCCGACGATGTGAAATAAAAGGGGAACTTGTAAGATCATGGAGTTTGTATGTGTGTTAGAGAAACGCCTAGGCCGCTAGCCTAAGCCATACCTAATCATGGTGGAAACTTGCATCATAACCATAATGAGCACTCTATGCAGCATCCTCAATAAAACCTATACAAATAGCAAATAAAAAGATCGCTGAGATGCTCATTGTCTGCTTGCCTTATCATTTTGATTATGGGATAGCTCCTGTATCATGTGCAAGGGGTACCCCGTTGGCGGTTCTCTATAATACATATGTACTTACAATGACAAGAGCTTACTTGTGACTGAAGTTGAGTAGCATGAGGTTCAGTACTCGTAAGTAAGGGGCATGAGATTTCAATTTATAACTTGTCAAGCATATCCTCTTAGTTGTGTCACTTTAACCTTAATCACTTCAAGATGCTTATGATAGGGGCAATGAGAGCTGAAAGCTAATAAGTACCATAATTTTTGGAAACTCTTTATGAAACTTGAATCCCTGCTTCCTTCTATGAAGGCCTTTCTTTTAGTTTTATGTTGAGTCTCCACCTTCTATCTTTATGCACCTATTGAGAGAGCATAGTGGCCATTCTTAGTTTAATGTGCATTGTCCCAAGACTTGTTGATTGATGCATAACTTTGATATTGCTTGTTCTTAAACTATTTGTATCTAGTCACCCTTATGAACTTTGAAGGTGTCCTATGCATTTATGTTTTGCTACACTATGAGGGACAAGCTGAATGCCACTATGCTATGTTTTCTATATGTGAAACAACCAAATGTCTTTCAATGCATTGTTATTCATGATCTTTGTTTGTATACTTTCATGTTGCATGCATAGTCACTATGTCTTATTGTTAGAACTTCATATTTCATGCTCATGTTTAGAGTACTTTGATCCCAACTTTCAATGCTTGCAAATGGTTTGATCTTGATTGTGATGGTGCATGTCACCTCAAAAATTATTCTTTTTATCACTTACCTACTCGAGGACGAGCAGGAGTTAAGCTTGGGGATGTTGATATGTGGCTAATAGTAAATTTGGAGTGATAATTTTTGATGTTCCATACTTGTTTAATATCTACTTTCTTATGTTTTGTCTACACTTTGGAGTACATTTACACATTTTCTGGAACTAACCTATTAACAAGATGCCACAGTGCCAGTTGCCTGTTTTCTGCTGTTTTTGGTTCCAGAAAGTCAGAAAATGAATATTCTCGGAATTGGACGGGACAAAAGCCAAAGTCAGTATTTCGCTGAGGGGAACACGGATCCAGAAGACGAGACGGAGAGGGGCTAGGGGCCGGCCACACCATAGGGTGGCGCGGGTCCACCTGGCCGCGCCACCAGGTGATGTGGGCCCCTCCGGCCTCCACCGACCTTGCCCTTTCGCCTATAAGAAGCCTCTGATGCAGAAACCCTAAATAGTCCAGCCTCCAGCCACGAAAAGTTCCGCAGCACCGCTGCCACTGAAGGGGAGATTCGAGGGATAGAAAGTCTCTATTCCGGCACCCTGCCGGGACGAGGAAGTGCCCCCGAAGCCATCTCCATCGAATCTCCACCACCATCTTCATCGCCGTTGTTGATTCCCATGATGATGAGGGAGTAGTTCTCTCTCGAGGCTAAGGGTTCTATCGGTAGCTATGTGTTCATCTCTCTCTATGCATGATCATATTGTGATCATGAGCTTTGTAATCAAGTAGATCTCCTTTCTACTCAAGTGCTTTAATAGATCTCTGCTCTCCTCATGTGTGTGAAAGTGACAACGTGCACAACATGGTGGCACTTAGGCTAGAGATTACAAATACTTGTTATGAGTTATATTTGGAGTTGGATGTCTCTATGAAATTGTGGTGTTTGTTGGAACCATCTAGTGCTCAAGGTGACAGTGTGGGATTATCTAGATGGGGAAAGTGAACTTTGAGGAGTGTTGTTATAGCCCTACCATGGATTAGAGTGTCCAACCGGAGAGTAGTTTAGATTAGTATCATAAAGAGAAGATATTTATATGAGAGTGTTCACTAGTGAAAGTATGATACCTAGGCCTTGTTTCTAAGCATTGAAACACCGTTTGCAACTAGATATGTTACATGTTTGCTTGCTTCCATCTTTATTTCAGTTTGCCTTTAGTCTCTTCCACGCCATCAAGCTATTTTCTAGCACCATTGTTTTATATCTATACCACTTGTATTTTACTATCTCTTCGCCGAACTAGTGCACCTATACACCTGACAAGTGTATTAGGGTGTGTTGGGGACACAAGAGACTTCTTGTATCTTGATTGCACGGTTGATTGAGAGGGATACCTTTGACCACTTCCTTCCTGAATTCGATAAACCTTGGGTGATCCACTTAAGGGAAAACTTGTTGTTGTTCTACAAACCTCTGCACTTGGAGGCCCAACAACTGTCTACAAGAATAGAAGTGCGTAGACATCACTCCCCTTGTGTCGAATCAATAAATTAGGTTTTACTTCCCTCGAAGATTATTGCGATCCCCTATACTTGTGGGTTATCAGCCATGTGGGACTAAACAAGGGACATGAGAGGGGGGTGTGGCCGGCTGGCCAAGGACCCCATGGGCCCCTCCAGCAAGTGCATGGGGCCCTCTCTTTCTCCCTTTTGGTCTTTTCCCTCATGGGCCCTTTTCCCTAGGGATTTTGGCCCAATAGTAAATTTGACCATTTTAATTCCTTTACTTTTATTGAATAGATGATTAAATCAATATTTACTATTTACTTACATATTATTCAATCCCCGCGGCTATGGAACTCCTTCCACCCCACTCCGGACATCATCCGGCATTTCCGAAACTCTTTCAGTTTTCTCTCTTTCTATTCTTTGGTGATTCTGCCAATACCAAAATGATCTCTGAGCATCATCAAGCCCTTAAGCATGATACCCGACAGTTCGGGAACACTCCAGACATGGTCGAGATCCCTCTCGTACCAATGATCATCAGCGGGACCTAGATGCCCATGATGACCCCTGTGCATTCCATGAATCTTTGTCATTGAACCATGAACATCGTGTCATGTTCATTTTTTCTCTACGATACTTGCATTGTCCGATATTTGATCAATGACATCACCATGTCATGTTCAATCTTGTTACTAACAAATGATACTTAACTCGTTCTGACAATTGATATCCATGTGACCTAGTCACACACTGCACAAATCCTGCTCCGAGTGGGCCCTCGAGTATCTTTCCGAGCGGGACTTGTCCATCCATGTGACGGAAAGATACTCAAGGTCCCACTCGGAGAAGTTATATCCAATATCTGCGCAACGTGTGATTTGATCACATGGATATCACTTGTCGGAACGAGTCAAGTAGCATTTGTCGGTAACGAGATTGAACCCGACATGGAGATATCATTGATCAGATCTTGGAAAATGCAAGTATCGAGAGACAAAAGGAATATGACACGACATTAATGGTTCAAACGACGAAAGATTTTGTGGAATGCAGAGGGGTCACATGGCCATCCAGGATCCTCTGTTGATCATTGGTCCGGGAGAGTCCCAACCATGTCTGGAGTGTTCTCGAACCATGGGGTATCACGCTTAAGGGCTTGGTGATGCTTAGGGAGTGTTTACAGGATTGGTAGAATCACCGAAGAAAGATAAGAGAGAAAATCGGAAGGGTTTCGGTAAGTCCAGAGGATGTCCGGAGTAGAGGTGGAAGGTGTTCCATATCCACGGAGATTGAATAATATGTGAATGAATGTTAAATATTTATTTAATCATTTATTCATAATTATTTAATAAAAGAGAAAATCAATTAAATGGTCAAAAGGCTTAATGGGCCAAATCCTAGAGGGGAAAGGGCCTAAGAGGGGGCCGCATCCCTAGGAGCGGCCAAGGGGGTGGCCGGCGCCCCTAGTAGGCCAGCCCCCCATGTGGGGCCCATGGTGGGGTGGCCGGCGGCGCCTCCCCCACATCCTACCATGATTAGTCCCACCCCGGGACTTTGAGGGAGGGAGTGCCTCCCCTCCCCCTATATATAGTGGGGTATTTTGACCAAATAAATACAACATAATATTCAATAAAGGTTTCCTCACTTTTGGGAAGATCTCCAATTGATATTCTCTCTCTCCCATGACAGTGGTCCCAAGTTCGGACTATCCGAACGGGAGACATCTTCACTGTGGAGCGCCATCGCGCTACGGGATTCGGATCTAGGAGCTCTACTTCCGCAACTGTTGCTGGATCGGGGAAGCGGAAGTCATCGCCAGGCACCGCATGTATGTAACTCCCTGCGAGGTGCAACATTTGAGGCACTAGAAGTCGTTCGAGCCACAGGAGCGCAAGGACTTCATCACGACCTTGAGGTCGGCTTTGGCTCGTCTACATCAACCACGCTCTCCCGAGCGTTGAAAACGCTTTTCTGTCTTCAAGGGTAAGTTCGCGAAAAGCCCCTCCCGTTACTGCATTACTAATAGATAGGTCCTAGCAACAAAGGGGTTTAGAGGAATAGCATAAAATTTATTGTTTTTATACGCGAACGCCCAGAGTATTTTCTTTCAACTATTCATCAACACTTTGTATTCATACCATACACGGTGTTTTAGTTATCCTACCGAAGTTGGGCATGATTTATATGTGACAAGAAATCAAATGACTTTCACATATTTATCAACATAACTTTGAATTTCAAACAATGGTTTCGTTCAAAATGCATTATAAATTAGTTTTACAACTAAAATAATTCACACATAATTGAAAAACCATATGAACACGAATATAAATCATTAATAAAAGTAGAACAACTGTTTTGTTATAAACTCATATGAATAACCGTCTCGCGAGGTGCCAGACACAGTAATAAAGTCATACTCCATCAATTACAATAATTATCCAAAACAATAAACTAAATGATAAATGTCGAGGGAGAATGTCGTCGGCTATCATCATCATGCTCGCCATCAGCACGCAACGTCACCTCCTCTCTAGCAAGCACCTCTCATGCAAAAGGACCCGTTTTCACAAAACAAGTATTAGATACTTCAATACTGTAACAAGTGTTTGCAAGATTATAACATTTATAAAATTGTCTATCATATATACCTTCGTCATCAATGACCTCTCCGGCAACGGGTTCAACCTTCACGTTCTTGAAACGTAATATGAACTCATGGAAATCCAGTGTTTCCCCATCACCTCTCATGATGCAAGTCCGGACGTATCCTCCGTAGCTGGGAGGTAGCGAATGAAGTAATACGCCTATCGCAAAGGAGTCGGTCATGCAGTAGTCCATGAAGTAAACTAGTCTCATGTGTGCATCATGCATGCGCTCTAAGTGACTCTCAAGACAAGTGTGTTCCTCCATCTGTATGGAAAGGAAATCTCCAAGAAGCTCGTGCTTTCACATGTGCACATGGCTTACGAACTCTACTCTCAGCTGATCCACCATCGCATATGGGTCAATATCACCTATGATTAGATGTAGTTCGTTCACAATCCCGTAGCGCATTATCAGTTGAATGTAATTGGACATCTCTTGACGAAAATGGCAGCATGCCCGCTCTCGTGGGGTCTCATAGTCATCTGGCTCGTCCAAATCCATCGTGAGGCGTATATAATCTACCACATTATTCTTACTAAGGAGATCATTAAGACGCATAAGCCACTCAGGAAAGTTTGATCCATCAAGTTTAAGCTTTTCAGCAACTACCCATTCAGCAATCTCAAAAGAAACTTCATGGCAAGCCATTTCTAAATTTACAATTGTGAAAGGAATTTTAGACTAATTTTATAGTTATATGAGTTAAAAAATAACTCCACTAAACTGTCCCCAAATAGGTTTTAGTGATTACACGATCCCCATTCACTACACCGCACCCGATCATCACGGTCGACGATATAGTTACAAAGGTGGACGTCGAATTGTCGATCACATCGTTCATGTGACTCGTGCTCGATCTTTCGATCATCCGTGTTCCGAGGCCATGTCTACACATGCTAGGCTCGCCAACTCAACCTTACGTGTATTTGATGTGCAACATGGCTTACATCCACCATATGCAAACAGAGATATGTCTGACATCCTATCATCACGGCATGCCTCATAACGGAGAACTTTCTTGGTGGTGCACACCAAGGGAGAATATTTCGTTGGTATTATGTTTAGGGATCATCTGATTAGGCTACCATCGAGTATCTAATACTAGCACACAACAATATGTGCATACAATAAACGTTGAATGTAAATGCGATGTGATATGGTCCTTCGCAATGTGATCTCCATCCCGCGTCTCCCGATTCGGCGCCAGGGTTTCGATGTCGTGGGCACCGAGGTTCCGGCGTCTCTGATGTCGTAGTCTAGCAACATGATGACCGTTACTACTACTTAGAAATAGAAAATAAACTACTTTACCTTGACTACGACCATATCACAACACAATGCCCTTGCAAAACAAAGTTAGACGCCTCTACTTTATCTTTGCGTGTTTTATGTGGCTGTTAGGGCTTTCGCACAAGAACCATTCTTACCTACGAACTTCAACCACAACGCTGATCAAATATTTTTCTATACTACACCACTTTTGAAGCCCTCCATTGCAAATGGCATAGCAACTAATGCGAGAGAGACAGACACCCCCAAAGCCACTTTATACAGTACAAGCCGTATATCAAGCGTGGACCAGTCTTACGAATGAACGTGTAAAGTCGGTAGGGGCCGCTTCATCAAACATTACTGCGGTATGCACAAGTACATGTGGGAGGGTAACAACTATAAGATCAACGCCCACACGCTACAACTCATGTGTTCTGCCTGTACTAGCAATACTACGCATAGATCTAGCTCTAGTACCACTGTAGGGGTTCGTTCCTGAAAACAATAAATTTTTCCTATGCCAAGAACCCTAATGCTAGGACCTATCTATTAGTAATACAGTAGCGGGAGGGGCTTTCACGAACTTACCCTTGAAGACCGAAAAGCATTGTCAATGCTCGGGAGAGCATGGCTGATGTAGTCATACCGATGCCGACCTCGGGGTCGTGTTGAAGTTCGACGGCTACTGTGGCTCCGATGACTCCTAGTGCCCCAAGTGTTGCACCTCTTGGGGAGGTACACACGTCTGGTGCCTGACGATGACTCCCGCTCCTCCGATCCAGCAGCAGTTGCGGAAGTAGACCTTCTGGATCTGAATCCCGCAGCGCGACGGCGCTCCACGGTGAAGAAGTCTCCTGTTCGTGTAGTCCAAACTTGGAACCACGGTCACGGGGAGAGAGAGAGAGAGGGAGAGAGAGAGGATCAACTGGAGGTCTCCCCAAAAGATAAGAAACCTTTTATTGATTATTGTGTAATTATTTTCTCAAGATACCTCTCAATATATAGGGGAAAATGTACCCCTTAGCTAATTAGCTTAGCCATGTGGGACTAAACAAGGGAGAGGAGAGGGGGAGGGCGTGGCCGGCCGGCCAAGGCCCCCATGGGACCCGCTGGTAGGTGCATGGGGCCCATGCAGCCCCTCCTCCCTTTCTTCCTTTTGGTATTTTCCCTCGTGGGCCCTTTCCCTAGGGATTTTGGCCCAATAGTGAATTTGACCATTTTAATTCCTTTTCTTTTATTGAATAAATATAAATAAATGATTAAATCCATATTTAACATTTACTTACATATTATTAAATCCCCGTGGCTATGGAACTCCTTCCACCCCACTCCGGACATCCTTCGGACTTTCTGAAACCCTTTCGATTTTCTCTCTTTCTATTCTTCGGTGATTCTGCCAATACCAAAACGATCTCCGAGCATCAATAAGCCCTTAAGCGTGATACCCTACAGTTCGGGAACACTCCAGACATGGTCGAGACCCCCCTCATTCCAATGATCATCAGCGGGACTTGGATGCCCATGATGACCCCTGTGCATTCCACGAATCTTTGTCATTGAACCATGAATATCGTGTCATGTTACTTTTGTCTCTATGATACTTGCATTGTCCGAGATTTGATAAATGACATCACCATGTCATGTTCAATCTTGTTACCGACAAATGTTACTTAACTCGTTTCGACAAGTGATATCCCCGTGACCTAGTCACACACTACACAACTTTATGGATATAACTTCTCCGAGTGGGCCCTCGAGTATCTTTCCGTCATGCGGATGGACAAATCCCGCTCTTGACACATAATGCCTCTATATGCCCCTCTGAATACCTAAACGCACCTTTATGATCACCGTTTAACCGAGTGACATTTGATGCTATCAAAATATTATCGGGTGACAGTGATTGATATGGCCTCACGGTCTAAGAAATAGGACACTATGTTTCCTAATCATAATAACTTAAACTTATTGACATGATCATCTCACGATGTTTAGATTGGGTATAGCTCATCATCTCATTCTCTCAATGAGGTAACTCCATTTCTAACTGGCATAAATGTCACACGATTAGGAAACCTTGATCATCTGTTGACCAATGAAACAGTGACTAGAGATTCACCTGCAACTCTTGGTTGCTTATATATCACACGTGTATTGATGTTTTATTTCAATACAATTATAGCATGATATAAAACTTAATCATAAACTTTATGAAATATGATAATAATCCATATTATTATTTGTCTCTAGGCAATATTTCCATTAGGCTTGTGGTTGATCGACTATGTCATATTTGTAAAGGTGGGTGTATGTGAGATCCTGGTGCATGGCTTAATAGGATTGATAGGATACTCATACCAACAAGTTACAACTTTTCTCTGAAAGATCTTCTGAAAAGAACTTCAAGGTTAAGTGTGCTTGGCCTGGAGCAATCTGAGGATGGGTGAACGACCGACAAGTTGTTCCCGGGTGCACACGAGTGAGAACAAAGTGTGCCGAAAAGATTAGTGTTGGTCTGTGGGTCCAGTCGAGAGATCCTAGTAAACTGCCAGGAGTGACACCTTGGAGCCTGGTGGACAGGGTGTTACATGGGTAAAGTAGTGCACCTCTCGAGAGTGTATCAAATGTGACATGTTACTCCATGTTCTAGAAAAGAAATGTGAATGCTAAAGAAAAGGGACTCCATGAAGACCTGTACAGCCCGTGAAGACTAACGAACATAGATTTTCTAAACTTTGTCTAAATGTGTGATCCACGACTAGTCATCAAACACCCACATAGATAGGACTTGTTGAGCACCTCCGTCTCATCCGTATTCTCTCAACCCTTGCATAGGTTATAAAGTCAATGACGCGAGTGCAAACGGGATACTAGAAGACATAGAGAGCATTAATGAGAAATTTGAGTTTGTTCAATGGAGCCAAAGGAATCAAGCCTTCACCAGCACGTAGACAACCTTTAGACAACGAGACTGGCCTAGAGGGAGATCTAATGCTAGACTAGTCTACAACCTACTTTTTTGGATTTTGGATTGAATAGAGACTTATCAGATGAGCTTATTGTGTCATGGAGGTTTCGAGGATCTTCCGTAAAATATATGTGATATGAATACTATAGTCATGCCTTGGACGTGTGATGTTTCAATTCTAATACTCTGTTGGGTGTAATTTAATGAAACGGTGTTATATAAGTGTGATGCTAACTACTTATGCACTATAACATACATGTGCCCACGTCGTACAACCATGCGGCTTTCTAGGCCATTTCCGGTTTGATTTTCTGGTTTTATATTAACTTTTAGGTCTTTTGTCATTTTTTTTGGGATATCTGTATGGGGTTTCAGTTTTTCTGCCTACACTGTTTTCAAATTTTGAATAATATATTTCACCTTTTTAACAAAATTAAATCTAAATGTTTTCATAATTTGAACAATTTCAAAATATAAACATTTTTAAATTTTGAACAATTTTAGTATCTGAACATTTTCCCAAATTCGAACAATTTTATAATCTAAACGTTTTATTAGATTCGACCTTTATAAAAATCTAAAATTTCTAACATATGAACAATTTTAAAAATATGATTATTTTTAAAATCTAAACCAATTTTAAAAGTTAAATCTTTTTGAAGATTTTGAAAATCCAATTTTTCGAATAGAAAGTTTATTTAAAATATTTTAAGGAATAGAAAAATAGAAAAAAAAAAGAAAGAAAGAAAGAAAGAAAAGAAGAATAGAGAAGAAGATTGGGCTGTGCGGTGCGCTAACTAGGCCAGGCCCACACCGCATGCGGGGCTCGATGGGAGCCGACCTATACCACGTGATTTGGGTTGTTTTAGGTAACTCTATAGAACATAAGGCTTTTACTGCTCAACATTAACTACTCTGCCCCACTTCTGCTTTAAAAGAAAAAATTGCAGCTACCACCACCCTTTGTGGCGTTTGTTGCACAAAACACGGAAACAAATATTTTTTTGTAGCTAACACAGTTTGATGATTAATTCTTTGCACCCCGCCCAAATTAACAGCTTAGCCTTGTTAACATCTTATACGATAAAGAAAATTACAGCTAACATCGGTCATTGTGGCAATTTTTTGCAGCTAGCATAGTTTGTAATTTAATTATTTGCACCTGGCCCAAATGAATGGCTTAACTTAGTAACATGTTGATGGAATAAATTTAGGAAGGGACGCAACTTTTTACTAAAACTATATCGAGTTTGCTATATTTATTGTCATTGAGATTACAACTGTATTTTTAAAAAAATAGAAAATGGTATTTTAAAGCATGTCAACTACATATCCATGGAGTTTTGGTACATAATATGTTGCATTATAGGCTACATAAAAAATCACAAAATCGTGTATCTGAAAAGGGAAAAAGGCCTCATTTTATTTCAGCATTTCTTTATGTCCCCTATGAAAATATATGTTGATGCAAATTTGGCTGTACATACTACACATGTATATGTATTTGTATGTTTTAAGATACATATAGATACACATGTAGTAAATATTTATTTTGGTAATATATTTACTTTTTGGTATTTTGGCGAGTGTGTTAAAAAGATTTTTTGTAATATATTTATTTCGAAATATTTATGTTTTCAATGTTATGCTACAAGCAAAACAACGGCCACAGCCAGCTAGATAGCATGTTAACAAGGCTAAGTTGTTCATTTGGTTTAGGTGCAAAAAATTAAGTCACAAACTGTGTTAGGAATGATTTTGTTTATGTGTTTTGTGCAACAAATACCACAAAAGCCGGTGTTAGCTGTAATTTTCTGGCTCTAAAAGAAAATAAAAGGAAAGGAAGAAACAAAAATATTGTAAAATATTGTTAGCTGCAATTTGGGATACATTTTGGAAATCTAAATTTTCGAATAGAAAGTTTTTTAAAATATTGTAAGAAATAAAAGAAGAGGAAAAAGGAAAGTAAGAAAGCTGGTTGTGCGGTGCGCTAGCTAGACCATGCCCATACCGCTTGCTGGGTGTGCGGAGCCCGGTAGGGACAGACCTGTGCCACATACATGATTTGGGCTGTTCTAGGCAACTCTATTAAACATAGGACTTTTACTGATAAACATTAACTACTCTACCCCACTTCTGCTCTGAACAAAAAGAAAAACTACCAAGCCCACTTAGACTTCTTTTTAAGACAGGGTCTTTGAAGTAGTTTGCACCGACAAAAGAACATTCCTTTAAAAAAAAATTTCTTCTCAACAAATAAAGAAATAAGTAGAGGCATACCAACCTGTGATTGAGTGGCTAAGAGGTGGTTGTATCCCCAGTCCATCAAAGTTCAAACCCTAAATTTGACACTCTGTGTTGCATAAAAGACGGAATATTCTTTCAGTGGGAAACGACGTTCCCGTCGACAGCGAGGCGCCCGGGATGACTTCGTCAATCTCAAGACCCGATCCGTTAGCTCATAATCTCAGAGGTGCTCATAGGGACAGGGTGTGCATGTGTGCGTTCGTAGGAGTGGATGCAAGTATGTATTGTGAGCGTGTACTGTGTTTCTAAAAAAAAATAGAGAAACAAAAGAGCAGTCTTAAAGTAGCACACAATATAATAAAATACAAAAAAGACGAAAGAAATAAGAAAAGCTAGTGGATGTGAACAGGATGCCATTGGGTATTTTCTTCGCTGGATGCACCACCGAAAGCTCATTCCGTGATGCGTACACCTAACCAACATTGGGAGACCTTTCCAGCCAGCTCTTCTGAATTTTGGCACTCATGGCCTAACCTGAGAATGATGCGCCAGCGTAGCTCATATGCCATGATCTACTCCCAGTTGCTAACTATCAAACTCGTTGCTAATTTGTTTGTTGGTTACCACTCTTTGATTTGACACTTTATTTAACTATCCATCTCTGAAATATACAATTTATAGTAAGTATAAGAACAAGAATTTGCATTTCTTTTTGCAATATATGAACAGCGAAAACAAGTGGTTTCCCTCCGCTTTCTCTCATCTTGCAGCTGACCACCACCTGCAAGATCTCATAGCTGCAGCAGGCCATCGGAGAAGCAGGAGGCGAAGCGCGCCATCTGGGCCTCCGGCAGCACGACGCCGACCTCGATCCCGCGCTGCCCTTCGTCGGTGCCCTCCGCCAGCGACACGGTGCCGGGCGTCTTGTCGATGGAGACCAGCTCCACCTTGCGGGGCCGGCCCAGCCCGAAATCGGTGTCGTACACGCCGTACCGCGGCGAGCCGCCCACCGACATCGGCCGGCGCGGCACCAGCGACAGGATCTTCTGGAACCACCCCTCGGCGCCCGCCATGACGCCCCCCGCGTCGTCCAGCGCCCTGATGGACGCGCCGATCGCCGCGGCGGCGGTGGCCACGCCGTCGTCCGCGAGCAGGTCGCGCGTGGCGACCTCCACGAAGCAGGGCCGCAGGCAGTTGCCAAGGTACTCCTGCGGGACCGGCGGGGCCAGGCGGCGCCGGCATTCCACCGAGAACAGCAGGTGCGCGCGGTCGTCCTGGGAGCCAGAGGCGCGCGCCAGGCAAGCCCACGCGAACGCGCACGCCACCGTGAACGCGGAGCAGTGGACGGCACCGGGCGCCGCCGCGTCCTTGGCGCTTGACGCCACGCGCTGCTTCAGCTTGTCAATGCAGGCGCGGGCGAGCGTGAAGGACGCGATGACCAGCTTCGGCGGCGGTCCGGGAGGAGGCTGAGGAGGAGGCGGTCCGCTGGCCGCCAGCTTCCGCATTTCGTCGAGCGTCCTGGCGGCAAGATTGTCGGGGTCCCTGACAACGGCACGGTCCAAGAACGGCGGCGGAGGCACTGCCGTGCCGTCCTCGTCCTCTGCCCCGGCGGTCGCGAGCCGGCAGTGGGCAGCCCACGTCTTGACGAAATGCATGTAGCTGGAATCGTCGCAGGCGACATGGTGTATCGAGACGCCGAGAGCGACCCCCGCGCCCGGGGAAGACGGTCACCTGCACGGCCGCGAGCGCGAACCCCTCGTGCCCCGGCGGCGGGAGCCTCGGCACGAGCGAGTAGAGCCTGGCGACGTCCCGGGGCCCGTCCCCGGCGAGGTCCTCGAAGTCGTCGTCGCTCTCGGCGACGGTGAGCTGGACGTTGTCCCCGTCGCCCGAGCAGAACTCGTACCCGTCGCCGTCCGGGCGCGGGCGGACGCGGCCGAGGAGAGGGTAGAAGCTGCGGAGCGCGGCGGCGAGGGATGAGACGAAGCGGGGGAGGAGGGAGGAGGTGAATTGGTCGACGGGGTGCGGGTAGGGGTAGAAGAAGACGCGCTCGACCGGGCCCGTGAAGATCCAGGGCACGTCGAAGAAGGTGAGCGGCAGCACGCGTCCGCCGCCGTCCGCCGACACCGCGAGCTTGTCGATGACCCTGGTCGCCGCCATGAGGGGGAATTCGAGATGGCCGCTGCCGATGATGCTGCTGCCGCGACAGGGGCGGGGGGGAGAAGAAGGCGGGGGGAAAAGAGGAGGATGATGGTGGTGGAGTGATTCAGATCCAGCAAACACAAAGCACTAGCACTACACCAAACTGTTAGTTGCTGGTGGTTGGCAGCAATGTGCGTGCGTGCGTGACCAAATTGTTCCTCCCTACATCTCTCTGTCCCAATCTTGTAAGTAGTAGTATTCTTTATCGCTGTCACTTCTCTGCTTGCGAATGTGCAGAGGAGGTTCCTGCCTGCACAGAGAATAAACTAACTGACACCGCACACGCCAGTGCCAGTGTTTGCCGAGCTCATCGGATGAATGAATGAATGAACATGCAGTCGGCATCTGGAGACAGCAGTGTCAGATATCCTCGGATGTTCTTGCTTGCTTGTTGTGACCGTGACCAGCAGTGTCAGATATCATCCTCGCATGGTCTTTTCAGGGGAACACGCATCGTGTTGACCACTCAAGACACTTGCGCAGGGGTGTTGTTTAATTAGACAGGAGGATGGAAATGTGTACAGTACCTCTGTTTTTCTAACAAGAAGTTGGTGCTAGATAGTGCCGCCGAACGTGGTGGTTAAGAAAGATGACACATCATGGAACATGTCTTTAGCTCCTCGGGGCTCTTAGATTTTATTTTATTCTCACATCTGAATCATGTGTTTGTTTTTTTTCTTTTTGCAAAAGAATCATGTGCTTTATCTCCCAAATAAAAATCTAGGGAATATGTCTATCAAAACTTCAGAATTTCCGTATCATCCGCCGGACGCCAGACCACTTTGACTGAAGCAAATGTGAAGAGGACTCGTCAAGGAAACGGAGCTCTCGGACACACCAAATGAAGTTGCTGCCTAGGACCATACCCAATTGGTAGTGTCGGTAGCCTACAACGACAGACCTTGCTTCGACGGGGAGCGATGAACGACCGCCCGGTACAGGGACGGGCCTAGAATTTTAATAGTGGGTATTCAAAAAAAGTTGTGACAAGCATTTTAGATTTTGGATCAGAGGAAGTTGCACATAGGATGGTGAAAGGTCACAGCAAGCAAACATCACAGCTGATGTGACATAAAAAAATACTGATGTTTCATACCACAGTTACTTGACCCCGAAGGGATCCTTTGATTCGTATGATAGAAAAAGTATATAAATTAAATGACATGTCTACTTGAATTCTATGAGAAGAGTAATGCTCTTTGATTGAGGTGAAGGAATTTTTCATTAGGTCCGTCCAACCTCATGCTTTTCTAGTATGAACTTTACAATATAAGATTCCTACATGATTACTTCCTATGGCATTTTTTTACAGTGAGAATATATTATTATCACGAAGATATCAATTACATCCAGCCTCTACACCAACAAGATGTCCAAAGACATCAAGAATGCACATAGTCAAGATCAAAATAAAAAAGAGAGAAAAAAAACAAAGATACCGTCGTGGTGTTTAGCCACTCGCAACAGATGCACTCTAATCACCACAACCGAATACAACACCTGTACTACAAACTAGACTCTCCAAAGGCAACGCCTCCAAGAAAAAAATTGTCATTGTCCGGTCGAAGATCTTGGGTTTTCACCCTGAAAAAAGTCCAAGTTTCAAAAATAATGCCTTCAACAAGGACATTACAAGGTACAACAAATAGAGGCCAAAACTTGGGCATTCACCCTATTAATCACAACTTGGTACTCGCAGAGCACCACCAAAAATGCAGTCCACCTGTGCTGTCACCCCATCTTACCCAGGCTGCTGGTGCAAGTCACCAAACACCCGACACACACGAACAACCTATGTCATCATTCTTCAATGCAGCCAAAATACCTCTTCGCCATTTCAAAGCTCCGATCGCAGCCAACATGACTTTCTGCACCCTGTCCATATCATGGAAATCTATATGTAAACATGTTCTATGGCACTAACAAGAAAGTGAAGTTTCGCACCGCGCCCTCATGAGAAGGACGTGCATGATTGGATCGCTTACGATCTAGATATCATGTGACCTTGCGCCAAACTATAATCTCCAAGAGAAAGACCGGAACTCATCCTCGTCATGATCGAGGAGGCCAACATGAAGCAAATCCATGACATGGTACTTGAAGATCAACGTGGACAAGACCACCTTTAGTCAGATCGCAGGCACCGCGAGTACTTCCCGCCACCACACGAGCCAGAAGGCCATGCATGGGCCCTAGCCAGAACATCCACACCGTGCCCACCCTGAAGGCCGTTGCCAACCGCAACCTCCATCACGCACCGCTAGCCAACAAGAACCACATAGGCGGCTGATCCAGGTGGAACCCATGACCCATAACACCACATCGGGAATACAACACTGCTGCCTCGACCCGGGGACACCACCCCGACCACCGCACGTGTCAGGAAATCCTTGCACCGCCCCAACCACGTTTGAAGCATCGTCACCACGATCTTTCCCCTAGATCCTTCGGCGCTGGGGCCCGCCATCATTGTGGACGAGGCTGGCGGCAGCGACGGCGAGGATCTCCTAGAGGGGTGCTTCTGTGGTGGTGGCTCTAGAGTTTCTCTAGGAAGAGACGCGAGGGGTGTAGGACAAAAAAACTACCAGTAAAATTGAGGGATAATTTCACTTCCTTGGCCTCTACACCAACCAGGATGCACATAGCCATTAAATATGAGTATTAGGATTTTAAAACTTGGTCAAACACCAAGCCTGGTTCTCAGGATAAATTGCATGAGTACGAGGATAGCCTGATCCTTCAGTATAAATAGGAACCTAAATTCACATCCGTGAGGATTTGAACCTAGGTGTTGGGTTTATACATCCAGTCCCCCAACTAGTTGAGCTAAGCTCCTTTGAATCAAACAGATTTCGTAGGAATTTTTTATAAGATCTCAACCAGATACAAATCCGCTAGAAACCCTATGAATCAAAGAAGGCAAAAATATACTAATATTAAGTGCTCATTTGATTCGCAGGATTCTCAAAGCGCAAGAATAGGAAAACCACATGATTAAAGTGACATGTCAACTTGAATCCTACAGGATATAGAAAACTACAGGGTTTTGGATAAGGTAGCATTTGATTGTATAGGAAATCCCAATAAATTGTAAAAAAAGTTGAAGTGGATGGAATTTTTTCTCAAAATCTTAGTGCAATAGAATCCTTTGAGAAATTCCTAAGGATTGTAATCCTATGAATCAAACAACATTTGTAGGAAAAATTCCTAAGGATAAAAATTCTACAAAAGAAATCCTACACAATTTCTTTTGAATCAAAGAAGCCCTAAGATAACAAATTATAAGTTGACTGAGTCTTGTCTCTTGCATTGTCCCTGAATTAAATCACAGTAGCGGTCTTCCTGAGTCATTCATGATACTAGATTGACATAAGATAGTTCAGAAACATCCAAAAAGGCAACTTAATCCATAGGGCCATAAGGAAGAAACATTGGGCCTTCCAATCATGGATTAACTCATTTTCCTATATTTCTTCTTGTACATACTACTTAGATCTCCATATTCTTCTACACCCAAAATCTTATTTTAAAAAATCAGCAGAGGAGTTGATATTCCTTGAAAAAAGGAAACCGAACGTACTCTAATAAGAAAAAAAGGAATCTGGACGTTCTATAATAAGAAAAATACATTTGTGGTATTGCAAAAAAATGTGTCCACCCAACAACATTTTTTTTTGAGCAACCGGTGGAAGCTCTACCTTTTCATTAAAAAGAAAATAATTGATCAATTAATAAGAAATGAAATTAACCTCACAAGCCGATCAATGGGATCATCCCCACTTGATACCAATTCACGCAAGAAAAAAAAATTATACCCTCACACAAAAACCATCAGAATATTCAGAGCCGGTGTAAAAGATATTCTTGCGCATGGAGAATGAACTGACACCACCACGCATGGCACAATGCTAATAGATTGTGAAGTGTGTTGAGCTCATCATAAGATGAGTGGATATTCAGTTGGCATCTGGCAACAGTGTCAGATATCCTCATGTGTTCTTCCTTGTGATTATAGCCAGCAGGTACGGTGCAGGTCATTTCAAGGCAACAATTATCATATTGTGCACTGAAGACCAAAAAAATACTGATGTTTCATGCTGCAATTACTTGAACCCGAAGGGATCCTTTGATTCATATGATAGGAAAAGTGTGGGAATGGAAAGTGTATAGGAATTGAATGACATGTCTAATTGAATCCTATGAGAAGAGTAACTCTCTTTTATTGAGATGAAGGGATTTCCATTAGGTCCATCATGCTTTTCATATGAACTTCACTATACAAGATTCCTATAGGATTATTTCCTATGGAATATGATCCTATAAATCAATCGGTTTCCGCTGGAAAATTTTCATAAGATCTCAATCATATACAAATCCTTTAGAAATCGTATGAATCAAAGGAGGCCAAAATATACTAACATTAAGGGCTCGTTTGATTTGTACGATTCTCAAAATGAGGGAATATGAAAAACGCGGGATTGAAGTGGCATGCCTGCTTGAATCCTAGGAGACATGATTTCGGATCAAGTAGCGTTTGATTGCGCACAAGAAAACCAAAGAAATTCTAAAAATAAGTTGGGGTGGATGGAATTTTCCTTCAAAACACAGGGCAAAAGAATCATTTGAAGGAATTCCTAAGGATTGTAATTCTGAATCAAACAACATTTGTAGGGAAATTTCTAAGGATACAAATCATACAAAAAAAATCCTACACAATTCCTTTGAATTGAACAAGCCCTAAGATCACAAATTAGAAGGTGACTATGTTTTTTCTCTTGCATTTTCCCTAAAATAAATCACAATATCAGTCTTCCTGAGTCATTCATGATACTAGATTGACATAAGATGGTTCACAAACATCTAAAAAGGAAGATAAATCCATGGGGGCAAAAGGAAGAAATAATAGGCTTTCAAATCATGGATTGACTCATTTTCCTATATTTGCACTTGTACATATACTAGTTAGATCTTTGTATTCTTCTAAGCCCAAAATTTGATTTAAAAATCAGCAAAGGAGTTGCTATTCCCTGAAAAAAAGGCAAGTAAACTTGTCCTCTAATAAGAAAAAGGAACCTGGATGTTCTCTAATAAGAAAAAACTGCAGCATCGCAAAAAGATGTGTCTCACACTTCACACCCAACAATAATTTTTCTAAAGCAACTAACCTCCTTTTTGGTGATCCTCTCCTACGACCGGAAGGCACATGCAGCTACAGATGCGTGAACAACATAAGTTTAGGTTCTGAAATGAAATTATCCTAACAAGCCTAGCAATAGGATCATCCCCTCTTGATACTAATTCACACAAGAAAAAAAAATTGTACCCTCACACAAAAATCATGAGAATATTCAGAGCCGGTGTGAAAGATATTCCTGCGCATGGAGAATGAACTGACACCACCACGCATGGCACAGTGGTAACAGATTGTGCAGTGTTGAGCTCATCATCAGATGAATGGATATTCAGTTGGCATCTTGCAGCAGTGTCACATATCCTCGTGTGTTCTTCCTTGTGATTATAGCCAGCAGCTGCATGTCTTTCGAAAGAAGTCCACATAACCCTCCTAAGTATTATGTTTCTATCAATAAACCCTCCTAACTATAAAGAGGGGAACTTAACCCCTCTAAGTATGAAATACCAGACAAATTACCCCCTTAAACCGTTGTTAGCAGTATTTCATAGCTGTTTTGTTGATGTGGACATTGGTTTTGCACAGCTAGGACCGAAAGATGTTTCAGCTGTCAGACCTCCCTCAGTTTCTCTTCCTCGCAACCGTGGTCGACCGACGTAGTCGCTCGCCTGTCACTGCCGGCTCAGTCCAAAGACTCCCGCCCGTCTCTCGCCGTCGGCTCCCACTACCAGCCCATGCGGTGGTCGACCAGCGAGGGCGGGATCTCGTCGGAGAGTGCGCTACAAGAGAGGTCCGAGGCAGCGCCCGAGAGCTTGATCCCCTTTTGAGGCTGAGCACGTGAAGCGCGTCGAGCCTAACGAGTAGCCCAAGCGGATCCGCGCCTGAGAGGCCGATCCCCTCAAACGGCAGTCGCGTCACGCGCTCGGCGCCGCAAGTGACGCCACGCCACGCTGGCATGCCGATGCAGCCCCATGGGGTCGGGCTGGTGGAGTCGTTCCAGCTTGCCAACGCGCCGGCCGCTGCCAGCAGGAATTCGTTGAGCGTCGTGGCGTCGGAATCCAGCGAGCCAACATTGGCGTGGCAAACAGAGACAGAGAGCATTAACAGCAGCGACGCAGTGCAGCTGCTGGAGCAACATACTTTTTTCAGACCTGGTGGCATGGGTGTGGCTCGTGTCACTGGGCAGTCAGTTGAGCTACGCTGCGAGCCGAAGTGGCAAAACGGACAGCGTCAAGACGAACTGGCTTCTGGTTGTCTGATCCGATGCCACCCCCTATGTCTCTGCGCATGCATGTCCCTTTCTTTCTTCTCCCTCTCGGCTATCTTGGTCAGCTTTTACATCACGCACAGTAAACTGTATGCGTGTATGTATTTTCACAGGCTAAATCCTCCCAATTGGTGAAGGGAAGACACATTTGCATGAAGGATTGCTGTGAAAATTGCATCTACGTTGGCTGGAATAAAGACTGCTGTTGCTGAATGTGTGGAAGGCTGGCTAATACTGATGTGTGTAGCTAGGTTGCTTGATGTAATGTCGAGCTGCAGATCATCCGCCCAGATTGTCTAGGAGCGAGAGGAGCAGAGCGGCAGAGAGACGAGGAGCAGATCACGCGAGCGAGAGGAGAGAGGTGGGATGTGATTAACTGCCTCGAGCAGACTAGGTGCTTGCATGGCTAACAAATATTGTCCATCGTGGACCAAAACCACTAACCAAAACAGCCATCCGGCCAGAGGGGGTAATTTGCATGGTATTCCATACTTAGGGGGGTTAAGTGCCCTAATTTATAGTTAGGAGGGTTTAGCGACCGAAACCTGATACATAGGGGGGTTATCTAGACTTTTTTCCATGTCTTTCCAAGGCAACAATTATCGTGTTGCGCACTGAAGATCCTTGCTCCGATTTATAAGGCCCTTGGAGGGATCAGTAAAGTAGGACGCGAAACAGCAAAATATTTGATTCTTTTACTAGAAGAAAGTTGGTAAATATGTATTGTCGGCGCATGTGCCATGTGCTGGTTACAATCATGGAAGATGTGTCTTTGGCTCACAGGTCTCTAATTTTCTACTTATCTGGCACCCTCTACTTGCAGGAAAAGACGCACTATTGTAAATTTGTATCATTCATGGTCTTCAGTCTTCACTGGTTTCCTAACGTGGAGAGCCTCCTCCTCCTATCCAGGTGGAGCAGAGATGACATTCCAGTGATTCTTGCAGAAGCAGTAAAGGAACTCATGCGTAGAGAGAATAAACTGACACTACGCTCAGCACAGCGGTAAACGGACCGCAGTGTCGACCGTCGATGAGTTCGTCACATGAGTATTCTTTCTAAGGGTGTATCCTCTTGAAGTTTCCTTGTCACCATGTCCGCAAGTTTTTTTTTCCTATAAGCTATTTAAGGAGGCACTAAATCATGTTAAGCACTAGTATATCTATTTCTACTTTGAACAAAGAAGTTGATAGTATGTTTGGGCACATGTGCTAGCTACAATCATATGGATTGGAAGCCACTTTCTGGCTTCCAGTCCTGTTAGTTTGATTATGTCATCCTGATCATGTTCTTCCTTCCTCTCCACCACCCACCCAAAGAAATGCCTGTCACAGTTGCATGGTTTCGCCAATCACATCATTAGCAGCTGTCGAAACCTTGAGCGATCGAGGACCACCACAATTGTGAAAAGGAATAGGCCTCCCAGACGCACCAAACGCGATTGCCGTACGGCTAGTACCAGTTTCAGTTGGTGGTTTCAGTAGCAATCCAAGGGTAATTGAGCGTCTGGCAGCCAATGACAACTGTGTCAGATATTCTCATATGTTTTTGCTCGTGACTGTAACCAGCAGCAGCTGCAGACATTTTCATGGCAACACTTTTTTCTTTTTTTTCTTTTGTGAAACTCGCCGAGCACTGAAGATCCATAATGTCCCAACCAGTTAGGCCAGAGGTTGGTAAACAAAGTGAGAGGAGGTAAATTTAGTTCTCTGGTGTTTTAAAAAAGGTTGTAGCATGTGGTGTCGGCGCATGTGCTGTTGGTAACATATTGTACAGAAAATACGTATTGTCTGCACATGTGCTGGTTACCAACTTACCATCATCTAGCGGAAGCCAGACCTTGAGGGATCCAGCATGACCACCAGTATCACCGAACCAACTGTGCATAGTTCTGATCGGTTAAGGAAACAGAGCACACAGACCAACCAAAATTTAGCTGGTGGCCATGCTCAGTTGGTGGTGTCTGTACTCGGTAGACTGCAGGCCTATTGAACGGAAGTTGCTTTCATTGGAAGTCATCAACTACTCCCTCCGTTTCAAAATATAAGATGTTTTAGCTTTGTGAATGGAGTGTATCTAGACTTCTTAGATTCATCTAGGTTTAGAGTGAATCTACACACTAAAAACGGTCTACATACACTCTTTTCACAAAGCTAAAACATCTTATATTTTGAAACAGAGGGAGTAGTACCAACCAGTAGCAGCTCTAAGAGAAGCCTGGATTGCTAATTTGCTTCAAATTAAATGTCAAGCTGGTACCGTAACTGAGTGGATTGCAAGTGTGAGTCAATAATTTAGGCCTTTTTGTTCTCCCATGACTCGACTGCAGCAATATATGTCGGGTGCTTCTGCACCTGTTCCCGTTCAAAAAAAAAGGTCAATATGCAGCTACAAATGCATATACTACAAAAGTTGAGGTTCTGAAGTGAAATCAACCCGATGATATGATTAGGCGGTTTTAGGCATGTAATTGTATTGGATTAATTCAAACAAACAAAAAACTATAGCCTGACGCATAAAATCATGAGATTTTCAGAACTACAAAATCAGAAATTAGCATCTAGCTAATCTTCGTTTCATTCAAACTATTTTTTTATGCCGTGACAAGTAGCTATGAGCCCTTTTAAATCTACTAAAAAGATATCCACTCTCTTCTATAATAATCAGTGTTCTAGTTATACTAATCAAACAATGTTCTAACAAATTTAGTTTTATTACATTAATCAAACAATAAATTTTCGTATTATATAGATTTGCCGTTGTTGGTAAATTTTGCCTACTCCACTTTGGTCAAACTTAAAAAATTTGACTTGGATAAACCTTGAACATCGGTTATTTTAGAACGGAGTTCAACTGAGAGCCATGTTATAGTAATAGCAGAAATAATCCCACCAGCAAAATGTCGGGTTGGTGTGCCAGCATAGCTGGGCTGTAATTTTGGGCTGCAATTTGTGAGATATTCTGATTTGATCCCTTTCTCCATTCCTCCGACTGCAGCGCCGCCTGCCCCCTGCCTTGCGCCCTCCCACGCCCGTCGGCCGCGACCGGAGCTACTGTGCATGAAGAGCGACGAGGAAATCATATTATATATGCATCAACGTGTACAGTATGTAGTAGCGTAGAATATATATACGAAAACTTGTTTGAAATAAAAATAAATTGAATGGAAAACACAAAATAAAAAGGAAAACACAAAATGAAAAAGGAAAACCCTAACCCCTAAACCCTAACCCTAAACCCTGACCCCAATAGACCTAAAACACAAAATCTTCGGTCCTAGTTGGTATCCTCCAGCCGAGCGCTCGACCACAGCCACGTGGATGTCTTTGGTCCCGGTTGGTCTAAAGGTCCTGTAGCCCCAGCGCTCGACCACAGCCACGTGGAGGGCATTTAGTCTCGGTTTGTGGCCAACCGAGACTAAAGAACAGGGGTCTTTAGTGCCAATTTTGTAGTCCCTGTTGGGAAATCGGGACTAGAGTCCATTCCCAACCAGTACTAGAGGCCTTTTTCTACTAGTGAGACTAGGGGGGAAATCTAGGGTGAGTGTTGATATTTTGTTCGTACCACGAGTCAGTGCTTGTTGTTTTCAGCAAATCCTCATAATTTGTAGGTTATAGGTGATGATGATGGATGGAGAAAGGTGTTTCCGTACAACAGAGAAAATTGTTCTCTATTAGTATTAGGGATATTATAACCGGAACAAGAGGGAGCAATCTCATGACCTTTGCGTTTGTGGCCATCGGATCATGTCATCTGCCTCTTTCTGGTCGTTGGATTTTCTTCACGTCCCGCCTGGGCCGAGTATCCCTTGGGGACGCTTCTACCGACATAATTTGATATGGTGATGCGACGGTCCGACTGATTCGATCGAGCACGGGCTGGTACCTGGAGCGGGACATCGATCTCCGATGCGAATTCGTCAGTTAGCCTGTGTCTGTTCGTCATTGATATCCATGCCCTCGATTGTAGACCGTCCCAATTTTTAGTTCTTGCTATCCCCTAATGGCAGCCGTCATGCATAAATTGACGGCGAATGATGATTATACGGTACTAGCCTGTCCTATAAAATCTTTTGTCTTAGTTCCTCTCCATACTACTTCTACCCGATAAAAAATTTCAGGTCCAAAGGTGCTCTGCCAGGTAGATTCTTTGTTCTGTGAAATCCCATTTTATTTACATACCAATTTTGACCCTTTCTAAACTAGATATCAAATTCGTTGTACGTAGGTTGTGTTCATCCTGATTCAGCTCCTTTGTTTCTATTAAATATTGGTGAATGGTCAATTGTCAGCTGGCTTTCACACTCGATATTAACAATGGTTGTTGGCCAGGTAAGTTCCTAAATTACATCGTCTATTTCCCATCAAACTATATAACTTGTTACAATGTTTTCTTCCTCTCTAAGAAATGAGCCCCCATTTGACATATCGATTATTGAGTGTTTCTTTCATCTATTGCAGAATCAAAAATAAGAAACTGCACTTGCTTGATTTTCATCCGGTGTATCACTGCAATAAGATTCTTTGCACCATGCAGATTCTGAATATGTTACAGAAATAAGAAACTACACTTGCTTGATTTTTCATCTGGTGTATCACTGCAACAAGATTCTTTGCACCATGCAGATTCTGAATATTAGGGATATTATAACCGGAACATGAGGGAGCAATCTCATGACCTTTGCGTTTGTGGCCATCGGATCATGTCATCTGCCTCTTTCTGGTCGTTGGATTTTCTTCACGTCTCGCCTGGGCCGAGTATCCCTGGGGGACGCTCCTCTACGTATACAACCACACAACTTGGCATTAGATAAACCTTCTTAACTCAGGACATATGTAGGCTAAGTGTTGCACTTTATATTGATGTATTCAGATTTAGACACTCATTTGCATCAGTGCTTGTGTTTCAAACATTCTATTACGATTTGTTTTTGGCATGTCCTTCATGCTGTATACTACTTAGCTTCATACATAATAAAGTCCTCTTTCAACTGGCCAATAATTGAGACCTCTTTGAACTGACCAATATGTAAATTAACATTCAAATGCCATGTCATGTTACTGTTATTCTATTGTACAAATAGACGGACGCGGCAACGCGCGCCATCATGATCTAGTAGTGACATTAAAACTGAGTCAAAGAGGAGCTCTCTCACGAGCTCAACAAGTTTGGTCGTCCGATCGTGCCATCGGGCTGTTTCCGGCCATCAGATGCGGTTCAGTTCCCGCTCTGGGCCGATGTCCTATAGGAAGCTACTCTGGGCGTCAAATTGGCCCACTCTTGTTAATTGGGCCAGAAATACTAAATCCCATGTACTGAGCTGACCTGAACTGTTACACAGAGCCCCGATACTGATCTAGAAAAAAAACTTTAGACGAACAGGAATCAGGAGAGACCCGCGGCTCTGAGTCGTGCGCCGCCACGACGTCGGCCGCTCTGCACCAGGTCCACCGCCTCAAAGATCTGCATCATTCCCATCCCTGGGATCCCACATGAGCTCGCATTCGACCGGTGCCCTCTGCTTCGTGGCCCTGTACGTGTGTCGCCACGACACCGGCTGCCTCCATCTTGCTGCTGATCTGCACCAGGTTCGTCGCCGCCAAGCTCGGAGACACCCCTCTGCTCCTGATATATGGATAGGCAAGATACATCGACGAGCTTGGTGGACTTCCATCGACGGATCCCTTCCTCTGACGTTGACCTCGAGCATCGGCGCCCATGGCAACTCATCAGTTCATCCGACGGAAGCACCGGTCCTAGAGGTTCCTCCCTACCTCCACGGAAGTCTTGTCTTTCTTGCAGGTGCGAACAGGAGCACAAGGACAACCCGTCCCAACTAAGGTCGACGAGGAGCAGCACGGCCCGCGGTGGATATTGACCCTGCAGTCCTGAACAAACCAGGTTCTATCTGTTCCCATTCACCTCCTTCCACATCCTCTTTATTTGGCTTTGTTGTACAAGCCATATTGTAACTTATTTTGTTTCATGGTAGGTGCATGCCGCCTAATTGGATTTGCCTTATTATTGTCGTTTCATGTTATGAAAAAACAATCTATTATGAAGAATAACATCATGAACAGAAATGCACGTGATAACTAAAATCAACTATGTTAGAGATATCCATCGCATGAAATCTTCTTGTGTTTACTTGGACTGTCGAATATGTTCCTGATTATGTCTGTCTGATAACGCATATCTAGTTCAACTGTGGTGTCAATGATATCATCCTTGATTGGCTCAATGTTGCCGAGCAGTTCAGCTGATTCGGACATGATTGATATCATTGAATTAGGAAATCTGGATATACGTTAGAAGATTTTTTTATGTACTCAGCTTTGCACCTAAGATACTCCTACATTGCAGATTGTCCACCTAACAACATTGCCGAGTGTCTAACCATTGAGTTTTTACCCTCCTAAGCTAATGACCTTTTCCTCATTTTAAATACAGCTGCTCCTACAAGTGTAAGTATAATGACCTATGGTTGTGGAACATGTGGCCTACCTCATAAGCAGTTTATAAGTCAGGAAGTGGTAGTAGACTAACTCCTTTGTCCAGTATGTATATAGGAGTACATATAAGTTCATTTGAGAGTTGTCGACTGATCCCTTTGACAGTATACTAACCCCTTTGTCCGATCTGGCATTGTAATTTACCAAGTGTTATTTCTGTGTGCATATAATTTGATAATCCTTAAACTTCACCAACTAGGAAATCTACAACGACTAGTGAATTTGGGTTTCCTTTTTAACTTACATGCATTAATGTTGCTCAAATGTTCTTTGATCACTTCTTTGATAGTGGAGAAAATATCCTATTTAGTTTTCATTTGTTGTGGAATTTGAATCTACAATTTTGTGTAAATATGAGAATTTGGTACTATCTAGAATTTAAATTAATTTATGTCGTTTAACTGCAGATGAAACTTTTCGTATGGGCTACTTACAAACTAATGATTAATCATATCAGTTTAGCAGCTAGATTCCACCGAATTAAGGCATGTTACAATTCATGGATGGGATGTATCTTGTATTTCATCAACTACATCTCTGAGATTATATGTAAAACATCTTTTACTCTACACTACAAATCCGTAAATGTAAATTCTTTTAGATTATGCAGTGTTTGGCATGACAACAACCAAAACTATTGCATACAGATGCACACATTCAAGTTAAATTTAGCATACCTTGCAAACATGTAGTTCTTCTATGTTTTGTTAAGTTTAAATGTTTGCAAAATTGCTTAGTTTCCAGTTCTGTAAATGAGGCTATGCTTTCTAAATTGTTCATATAAAGAAATCCTTAAATAAAATGACCAAATCCTCCTGTACTACAAATAAAAATGTTTGCGTATTAACCTTCACCAATCACTCACCGGTAAAGCTATTAGATCAAAAGTTTATATGCGTTGAATACAGAAGCGCCAACACTTCTTTCCACATTTCTGTTTTTCTAATAAGATGTGTAAACAACATATATAGGTTTCTGAATAGATGTATTAATTTGGTCATGCTTTTATCCTTTTGATTGCAAGTGTTTTCATTTAGGTACATATATGATTCAAAGGCCATTTCTCCTCCTGCACTGAATACAAATTGAATTAAGATCAGAAATAAAGAAAAGGTACTACTGACAGTAGTTTGATTTTTCAGTTACACTTTGCAGCTCAAACGTAGTAATTATCGTTCTATTTCACCCGCACACCAACGGTCACGGTATCATTTGCTAGCCTTCTCACATACTAATTGTCTTCTATATACATCATCTGTATTCGACCACGAGCTAATTACAAATACCATTTTAAGGTACAAGGCCTATGATCAATTCAAGGATCCTCCCTTCCTTCTGTGCATTAGTATATTTTTTTTCCAATATTCACCGTTCAAAAAAATATATTACTCTTGATGAAGCAATTTGGAGATAAACACTCTCTTCTATGCAGCTAAGTAACTTTGATGCGGTATTGAGGACAAAGAAGCAAGATCATGTACGTTGCCACTTCAAAGCAAAACATGAGGCGGATGGGAAACTCAAGAGGTGGGTACACATGATCCAGCAAAAAGTGATAAACCAACCAGTCCCCCAAGGTGTAAAGTATCCCTCTCCACGTAGTAAACCAGACATAACCTTCTCACTTGGTCGACGCCTCATGTTCTAGCGACCATGAGTTCACCTGAAGCCGAGTGGGTGGCCAAATCAAATGGATAGCGCATGTCCTCTTGTTGTGAGCAACACAATGTTTCAACCAACAAACCAACAAATTGGACGGTTCATATGCCCAATCTTCACTTGGCTGAGATTTTGTTAACGTGTTTAAATCTGAATATATTTTCATCTAACAATTAATTGTCCTAATGAATGGGCGCGACAACGCACGTCTACATGATCTAGTATATTGTAGGATTCCAAGGCCTTGGTAAGACTACGCTTGCAAACAAAAGGGATATTTTGAGAAATATAGTACGTAGTACTAATATACTCCGTGATGGCATTTAATCCCAGACATCCAACGAGGAAGCATGGGACGATATTGAACTGATGTGGAAACTCCTAAGACTCCTTAGAGCACCTCCGCTCGTTGGCCGTTTCTAGGCCGAAATCCGGCGTTACTTAGCGTCGGACGGATGTAACTTTCGATCTCGGAATGGTCTTTTTTCCACTCGTGTTTCCAGACCGAGTTTTCAGGTTCGGCCGAATTTTGATCAAACTCGGCGAACGTTGGACGAATATAGGCTATTTTAATTAAACATAAGCGATTTCGTACATAGTAGGCCAAATTCGGACATATACTCAAATTTTGGCTGCATCTATTATATACTAAAAGCAATATAAGAAGGTTTTTCGAGGCACGAGGTTGATCCACATCTACTAAAATTATTTGCATCATTGATCCTAGTTATCATGGCCAAGATTTAAAAGATCAAAAATTACAAAAACTATTGCCATGTTACATAAACATTTTGTATACGTACAAGAATATAGGAAACTCAACTCCACCAACACGTCTCCCAAAAAAACTCCAATAACACGTGAAACTTGTTGGAAATCGAGATGTAAACGAGAGAGACCACAAGCAAATGATTGAACTTATCCTTTCATTGATCAGAAACTTGGGTATTTATACAAGGATTTGGGGTGCCTCTAAGGGTCACCGACATACTGAGGAGGCGTCTATGGACACATGCGTCCGTTCGGGAGAAAAGGGTGCGACCCTACGGACACAAGCGTCCACACAGAGTTTGGACATAAACTACTTCTAACACTCCCCCTTGGACAACGCCGTCTCTTGTAAGAAAACATCATTGATCTTGAAAATCCCCAAGTACATGATCTTGAATAACTCCTCCAAAAACCCTGTAGGAAAAATATGAGGAGAGTAGTGTGTATGATATATTGCTAAAACTCCTTTAAACCCTATGGGAAAAATAAGGAGAAAATGATGGAACATATAATGGTTGGATATGTTGTTAAAAACTCCTTCAAACCTGGTGGGAAAATAAGGAGAAAATGATACAACATATTATTGTTATTGCCTCTTCCTTAACTCCATATGAGAAAAACCTTGTCAAAGGGAAAAACCTCATAGAGTTTAGAGAGCAATATATATATGTCGTGTATACTTTCCTAAAAACCCCGGTGGGGAAAACAGAAAGTATGACATATGATCTTGTGTTGATATTACCTCATTAAAAACCTTGATGAGAACCTGGATAGTAAACTCATAAAGGGAAAAAGAGTGTAATATGATGCTTTGAACAGGAGTAGTCTAGGGAGATACTCCCCCCGATTCTTGCAAATTATGAAGCCATCGAATACAAATTCTATGAAAATATTTCCGAAATGTTAAAGTTGGTAGAGACTTCATAAATAGATCAACGAGGTTATCGTATGGTTTGACACACAAGATGTTTAATCCCCAACTCTTCTGGAGTTCATGGAAATAAAACAATTTAGAGGCAATATGATTTATGACATTGATCTCGATATATCCTATTTGCATCTATGCAACACAAGCAACATTATCTCTGTAGATAATGGTCGATGATTCAAGAGAACCAATACCACATGACTCATGTATGTGGTTTATCATTATGTAAAGCTACACGTGCTAACGCGGCTTGCAATATCAAGCACTGATACACATGTTAACGCGGCTTGCAATATCAAGCACTGATACACGTGTTAACGCGGCTTGCAATACCACATGACTCATGTATGTGGTTCTCCAATATTTATAATATAGGCAACTTGGTGTACCATGATACTTGAGTGAAGTAGACCGACTTGCAATATCAAGCACTGTTTGGGTTCAACCAAAACCTTCATCTCAAATTCCGTCTTTTAGATGATCACGTGCTTCGTCATTGCAGGAGTAATCCTTGTGTATGACAAACACGCATGAGTAATCATCATTGTAGGAGTAATACTTGTGTATAAGGAACTTACTACGTCGGTTGTACCAAAATATACTGACAACAATAAGCCATGTAATGACTTATTAATCTTACACAATGCATGTTGCATTTACATTTTGAGTCGGAGAGAGATTCCATCGGGAACCATACATGTCCAAATCTAGTGATCCACATTAAATATAGTCACTACATCCATCAACTGTATAGATAGACGATTTTGCACTGCCAATGATATAATTATCGGAAGATTTTAAGGATTCCAATCCTATCTGGAGAGTAGGTCTCGGATCTCTGCGGAAATCCGACCTTATGCTACAAGCATTACTTTCTCACCACCTTGTTGTTCTCTAGAAGAAAACATATTGAATCCCGTATAGGGAATTCAATTGGAGGAGCGAGGCTAATTCTGCTTGGATTGTTATGACCATGGGGGATCTAACATATAAAGAAAAACGCTAATAAATAAATCGATAATTATCTTTTGAATTGTGAAATATTCCCTATTTTTTGCTAGAAAAGAGATGAATAAGTAAAGTTGTTTCCCACACATTGGTTTGGAAAATAGGTTGTTCAGAAAATAGTTTTATTATATTTCTTATAAAAATGTTCCATTACTTTTCAATATTTGTTACCAATACTTATATCTATGTTTGAAATATATGTATATTCTACAACAAAAAAGGTTAATGAGAGAAAACAAATATATATAAGACTAGCAAAAATGTTCGTGCGTTGCAACGGAAAAAAGGTGATGTGGAGGCACACATGTAGAACTGCTGCGAGCACCAACATAGCATGGGCGCTTCGTTACCACCTCACACCCCCACTTTGCGAAGGCCCAAGTCTCAGTATTAGGAACCTCTAGCCACGCCTTGACTTTCTATCGAGGGAGATGTCCTCCATAGTGACTTAAGTCGTTTGGTGGAGGAGCCCATCTTTTTCGACGACCACTTCCGCCGCCTCTCCATGTTCCTCGCCCAACAAGTCGTCGGCCAATTGCACGTAGTCGCGGCCTTCCTCCATGGCCTACATGCATGCAGCCATGCCCAACAGGATACGAGGATCGGGTGGCGGAGCTCCGAGCACATCTCCGGTGATGTTTTTTTGACTACCTCAATGTGTGGAAGTGACCTGGCTGGCTTGCGGTTGTGCTGCTATGGATGGCTTGCGGTTGTGCTGCCATGGATGGCTGTGAAAACAGTGGTGCTAGATTTGCTACATGTAGCCGACGATGCTGCTATGTATGACGTCGAGGTTGCTACATGGGGGCCGACGACAGTGCTACGTGCGTATGGGAGCGGTGTACAAGCTGTATCGGGTTTTTATACATGCGGTCGGTAGCGGTGCTACAAGCGGCCGTTGGGTTTGCTACATGCGGTCGACGGTGACGCCACGAGACCTCTAGTTGTACTATCCGCAGCGTCAAATGTGCTATTTTTTTCTACAAAGACTTTGTTGTTGTGCTACAATAGTATATATGTTTAGCAACGAGATCTTCGACGAGGTCTCCGACAAGGTCAGATTTGCTACAATAGAATATTTTATTTACTACATATGTTTTGTGTTTTTGCTACAATACCGTAAAGTTTTTGCTACACGGTATCCGGCAAGGTCTACCGGCGAGGTTGAATTCGCTACATTAACACAACTTTTTGCTACAAAGTCTTCGGTGAGACAATATTTTTTCTACTATTTTTAGAGCGAACCGTTTTTTAAAACATGTAACAAAAGTGGGACTATTTGTAGCAAAAGCGAGATAAAGGGACGTGGCAAGGATATCTGACCATTGATCTATAGGGCTTAATCGGAAAGAAAAATGAATTGAGGGCATGTACAATAGGCTGAGTCAGCTGTCTGTAACAGGAGGTTATAGATGGTTTTGATGACGTGGAGAGGAGAAGGAGTAGGGCTGTCTATAAAGTTCTAGATAGTCTATAGTAATCTTACAAACAACTTATATGCGGTATTTTGTTGTTGTATGAGTGGTGTCTGTTATACTCACACATAGCTGGCTAAAAATAGATATCTTACGAATAGAATATTGTATAAGTTGTCTATAATATTATCTATACAGACACCACCTGTCTAAACCAATGTGCGTGAGCAGCACCCATAGCACGCCAATCTGACATGTTCCATGCAGTTGCCATGTTTCTCATTGACCTTCTCTGGCTCATGTCTTGGGCAAGGGAATTAGGTAAAAGAGGTGGTTCTATTTGAATTGGTGACGGTCTGATCGTACACCGCTTTGTGCAGCATGGCATGGATTTTCCACCGAGTGCCATCTCAGGGTCTCGTAGCTAGATCGCTGGGAAGGTGTTTCGCCACGTATTGTGCCGCCCCAATGGCATGCGTCTGTTTTTGATCGATCTATATAGATTCTACCCTCGCTTGTCTATACGTACTTGAGCAGAAGGAGATGAAATCTGACCTGCACTCAAACTGGGATCCATGCTGTATGGCTAGTTGTGGAGCTTGGGACAGATTATTGCATTCCTTGGCGTTGGTGAGTGCAAGCCCTACTGCCAGAGCCTGCCGCCGTAACCGCAAGACACACACGTCGCCAGAAGTAGTGGAGACGGGGCCTGTTGGTGCTCCATATAGGCTTTTAAACACACCTTCGAGAACGAACCGGTACGGTGATCGGACGAAAGCGATAATTAAAATGACCGAACACGTAGGATCTGGTTTGGTGGGAGGGTAAAATTGTCTAAAAAATATGAAAAGTGTGGAAACCAAAACGGACAAAGAGAGAAACCTTTCTTCTTTTATTATTATTAGGTATATGTATATATATAGATAGGGAATAAATATTTAACATTTTTATGAACCAGAGATAATACCCTCGCATTTACGAGGGCCACCATGCTAGTTAAGCTAAAACAAAAACGAAAATCAAGGGCCACCAGAGATGATGCCCTCGCATCTACGAGGGCCACCGTGGAGATGCTCTTAAGGACAAGAGGTATGTCAGTTTTTAAACGGCTTACTCCAAAGTAACATATCATGCATGATTTATCTTGTATCAAAATTGTTCTTTGAGCCTGTAGTATTGTTCTTAAGGAAAAAGAAAGTAACATATTTTCCTTAAGAAAAATAAAGGAGTAACATATTGTTCTTAAGGAAAAGAAAGTAAGAGAAAATACACAAAGCCGAGCACAGCCAGTCTGAAGTCTGGACGAGTACAAACATCATAAATTATAACCATGAACAACAAAGGTAAAAAGAAAAGAAAAAGCAGATCATAAAATACAGGGAAAAAATGAGGCACTGCCAGGAAACCCGCTGTAACTAGCCAAATTCGAACCAGTCACTACGGGGCAAAAACCTGACGTCGTTGAACATTCAGAGTTTCAGAAACACTAGTACTTATTAAAGCTCAGCATGAGCAGCCTCTCATGGAAAAAAGCAAGACTTGAAAACCAGCAGAGATCAGATAGATTAGCATTTGAGGTCCAATATAGTACTTATCAAACAAGTATTATCCTTGGCCCCGCATGATCTTCCCTCGCTTCAGCTGCCATTTGTTTTATTACTGATTCGGTGGTCTCACTTGTTTCACCTTGTACTTTGATATGCACCTGTTGGAGATTCTTTAGCCCTCTCACTCCAAGGAGGCCATCAAAGTTGCTGAAACGTAGCTCAAGCCTCTCGAGAGTCGGTAGTGCGCCATCTGGAAAGCTTAGTTGTGGCACGTAAGGGGCAGAGAAGTGAAGAAGCTCGAGATTCTGAAACCCGCCAACCGGAAACGGTATCACCCCATCTGAGGAGGATGCCTTGTTGTCCTCAATAATGGCAGCTGTTTCTTGATCCTGCTCTGCTGCATTAAGTGAGAATGTGAGAGAGAATAGACTGCACATACTGCTAAGGAGCTCCACGTTGTCTGCCCGAAGAGCTGTTACCGGAAGGGTTAGCTTTGTGAGAGCATCCATTTCTGCAATCCATTTCGGGAGCTCAACCAACTTGCCAGACAGCTCGAGAGCATTGAGAAACTTGGGACCGACAGAAAAATTATCTAGTGATTTGAAAAACTCGGATGACTCATCATGAATTACCAGGGCACGGAGATGGTGGCTATCATGTAGGTACTGGATCGAGGAGCTTAATCCATTGGAAAGTGAACCCTCCTTGATGATGTCAAGCTTGTAAATGGCGAGTTTCTCCAGATTGATCAGGTGATGGAGGTCCGCTACCGCACTTGTTTCTTCGCCAATCTCAATACCTGACAGTATACGAAGAGCCCTCATTTTCCCCCTCTTCCTGATCAGTTCTTGAGGAAGCTTCAATGCTTTCCATGTTCTTTTGTTCCCACCGTATATGTTAACCATTCGATCAAGGTTGCAGATGGCTTTGGGAAGTTGTATAACATTGGTTTCTCTGATGTCAAGAGTCTCCAAGTACCGGAGATCTCCAATCCTTTTTGTGAGCTTCTTAATGTCTGTTCCTCGGAGGCTCAGATACTTGAGTAGAAGCATTCTGCATATCTCCTTGGTATGATGTTGTTTAAAATCCGTGCAACCTTCAAGGTCTAGTATTTGCACAACTCTAAACTTGAATGGACTGGAAGGCAGTCGCTTCAAACTCCCGTACATTGTCAGGTCTCGGACATGAGACAAGTTCATGATCTCCATTTCTTTCCCGTACTCATCTGAATCAGCAGTGCACTGGACGGACAGCCGGCGGATTTTTCTGCTAGGGGGCGTCGTCATGACCCAGCCGCCACCTATCGTAGTCACGAAGTTCTCCTCTCTCGCCTTGGACACAATGTACTCAAGGACCATGTCATGGATTTGGTAGCTCTTCACCTTCCCATTTCTGTTGTGCTCCACGGCTCGTAAGAGCTTCCTCCTCACAAGACCATTCAAGTATGCATCGGCAACCTCCTCCATAGTCCACCCTTCCTGCTGCTCACTGACAAAACCATCTGATATCCATCGCCTTGTCAGGCGCTTGCTGCTGATGTTTTGACCCCTAGGGAATATGCTAAGATACAAGCAACATGTCTTGATATCAACAGGCATGTCGTTGTAGCAGGTACTAAGTATCCTCGTAAGTTGGTACACAGAGTGACTTGTACTTGTACCAGGCCTGCTTGGTGCTAAGACAGTGCCAAATTTATGCCATTCATCCTCTGTTTTCCATGGGTTGCAGGCGACATGCCCAGACATTGTAACAATGGCTAAGGGCAGACCCCCACACATTTCCCAGAGTATGGGTGGAAATCTGTGTCTTACCTCGCCCATAACTTCCATAAACAGATTTTTTGGCTTTTGATCACTAAGTAAACCCACTTCGTGAACTAAATATCTTGTTTTCATTTTATATGCTCTAGCAAGAGCACCAAACCGTGTAGTAACTATTATTTTACTGCCCTCCGCACTCTTAGACAACATATCTCTGATATACTCGAACATTCTTGTAGACTGCACATCATCAAGTAGGATCAAACACCTAGAATGAAAGAGAATGATGGCAACAAAGTGTTTATCAGAAGATTCTCTACTTATTGTATACTAGTAGTATATAAACATTGTTCATATGTGGAACACTATACAATAGCTGCTATATATCGGCTGATAAGGACGGAGAAATGATATAACTTACCCTCCAAAAGAAATAATAAACGGGGACACTAGTATTTCAAGTACAAATTAATAATGATCTCTCACCTAGTGCTACCACAAATGAAATACTTAGACGGTTTCAAATTCTTCAGGAAAGTAGTCACTTTTATTAAAGTCAAGCTAAAGTCGTCTATGAAAAACCGTTGCAAGCAGTTTGTACACGTAAATTTGTGAAAAGTAAATTGCATAAAAGTAGAGAGAAGCGTCAAAAGATCACAATCACAGGATAAGATCATCCTACGCCTTTGTTGGAGAAAGTTCGGACACCATGTCCCGAGACTACTAATGTCTGATGTCTCGACCACAAAGGCCGATCTATCCCTCCTTGATTTAGCCACAAAATCCGTGCCCAGTCACATAGGTATGTTCACACAAACTTGAAGTTTGGCAATCATCACAAACTTCTTGACTCCTTCCACAACTTGAAGGATTCCAAGCAATGCATAGCCGTTTATGACTTGCACACCTTCCAAAGAGTAGGAATAAACGCTTGTGAAGATCTTCAAGTGTGTTGTACTGGCGTTCGTAAATGCCTTGGTTATGGAACTAAGGCATAAATAATTACACTATGAAGATAACGCAGCGTTGAGTGCCGCCTCGACGTGGGAGTACGTTCAAGCATGTCCCACTGATCAGTGAGCCCCACCGAAGCCAAGGAGGGCACTTTCCCCTCCCATGAGCGTACCCTCGCACTTCTCCCACTAGTTCATTTCTCTCTCTCTCTCTCCAAATAATCTTTTGTTGCGAGGTACCACATATTGCAATTCGTAAACGTTAATTTAAATTATAAGTATCACTATTTCACCATGAGGCAATGACGGCGAAGTAGGTCCGTAAACTTACCGGCGAGGGGATAATGACGATGAGCGTAGTGGTGAGGGAGGTACATGGTGAGCGGCTGAGCCTCTGAAGAATAGACGCCGCATCGTGGGAGGCACAAGGAACAATATGTCGCGTGGTTGACAACTTGAAATTTAGAACCCACATACATACGTTGATTTTTTTCAAACGGGAGGGTGCGACCCCCGGCCTCTGCATCGGAGAGATGCATATGGACTTTATTTCTTTATTAAAAACATTTAACAAAAAAGGGATAAGAACATACATCACAAAATCCACAGCCACCCCACAACCCCTACTAACCTGACAATGGGCGAAAATCATGTCAACAAGCCCTTATGCCCGGAAAACAATGAAATCCCTCCACCAGGTAGTAACCGAGAACAATCACATACCCCAAGACGCCCTCTAGGCGAAACAAGAGTGCACATTCGGTTTAGCGGATTCTTAGTGAGTACATCATGTACACGCCAAAGAAGCCGACACCACCGTCGAACCACCGAGCAATCTTCATGGTTAAGATCAACATAAACTTTGTTGATCCTGCCGATGACGCCACCACGACGCCAAATGGCGCTCACCACCCTGCGCGAGTACATCGTCCAGCACGCCACCGAGACCCTTCGCCATCGACGCCGTAGATGGAACGCCGCTCCACTACTTGCCACAACCATCTAGCTACTACTCCAAAAACGATGCTCTCAAGAGGGAGAGCGACACCCAATGTGCCATCGTCATCTGATCCATGAAAACCGGGTCTAAGGTTTCCCCCGAAGCAGCGTGAGTAGGTATGCAGTAGCTGCAGCGACAATGCCTTCACAAAGGTATTGTCGCGATAACATCGCCATCACCTGCCATGACCGGGGTCAAGGCACGGTTTTCAACGGCAACTGCGCCTCCCCAATTCGCCGCCGGAACTGAAAGCGGAGACGATCCGCCCCAGCCAGCCGACCATCTCCGGTAGAGTAGAAGATCGCCACCACCAATATCCTCGTGAAGCGTGACAACAATGGAGCACCTCCGCAAGGACCACCTAGGTTGATGACAAAACAGCAGGATAGCACTGCCGCAACCCGCCTAGAACCACGATCCAGATCAAGCCGGCAGCACCGCTTCCGTCCACCAACCAGCTCCCGTAGCATTGGCTCCGAAGCACCCCAACCGCTGCTGCCCACGATGACCGCCGCCAGGGAGCCATGACCTAAGCCGCCGCCTTGGATCCCAGGATGCGAGAGGAAATCCGCCGCAGAGCCTTTGCCCAGCAACGTTGCCGACGGCGGCGGAGGGGGAGGGGGATGGGCAGGAGGACGAGGGGGTGCGGTGGAGACCGCCGGTGCAGGCAGGCGGCGGTCGCCCGGGACTGGTGGGTTACGGGGTGGAGCTCTTCTTACCCATACAGACGTTGATGGCGCCTAATTTCTAAATTAAGCAAAGTGGAAATTTTTACCCTTTTTAATAGTACTATTTGATATGTTTTGTATATACGCGTGCATCTTATGTTTGCATGTGGCACTTGCGACAGCTAGACTAATCCATTTCCATTTTACTTTCATATTATCACACAATTTGTACTACATATATATATATATATATATATATATATATATATATATATATATATATATAGTCCGAAGAAATCGGAGAAGAGCTTGCCATATAGTAATACAGTATTAAAAGTGGATATTATGACCTTAGTGTAGTACCTTTTTCCTTGGAAGCACTCCTTGAGTTGGGCTTCTACTTTAAGAAAGTCGAGATGGTGGCCTTGCAGCTCCTGCGGCTTGAGTTGGGTGAGTATATCCACGAGGACCCGGTGAATGTCATCGGTGTTGCGAGACAAGTTGACCATGGCCCGGCGTTGAAACTGATTCCCGTAGTTGTGGTACAGCGCCATCGCAATGGTTGTCTTCCCCACGCCGCCGGGTCCAAGAATAGACAAGACGATGTGGTCGTCGCCGGAGGTGATCCAGTTGTGAAGCACCTCCATGTCCTCTTCTACTCCCACGGGGTCTTGGTACTTGACGCTGATAGGCTGACGGCGGGTTGCCGCAAACACATCCATGGCAGCAGGGCCATGGCCATGCGTGTGAAGATGAAGATCCAGCGTTGTTGTTGCGGGCCTGGCGACGATGATGTTGTCGAGGCGGTACCTCTCACGCAGATCGGCCACCTCCTTGATAAGGCTCTTGATCTCGTCGACCATGCCAGCGATCTCATGGTGGGTCCTCCCCATGCAGAGCATGTTGAAGACCTGCTGCTTCCTGATGATGAGCAGCAGGCTGTTGAGACGTCGGGCGCGGTGCCGGTGCAGGCGCGCCACGAAGGTGCTCACCACGTCCTCCATGTCGTATGACAGCTCCTTGAGGAAGACAGCCCAGATCTGGACGTGCTCGTCCAGCTGCTGCCGTGGCGCCACCTCCGCCACCATGCGGAGGGTGGCGTTCATGAACACCAGCTCGGTTTGGAGGGACTCGATGTCCCTCTTCACTTTGTCTTGCAGCTTGTACTCATCTTGCAGCAGCGCGCCCAGCTTCGGGAGGAGGCTGTTAGTAGCCCCCGTCACCACCTCCATGGCTCACCTCACCGCCGCCCTCGCATTCTCATCTGTGTTCAAGACGGACGGCCGGAGGGGGCTACCTCTTGATCGACCCTGCATCTATAGTTCTCTACTATATGCCCATCTCTCCAGGCGCGGAAGGGTGAGATGACCTGCATCATTTGGCCAGCCATGCATGTGAACCAAATATAGAAAAATACTTATTATCATTCCCGCTCAGATTTTGCCAGCTAATGCTCACAAGCAAATTCATTGCAAAGGGTGCTCATTTCCGATTAGTATCTGATTTGATTCGAGTCAAGTCTCTCGCACATGTATGATTATATTTTATTGGAAGCCTATGTGTCATTGTACTGTATGTTTATTTATTAACAAAAGACAGTCTGCAGACCATCGTAAGCAAGATTATAGTATTTGTTTCCTAATTGGTTTCAGTTCTGGACACATCTCATTGGTTCCTCAAGTCGTCGATCCTGCTCATATCGTTAGCACAAGCGCCCGTTCATTATACTGAAAATATAGCAGGCAGATGTATTTCTGACGTTGAGTTGGAATCCCGATCGCATTTTTAGAGAAAAATGCCTAAATACATTGGGTCTGTCTAACGTTTAGCTGATTGATAAATCTCAGTCAGCTGACGTCACGCACGTGCGAGGTAGTTGTGCCATCGACAAACTCGTCTCCCGCGCGCTGCTTCCGTGCGCGATCTGCTGTTCCCATGCATGCCCGCCCCTGCCGGCACTAATCAAGTTTTTAGGCAGATATAAAGCGCCGGCAGCATTTGATACTCGTACGTTACAAGTGCTGGCAGCAATTAATTTCTTTGCTTGTTGTTTCCGTACTGTTTTTAGTCCCTCCGATTCATATTAGTTGACTTGGATTCATCAAAATATGAATATATCTGTTCAAATTTTAATGCCGTATCTAGATAAATTTGAGTCAACTAATATAGATCGGAGGGAGTACATGTTCTGTTAGCAAAGTTTTTCGTCGTCTAACTTTAGAGAAAATTAATGAATGGACGTTTGCTAATTCTCAACTGAACTACTCCGATCCGAATTAATGTTCTCAGATTTATCACAAATGGCTAGAAAAAAGTACTTCGTACTCTCTTTGTCTTGAATCACTTGTCACATATTTGTCCATATACACATGTATTTAAACGTGTTTCATGTGAATCTAGACAAATAAGTGATATCTAATTCGAGATAGAGGGAGGAATTACAACCGGCTTGCACATTTGCAATTTGCACCGTAAAAGATCCACTTATAACTGGAAAATCCCAGTCGCAGTTCCATTTGGAATTGACTAATCACAATTGCAATTGGGTTTGAGTCGGGACAAAAGTCGACAGAAATGGAACAACAAGTCCTCACACGAACCTAAACTAAACGAATCGAGCGGGTAGGGACTTGACTGAGATTTAGGCTAATAGAGCGTGAGGCGGTGCCATGGTCGAGGTAGCCGTGCGAGGGGTCGCCGTGGTCAATGTCGTGGTTGGGGATGCCGGTGTCAAGGTAACCGCACATGAAGCCGCATGCGCATAGTGCGCAAGGAGGATGACGGAGACGCGTCGAGGCAGTCGTCGAGGGTATCGATGCCGAAGTCGATGCAGTCCAAACCATCGAGGAGGAGGTGCGGCCATAGTTTGCCAGAACTAGACGCACGTCGGGGATGAACACACACTCCGGTTTTGCCAGAACCGAGTATGCAGAGAAGAACTTGTCGGTGACGCGGTCGAGGAAGTCGTAGAGGGTTCGATGCCGAAGAAAACATTGTCGAAGTCGATGAAGACGAGGCGCCGATCCGAGCTTGCCAGACTCGGGAACACGTCGGGGGCGAAGGCACTTCTGGTATTGCCAGTACCAGGCGTGCGGGGGCAGAGACCATCATGAACTTGTCGCCATGTCAGAAATACTAGCAGAGGAAACCTCTAGAGCGGTTGCGACACGCAGAGCGGCGAAGGGAGAGATGCCGGCGCTGTCCGCGGTTGTCGGAGTAGATTAGCAGGTGGTGTAGTCGAGGATGAGGCGATGACGCTGGCGGTGAAGTTGTAGTGGACGAAGACGTAGAAGACGACGAAAACAGCAGTGAGCTGGGGTAGTCATGCTGGATGCTTGGAGTAGCGATGGGGTAGTCAACGGGACCTATGACGACGAGAAGGCGCCCTGCAGGTTACCTTGTGAAGCGCGGCGGCGGTGCTCGAAGTAGGCGAGGAAGACCCGGCGACGTGACGAAGACCATGTGCAGACGGCGGCGATCCGCGCTGTAGGAGATGGCGCGGTGCAAGCCGAGGCTGTCGATGCACGAGGACAGCGAAGTAGACTCCGTGCAGCCACGCTACGACCCGAGGGGGCGGCATAGCTGCAGGGCGCAAGTCGGTGCAGCGGCTGGGAGACCACCAGCGACATACACGCCAAGAAAGGCGCGTTGAAAGCCGGTAGCGTGGACCAAAGGCGGCGGCGCTGTGGTCCGACGGGCGACACAATGGCAGCCCGTAGCTCGATCGATGGTAGACGCGTGCTCGGGGATGTGCTTGGCGTAGACCGACGGTGCACCGTATGCGCCATAGCGTTGACGACATGTAGATCGGATTCGATGGCGACATTGTCGGTGAAGTCCCGGACAATGATGACGAAGAAGATCCGAGGGGGGGCGGCCGCGGTAGCCTTCCAAGGAAGGCATAGCAGCCGTCTGCGGTGCGCGACAGCCTGCCATGAGGCCGCGACAGCCTGCCGAGGCAGGCGCAACAGCGGAGGAGGCAGGCGCACGGGCGCGGTGTAGATCCTTGATGCCGATGGTCGGAGTAGAGGCGCGGCAACGGCGACAGCGGTAGGTGACTCAATCTGATCTAAGATCGATAAACCAAAAAAGAAAACCGATTAAGAGATCCAAAAAAAAGACTTAAAAGGCGGCCGATCATGGATCGGCGGACGAACCCTGCGTACGGGTTGCGCGGCCCCCGGCGGAGATTATGGAGATCGACCTCCCCAGCGACAGTGCGGCGCGGAAGCGTATGCGGCGGCTAGGTCAAGGATCTTGCCGCTCTGATACCATGTAAGAGTATGAGATTGGTGTAATATATTGCATATATTATTAAGCCTCATGGGTCAGTATATATAAGCGTACAGATGATTATCTTGCAGTACGAGTCAAGTTAGGCTAGAGTCATAACTATCCTAAACTACCATAATAACCGTGTTCGTATCATACTCTAACACTATTTACACGTGATAGAAGTTGTCCACATAAAGTGGGCGCATTTGCTGATTCCTCCTGTTGATAATGCCAGGACTCATGCATGTTACTTTAAAAGCACGGTCCACTCCAGCAACATTGTAACAGTTTAACTAGTGAAAAAAACCCGTGAGATCTTGACGTAACTCTGACTTTTGGAAAAACTTTGAAAAAAAATATACATATCAGTGAAGAGAAATAGAAGCAATTACACATTATGAGAAGTCATCTGCCATTGCTGCATTTTGTATCATGCTCGAAAAAACCCATCATCAACAAAGTGTTCATACCATCAGATTTCCACAGACATTTCACACAAGGGGTCAATGGCAAACTAAATCTGTTAATGTTTTGTGGAGAATACGGCTGACCGAAGATCTTTGGTCGGAGCAACAACAAGGCTGCGGCTACCTACGTTCTACTATTTCATTGGTCTGTTGTTTGCTGCTACCGTGGAGCTGATTTCGTACAACAGCAATCCCAACAGCAAATGCAGCGGCGACACCGGCAACAAGAGATGAAAGAAAACTTTTTAAAACCTTGAATTTAAGGATTGCCACCAAATCTTAACAAAACTAGGAGAAAAAATAGGCATGAATTCGGCTTGCTTGGAGGAAAAATAGCCATGGGCTCGGGCACAGACGAAGATCAATTATATAGAGAAACAAATAGTCCCGGTTGGTATTATGAATTGGGACTAATGATTGACCTCTAGTCTCGACCCAATGATTCAAACCGAGACTACAGGCTCCCGCACATGGAGCTGGTTGTCGCGAGCCCTCTAGTCCCGGGCAGTATCACGAACCGAGACTAGAGGTCCGAAACGACCCGTGATTAGAGTTGCCCCGACCTCCTAGCCGTTGGAGCCGGAACTAGTATGAGCACTAGTCCGGGCCCAAAACCCACCGGGGACTGGATCCAGAATCGGCGATTTAGGTGACATGTGACGAATTTATCTACAAACATGTGGTTACATTGCTTCCTTCTCTCTAAAATACATGATCTTGTGTTATATTAGTCTTTTTAGATGTTTCTATGGAATTACCATAAAAATTGAAAATTGTTATGGTTATATTTTTAGGTACACACCCTCATCCTCATCCTTACCCTAACTTTGATCGCCTTTTTTTTCTATTTACACTCTTGTCGACGCAAGTGCATCGAATGGAAGGATAGGCCGATAGGGTAACCCACGAGTAGAAACAGGGCCTTTTGTCCCGATTTGTAAGGGGCTTTAGTCCTAGTTGCCCAACCGGGATGGGGCAATTGGGACTAAAGCCTAAACCTTTAGTCCCGGTTGGGCTGCAAACCAGGACAAAAGGGTGGTCCACGTGGTCACTGGCTGTCGCTATGGGGAGGGGCATTTGTCCCGGTTCGTAATACGAACCTGGATCTCCATGCGAATCCACTTTCGGTAATATCAACCTCGCACCATCTACTATGAGGACGAGCATTCCTCACAACATAGTGCTGGGGTAAGTGTCATCTACCTTAAGGGAACCATTATATTACAAAAATCTCCCGATTATATTACACAGCAAGTATCGAATATATTACATTCATGCATATATACAATATAAAGTCTTTTATGATCCCTATTATATTATCATCATCTTCCGATAGTATTCTCCTTTTGGATCTAGGACCTCTGCATCTAAGAATCCCGCAATTTCCTCTTGGATTGCTTGTATGCGATCCTTTGGTAGAAGATTGTCCCGCAACCGTTCGATCTAATTTAAAAGAATGAGTCAACATATATGAATGAAACTAAACATAATTGATGGTAATAAAACAAATTTCTGAATATTGTTTACATACTTGAAGTTGTTCTAAGTTTCTGCCCTTATCACAGGTCGTCTGACGAATGAACTCGCAGACATAGTATCCACATAAGTTATTTCCGTCTGGCTGTCTCAGACACTTTACGAGAACAAAGTTCAATCAAAATAATAATAATTAAGCATGATAATGGTATCGAAACTAGAATTAAAGAGATGCACGGATCTAGCTAGTAGTACTTACATTTAGTGGTTTAAATGTAAGGTTCTCTTTTCAGGCACCCTTAGCCTTGTTGGTGAACCGTTTCCAAGCGCTGCCCGGCAAAGAAAATGAATGAAATGAGTTATTAATTACCTGATATAAGTAAATGAACGAAAGTTGCTGATATAGTGTCATAATGACTGAAATTACCGCTGAAGCATATCCTGCATGGGGGCCCACTTCTCAAGGGGTTTACATTTAGAGTCCATGACTTGTACTACTCCATTGTCAGGTTGAATGATTAGCAGAATATAATGGAATCTGCACATGCATAACTCATCAATTATACACTTAACATCGAGTAAGCGAAATAGAATGTGTACAAGACAATAACACTCACTCGAAGTTGTAAGGTAATAATATTTCCCTTTTGGTTTCTTGAAACCTTAGAGCCATTAAAATTTTATCCTCTGTGTCCTTGGGATTAAGTTTTACAGTAATTTCATGAATCCAATGTCATAGATCTGTCCCCTTCTGCATTCGAGAATCTTCAGTCTGCATAATATAGTGAGTATGATTATACATGTGATATAAACGAGGTGAGCTAACTAGAGACTTAATTATTAGAGAAATGATACTTATAGACAGTAGGCACTGACGATCGATTTGTCGAGGGCATCTTGATTGAAAAACTGATGTAGTTCAGGAAATTCAATCAACATGTGGGCATCTCCATACCCGTAATGCTCGTTTCGAACTTCGATCACTATCCAGTTTGCCCCTTCCTTTGTGGCTTTAATGTACCAATTATGCAATCTTCGCATTTTTGTTGGTAGATACTTGACGTCCTCAGGTCTGACGAGAGGTTTTCAGTACTCGTATTTGTATGCTTCCTCAGCCACGGGGAAATTAAACTGGTCTAAGTACTGAGCAATAGTCATACCTTGAGTAGCGGCCGCTTCTCCATATAGTGCAACAATTTCTGGATCATACTGCTCGTTCGCAGTTTTGCTCGACTCCACCATGGTATCGGAAATCACTTTGAGCGGGGGCATTCCTTGTTTTTCTGTAAACTGAGCTGGGGAACTGAATTCCTGCTTGCACTAGTGCTCTTCGACCGCACCATTGACTGATGTGACTTGACAATAGAGCGGTCATAGTCTGATGAAAGCCTTGGCTCGGGTTGATGAAGGGTCTTCAACATTTTTTGCACTTTGGATTTTTCTTCTTTAGTGCTGGGGAACTGTGGCTATTTCGTCCGCTTGAGGCTATCAAACCACTGTTGCGTTTGGGCCTTTGTGATCACCGCATTCTCCTCTTCAGTATAGTCGTAAGCTCTCTTGGGAGCAACCTTTGGTAGTTTTGGGAGGGGCTCTAGTAGACACTTCTGTGATCGGTTACTCTTTCGCTTTTGGCCTTGACCCTTTTGTACTTTTGGGAGGGGCTGAGACGGCTGACGCGGCGGCAAAGACGGCCGTGCTAGAGACGGCTGACGCGGTTGCGGAGACGGCGCCTATCGCGGCGACGGCAAAGACGGCTGATGCGCTAGAGACGGGTGAGGGTGTGACGAAGATGGAGTTGTGCTCTGAGGAGTGGATGGCCTTGGCGTCCGATTTGAAAGCACGATGTGTTCCTTTCGCCATAGAATGGTCATATTTTTTGCTTCTCCTAGCTCAGTAACATCCCCTTCACCTACAGGGTAGTCAAGCTTGAGCTGCGCGAATCCGTCCATAACTTCATCCACCCCAGCAATAGCGTAGCCATGTGGAACCAGACAACAATGGTAAGTTGGTACCGGTCCAACTAATGGTAAGGCATAGCCGACCGCCACCTTCATGGTTATGTTGACAACTTTTACATGCAGCTCACAATGTGTCATCTTTATGATATCATCCACTGGGTAGCGAATAGGAGCCATCGCCGGTGCATCATCAGCATCATCACCGGGGAGCTCCGTGGAAGCCACACTGCTTTTTTCGATTAGTGGATGGGTGATAACCCACAAGTATAGGGGATCGTGTGTAGCCTTTTCGACAAGTAAGAGTGTCGAACCCAACATGGAGGTAAAGGTAGGATAAATGTTCTCTCAAGTTCTATCAACCACTGATACAACTCTACGCACACTAAACGTTTGCATTATCTAGGAAATAAAACTAGAGCAACAATACGAGTACTAGCACTAGTAGAAAACAGACCTTTGGTCCAGGGGTATTAGCCCCGGTTTGGCTACAAACCGGGACTAATGCCCCGGTCCAACGGCTAGAACTGGCCCAGGGGGGTGGCAGACACTAGCGCCGGTTCGGACGGGACCTTTAGCCCCGGGTCGTGTAATAAACCGGGGCTAAAGGGTTTCAGGCAGGCCGGGTCGGGCGTCAGACCCTTTAGCCCCGGTTTGTTACACGACCTGGGGACCTTTAGCCCCGGTTCTAGACACAAACCGGGGCTAAAGGTCTGGCTATATCTTCTTCTTCCCCTGCCCGAGCCACCATTCAAGCTGGTGGCTCTCCTCTCTCTCTCTCTCTCTTTCTTGCTTCAAGCTCGAGTTCATGCCCTTTTTTCCTCAAGATTTGTCTAGATTTTGTGGTGCCCCATCTATCCAAAGGTTCTAAAAGGTGAGCAACTTCATCCGTTGAACTCTCATTGCTATATTAGCTCATTTCATGCTCTATCTTATAGATGGATTTGTGGATTTAGTTTGGTAGTAATTTTTGCAGTGATAGCACGATATCAATGTTTAGATTCTATCTATCTTGTATTAATGTAAGAAACTCTAAGGTAAATATCACAATATGTGGATTATTCTATCAATATATATCTTGTTTTGGTACATAGAGTCTCGAAAATTGATTTTAGAAGCACACACATGCGTGAGTTCATCATTCTAACTAACTAGCTAGCTGGGTAAAATATCCTTCTTCGTCTACCTGCGTTCAACAAACTGAAAAATTTGTAACAAAGATAGGGTTAATTCATAAAAGCTTGATAAGAAGACATCACAATTCACATATTAGGGAGTGCCTCTATGGCGAGCTCCTCGAAGATGTCTGAGGATGGGATCCTAAGACATCTTCGAGAAGCTCTGCCGTAGTGGTGTCCCTGCTCTCCCACACCATCTTTCGGTTTATATCTTCTCTAGCTAAATCAGTATGCTGGTGGAGCTAACTAATTTCACATATTAGAGAGTGCCTCTACGGCGAGCTCCTCGAAGATGTCTGAGGACGAGGTCCTAAGACATCTTCGAGAAGCTCCGCCGTAGTGGTGTCCCTGGTCTCACACACCATCTTGCAGTTCTTCACAAGAATGCATACCTATTTATAGATTAAGCAGCATAACATAGTGTCGGGCACTGATGACATAATGTCGACACACTCACGCTAGCATAGTGCTGCCACCCACCCAAAATAGTGTCGACATTTAATTTACTGGCTTAGTGCTGCCCACTGAGGACATAGTGTCGACATGTTGTGTCCACATCCACATTTAGTCCCGGTTGGTGCCTCCAACCGGGACTAAAGGTTCATCATATCTTTAGTCCCGGTTGCTGGTTTTAGATTAGTACTAATTAATTATGATTATGTTTGATGTACTTAATTAATTATATATTGCAGATGAGCCGGCAATGGATGTACGCTGACCGACTCTCTAACGAGTTCATTAAAGGCATGCATTCTTTTCTTCTTGTGGCTGAGGCAAACAAGCGGAGTGGTTTTATGTCTTGTCCATGTGGTGCCTGTCGGAATCATAAAGAATACTCTTCCTCAAGAGTCCTTTACAGCCACCTGTTTCGGTCCGGTTTCATGACCGGCTATAATTGTTGGACCAAACACGGAGAAAGAGGGGTTATGATGGAAGACAACGAAGAAGAAGAGAATGACAATGACTACCCTGAATACGATGGTACTACAATGGAAGACATTGATGAAGAAAAAGATGAAGAACGGGCATTAGATCCCTCGATGATGATCTTAGTCGGGCCATTGCTGATGCCCAGGAAGAATGCGTAACTGAAAGGGAGAGGTTGAAGTTCAAGAATATGTTAGAGGATCACAAAAAATTGTTGTACCCAAATTGTGAAGATGGGCACAAAAAACTGGGTAGCACACTTGAATTGCTGCAATGGAAGGCAGAGAATGGTGTGACTGACAAAGGATTTGAAAAGTTGCTAAGAATAATGAAGAAGTTGCTTCCAAAGGATAACGAACTGCCCGCCAGTACCTACGAAGCAAAGAAGGTTGTATGCCCTCTAGGATTAGAGGTACAGAAGATACATGCATGCATTAATGACTGCATCCTCTACCGCGGCGAGTACGAGAATTTGGATGCATGCCCAGTATGCACTTCACTGCAGTATAAGATAAGACGAGATGACCCTGGTGATGTTGAGGGTGAGCGCCGCATGAAGAGAGTTCCTGCCAAGGTGATGTGGTATGCTCCTATAATACCACGGTTGAAACGTTTATTCAGGAACAAAGAGCATGCCAAGTTGTTACGATGGCACATGGAAGACCGTAAGAAAGACGAGATGTTGAGACACCCCGCTGATGGGTCGCAGTGGAGAAAAATCGAGAGAGAGTTTCCGGACTTTGTAGGTGATGCGAGGAACTTATGGTTTGGTCTAAGTACAGATGGCATGAATCCTTTTGGGGAGCAGAGCTGCAGTCATAGCACCTGGCCTGTGACTGTATTTATAACCTTCCTCCTTGGTTGTGCATGAAGCGGAAGTTTATTATGATGCCAGTGCTCATCCAAGGCCCGAAGCAACCCGGCAACGACATTGATGTGTACCTAAGGCCATTAGTTGAAGAACTCTTACAGTTGTGGCATGGACAAGGTGTACGTGTGTGGGATGAGAACAAACAGGAGGAATTTGACCTACGAGCGTTGTTGTTCATAACAATCAATGATTGGCCTGCTCTTAGTAACATTTCAGGACAGACAAACAAGGGATACAATGCATGCACACACTGTTTAAATGATACTGAAAGTATATATTTGGATAAATGTAAGAAGAATGTGTACCCGGAGAATCGTCGTTTTCTTCCACCCTCGCACATCCTAAGAAAGAAAGGTAAGCATTTCAATGGTGAGGCAGACAGCCGGTGTAAGCCTATCCGCCGTACTGGTGATGATGTATTTGACATGGTGAAGGATTTAAAAGTAATCTTTGGAAAGGGTCCTGGTAGACAATCTGTTCCGAAGGACGATGTTGGACATGCACCCATGTGGAAAAAGAAATCTATATTTTGGGAGCTACCCTATTGGAAAGTCCTAGAGGTCCGCTCTGCAATTGACGTGATGCACCTGACGAAGAATCTTTCCGTGACGCTGCTAGGCTTCTTGGGCGTGTATAGGAAGAGCAAAGATACACCTGAAGCACGATAGGACCAACAACGTATAAAATACCGAGACGGCATGCATCCAGAGCTGTTTGAAGGTACTGCTAGCTACGCTCTTACCAAAGAAGAGAAGGAAATCTTTTTTGAAGTCCTTTATAGTATCAAGGTCCCGTCTGGTTTCTCGTCGAACATAAAGGGAATAATAAATATGGCAGAGAAAAAATTTCAAAACCTAAAGTCTCATGACTACCACATGCTTATGACCCAGCTGCTTCCGATTGCATTGAGGGGACTCCTGACGGAAAATGTTCAAGTACCCATTGTGAAGCTATGTGCGTTTCTCAATGCAATTTCTCAGAAGGTAATCAGTCTAGATAGTCTACTAAGGTTACAGAAAGATGTGGTCCAATGTCTTGTCAGCTTCGAGTTGGTGTTCCCACCATCCTTCTTCAATATTATGACTCACCTCCTAGTTCACCTAGTCGATGAGATTAACATTCTTGGTCCTGTATTTCTACATAATATGTTCCCCTTTGAGAGGTTCATGGGAGTGTTAAAGAAATATGTTCATAACCGTGCTAGGCCAGAAGGAAGCATCTCAAAGGGCTATGGAACAGAGGAGGTCATTGAGTTTTGTGTTGACTTTATTCCTGACCTTAAGCCCATCGGTGTTCCTGAATCACGGCATGAGGGTAGAATTAGTGGAAAAGGCACGCTAGGAAAGAAAGCAAGGATATGTATGGACGGACATTCTCTCACTAAAGCACACTACATAGTTCTGCAAAGTTCCACCTTGGTGGCTCCGTATATCGAGGAACACAAGAATATTGTACACTCCAACAACCCAGGGAAGCCTGGCTCCTGGATTAGAGATGAACATATGAGGACTTTCGGCGGTTGGTTGCATTCACATCTCATGAATGACATAAATGTTGGAGAGCAGTTGTACTTGTTGGCCAGGTCACCATCTTTGACTATATTGACTTTCCAAGGGTACGAGATAAATGGGAATACATTTTACACGATCGCCTAAGATAAAAAGAGCACCAATCAAAACAGTGGTGTCCGATTTGATGCAACAGACAAGAATGGGAAAAAGGATACATATTATGGTTACATACAGGAGATATGGGAACTTGACTATGGACCTTTTTTGAGTTAAATATACCACTAGTCCCAATAGTTGTTCACTAGGTGCATTTTAGTCCCACTAGTTGTAAATTGGGGTGGACTAGTCCCAATAGTTGCAGCACCGTGCAAAACTCATCCCAAATTACTCAGGTGATGACATGCGGCGGTGGTTATTTTGTGAAAACGTCCCTTTTCTTTGTATAGCACATATCACCTAGATAATGCTTACTGTTTCGATCCCATCTGTCAGGAAGGTAGCAACAAATAAAACAATAAGCTCTTTAAGAGATTCGAACCAGCAACCTATATGGTGCAGACACAACCTAATAACCACACCAACATCCATAAATTTATGAATAATATAAATAGAAGCAACTACAGTACGTTGATCGTGCGCACCAGCTTTTGTTGTGTGTTCTGCGTCGCGCTAGCTTCTACTACTGGTGTGGAGAGGGGGTCAGAAATGCTAGGGCACGAGTGTGCACACATGGTCGTGCTCCGGCAAAACAGAGCAGGTGCATGCCCATGCCGCTCGTGTTCCTAGAACTCTAGGCCTCCACCTAGCAGCATGTGCACCAGCACGGTGGTCGGCGAGTGCTCCCACGTCCGCGCTCGGTGCGCCCACTTCATCGTCGTGGCGACGTGCGACAAGAAGTCGATGGTGCAGAACCAGTTAGCCTTGCTCGCTCCGCTGGATACTCCATGTGTGCATGTCCGTGTCAAGCAGGTACTGGATCACCTCTGGCCCCAGCGATGGCTAACCGCACCAGCTGCCCAAATACGATGCGCATCATGGTGTGCTGCAACACGTATTGTTGCGCCAGACTGAGTAGCTTCACATAGTGCATACGTGCACCATCAGGCTTCAGAACGCCTACAATAGTGTCAGCCACGACGAGAAGGTGAACCGAATGCCTACTGCAGCTCGCCCATCTTGCACACGCCGACGGGGTGCACTACAGTTGGTGATATTGACTCGATTGGTGTCGAGCATGGAGAGGCAAATGTGCAACTCCACAATGCAGGTGTCCTTGAGGAGCTTCTCAACATTGGTGGCATCAGTGATCTTGTACCGACGTTGTAAAAGACAATGATGGAGAGCACGCTACAAGGGTCAAACACGTCCCAGATGTACTTCTAGTTCCACCACAGGGTAAACTTGGGCCCTACTTGAGCATGACGTCCTTTGCGATCTTAATTGGCACTTTTTTGGATGCGCCGCGAATGCCGAGCTCGAGCATGCCCACTAAAGGCTTGGACAGTATCTTTCGACGTTGCGCGCATGTCGCCACGTTCACCGCCTCTTCCGTACTAACCCTCTAGGAAGACGTGCACATGCACACGGCCGACAACTGGTCGGGCCTCGTCGTTGCACAGACGGAGCCACCATGACAAAGGCTGGAACCTGTCGTCGGAGCCTCCACTGAGCTGTTTTGGGCTAGGCAGTAATGTAATTCCAATAGTAATCTGTTAGTGGTGTAGTGGTAGAGTGATGCACGTTGTTAGTTGAGCAGTCACGAGATCAAAACCCAGTGCCTCTTTCATTTTTAGATTGTTCATCTCATTTGAGAGGTGGGAGCCACAACGGTGGTTACTCTTGCGAAGACAGACAATTCTAGGGTCATTTTTACAAAACAACTACTGCCACGTGTTTGCACTAGAGTCACCAGGGATGAGTTTTGCACGCTGTTACATCTATTGGGACTAATTCACCCCAATTTACAACTAGTGGGACTAAAATGCACCTAGTAGACAACTATTGGGACTTGTGGTGTATTTTGCTCACCTTTTTTTAAGGTTCCTTTGTTTCAGTGCAAATGGGTCAAGCTAACAGGAGGCGGGGTTGAGGTAGACAAGAAATACGGAATGACAATAGTGGATCTCAACAATCTTGCGTATAGAGATGAACCATTTGTCCTAGCCAATGATGTGGCTCAGGTTTTTTATGTGAAGGACATGTCTACCAAACCGAGAAAAAGGAAAGATAAGCAAAACAATACAGCATCCGATGAGCCAAAGCGCCACATAGTTCTTTCAGAAAAAGAAACATCGTGGGGGTGGAGGATAAGGCAGACATGTCAGACGATTATGATAAGTTTCATGAAATTCCGCCCTTCGCTGTGAAGGATGACCCAAGCATCCCGTTAAATAAGGAAGATGCTCCATGGTTACGGATTAGAAGAAAACCCTAACATGTGTGGATGTTGGTGATGTACAATATTATTAAACCTTTATTTTTAATGATCTTCTTATATGTATATGGATATGAACTTTCTCGATCTCAATAGGTAGTATTGCAACTTGTTGTGTCCAGACATTTATTAATAATAAAACATAAAAATTAGTCATAATCATATCTAGCCCTGTAGTACACAGCTTCTGGGTCGTCTTCGGAATCGTCATCGTCATCGTCGTCGCTCGTAGCACGTGGATGGATCCTCAGCCCTTCCTCGTAGCACGCGGATGGATCCTTCGGCCTCGGATTCACGACGCGCGGGGAAGGGGGCTCCCGGATGACGACCCCAGTACGTCCTAGGCCTTCACCACGACCACCATTCTTGTGGCTATGCTGCTGGTGAAAGTGCGGGTACCTCAGGCGAGGATGGTCTCCCATGGCAATGTAGCGCATCACACCGGCGATAGTCCGGTTCGCCCACCACAGGCGGCGACCAGCCTCGTTGTGGTTCACTGGGGGCGGGTCGTCACCCTCGTACCTAGCGAGCTCCCTTTCCCGCCGGTTTGCGAAGAAGGCATTCCCGGTGTCGAGGTTGTCAGGATCCCAATAGGGATCCATCCGTTGTTCCGGCGTGAGCTCGAGGTAGAAGTGGTTCGTGATGGCCGCCTGGCGGGCCGAACCTTGAGACATAGGAGGAACAGGAACCCCTCCAGCGCTCAGCATCCAGCCAGCGGGCAGCCGGTACCCCGGCGGGCATGGGTAGCTGGAGGCACACAACGCCCCGGTCTCCTCGAGCGTCAGAAAAGCCTAGTAAGCGGTGTCCATTGTTGTGAGAGAGAAGGTGTGGATGTGTCGATGGAAATGGCGGTCGGCCTAGATATAGAGGGACATGGCGGGAGAACATGGCAGGAAGCGGGGGAAATGGCGGGGGGCGGGAGAGCATGGCGGGAAGCGGGGGAAATGGCGGGAGAACATGGCGGGAAGCAGGGGAAATGGCGGGAGAACATTTCTACTATATTTTTGTGAATATTTTGCTATATTATATGTATTTTTCCATTTTTAAATAATAAACTATATTTTTATTATTTTTTGTGAACATTTCTACTAAATATAATACTTTTAGATAATAGATAGTTTCATTTAAGTTGTATAATAAAGTATGATCATAGATTTAAATTATAGATCATTTTTTTCTAAATTTTTTGATATATAATACATAATTTTCTGAAAACTATAACCATTTTTGGGTTTGGCGCCAAAAATAACCGTTAGCCCCGGTTTGTATTGGCGCGCGGGAAGTGCGGCGGGCCGAAAACACCTTTAGCCCCGGTTTGTAATACAAACCGGGGCTAAAGGTTATTTATTATATCTTTATACCACCCCCGCCCCGGGTCGAGCCACGACAACCGGGGCTAAAGGGGGGGGTGGTATATACCACCCCCGCCCCGGGTCGAGCCCCGACCCGGAGATCGCCGTTTTCCCTGCGCCACGTGTTGGAGATATGCCCAAGAGGCAATAATAAAATGGTTATTATTATATCTTTATGTTTATGATACATGTTTACATCCCACGCTATAATTGTATTATTAGGAAACACTAATACATGTGTGTTTTGTAAACATAAGAGAGTCCCTAGTAAGCCTCTTGTTGAACTAGCTTGTTGATTAATTGATGATCATGGTTTCCTGATCATGGACATTAGGATGTGATTAATAACAAGGTTATATCATTAGGAGAATGATGTGATGGACACACACCCATAGTAAGCGTAGCATAAGATCAAGTCATTAAGTTTGTATTGCTGTAAGCTTTCAAATACATAGTAACCTAATCCTTCGACCATGAGGTTATGTTAATCACCATCACCAGATGGATACTTTGATGACATCAAACGCCGCTTCGTAACTGGGTGGTTATAAAAGTGTCATTGGGTATTCTGAAAGTATGTGTTGAAGCGCATGGACCAAGATTGGGATTTGTCCATCCATATGACGGATAGATATGCTCTGGGCCCTCTCGGTGGAATGTCATCTAGTTAGCTTGCAAGCATGTGACTAGGTCACGAGGGATGACATATCACGGAACGAGTAAAGAGTACTTATCAGTAACGAGGTAGAACTAGGTATAGAGATACCGACGATCAAACCTCGGATAAGTATAGTACCACGAGACAAAGGGAATTGGTTTAGTATGTAAATGGTTCAATCGATCACGAAGTCATCGTTGAGTATGTGGGAGCCATTATGGATCTCCAGGTCCCGCTGATGGTTATTGATAGGAGATATGTCTCTGTCATGTCTGCATATTCACGAACCGTAGGGTGACACACTTAAGGTTCGAAGTTGTTTTAAGTAGATATGGAATGTGCGTTGGAGACCGAATGTTGTTCGGAGTCTCGGATTGGATCCAGGACATCACGAGGAGATCCGAAATGGTCCAGAGAATAAGATTCATATATTGGGGATCATTTTCTGAGTTAGGAAATGTTCCGGAGTATTTGTATGAGGGTTCTAGAAGGTTTCGGAATGTTCTGGAAGGTTCTGGAAGGTTTCTTGGAGTTTGCTTGAAAACCAAGGAAGGGATCAAGGAGTCCTGGTGGGTCAAGACTAGGAGTCGTGGGGGAGGAGGACTCCTCCCCCCACTCCCCAATCCGCCGGCCTAGAGGAAGGGGAGTCCTACAAGGACTCCCCCTCCCATGGCGCCTCACCCCCCTTAAATAGAGGGGCAGGGGCGCCCCCTCCACCCTCGCTCCCATAACTCCCAATCTCTGCCGCCTCTCTCCTCCACCTTTCTTCTGCATAGGCATAGGCGAAGCCCTGCAGAATTCTCTACTCCACCACCACCACCACGCCGTCGTGCTGCTGGGATTCCGTGGAGAAGATCTACTACCTCCGCTGCTTGCTGGAACGGGGAGAGTAAGGTCTGCTTCGACTACGCACGTGTGACCGACTGCGGAAGCGCTGCCGAAACGCGGCGCCGGAAGGATCGTCAACTTGACCGACTGCGGGAGCGCTGCCGGAACGCGACGCCGGAAGGATCGTCCACTCGATCTTGAGATCGGCAAGTGATCGACTACATCAACCACGAGATCCAATCTCGTAACGCTTTCGGATCTACAAGGGTTAGTACAGATCTATCTCGTTGCACATGTCTAATAGATTAGATCTTGGCTTTTATCTAGATTAGATCTGGGTTTTGTTCGTTCTTGCGGTAGAAATTTTTTGTTTTCCATGCTACGAACCGATCACCACGCCCACGCCGTCTGCCGCACCGCGCTGCGCCGCCGCCCGCGCCCGTCTCTGCCCTGCGCCGCGTCTCCGCACCGCCCCGCAGCGTCTCCGCGCCGCCCCATCCCGCGCCCAGCGCTGCGCCGCCCCGCCCCGAGAGCCGCCAGCTCGCCGTCGGACGTCTCCGCCTCCTTGTTGCCGCCTCGCCGTCGTACGTCTCCGCCTCCTCGCCGCCGCCTCGCCGTCGTCTCCGCCTCAGGTACGTACGGTTAGTGTTAATTTTGGTTAGTTAGGGTTAATTAGCTAGCTAGGGTTATTAGTTAGGGTACGTAGTGTGTTAGGATTTTGGTTAGTAGTATTAGGATTTTGGATTAGGATTATTAGTTAAAAGTATTAGTATTTTAGATTAGGATTATTAGTTAGAAGTATTAGCTAGAGTTATTAGTTAGAGTAGTATTAGGATTAGGATTTTGGTTAGTAGTATTAGGATTTTGGTTAGTAGTATTAGGATTAGGATTTTGGTTAGTGTTAGTTAGAAGTATTAGTATTTTAATTAGTTAGTGTTAGTGTTAGTGTTAGTGTTAATAGTATTACTATTTTGGTTAGTTAGTGTTATTAGTTAATTTTGGTTAGTGGTAGTGTTAGTGTTTGTAAATAAGTAGTATTAGTATTTTGGTTAGTGTTAGTTAGTAGTATTAGTATTTTAGTTAGTGTGTTAGTGTTAGTGTTATTAGTAGTATTAGTATTAGTGTTTTAGTTAGTGTGTTAGTGTCAATGTTATTAGTATTTATCTAGGGTTAGTTAGGGTTAGTTAGAATACTTAGTTAATTAGGTTTAGTTGAGTTAGTGATAGGTTTAGGGTTATTGTTATTAGGACAATATATACTTAGTGATTTAGTTACTGTTTATGATTGTTTATTGCTATTATTTAGTTATGCCGCGTCCATCTCGTCCGAGCCTACTGGACTCCGTCGGGGATGTTCGAGTCTGGGCTCCGCCGGGTTGGCACTGGGAGGTGCTACCTGTCGGGACTCGTACCTTGGTGAGGAATCCGGGTATCATCGTCGACCCGGAGCTTCTTTGGTGGCGTCCACGAGGTCTAGGAGCGGTGCAGAGGGAGCCAGCCCCCGAGGAGGTGGTACGTCGTCGTATCAGGGAGGAGGACGAGCATGTACGGCGATACATGTATCTTTTGGAGACTAGGTTCTCCAATATCTGGCAGTTTCACGGATCTCACCCGAGCTATTATCCGGTGATGGTTCCTCTTCTGTTGCTGTAGAGCTCCCGTAGCACAGAACCCGGCAGTCGCGTTCGCTAGTTTATTTTAATAATGTACTTTATCTTATACTTTATCCTATAATGCACCTGAGCTATTATCCGATGATGTATTAATAGTGTACTTTATCTTATACTTTATCCTATAATGCACCCGAGCTATTCTCCGGTGATGTATTAATAATGTACTTTATCTTATACTTTATCCTATAATGCACCCGAGCTATTCTCCGGTGATGTATTAATAATGTACTTTATCTTATATTATTGTAATTTATCTTAATCACTGAATGAAGAGGAGCTTCTCAACATGATAGATGAGGGTACTGGGGGGTCTTATTATGATGGCTCCGAATATCTTAATTTGTCTGGAGGAGACGATGGTGGACCAAATAGTGGAGACGATGGTGCTGACCATCGTGGAGACCATGGTGAAGACACCATAATAATGACAAACTCCGTCAAGGTATATAAAGCCTCTATCGATGGTTCACTAGTATAGATGCACTAATTGATTCGTATATATGTACTGACGAATGTTTCTTCTCTTAGACCTCCGCTTCCGGCCAATCTTCTACAAATACAAGAGGCCCGACACACAAGTTGCCCGCTGATGTCCGTTTCAGCATTGACTTAGTCTCTCCGCAGGGTCAACCGCTGGAGCCCAAAGAAGCTGCGAATGCATTTACAAGTCAATGCGGAGTGATTGTTAGAGACAAAGTCCCGATCACCACGCGAAACTGGAACAAGCCAGGAAAGAAAAAGGATCTAGTTGGGGCTAGTTTTGTAGATGACAGAGCGAAAGATACAATGTGGAATTCTCTCATGACACATTTCACCCTAGCTGTCTTGGAGACTGATGAGCTCACACAGCAAATGACGAGGAAAGTCAAGCACTTTGCTCTTAAGAAGATGGCCGAACTATTCAAGGAATGGAAAAAATATTGTACCACAAGTATGTCTTGAAGGAAACAACTCCTCCATTCGTTGGCCCACTAGAGTTGCAGCAGGATAATCGGGCCGCATTTGTGGAATACAAGACCTCAGCACCAGCTAAGACAATATCAGCAAAAAATAAGGAAAATGCAGCCAAAAAGAAATATCACCATCATATGGGCACAGGTGGCTACAGGAGTGCCATGCCTAAGTGGGATAAAGCTGAGGCTGACCTAGAGGCTAAAGGGGTCACTCCAGCTACGTCTAGTTGGCCCTTGAGGTCAAGAAATTGGGTATTCGGGCATGGGGCATCATTAGACCCAGAAACAGGCGAGATTGTTGCAGCTGAAGAAATTTCTACACCCAAGAAAGAACTTGTTAAAGTGATCAAAGAGGTTGAAGAGGGAACGTTTGTTCCCGACAGAGAGAACGATGAGCTGACAAAGGCTCTCGGGAATCCTGAAAAGGCTGGACGAACAAGAGGGTTCGGACCATCTTATCCATGGGCTATCGGGTTTCCCGAGCACCGTGACACGTACAGAAGCCGATCGAGAAGAACAAAGCGGCAAAAATAGAAGGATACGGAGCGGTTCGCGAGGTTTGAAGACGCGCTGCAGGAGTATCGCCAAGAGCTTAATGAACTTAAAGGACTCTGACAGCAAGATCCTACACCGGACAGTACGGTCGACCCATCACAACGGAAGAGCAGCGTGGCTTCCACGGATGGCCACGGTAATGATGCAACGATGGATGTGTACCCCGTGGATGCAATTAAGGAGAAGACTAGTTGTGAGCTGCATGTTGAACTGAAGAATATATCCATGAAGGTGGCGGTCGGCTTTGCTTTACCTTCTGCACCGGGAGCGACCTACCATTGTAATCCGATTCCAGCTGGCTATGCTCGTGTCGGTGTGGATGAAATTCTACCTATGTGTCAGTCACTACAGCTTGACATCCCTGGAGGTGAAGGGGAGACGACACTGGGAGAAGTCACGAGTGGCTTCATTCTTTGGAAAAAAGAATACATCAAGTTTCCAGGCTCGACACCAAGGCCACCTTCTCCACCAAGGCAACCGTCTCCTCCCAGTGCACCGTCTCCTCCAAGTCCACCTCCAAGTGCACCGTCTCCTCCCAGTAATAGTCCAATCCATGACCCCAACACGAGTCCATCTCAATCTACACAGCCACCTCCACCCACTAAGGGGCAAAAGCAGAAGAATACCACCGCTCCGTCGAGCGATAACCAACGCCCGAAGCGACAGTTGTCGCCCCTCCCAAGAGTACCGCCGGTTCCTCCCAAGAGGGCTTACAACCTGACCGATGAGGAGACCGATGCGGTCGTACGTGCCGAAGTGGATGCTCATTTTAAAAAGAAACAACCTGAGCCAGAGGTCCAAATAAAACCGGAAACCAAGGAGCACTTTAGGAAATTACTGACACAGCCATCCCAAGCTCAGTTAAATGCGCCAGATGACTATACACGATGTCTTCAGAAGACATTGAAACAAAAGAGATCAAGCGGTAGAGGAAGCATCCAAAAAGAGGTTCCCCAGCAGGGGGAACAAGCAAAACAATCGAGTGGTAGCGGAACCATCAGAACAGACGTCCCTCAGCTGGGGAAACAAGCAAAACAATCGAGTGGTAGCCGAAGAACCAAAAGAGATGTTCCCCAGCTGGGGAAACAAGCAAACCAATCGCTCCCCCCACTCCAGGTGAACATACCCAAACCTCAACTATATGAGGAAGAACCTATGGATCCGGAAACGACTAGGATATTGGCCGAGCAATGTGGCATGCCTATTCATGAAATTATTCACGGCGTTATGCCCAAGGCTGAGGTAGCACCCAAATTTGTTAACGGGGAGCCTCTGGTCAGTTCTGAGAGGCTTTGGGATATGCCAACACAAATGCGACGATTCCATGAATGGTACATGAAAGCATCAAAAGAACAGCGAAATTGGCTCATACTGAAAGTTCGAAAATCGCATTACTTCATTGAACACGAGGTCCCTATTGAATTTACAGAATTATTTCAGTTATTCAATCTAAAGGAACTCGACAAAACTATCCTCAGTTCGTATTGTTTGTAAGTTATTACTTTATTTATGTAATTAGGTCTCTATCTCAGCTTTTTCAATTCATTGTCGGTAAGTATACTCACTATATTATTTTGTACGCTATATATAATGATGCAGAATGAAGATGCTCGATTGTAAAAGAAAGGCTATCAACGGATTTGGGTATATTTACCCACATCGAGTTCATGGGTCTATACTAAAGGATAAACCACTGGAGATCGAGCACAACTTGTTGCGGTTACTCACGAAACAGCATTTCTGTAACGAAATACTATTTCCTTACCATGACGGCAAGTGAGTTTTTGTACACATTAACGTTTGCTTACTCGATGTTCAATGTAAATGATGAGTTACTGACGTATGTAAACCTTGCGTAGGTACCACTGGATTCTTCTAAGCATTTCACTTGACATGGAAAGAGTTCACATCATGGACTCACTAAACAAAGACATTGAAAACTACCGCATCATTATCGATGCGCTCCAGAGGTAATTTCAACCATTATTGCACTATATCGGTTTCTTTCGTTCATTTTCTGGGATATCAAGTAGTTATTAACTCATACATTAATTTTCTTTGTCGGGTAGGGTTTGGACACAGTTCAAGAAACATGTCCGCGGTCAATGGCGTGAGGAGCTATTTTTTAAATCACTCTCGGTAAGTAGTACGAGCTAAGTCCGCACATCTATTTAATTCTAGTTTATGTGCATTTATCATGCTAGCGTTATTATTTGATTGAATTCTATTCTTGTAAAGTGCGCGAGGCAGCCACAGGGAACTAATCTATGTGGATTCTACGTGTGCGAGTTTATTCGCATCAGTATTGAGAAGCCCTCGGAAAATGTTCGAGTAAGTAAACAATATATTCACCCTTTATTTTTATTACAAAAAATCGTGTTGAGTCTAATCCATACGATCTCCTTTTTACATAGTTGGACGCGATGCGGGACAAGCTCCTACCAGAGGACCACCTAATAGCAATCCAAGAGGAATTTGCTGCATTTTTTCTCGACGAGGTCATAGACCCACGCGGAGAATACTGTATAAGTAGACCCTAAAGCATCCATGTAATGATCTCCATGTAATCAAATAGACATGCTCTGGACCTTGTTGGGACTCCATATATGCTTGTAAGAGTAATTATATTATATATTGCGTCAATGTGGCCAAGTACTGTGTAGTAGCGTTCTGTATGTATACGAAAACTTGTTTCTAATGAAAACACAGAATGAAAAATATTTGAACACAAAACACAAAATGAAAAGAAAAACACAAAACCCTAAAACTCCATCCCCTGCCGCGATAGCCAAATGGCACAAAATGTTGCCGCGGCAGGGAACCTTTAGTCCCGGTTCGTAACACGGCCCGGGTTAAATGTCCTGCCGCCCAGCGCGCCTAGAAGGTCACGTGGTTGGACCTCTAGCCCCGGTTCGTAACTGAACCGGGGCTAAAGCTTGGACCTTTAGTCCCGCTTCTGCAGCCCCGGTTCGAAATCCGGGGCTAAAGGCCCTTACGAACCGGGGCAAATTGCCCAGTTTCTACTAGTGTAGAGATAGCTTCACATAATAATAAATAACAAGAAAGTAAAGTTAGTTGCTGCAGCAATAAAATACACTAAACTAAAAGAATCATGAGTGTGGAATAGTGGTGGTAATTGTGGTGGCTTTGTCCAAGTTTAATTAGTGAATAAATCGGGTTCATTGTCTTCGATGCAGTTTTCTATGTGGGAGAGGCTAAATATACATGCGCTTCACTACTTGGAATTACATGTACTATATGATTGGATTGTTAGCAAACATCTGTAACTACTAACAATGCATTAAGGTTTCCCCAACCATAGCCTTAAGTTTAATGGTCTTATTACTCCCATATGTGCAACGTTTCGGTTCGCGTTCTCAAGTTTCTGTCACTCTGGCAGAACTCCCCCTTCCTTTTACACATACTACAAACCCTATGATGTTTAATCCATGCGCGCACAAATATAATGGACACCAAAGGACTGTACCATATCAACATACAACTCTAATGAACCAAAGACGTTCAACCATTCAATCTAAGAACAAAGAAACTACACAAACATGACATAGATCATAGGATTATAACTTATAGCATCAAACACCATGTTTACATAGGATGGTACAGAGGTGTGTGGGAGGATGAACCACTGCATACTAGGAGGATTAGGTGATGGAGATGGTGGTGAAGATGGTGAAGAGGGCGGCGGCGGCGGCGTGGGGGACTCCTTCCCCGCCGCCGGCATCATGGGGGAGCACCGCCCCTTAGCCCCCTTGCTTCATGGATTCCTGGGAGGCTTTGGTGGCTAAAAATTAGTGGGTGGAGATTCCTCCCTTAATATGGCTTCTCGGATTCCCGTCACCCTATCTTGGGCTGCAGTAAATCGGGCCTAGCGGGGCCGTCCGGACTTGGAATCAGCTAAATTTTATGTCCAGAATGTTTGTCGAGAAATTTACAACAACTTGTAGTTGAAGAGTTTTCTGTTGACGCTGTCTTTGACCCGAAACGTGACCATCTTCAAAAGGAGTTCTGAGACAGATTTCTAGAAAAATCTCAATTTGACACCAACAAGGTTTCCACTTGTATGCTTGGTAATTCCTACACATCAAAGTGTAAAACAAGAACATTGTGCACTTTTGCAACTATTAGTAGGTTAGTCCAAATAAATCATAAACTTTATACAAAAAGTAGTGTCAAAAGCATATTATTAGCATAAAACCATCAAAAATTATAGATGCGTTATGGATGTATCAATGGGCTAGTAGCATCAAAGGCAGCTTCGTCTACCATGTGCCGCTGAGATGGGCCAGTAGCTTGCTGGCTAAGTTTCTCAAGTTGATTCTGATGCTGCTTTATTTTTTGTTCTATTTCGCGCATCCGGTCTTTCTGCTTCATTACTTCAAGTTCCTCCCTTTCCTTTCTCCTTTGATGGCTTCTATCGGGATATTTCTTCCTATGGTCGGCAAAACCAATGTTCCATGGTTTGGATCCTTCTGTGCCTCATGTTCGTCCCTCGTGTTCCTTGTTCCCAAGGGCGAGTGCGAGCTCGTCATTCTCTCTATCTGGAATGAACTCCCCATCTTCAACAGCCTTTACTGCATTTCTAATGTCTTCGATGGGTATGGGAGTTTCTTTATGTCTTATGTTATATATGCACTTCCCTTCTTAGTCCAACATGCCCCCGTGCCCGTAAAACCAATTCCTTACCCATTCGATCCAATTGTATGGCTCTGGGGTGATCCCTTTAGCTATCAGGTCGGCCTCGAGTTTCTCCCACTTAGGCTTGCTAGCCTTGTAGACACCTTGCCCCATAGTATGGTGATAAGCTTTTTAGTAGCATTTTGCTTATTCGTTTCAGACCTTTTCTTAGTTGGCGCCGATGTCTTGTACACCACAAAATTAGCCCAGTAGTCTTTTATCTTCTCATACGCTCCAGTAGTGAAATACGGAGTCTCCTTTTTCACGACAAAGTCAAGGTGCAATCTTTTCTTCCAGTTATTGAATTGCTGGGCCATGTTCTGAAGAGCGTACTCCTTGACGGCTTGCTCCATGTGTTTCTGTAGTTCCTCCTGAGTTGGAATCTCCTCATATGGAGCGTAGTCATCTGGATACACCTCTAACGTCGGTAGGGTGAAATTAACCATAAGCTTTTTCCAAAGAGTGTCTTTGACTAAGTCACTGACATATAGAGCCTCTGGATCCTTTGACGACCTATTCCATTCTCTGACGGTGATCGGGACATAGTTCCTAACAATAACTCCGCATTGCCTTATAAATTTATTTGCAGCATCAATGCGAGCCTTCGGTTCGCCGTCTAGAGCGATTTCTTCAATCTTGTACCTTTCATGGTCTCCCAACTTTTTGGCTGGGCCTCGTTTATTCTTTTTAGAATATTTGCTCGATTTGGAGGGCTAAAAGAAGAAAGAGCGTTAATATATATGTATATAGACAATAGAGGCTTAATTTATTAATATATATGCACCTCGCTGGCTTCTCCCTCACCGGCTTCTCCCTCGCCGGAGCCGTCTGTTCGATCGAAACCCGGATCTCCCTCACCGGAGTTGTTCAGATATAGCGAGGTGACATCATTATCGATATGTCCTCCCTCGTTGATCATATCCTCAAGCGCCATTTCCTTTTCTTCGTCTCTGGGTTCCATATTTCTGCAAAAGGGGAAAGCGGATGAGTCGAAGCGGCCAAGCGAGGAGGTTAGGTAGGCGTGGTTTGACGGGCTAGGGATGTAAACCATAATTCAAAGAAACCCTAATATATGGCGCACGTTGCCACGCCCGTCCATCGTCCCTATATGGCGCGCGTTGCCGCGCCCGTCCAGCGTCCCTATATTTTGTGCATTGCTGCGCCCGTCCCTAACCTCAAACGCCGGTGTGATCATATAACTCCATGGGGAAAGCAGTAACTCCGAAACCCGCAAACCCGACGTGACCCAGCCCCGAACCCGGTGGATACCATCCCTACTACTACTATTAACTACTACTACTAACTAACTAACTACTACTACTACCCTAATACTACTAACTAACTACTACTACTAACTAACTAAGTAAGTAACTAACTACTGGGCAATGCTAGCTTACGGTCACCCGTCGGTACGGTCGAAATTCTGACAGGTATTGTAGCACTGTCGGAACAAGCCGCATTGGAGAGAGGGAAAAAGAGAAGAGGGTGATCGATGTTGCCTCTCCGACCCGCAGCCACCACCGGCCTCTCCACCTACCCCCACATGTCCGCCCTTGCAGCCACCACCTGCCACCGCCTCCCGCGGCCGCCGGCGCTCCCGCGACCGCCTTGCCGCCCCACCCTCCTCGAAGCTCCACCTCTGTCGGTCTGTCGCTGCCCCGGCCATTCCTCTAAGATCTGCCTCCAACACATTCGTCTCCAGCACCAGCAACTCGCACCCCTACCCCCCCCCCCCCGGTTAAGTTTTCTCCTCACCTACGCCGTGCCACCGCTGCCGCGTCGTGCGCCGCTTCCAGCGAGGTCCAGACTCGCCATCGTTGTCTCCATCGCGGCCAGCCGCGACGTCACCGACTCCGGAGAGGTGGACTTTCCTCCCCAATCTCTCTTTATCAATTTTCTACTACTAACTAACTAACTACTACTAACTAATTAATAACTACTACTACCCTAATACTACTAATTAACTACTATACTACTAACTAACTAGTACTAAACTAACTATTGTTGGGGTTCCACGTATGAAAACAATAAATTTTACCCTACGCCCCTGAACCCCTGATGCTGCCAGGACCTATCTATTAGTAATACAGTAACGGGAGGGGCTTTTCGCGAACTTACCCTTGAACACCGAAAAGCGTTGTCAACGCTCAGGAGAGCGTGGTTGATGTAGACGAGCCGAATCCGACCTCAAGGTCATGATGAAGTCCTTGCGCTCTTGTGGCTCCAACGACTTGAGTGCCTCAAGTGCGACACCTCGCGGGGAGTTACACATGTCCGGTGCCTGAAGATGACTCCTGCTTCCCCGATCCAGCAACAGTTGCGGAAGTAGAGCTCTCGGATCCGAATCTCGCAGTGCGACGACGCTCCGTGGTGAAGATGTCTCTCGTTCGCGCGGTCCAGACTTGGGACCACGTTCACGAGAGAGAGAGGGGGGGAGAGAGAAAATATCAATTAGAGGTCCTCCCAAAAGTGAGAAGACCTTTATTGATTATTGGTTGTGTTTAATTTGGCCAAATACCCCCACTATATATAGGGGCCCCGCGTGGGAGGGCTGGCCCACTAGGGCGCCGGCCACCCCCTTGGCCCCTTCTCCCCCTCTCCTTTCCCTAATGGGCCCTCTCCCTCCGGAAATTGGCCCATTAAGCCTTTGACCATTTAAATTGATTTTCTGTTTATGAAATAATTATGAATAAATGATTAAATCAACATTTAACATTCATTCACATATTATTCAATCTCCATGGCTATGGAACACCTTCCACCTCCACTCCAAACATGCTCGGACTTACCGAAACCCTTCCGGTTTTCTCTCTACTATTCTTCGGCGATTCTTCCGATCCTATAAACACTCTCTAAGCATTATCAAGACCTTAAGCGTGATACCCCACGGTTCGGGAACACTCCAGACATGGTAGGGACACTCTCGCACCAATGATCTACAGAGGGACCTGGATGGCCATGTGTGCGTTCCACGAAGATCTTTTGTCGTTTGAACCGGGACAGTCGTGTCTTATTCCCTTTGTCTCTCGATACTTGCATTGCCCGAGATCTGATCAATGACATCACCATGTCATGTTCAATCTCGTTACTGAAAAATGCTACTTGACTCGTTCCGACAAGTGATATCCCCGTGATCAGATCACACGCTGCGCAGCTATTGGATATAACCTCTCTGAGTGGGCCCTTGAGTATCTTCCCGTCACATGGACGGACAAATCCCGCTCTTGACATATATTGCCTCTACGGTTTCCTCCGAGTACCTGAACACACCTTTATAACCACTGTATTACCAAGTGGCGCTTGATGCTATCTAAGCACTCTCGGGAGACAGTGATTGATATAGCCTCACGGTCTAAGGAATAGTCTACGAGGATCCATTTCTAATCATCGTAACTTGAACTTCGTGACATGATCTAGTCATGATGTTTAGGTTGGGTATTGGTTCATCATCTCATTGTCGGAATGAGTTGACTCCATTTCCAACTGGCATAAATGCCACATGACCAAGAAACATGATCATCTATTGACCAATGAACCAGTGACTAGAGTTTCACTGGGAACCTCTGGTTGTTTGTATATCACACGTGTATTGATGTTTCCACTCAATACAGTTATATCATGATATAAAACTTAATCATAAACTATATGAAATATGATAATAGTCCTTACTACTATTTGTCTCTAGGGCATATTTCCAACAGTCTCCCACTTGCACTAGAGTACAAATACACTAGCTGCATTTGTTCTCAGTCATTGGCACCATATATCTGGTACCCTAAACATGCTTGCTCATGGAAGAGGTTGAGTCTTGGGTCTGTACTTTACAGTCCCAAATCCTTTGCAACTAACTAATGTCACCTTGATTGACATTAATACTTCATCATCACATCATAACATCTGTGTGCATGCATTGTCGCTATGGCAGCAGAACGAGGCCTGATTCCAGGAGGCTATAGTGACTTTAGATCAACCTCGAGGGATTTCTCATGGGCACTGTGTCGTGGGACACATCATTCTACGTTAAAAGCGAACTAGCCCCGCCATAACATTATACAACACTTTAGATGGTACCCTTATCTATTATTATAAATGTATTCATCAAAACACTGGTGCACTCTGTGCAACTTTCGATGTTTTTCTTCACCTCGCTTTCTACTTGACATCAATCGGTATCTACGGGAGTTTCCAACATATTCCCTTATAACATAACCCTTTATGTTTTAAGATATGTTATCCTTTATGGATTTGGAAAAATGTCTGCAGTTCTCTACTAGACACTGCGGACAAACTTAGCTCAACGTTCTGTGATTCGAACTTAATCACTTTCAAATGTTACTTATTGGATCACATATTATGTTAAGTTATCATCATGGTTTTCTGAGATAGAACCTATGTCTCAACATAGTGGATGATGATCATCCTTTTCTTTCTTTCAACCATTGATGTTCAACTTAATACTATTCCTAATTTGAGTCATTAAGGACCAGTTCCTGAATTAACTTCTATTCTGAACCCCTTTTCAGAATCCCTTAAGGAATACTACATAATATCATAATACACTTATTATCAACTTAGACACCTCATAAATCATTATTTATAAGTACTTGCGCTTTTATTCTTCACATCCTTAAGAATCACTCTATAAGCTCCCAGTCAAAATATGTTCCTCCATATTTGAATTTGAGACTTATATTGCTCCCACTCAAAAATATGTCATTCACATATTGTTTTAGGAAGACTTTCATAGCTCCCACTCAATTTCATGAAAATTGCATATCCACTCACTATTTTGAATAATTTCAAAATCCTTGGATCAAGTATCAAACTTGGAGATTTAATTTGAGATACTAGTACTTTTACTAGTTTTAAATCCACTGGACATTAAGCACACATGAATCAAATTCATTTGAATTCGTCCAATACTTGACAAATTGTGATTTTGTCATTCACCCTCCTTTTTCCACTATGGCTTTGAAGTCATTTGGGAAAATTCAAGTAACCCCTTTTACTTGTGATATTCAGCAACGAATTGCTTTCTAATCTCAAGGGAATTTTGCTTTGGGATTTCTCATAATTTTAGTTTGCCATTATTTCCTTCGTAGGTGTGTCATATTCCAAGAATCATGACAAATGATTCATAAATGTATCCATACAAGATATGGATTACATTTTGAATCCTACTTCATGCAGTGAAAAGACTAATGGGGAAAACACAATGATCAATATCATTGATTCTTTCCTTTGTGAAGAGAATCGTTCAGGAACGTTTTTCGCTGCACTTCTTTACATTCTGATGCATGGTTTTGAATCCTCATCATGTTTTTCACTATCTTCCATTAGCTCCATAATTGAGAAATATCACTAAAAGTGAGCTTTCCCAATAATGCACCAAAATCCAAGCGATACAAGTTTTGCTTCCCTTTTGGTTTCAGCTATGGATTTTGTATTCAAAGTTTCCAATGAATACTCTACAAGGACTTATTCGCTATTGTTTTGGTTATATTGAATAACCCCAAAACTTTTGCGAATTGAAATGGTTCACTACATTCTAATTGAGTGCAAACTATTTCTTAACTCATGGTCTCTACATCTACACTACAACGATTTATTTGGTGCCATCTATTTACCCATTTTGATATCTAATATCATATTGTGATGCTTTGCATTTTTACATTTCAAAACACTTTGCATTTCACAATTTATTTATGCCAATCTCATAAAGTTGATTTTCATTACTTTTGATCAAATCATAGTAATTAGATTCTCTTTTATATTTATACCCTTTGTTGATGAAACACTTTGATAAAATCAAATAGTTTCATACTTATGTTTCCTTTGGTAAACTTATTTACGCATTTAAACAATCAAATAATGATAATTACCATTTTTGTTAAAACACAATACATCAAATATGTATTTACTTTTAACAATTCATTAAAACACTTTGTATTCAAGTAATCGCGGTGTTCAAGTTATTTTGCCGGACTTAGGCCTGATTTATATGTGATAAGAAATCAAATGACTTTCACATATTATCATTATAACTTTGAATTTAAACAATGGTTTCATTTATTAATGAAATATCATTAAGTTGGGTATTTTAAGGCATTTCGATATTTTACAAATGTTCATTCATTATCAATTAGTTTCAAACAACAAGGATAATTCAGAAGTAATCAAACAAGATATGAACACAAATAGAAATCATTCATAATAGTAGAACAACTGTTTGTTACAAACTGATATGAATAACCGTCTCACGAAGTGTGAGACACACTAAATAAGTTCATAATTTCTTGATTACAATTATCATCCTAAACATAAAATAAATGATAAATGTCGAGGAAGAGTGTCGTTGGCCATCATCATCATGATCGCCATCAACACGCAACGTCACCTCCTCTCCAGCAATCACCTCTCATGCAGAAGGACCTGTTTTCAGCAAAACAGAAGAAGTATCAAATATACTTAACACTACAAATGTGTTTGCAAGATTATAACATTTATAAATTGTATATCAAATATATACCTTTGTCATTGATGACCTGAGCGACATCTGGTTCAACCAACACATTCCTGAGATGTGTCACGAACCGGTGGAACTCCATTGATTCCGCGTCGCCCCTCATAATGCAAGTCCTGACTTGTGCTCCTTAGCTTGGTGGCAGCGACCGCAGCACAACGCGGTTTGCACAAGATCATGTCATCCAGCTATCCAAGAAGTATGTAGGCCTCATGTACACATCATGCATGTGCTCCAAGTGGTCGTCCAGTGATGAGTTCTCCTCCATCTTAATGGAGAGGAAGTCTCCCATCAGCTCATGCTCTGTAACACCCTCGAATCAGCCCTATGCAAGTTTTAGCGATTCCCGCCAAACCCGCATAGAAACGATTCAAAGATGCCCACCAAGCACTTGCGTGCGGGTGGAAAACAAAGTAATAACATTACACAATAGTCCACGATGGAACCCAGTGAAACATATATATACAACAACGACTCCATGAGTCAAATACATATATACAATACAAAGATCCAAATCACCTTGAAAACGATACAACATCCGAGTACGGATAAGATGAAAATGGGGCTAAGAGCCCTGAAGAATAACCAATGGCGTCCATAACCCTGCCCAGGCCAAGCCAGAAGGGTAACCCTGCTAACGGCGTCGATCTCATACCTACTAAAACAAAAGGGGTGCCGACAAAGGGCAAAGGAAAAAGGGAGCGGTCAGTACTAAGGCCAGTACACGGCGAGGCTAGAATTCAGTGGCTCTCGCCTACATAGGTATGGTGGACTGAAGCGGCAGCGAAGCATGCACTATACAACCTATAGAGACTCGATATAACTATCGGCTATTAGAGAGGGATAAGAAAGACCTATTCAGAACCAACCTGATACTAACACCAAACATGCCGGTATTCCCCTTCGAGACCCAAACGAAGAAGTCATACCGAGGAAACTCACACAGTTGGCAATTTTATTCATTCCATTATAGTTGAAGCACTTACTAGTCAGATATAGATAGCATGAGTCATCCTGATAGCATAAGTAGTGGGCAGTTTTAGTTAGCCATTCAGTTGTAGTTGCAGTACTTACTAGTCAGATACAATTAGCATGTGACATCCCAAACCCAGTAGTTGTTGGCACATTTATTTCAGTCCATTGGAGTGAAACTGATTACTAGTCACATATTAAGTAAAATTTATAGCACTACTTTAGTTATGCTTGTCTATGATCGAGATACTGTGCTCCAAGTCGTCCATAACCATGGAAACGGCTTTCAGAAAGATTTACCCTGCAGGAGTGCACAAATAGCAACACACACACGATCAACCTCGGAAAAACCAAATCAAAACCCAACGAGGCTTTCACGACAAAGCAATCATAGGATTCATAAATCATTTCAGGGGGCCACCACACTAAGCTACCCGCAACGAAGTTGGCCAGCTCCAGAACAGACCCAGGGTTTATGACGACGGCTATAAACGACTGGGAACCCGAAAGTGTGATTGGGCTTGTCGATACCGCAAAAACGTGGCACGATCCAAAACAGAACAGGTGCTCCACGCACAATCTTAAATAAAGCAGTAAAGCATGGCATAAGTACAGGATAGTAATAAAGCCCCAAACTAGTTTGTGGCCCTAAGAAATAAGAAATGAATCAATCTCTGGCTAAGGGGGATTCATAGAGTCTCCTGTATGTGGATAGTGCGAATAGTCAAGGAACAGGTATCGAGTACTCGAGGCCTATGGGACACAAGTGGACATGAAAAACCAAATAGCATATATTTCCCATCGGTGCCTCTTTCATTAGTTATCCCAACAATTTAATAGTTGTATTTAAAGTCATGATCCTTTCCACCGTAAATCATATGACAACATTCCAACAACTGTGTGGTACTTCACGACACGGTATCGCACCTGAGAAAGCGACTACGACTCGCAAGACCATCTATCTACCAAACAACAGGTAATAGGAGGTGTCCAAGTCAATATAAAGGCTGCACGGAATATATCTGGTACGGTACACTAAAGCATCATGACACGGATAACAATAGATCAACAGGAGGAAATAAAGACTATAAATGCAAAATAGGTAGAAAGGGGGAGACTGCTCGCCTGGGAAACACTGCCGAAGATACATTATTCGAAGAACTTGTCAATATTCGCATCAACTCAATGGCCTAATCCGCGAAGAACCAAAGCACTAAAATAAACACGAATGCACTATTTAATTCTACGGCAGAAGATCCAGCATGATTATGATATGATGCATGGCATGTCAAAGATGCGGTGCAACTAGGCAATATTAAGCGGAACCGGGGTCCCGTCAATTAATTAGAAGGTTCATGTTATTTAGGTACCCCGCAATTTAAATGTTGCATTAACGAGACAAAACATGGCATTGGTTCGCTACACAAATTTAAATGGAGCCAATATAAGACTAGAAAAACCTGCATATGGCCTCCATATTTAATTATGAGGTGAATCGATAACATACCCCCAAACAAATGAATATGTATGCGAGCATGAACCATTTAATATGCAACAATTGATAATGTCATATTATAAAATATAGGGGATTAGGGTCACACATAGGGTTCCGACGATCTTAGGGTTCCGAGGGTTCGACGGGTTCGGGTTTGGTATCGGACTCCAGGATCGGTCTTCGGGCTTGGTCTTCGGATCCATGAAGACGATCTTGTGTGCCTTCTCGGAATCCTTCGGGTACATGTTTATCGGTAAGTTGGTGCGGATCTTGGCGGTCTTCGGTGGTATCGTACCATCTTCCAACCGTCACCCTATTGCTTCTTCACCTCACCAACGCGAGTCCGAGGAGAAAAAGGAATCGCCCCGGGGACGCATCAGCTAGGCAGAACCTGCGACATGGCCACACGCGCTTGGGGCCGAAGAGGAGGGCCTCGGTTAGTAGCGGTATATCACCACCACACGTACTGTACCATCTGGCCTGCACACCTTCATCAGAGAGCATGCGACAGGGGCATGGTGGTGGGGATCGACAGGAGGGGCGGCACGGTTGGCGCCTGCTCGGCGAGGCAGGAAGAGCGACAAGGCGGTCGGAACTGGCCGACAGAGAGGAGAGGGCGGACCGCGATGCGGCTGCCTGCGGGGAGAGGTTGCCCACGGCGGGTCAGGGACAAGGAAAACAGGCTCCACAAGCATGGGCTGAGGCGCTGCATAAATAGGCAAGCTTGAGGCGGAGGACGGCGCGAGCCGAGGCCTACGGGCGCGGTGACGATGCAGAGCACGAGGTGGGGCTGCGGCAGCGCTGCGCGGGCCTCGGTGGGCGATGAGGAGGACGTCCGCGGTGGCGGCGTGCGGCTGAATAGGCTAGGAACAGAGAGGGAGGTGCTTGCAGAGGTGGCCAGCGAGGTGGTCGACGGCCTGGAGAATGGGAGGAGCGGAGGGAGGCCGGGCGGCGTGCTGCAGAGGAGGGCGGACACGATGGCGGCTTGCTGATGAGCAGGAAGAGGCGACGGAGAGGAGAGAGAACGCGGGGCCAGGCTCCAGCGATGGAGGCCGCAAGGAGGAGCATCGACGAAGCTCTTGGCAACGCTCGCGAAGGGAGGGGATAGGGGCGGCTAGGATCTTGCGGGTGACGGCGGCGCTGCTGGGTCGCAAGGAGAGACTAGAGGAGGAAACGCGTGCAGGGACGCGGTAGGGTCGAGCGGGTCGATCGAGAGCGGGGGTAAGGGATCACGATGTTGTGTCGAGGAAGCGGCGGGCACGTTGGTGCGGGAGTAGTGGGGCCAGGCTGGGTTGTGCAATGCAGGCAGGGGCGGGGTGCATGTGGTCGCGTGTGTCTCGCGTGTGTGCGGGCTGTTGCACGCGAGTGCGGCCAGGTGGTGGCGGCTGGGGGTGTGGGTGATGGAGTAGCTAGGGTTAGGTTTAGATAGGGTGGGCTTAGGGTTTATATCTGGCTAGTAGGCTGCTGCCAACGGGGCCTTTGGGCCTGGTTGATGGCGGCCTCCCAGGGTTTTATAAAAATATGTTTTTGTTTATTTATTTAATTACTTTTAAAACAAAATATTTAAAAAATAGGTTTTCGACAAATGGAGATATCCGGAAATGTCGGAGCTTTAATTTGAAATGGAGAGAGGGTATTTAGAAAACAAGATAGACTTTTGGGAAATAGTTTAGGCAAAATATGCATGATGACATGACGATGGTCAAATGCAATGTGGCATGATGACATGAGCATGCAGTCATGATGATGCACAAGGGAAAAACACAGCGATTTTCTAGTAGTGATTTTATCGGGGTGCTACATGCTCCCATATGCGTGCTTGTTCCACGAAATGTTTCCTAAGTTGCAGCATCACCGAACGAGGGTTGACATCACCCACGAAAGGCCACAGCTCATCCACTATTCCGAAATGCATAGTAACTGAAATGAAGGAGGCCATCTCCCGATGGAGATAGCGGTCTTTCCGATGCTCTGGGGTCTCTAGGTCAATGGGCGGATCCAAATCCATCATGTCGAGTATGTATTCGACCACGTCATTCTCACTAAGAAGAACGTGGAGACGCGCAACCCATATGGAAAAGTTTGATCCATCTAATCTAAGCTTCTCTCATTCTAACCAATCAATTGTCAACAGGAAAGGTGGCATCTACATTTACAATTGCAAAAGGGAATTTAGACTAAGTTTATAATTAAATGAGTTAATAATAACTCCACTCAGAAACACCTATCCCCAAAGGGTTCCTAGTGATAACACGACCCCTATCAGCCACATCTCCCCCGATCATCACGGCCATCAATGTGGGTTCAAGGGTGGATGCTAAACGTCGGTCACATCATTCATGCGACTCGTGCTCGATCTTTCGACCATCCATGTTCCGAGGCCATGTCTATACATGCTAGGCTTGCCAACTCAACCTTAGTGTATTCGCTGTGCAACATGGCTTACACCCACTGTATGCGAATGTAGATATGTCTGATACCCGATCATCACGGCCTGCCTCATACCGAAGAACTTTCTTGGTGGTGCACACTAAGGGGGAACACAACCATTGGTAATTTTAACAGGGATCATCTTATTAGGCTACCGTCGAGTATCTAATACTATCACACAATAAGATATACAAACAATAACATTGAATGTAAACGCGATGTGATATGGTCCTTCACGTCGTGATCTCCATCCATCGTCACCGGATTCCGGCGCCAGGGTTCCGGCGCCGTAGACACCAGGGTACCAGTGTCTTTCCGGTGTGGTAGTCCGTCACCTCGGTGACTATCTACTACTACGTGACAAAAGGTAATCACTTTACCTTTGCCACAACCATATCACAAAGCAATGCCCCCCTGCAAAACAAAGTTAGACGCTTCTACTTTATCTTTGCATGTTTTACGTGGCTGAATGGGCTTTCGCACAAGAACCGTTCTTACCTACGAACTTTCAGCACAACACTGATCAAGTAGTTGTCTCTACTACACCCCTTTCGGGGCCCTCCGTCGCAAATGGCATACCAACTAATGCGAGAGAGACAGACACCCCCCTAAGCCACTTTATACGGTACAAGCTGTATGTCAAGCGTAGACCAGTCTCACGAATGAACACGTAAAGTCAGTTGGGGGGCGCTCATCGAGCATTACTGCGGTATAAACAAATACACGTGGGAGGGTAACAACTAAAAGATCAATGTCCACATGCTACATCTCGTGTGTTCTACCCATAATAGCATTACTACGCATAGATCTAGCTCTGATACCACAGTTGGGGTTCCGCATATGAAAACAATAAATTTTACCCTACGCCCCTAAACCCCTAATGCTGCCAGGACCTATCTATTAGTAATATAGTAACGGGAGGGGCTTTTCGCGAACTTGCCCTTGAACACCGAAAAGCGTTGTCAATGCTCAGGAGAGTGTGGTTGATGTAGACAAGCCGAAGTCGACCTCAAGGTCATGATGAAGTCCTTGCGCTACTGTGGCTCCAACGACTTGAGTGCCTCAAGTGCGACACCACATGGGGAGTTACACACGTCAGGTGCCTGACGATGACTCCCGCTTCCCTGATCCAGCAGCAGTTGCGGAAGTAGAGCTCCCGGATCTGAATCCCGTAGCACGACGGCGCTCCGCGGTGAAGATGTCTCTCATTCGCGCAGTCCAGACTTGGGACCACGGTCACGAGAGAGAGAGAGGGGGAGAGAGAAAATATCAATTAGAGGTCCTCCCAAAAGTGAGAAGACCTTTATTGATTATTGGTTGTGTTTAATTTGGACAAATACCCCCACTATATATAGGGGGAGGGGAGGTACTACCTCCCTCAAAGTCCCGGGGTGGGACTAAAGGAGAGGAGGGGGGAGGGGTGGCACCGCCGGCCACCCCCATGGGCCCCGCACAGGGGCGCTGGCCCACTAGGGCACCGGCCACCCCTTGGCCCTGATATATTGCAAATTTATCTATAATTTTTGATGTTCCATGCTTGGTTTTATCAACTTTCTTGTGTTTTGTTCCAACTTTGGAGTACTTTTATTATGCTTTCTTGGACTAACCTATTAACAAGAGCCACAGTGCGAGCTGCCTGTTTTCTGTTGTTTTTGGTTCCAGAAAAGTCAGAAAATGAATATTCTCGGAATTGGACGGGACAAAAGCCAAAGTGCCTATTTTTTCGGAAGGGATCAAGTGCCAGAATACGAGACGGAGAAGGGCTGGGGGCCGGCCACACCACCTGGCCGCGCGGCTAGGCCTGACCCCCGCCAGGGGGTGGTCTGGCCGACCCCAGCACCCCCTCGGCCTCTCCTTCCGCCTATAAGTTGCCCTCAGGACGAAAACCCTAGGTACCCGATCAAAAATCCACGAAAGAGTCTGTAGCCGCCGTCGTCTCTGTCCCTATATCAGGGGAATCTAAAGCTCTTCCCGGCACCCTGCCGGAGAGGGGAATTCACCCTGGAGGCATTCTTCATCACCATGCAAGCCTCCGGTGTGATGCGTGAGTAGATCATCCTTGGACTACGGATCCATGTAGTAGCTAGATGGTTGGTTTCTCCTCCTTTGTGCTTTCATGTTTAGATCTTGTGAGCTCCGTTCATGATCAAGATCATCTTTTTGTAATTCATACATGTTGTGTTTGCGGGGATCCGATGGATATTGAGATGCTATTTCAGATTGATTATTGATTCTATCATGTCTTTGTTATTTGAGATCTGGCATGCTTTCCGTTGTTAGTAGCTATCTTGGCCAAGTAGATGCTAGCAACTCCAAGAGTTAGTATTTATGCTCGATAGTGGGTTCATGCCTCTGGTAATCTGGGGAAGTGACAGAAATCTCTAAGGTACTAGATGTGTTGTTGCTACTAGGGAGAAAACAACAATCCTTTGTTCATAGAACAATCGTATTGTTTACTTTACACGCAGTTCGTAAAGCAATAATCTGTTGCTTGCAACTTAATACTAGAGGGGTTCGGATGATAACCTGAAGGTGGATTATTAGTCATAGATGCAGTTGGATGGCGGTCTATGTATTATGTTGTAATGCCCAATCAAGTCTCAAAGGAGTCAAGATGATTAGTATATGCATGTATTGCTTTCTTGGTGTTTGTCAATTGCCCCGCTGTAATTTGTTCACCCAGCATGTTATCTATCGAAGGAGAGCCACCTCTAGTGAACTATGGATCCCGGTCCTTTACTTTACATACAATCTATAAACTATTCCTGCTTTGTGTTTTCTTTCTACAAACTTTTACTTCTTTCCATTCAATACGTTTAATCCTTTGTTTTCCGCAAAACACGGTGAGTTTGACAACCTCATCGCAAGTTGGGGACAAAGTTCTGTGGTTGTGTTGTGCAGGTCTCCACGTTGCTACTAGCCCCGGTAGTGCGCCCTGCCAAAGCTCAGCTAGTAACACCTTTGAGGTGTTTCCTTGCTCCTACTGGTTCGATTAAACCTTGGTTTCATAACTGAGGGAAACTTGCTGCTGTGCTCATCATACCTTCCTCTTGGGGTTCCCAACGAGCTCTACATCAACACCGCCATCAAGCATTTTTCTAGGCGCCGTGCATTGAGCCATCAAGCATTTTTCTGGCGTCGTTGCCGGGGAGTCAAGGACATCTTCACAAGGGGAGTCCCTCATAACCAATCTCTTTACTTTGTTGTTTTTGTTTTGCTTTGTTTGCTTGTTTTGTTCTTCAAAAAAACACAAAAAAAATTAGTTCATATCTTGAGTTGCCACTATGTCTAGCCTTGCTCCAATCACTATGTCACCCGAGGAAATGATTCTCACTTTTAAACAAGGAATTGAGGAAAGTTTTAAGGAAGCTTGGTCTAGAATCTCTGATCTACATGAAAAGACTGAGCCTAAAATGATTCAAGGATTGTTCCTTAGCAGTTTTTACCTTGGGATTGCTCTTTGCTATAGATATGCTTTAGATTCTATTGCGGGAGGAGATTTCCTCCAAAGTAATGAGGATGATGTCATTAATGCTATAAAGAAATTAATCCTCACTTACAACTTGCCTAGCCAAACTGATACTCCTTTCGCAAAAATATTTGCTAGGTTGGACACTCTTGAGGCTAGCACTACTAGATTAGAAGGGTGCTATAATACACTTAGGGAGCAACATGATTATGTTCCAATAAACTCTGAACCATCAAAGTGATTCCCTACAGTAAAGATTGAGATAAACACTGAAACTTTTCAAGCTCGCTGTGATATCATGTCTGAATTTTGTCTTATGCCCAAAGCTATTTATGAATCTCTGAATCTTTGGGGGCTCGTTGAAGGAGGAAAAGAAATATCTCTCACCAATAATACTACCATATTACCTCTTGGAATAGCTGAAGGAGTTTTTACAAAGATCCTTGGGAAAATGATTTCTATTGATTATCTTGTTATTGAATGTGCAGGAAAAGGACAAATTACACTTGGAAGGTCCCTATTAGGACTCCTTGGAGCAATAATAGATGTGGGAAAAGGGACCATGCACCTTTCTTCTCCACCAAACAATCATATTTTCCCCAAGGTTAAGAATAAAAATAAGAGAGGTAAGGGCAAGAAAGTTGGTCTTAATGCTTCTTCATTTGAGAACACTTGATTATTTCTTTGGTTCTTATGCCTAACTTAAAGCCGTTAAAGAAAAGTACTTGTTGGGAGATAACCCAAGAGTTTTAGTTGAGTCTTGGAAGTTATTACCTCTGTAATAACCTCTCCTTATCATTTTTATTTGCTTTTTGTGCCAAGAGTAACCTCTAATGAGAGTGAAGTAATGATTGGGAAAGTTGTTGTCCCGAAACAGATTTCTGTGCTTCATCGTAAAAATTTCTGAGAGAGCTCTATACGTCGGATTGATCTGTAATTATTTGTGCTTCTGCCCCACGTTGTTATCTAACTTTCGTTAGTTCAAGACTTTTTGATATGAGCAACAGAAGGTCTTCGAAAAAATTCGTCTTTACCTTCTGATCTGTTTTGATAGATTTCTGCCATTTTCTGTATTTGCTTCTTGTTAGTTCCTTCTTGAGTTCCTTTGGGGAATTGAGATTTTTGAGAGAAGTGATACAGTAGCTAGTGTTCTAATGGAAGTTTATTTGGTGTTAGAACTGAACCTTGATACTTATTTATCTAAAGCGCACTAATGTTGCTAATGAGATTGTGTGAAGTTTTGTATGAAGGAAAATTTTCAGGTGTATGGAAGGAATGAGTAATGAGATGAAGGATGGACTAAAGCTCAAGCTTGGGGATGCCACGCGTGTCACCCCAATAAATATCCAAGAAGTACAAGCGTCAAAGCTTGGGGATGCCCAAGGCATCCCCTTCTTCATCAATAAAAATTCCAGGTTTCTTCCAAACGCTTCATTTTTATTGTTTCATGAACAGTTGTGTTTTTCTTAGAGCGTCTTCTTTTTCGTTTTTGTTTTGGTTTTTAGTTTGCTTGGTTTGCTTAGTTTTCTGAATAAGTTGGTTGGACCCCCTCTTTCACACTTTGGTTTACAAATAGTTTGGTTTGGTTTGGAAAAGAGTAGGAAAGTTTATGCTTATATGGTAAAAAGAGCTCGTTTTTGACTGTGGCCATGCTTTTTCATTCCCTGCTTGATATTGTTTTGGCTTTGTGCTTAGTATTCTTTGTTGTAGCATGACTTGTTATAAACAATTGAGATTGCTTAATGTGCCTTGGATGAATCATGCATTGTTTTAGCATATTAAAGCATAGTATAGTGGTATTCTCCTTTGATGCTTTATTTGGGTTGACTTGGCGCATGCTCACACCATGTTATGACTATCTCAAGTCACCATAGCCTTTATGATCCTTTAGTTTTCAACTTGTAGTATCACTTTATGCTTTGATCAATGATGTTTTGTCGCTCTGCATGATTATGGCCATTATTGCTCTCTTAGTTTGTCAATCCCAATCTTTTGCTAGCCTCCACAACAAAGTATGAGTTCCACTCATGCATCCAACTCCCTAAACCAAGTTATTCCTAAGAGTACACCATACCTACCTACTATCTTATGCTATTCCAAGTATATTCATGCTTTTGTTTACCTTCTAAATTAAACTTGTTATGAGAAAACTAGTGATTAAAGCTCTCACGAACTTGATGGCACACTTTACTTTTTGCATCTAATAAACTTGAACCACTGGGTCCTTCTTTGTTGCGTATATGCTTGCGCTTTATAAGTTGAAATTAGCAGAACCATGTACCATATGGAACGCTTTCAACATTGCACTTGTACTTTGTACCCCGCTGATATCATGTTCTTTTGCTTACGGATCCCGGCGGTGTGAAATAAAAGTGGAACCTGTAAGATCATGGAGTTTGTATGTGTGTTAGAGAAACGCCTGGGCCGCTAGCCTAAGCCATGCATAATCATGGTGGAAACTTGCAGGATCACCATAATGAGCACTCTATGAAGCATCCTCAATAAAAACCTATGCAAATAGCAAATAAAAAGATCGCTGAGATGCTCATTGTCTGCTTGCCTTGTCATTTTGATTATGGGAAAGCTCATGTATCATGTGCAAGGGGTACCCCGTTGGCGGTTCTTAATGATACACATGTACTTACAATGACAAGAGCTTACTCGTGACTGAAGTTGAGTAGCATGAGGATCGGTCTTCGTAAGTAAGGGGCATGAGATTTTGGTTTATAAATTGTCAAGCATATCCTCTTAGCTGTGTCACTTTAACCTTAACCACTTCAAGATGCTTATGATAGGAGCAATGAGAGCTGGAAGCTACAAGTACCATAATTTTTGGAAGCTCTTTATGAGACTTGAATCCCTACTTCCTTTTATAAAAAGGCATTTCTTCCACCATTACATTGAGTCTCCACCTTCTATCTTTATGCACCTACTTTGAGAGCATAGTGGCCATTCTTAGTTCTATGTGCATTGTCCCAAGACTAGTTGATTGATGCATAACTTGTTATTGCTTGTTTTAAACTATTGTATCTGGTCACTCTTGTGAACTTTGAAGGTATCCTATGCATTTATATTTGCTACTCTATTGAGGGACAAGCTGAATACTATTATGCCATGTTTTCTTTATATGAAACAAACAAACGTCTTGCAAAGCATTGTTATTCATGAATCTTTTGTTTGTGCCTTTTCATGTTCCATCATAGTTTCTTTGCTTATTGCTAGAACTTTGTCTTTCATGTTATGATTGAAGTACTATGATCCCAGCTTTGAATGTTTTATAAATACTTTGATCAAGTCTTTGATGGTGCATGTCACCTCAAAAAATTATTCTTTCTTTTTATCACTTACCTACTCGAGGACGAGCAGGAGTTAAGCTTGGGGATGTTGATACGTTGCAAATGTATCTATAATTTTTGATGTTCCATGCTTGGTTTTATCCACTTTCTTGTGTTTTGTTCCAACTTTGGAGTACTTTTCATATGATTTCTTGGACTAACCTATTAACAAGAGCCACAGTGCCAGCTGCCTGTTTTCTGCTGTTTTTGGTTCTAGGAAAGTCAGAAAATGAACATTCTCGGAATTGGACGGGACAAAAGCCAAAGTGCCTATTTTTCCGTAAGTCATCAAGTGCCAGAATACGAGACGGAGAAGGGCCAGGGAGCCACCACACCACCTGGCCGCGCGGCCAGGCCTGGCCCGCGCCAGGGGATGGTGTGGCCGCTCCCGGCACCCCCTCGGCCTCTCCTTCCGCCTATATATTGCCCTCGGGATGAAAACTTTAAGGACCCGATCAAAAATCCACGAAAGAGTCTGTAGCCGTCGTCATCTCCATCCCTAGATCGGGAGGGATCTGAAGCTCTTCCCAGCATCCTGCCAGAGAGGGGAATTCACCCTGGAGGCCTTCTTCATCACCATGCAAGCCTCCGATGTGATGCGTGAGTAGTTCATCCTTGGACTACAGATCCATGTAGTAGCTAGATGGCTGGTTCTCCTCCTTTGTGCTTTCATGTCTAGATCTTGTGAGCTCCGTTCATGATCAAGATCATCTATTTGTAATTCTGCATATTGTATTTGCGGGGATTCGATGGATATTGAGATGCTATTTTAGATTGATTATTGATTCTATCATGTCTTTGTTATTTGTGATCTTGCATGCTTTCCGTTGTTAGTAGCTATCTTGGCCAAGTAGATGCTAGCAACTCCAAGAGTTAGTATTTATGCTCGATAGTGGGTTCATGCCTCTGGTAATCTGGGGAAGTGACAGAAATCTCTAAGGTACTAGATGTGTTGTTGCTACTAGGGAGAAAACAACAATCCTTTGTTCATAGAACAATCGTATTGTTTACTTTACACGCAGTTTGTAAAGCAATAATCTGTTGCTTGCAACTTAATACTTGAGGGGGTTCGGATGATAACCTGAAGGTGGAATATTAGTCATAGATGTAGTTGGATGGCGGTCTATGTATAATGTTGTAATGCCCAATCAAGTCTCAAAGGAGTCAAGATGATTAGTATATGCATGTATTGCTTTCTCGGTGTTTGTCAATTTCCCCGCTGTAATTTGTTCACCCAGCATGTTATCTATCTTAAGGAGAGCCACCTCTAGTGAACTATGGATCCCGGTCCTTTTTCTTTACATACAATCTACAATCTTTTACTGTTTTGTGTTTACTTTCTGCAAACTTTTACTTCTTTCCATTCGATACGTTTAATCCTTTGTTTTCCGCAAAACACGATGAGATTGATAACCTCATCGCAAGTTGGGGACAAAGTTATGTGGTTGTGTTGTGCAGGTCTCCACGTTGCTACTAGCACCGGTAGTGCGCCCTGCCAAAGCTCAGCTAGTAACACCTTTGGGGTGTTTCCTTGCTCCTACTGGTTCGATTAAACCTTGGTTTCATAACTGAGGGAAACTTGCTGTTGTGCTCATCATACCTTCCTCTTGGGGTTCCCAACGAGCTCTACATCAACACCGCCATCAAGCATTTTTCTAGGCGTCGTGCATTCAGCCATCACCTCTACAGTTTCCTCCGAGTACCTGAACACACCTTTATAACCACTGTATTACCAAGTGGCGCTTGATGCTATCTAAGCACTCTCGAGAGACAGTGATTGATATAGCCTCACGGTCTAAGGAATAGTCTACGAGGATCCATTTCTAATCATCGTAACTTGAACTTCGTGACATGATTGGGTCACGATGTTTAGGTTGGGTATTGGTTCATCATCTCATTCTTGGAATGATTTGAATCCATTTCCAATTGGCATAAATGCCACATGATCAGGAAACATGATCATCTATTGACCAATGAACCAGTGACTAGAGTTTCACTGGGAACCCCTGGTTGTTTGTATATCACATGTGTATTGATGTTTCCACTCAATACAGTTATAGAATGATATTAAACTTAATCATAAACTATATGAAATATGATAATAGTCCTTACTACTATTTGTTTCTAGGGCATATTTTCAACAACTACCCTAATACTAAACACTAGTACTACTAACTAACTAGTCTAATTAAACTAAACAACATTATTAGCAGTACTAGTACTAGTACTGCTAGTAATGGAGGCGGGGCGGCGTACCTCCCTGGGACGACGCGGGGGTCGGCGGCGCGGCGCGGAGACGGCGGCGCGGGGACGGTGCGGGGTATGCGGCGCGGGGACGGCGGCACGGGGGACGGTGCGACGAGCTCCCTGTGCAGCGGCGGGGAAGCGGCGGTGCATGGAGGCCGCCGGCGGCGCGGTGGTTGGGCAGCCTGACGGCACGCGTGGAGGTCCTCGTGGGCGGCGGCGGCTCTGCTCTTGCTCTGTTCGATTGCGTGAAAGAAGAAGGATGGGAAAGAAGGGGCGACGCGCGGTTATAAAGGAAGGGACTTTCATCCCGGTTGGAGCCAGCAACCGGGACGTAAAGGCCATACGTCTCGGTTGGTGGATCCAACCGGGACGAAAGGCCAGAGCATACGTCCCGGTTGGAGCCACCAACCGGGACGTATGATTTCCACCAAAGGGGTGCACGCACACCAACCGGGACTAAAAGTCATTTTTTCAAAAGTTTTTCAAACTTTTCGGATGTTCCCGCCTTATTTCTTATTTTTTATTTAGGTGTTCACATTTGAAATGATTTGAATTTGAAAAAACTTTCTATCTTATAAAATAATTATTCAAACTATTAAATTTGAAATGGTTTAAATTTGAATTTGAAAACACTTTCCACATGAAAATTGTTTGAATTTGAAAACACTTTCAACATGAAAAGTGTTTGAATTTGAATAACTAATGTAGAACCATTTTCTGTTTCCTAAAATAATTGTTCAAACTATTTTCCATTTAGCCATTTTCAAATAAAAATGCATTACAGAATGAAAACAGTGGACCTCTCGATAATCTTGGGTACACAAATGAACCATTCATCCTAGCCAATGGATTTAGTCGTAATCATATCTAGCCCTATAGTACACAACTTCAGGGTCATCTTCCGAATCATCTTCGTCGTTGTTGCTATGGCATATTCCGGGGATCCTCAGCCCTTCCCCGACTTGTGTAGGGGGGAACCGGGGACCGTGAACCATGACATATTCCGGGGGCACCTGCCACTCCAGCCTCGGATGCACGAAGCGGGGGGAGGGGGATCATGTATGACGATGCCGCTACGCCCACGGCCTTCACCATAGCCACTCTTATTGTGGTTTTATGGTGGGTGCAAGTGTGGGTACCGCAGGCAAGGATGATCTCTCTCAGCGATGTAGCGCATCACACAGACGATAGTCTGGTTCGTCCACCAAAGGCGACGACCGATTTCATTCTGGTTCACCGGGGGAGGGCCATCACCCTCGTACCTAGCGAGCTCCCTTTCCCGCCGGTTAGCAAAAAAGGCATTCCAGGTGTCGTAGTTATCGGGATCCCAATGGGGATCCATCCGCTGCTCCGGCGTGAGCTCTAGGTAGAAGTGGTTCATGATGGCCGCCTGTCGGGCGGAACCTTGAGGCATAGGAGGGACATGAACTCCTCCAATGCTCAGCATCCAGTCAGTGGGCACCCGGTAGCCCGGCGGGCATGGGTAGCTGGAGGCGCACAGCGCCTCGGTCTCTTCGAGTGTGAGAATGGCCCAGTATCCGGTGTCCATTGTTGAGAGATGAAGGTGTGGATGTGTGGATAGCCATGGCATGGTCGGCCTAGATATAGAGGTAAAGGAAGGGAAAACAAAGCGGGAAGCGATGGGAAATGGCGGGTAATATCTTTAGTCTCGGTTAGTGGCTCTAACTGGGACTAAAAGACCCGGTTAGATGAAAATGGCGGGAAAGCATAGCGGGAAGCGGTGTGAAATGGCGGGAAATATCTTTAGTCCCGGTTAGTGCCTCCAACCGGGAAATATCTTTTGAATTTCTTATGCCCGTTTCAAAATTTACCTGTTTCCAACTATGGTCATAATGGCGGGCATGAAGATAGGGGATGAGCCTCATTAAAACTTGCATTGGATCTCTGAAGAAACATCACATTATGAGTCTAAAAATGATTTTTTTCAAAAAATCACGAGCATTAGATCATGTACCTATAGGTCAAACTGGACCCACTTCCTACCGATTTGGTAGATATTTGTCTTTTTCTCCAAGGGTGGACAGAAAGGTTTTAAAATCCCTAGTTAGGATATTTTTCATGTAAAGTGGTCTAGTATTTCTGAAAAATGGGGTGGTACCATTTTTTATTTAACGTTTGGTGTTGCTTCACAAAACGCCCCGATTTTGGCACTCGGAAAATAGAAAATGGCTTTTTCATGCGACGAAAAATAAAACTTCCTCCTGCAATATTGTTAGCCATCCAAAGATGTACATGCATGCACAATATGGGCATAGTATCACAAACTATGCCTCGATTATGCACATAACATTGGTCATTTGGACCGAAAGCCATGAAACCTCGAACATGATAGGTCATTTTGTGAAGGTTTTTTCGAGACATAATCAATATACCAAGTTTGGTATTTTTCATTGCAACTATGTCATATAATATGACACCACGCAAAGGGTTTTACATTGTTCGGACCGTTTTTGAATTTCTTATGCCCATTTCAAAATTTACCTAATTCCAACTATGTTCATAACGGTGGGCATGAAGATAGGGGATGAGTCTCGTTAAAACTTGCATTAGATCTCTGAAGAAACATCACATTATGAGTCTAAAATGATTTTTTCAAAAAATCATGAGCATTAGATCATGTACCTATAGGTCAAACCGGACCCACTTCCTATCGATTTGGTAAACATTTGTCTTTTTCTCCAGGGGTGGACAGAAAGGTTTTAAAATCCCTAGTTAGGATATTGTTCATGTAAGGTGGTCTAGTATTTTTTGAAAAATGTGGTGGTACCTTTTTTTATTTAAAGTTTGGTGCTGCTTCACAAAACGCCCCGATTTTGGCACTTGGAAAATAGAAAATGGCTTTTCCATGCGACGAAAAATAAAACTTCCTCCTGCAACATTGTTAACCATCCAAAGATGCACATGTATGCACAATATAGGCACAGTATCACAAACTATGCCTCGATTATGCACATAACATTGGTCATTTGGACCGAAAGCCATGAAACCTCGAACATGATAGGTCATTGTGTGAAGGTTTTTTCGAGACATAATCAATATACCAAGTTTGGTATTTTTCATTGCAACTATGTCATATAATATGACACCACGCGAAGGATTTACATTGTTCCGACCGTTTTTTGAATATCTTATGCCCGTTTATGGTCGGTTCGGCCGTAACCATGTAGATCTTCTTTGCTTAACAGGATGCTTGGGTCAGTTTTCACTGTGAAGGGCGGAATTTCATCAAACTTATTATAATCTTCTGACATGTCTGTCTTGTCCTCGACTCCCACGATATTTCTTTTCCCTAAAAGAACTATATGACGCTTTGGCTCATCGTGCAATATATTCGTTTGCTTATTTTTTATCTTTTTCGGTATGGAGGACATGTCCTTCACATAGAAAACCGATGCCACATCATTGGCTAGGACAAATGGTTCATCTCTGTAACCAAGATTGCTGAGATCTACTGTTGTCATTCCGTACAACTGGTCTACCTTTACCCCTTCTCCATTCAGGTTGATCCATTTGCACCTAAACAAAGGGACCTTAAAAGAAACTCCATAGTCAAGTTCTCATATCTCCTCTATGTAGCCATAGTATGTGTCCTTTTTGCCATTATCGTCGGTTGCATCAAAGCGGACACCATTGTTCTGGTTGGTGCTCTTTTTATCTTGGGCGATCGTGTAAAATGTATTCCCATTTATCTCGTACCCTTGGTAATTCAATATAGTAGAAGATGGTGACCCATCCAACAAGTAGAGCTGATCTCCAACAGTGGTGTCGTTCATTAGATGTGTTCGCAACCAACTGCCGAAAGTCTTCATGTGTTCATCCCTAATCCAGGAGTCTGGCTTTCCCGGGTTGTTGGAGCATACAATATTCTTGTATTCCACGATATACGGAGCTACCAAGGTGGAATTCTGTAGAACCGTGTAGTGTGCTTGAGTGAAACATTGTCCATCCCTACATATCATTGCTTTCTTTCCCAATGTGCCTTTTCCACTCAGTCTCCCCTCATGTTGTGATTCAAGAACACCAATCGGCTTAAGGTCAGGAATAAAGTCAACACATAACTCAATGACCTCCTCTGTTCCATAGCCCTTGGAGATGCTTCCTTCTGGCCTAGCACGGTTATGAACATATTTATTTAACACTCCCATGAACCTCTCAAAGGAGAACATATTGTGTAGAAATACAGGACCGAGAATGGAAATCTCTTCGACTAGGTGAACCAGGAGATGCGTCATAATATTGAAGAAGGATGGTGGGAACACCAACTCAAAACTAACAAGACATTGGACCACATCCTTCTGTAACCTTGTCAGAATATCTTGATTGATCACCTTCTGAGATATTGCATTGAGGAATGCACACAGCTTCACAATGGGTACTCGAACATTTTCCGGTAGAAGCTCCCTCAATGCAATCAGAAGCAACTGCGTCATAATCACATGACAGTCATGAGACTTTAGGTTTCGGAATTTTTTCTCTGCCATATTTATTATCCCCTTTATGTTAGACGAGAATCCATACGACATCTTGATACTGTAAAGGACTTCAAAAAAGATTTCATTCTCTGCTTTCGTGAGAGCGTAGCTGGCAGGACTTAAGTGACGCCCTTTATTCGTCTTGTTCTGTGGATGCATATTTTGTGGGTCTTTCATACGTTGTTGGTCCTCCCGTGCTTCTGGTATATCTTTTGTCTTCCCATACACGCCCAAGAAGCCTAGCAAGTTCACGCAAAGATTAGTTGTCACGTGCATCACGTCGATTGAAGAGTAGACACGTAGGACTTTCCAATAGGGTAGCTCCCAAAATATAGATTTCTTCTTCCACATAGGCGCGTGTCTGGTAGTGGCGTCGTTCGGAACAGGTTGACCGTCAGGACCCTTTCCAAAGATTACTTCTATGTACTTGACCATACCAAATACATCATCACTAGTAGGGAGGTCAAGCTTCTTCCGGTAATCTGCCTCACCTTTGAAATGTTTGCCTTTCTTTCTGACTTGATGATTGATCGGAAGAAATCGACGATTCTCCAGGTACACAACCTTCTTACATTTATACAAATATGTAGCTTCAGTATCATCTAAACAGTGTGTGCATGCCTTGTATCCTTTGTTTGTCTGTCCTGAAAGGTTACTAAGAGCAGGCCAATCATTGATGGTTACAAAAAGCAGCGCTCGTAGGTCAAGTGGCTCCTGTTTGTGCTCATCCCACACACGTACACTTGGTTTTCCCCACAACTGTGGGAGTTCTTCAACTAATGGCCTTAGGTACACATCAATATCGTTGCCGGGTTGCTTCGGGCCTTGGATAAGCACTGGCATCATAATGAACTTACGCTTCATGCACAGCCAAAGAGGAATGTTTTAGATACATAGAGTCACAGGCCAGGTGTTGTGACTGCAGCTCTGCTCCCCAAAAGGATTCATGCCATCTGTACTTAGACCAAACCATAAGTTCCTCGTGTCACCTGCAAAGTCCGGGAACTCTCTCTCGATTTTTCTCCATTGCAACCCATCAGCGGGGTGTCTCAACTTCCCGTCTTTCTTACGGTCTTCATTGTGCCATCACAACAACCTGACATGCTCTTTGTTTCTAAACAGACGTTTCAACCTTGGTATTATAGGAGCATACCACATAACCTTAGCAGGAACCCTCTTCCTAGGGGGCTCGTCATCGCCATCAACATCATCAGGGTCATCTCGTTTGATCTTATACCACAGTGCAGTGCATACCGGACATTTATCCAAATTCGCATACTCCTCACCACGGTAGAGGATGCAGTCATTTATACATGCATGTATCTTCTGCATATCTAATCCTAGAGGGCAGAGAATCTTCTTTGCTTCGTAAGTACTCTTGGGCAATTCATTATCCTTTGGAAGCTTCAACTTCATTATTTTCAGTAACTTCTTAAATCCCTTGTCAGATAAACCAATCTCTGCCTTCTATTTCAGCAATTCCAGTGTGGTACCGAGCTTTGTGCTACCATCTTCGCAATTTGGGTACAGTAATTTTTTGTGATCCTCTAACATGCCCTCCAACTTTAACTTCTTCTTTGTTTCACAGTCTCGCTTTGCATCAGAAATGACCTGACCAAGATCATCAACGGGCTCATCTAATGCATGTTCCTCACCTCCTTCTTCTTCATTCTCTTCCATTGCAGTATCATCGTATTCAGGGAACATATGACAATAGTTGTCATCATCCTCTTCTTCTTCATTGTCTTCCATCATAACCCCTCTTTCTCCGTGCTTGGTCCAGCAATTATAGCTAGGCATGAAACCTCTCCGAATCAGGTGGCCGCGAATAATTTTCGAGGAAGAGTACTCCTTGATGTTCCGACATTGAACACATGGACAACACATAAATCCATTCTCTTTGTTTGCCTTAGCCACATCGATAAATTTATCTACGCCTTGAATGAACACGGATTCACGTCGGTCACCATACATCCATCCCCGCCGGTTCATCTGCATCATTACAGAACATCATGAATAGTGAGATGACCACTTTACGTCGACGCATGCATTTTTATATCAATGACAGATGAAGGATAAGGTTGCTAACCTCGATCAAGAAGGAAAAAAAGAGGAAGACAGAGACTTAAGTATGGCTCGGGCATCTCATATAATTTTTATTTTCTGTGAAATCAAGCGTATCATTCTCTCAGACATTTCGTCGAACACTTAATGTGCATAGGAAAAAAACTAGCACACCACACCTCACTCCTTCAACTAAGATAAAAACAGAGGGAGGGCTGGCTGGGGCGGCGACGCATTTATAGGCGGACTATTCGTCCCGGTTCGTAATATGAACCGAGACTAAAGGTGGGCGGCAGGTCACGTGTCTGGGGCCGAACCTTTAGTCCCGGTTCGTATTACGAACCGAGACGAATACCCCCTTAAGAACCGAGACGAATACCCCTGGCTCCCGTGCGTCGCTCGGTGCACTAGTCCTGGTTCGAGGAGGAACCGGGACTAATGCTCTCGGCCGCTGCAACCAAAGGCAGTTTTTGTACTAGTGACGAAAGACAAAATCAAAATGTCCAAATGTGGTTCGCTCTTGATCCGTGGCACCTTGTCCCATGGCACTTCTGATAATCAACATCTCTCTATTATTGTTTTTAGATGGCGTGAACAAATAGAAAAGTGGGAATTTAGTGATAACAAATTTGCACGTGATAGAAGATGTCCACATAAAGTGGGCGCATTGCTGATTCTTCCTGTTGATAATGTCAGGACGTGCACGCTACTTTGTGATGGCTAATGCAAGGTCCACACCAGTAACATTGTAACAATTTAACTTGTGAAAAACCCTCGTGAGACCTTTAACTCTGACTTTTGAAGAAAAAAAACTTCGAGGAAAGTATACATATCAACGAAGAGAAATCGAAGCAATTATACATTATGAAGAGTCATCTCCATTGCTGCATTTTGTATCATGTTCAGAAAAAAACCCATCATCACACAGTGTTCATACCATCAGATTTCCACAGACATTTCACGCAAGGGGTCAATGACTTACAAAATCTCTTAATGTATTGTGGCGAATACGGCTAATCCCCGAAGATCTTCGGTCGGAGCAACAATAACAAGGTTGCCGCTACCTGTGTTCTATTTCATTGGTCTGCTGTTTGCTGCTACCATGGAGCTGAGTTCGTCCAACAGCAATCCCAAGAGCAAACACGGCGGCGACACCGGCGAGGATTACTCCAGTTCTTACCGACCTCTTGTTCCTCGTAGGAGGCTTTGTGGCTGCTTGTTTCAGCTTCTCCAATCCCCCAGATACCCTGCCAACAAGAGTCCGAGACCAGGCCATTCTCTGCATCAGCTGCTCGTATGCGACGGAGTTCTGAAACCAGACATCCAATTGAAAATTAGTATTTTCAGTGCATCTGTGCATGCAAGATAGATAATCTAGTCATCCCGGAAGAGAAATGGGAATGGAGAGGAACATGCTGCCGTGATGTTTAGAATACCGTATGATCGATGTACAATCTAGATTTAATTGTTTGGGATATTACGAGTCAGAGTAGGTGTAAGAATGCAAGTAGCATGCACCCGATCTTTGCTAAACTGAAGATATCCAGAGTAACAACTTAACTTGAGACTGGCGCAATTGTCATGAGAAAAAGAAGCTAAAAACCCCGGAGTCAGGGATGTTGCAAATCTAGGTGATCCCCTAAATGGTGCAGTACTACCTTCCTTTCTCTCAAGGAAGGTATTTAACACAAAACTGTAGGCTGTGTTGGGGAACTGACCGGGATAGACACAGGCGCCATGAGGGTGCCACGAAGGTTATTCTCAAACCCATAACGGACATCACCCTCATAATTATCCCACTTCTCAAGAGCATGGGAATCATCAAGGAAGTGCGGGCGCGTTCTCTGCAGCAGGACATTCAGCTTCTCCAACATCTGGGGCATAAGCTGGTCCACCGTCTCGGCCCGAGCACGTCGCCATTCGTATTCCTCACTGGTCGCGCCACACCAGGGGCCATATCGCTGCAAAGATGATCCGATTGGAGAGGTGTCAGCATCAGCCGTGATCGAGAATGCAACCCTCATGAAAACATTAAGAATCACAATCGTTATTCTGAGAGAGCAGCACCTGTTCCTTGATATTGTCATCGTCTGAAAAAAGATTTTGCAAGCAGCTATTGTGTTAACAGGTACGAATAATTTGTCAAAACGAGTATACTGCAACTAATGAAAAAAAAAGACCACTAGATTTGCTTTGAGCATTGCAAATATTATTACCTTACTAATTTCCCAATTTAAACATCATGAAAAAAATTCTTGAAATTTTTTCACAAAGACTGAACAAAATTATCCAATCCGACATGGTGTGCGCGACGCATATGAAAGTATCAATCATGAGGGTGAGTTGATGATCAAATCGGATCTATCATTTTATTTTTGCAATTTCATCGGTTTGCCTGTGACGTACACATTGAGGATTTCCTACAGTATGTGGAACTGTAGTTAAGCTATAGTATCATTATATATCAAATCATGAACCTGTCTAATTAATTTTGACATAAAAATGATTGAAGACAAGGTACTATTCATTCTCATGCCAACGGCCTTCCAAAGTAAAATTCAGTAGCTTTAGTAGGTAGCGAAGTTTTGATTGTAATTTGGTTTCCAGGGGAAACTTCCTCTATTCCATAGACTGTGAACTACATCTCGCCGCTGTGCCAAACACTAATTGCCAAGGTTTTGCTTTCATGCCTGATATTTGATTTACTGTTCTTGGATCCATTCGTGCAGCAAATAAATCGCCAATGATCTAGAGATCGCATTGCATGTTTGGGGGATCGATGAAGCAGCAGCAGTCTAACAGCAGATGGAAGAAGAAAAAGAAGGGGGTGGGGTTAATTTGGACGCACCTTTTCCCCGCGGGCGAATGAGCGACTGGAGGAACTTGTACATGGCGGGCGGCGGCGGCGGTGGGGGCGGCGGGGGATCTTTGAATAGATACCGAGGAGGCCGCCGCCGTCGTGGCTCACCGAGGAGACTTCCCTAAAGTTTATATTTTTTTTGTTAAATAAAAGAGAAACGAAAACGGACAGACGGTTTTGATTCCCACCCTCTCCTCCTCCCGCCGCCGCCGAGAGCGATGGCTCGCTTCCGCCCGGAGGACTGCGCGATCGATCGTACGTACACCGCGCCCTCTCCTTCTCCGGTGTGTTTCCGTTCTTTACTGAGAATTTCTTGCTTCTGGTCCTCTTGCCCCCAAAAAAACAATGTAGGCGCGACCGACCGGCACGGGATCCACGAGGTGGCGGGGCCGCTCCTCGCCGGCGGTGTCAGTCTGATCGGCTAGCGAACCGGCCTACTCGGCGAGGACGAAGTCCGCCACGCCCTCACCGACGAGCGCCGATTCCGGGCCCACCTCGAGTTCCGGGAGCGCGCGTTCCGGCTCGTCACCCCCGTGCTGTACGCCGCCGCAAAATCACCTGTGCGTGCCTCTCCATCCATATCTGAGCTCTGATGGTGATGATCCAAGAGAAGAGCAGATTAACCTCTGTGTTCTCACTGCCGCAGGTCGATTTGTTCAGATTGATCGACTCGGATGTGGAGCAGTTCGACACCCACATGGTCGAGCATATCATGATACGGCACAGCAGGCACGACGGGAGTTCCTCCCTCTTGCGGCGGCGGCCTGCTGCCGCTGACGGTGACAAAAGCGATGGAATTGGGGATGCCATTGACGATGATGATGATGACCAAGGAAGCAGTGGGATTGGGGCCAACATTCATGACGGAGGAGATAGTGAAATTGGGGGTGATAAGATCTCGATAATGCGGTACTTGCCTAGGAGTATAATCCGAGATATCGAGGGTGTGAGTGCTCGATCCGGACAAAAAGTTCTGTCTATACAGTTCTCTTTCAACACACATCATGGTAGAATTATTACTTATATGAAGAAAGAATGATGCATTATTCAATGAATAAACTCACACTGTCGATCGCAGGATCAGAAGAGGCTTTATGCACAATGTTGTGATGCTCAGAGATATTTTGCATGCTGGAAACTTCTAATGAAGCTCGACTTTATTCAGGTGCCTGCTTGCCTAGTGCCTACCACTATCACCGTTTGTGGTTTTACTATGTTAAGCTTGTGCACATACCCAGTTCATTCTTATTTGCAGCCAGATAGTGATGTAGAAGATGTTCTAGAAAAGCTTAAATCTTCAACTAGATGGCCGGGGCTGAAACATGACAGCCATCTTAGACGTTGTTTAGAGGTTAATTGTTTCTTACGTGTTTCATACGATCAACTCCAAAATTTGCCATTTAATGTAGCAACTCTTTTTTTCCACAGGGCTACATGTACTTCTTGAAGCAATATGAGAAGAGTAGAATGGGCACGGTTTCCAGCATATCCGAGGTATAGAATCGGAAATCTTCATTGAATGTGGATATATTAATTATCATGCATAATGATTTACAGCTAAATGCAATTTTAAATCACAAATAATGCTGTTAAATTCTATAAGTTCATTTGATGTGGCATGTGCATGCTTTAAAATTTGCATCTCTCCCCTTTTCACATTTGCAGTATGAAAGTGCAGCTTTGGAAGAGATCAATTCAGAGCTTAGTTCATTACTACATAATCATCTAGATGACTATGACTGGGTAAGTTCCAGTAGGATGCTATGCTTGCAGCATCCTTCTAACACCTTGCTCATTCTTTTCCTCCATAATTTATTTGTAGATGCTGATGGAGCAATACTACAACCGTGCAAAATTAAGGCAGCTGGCAAGAGAATGTGCTACTCAAGCCCAAACAATTGGAGTTATTCTTGTTGGAGAGGCAAGTTTTGTTGATTGTCCCCACCTTTTTTTTATCAAGGGGCCGCATTCTGCATAAAGTGCATGCTGCAGTAAAATAAAAAAAATAATCGTTAAAAATCCTGTTTACCATGGCTATTGTTCGTTTTTTTACAGTTATTGTTCCCTTTTGTTGTTATTGCAGGCTCTACCTATAAATCCACAAGTTAGGACGTTGCCTCTGATTAAACGAATACAGGGGAGATTCAGGACTGGTGCTGCTAGTCGCAGGCCGTGGCAGTTGCTTGCTGCTCTCGCTACATTGGCAACGGTTACAACTGCGGGAGGGTTGAGGGGTATGCTACGGTTGGATTCTGAGAGGAGTCACGGTTGAGTTGACGATTTTTAGTGCAATGATACACAGCACGTAACAATCTATGTAAGGAATCAGGATGCCACAACATTGTTTTGTATAGCACCAGAGGAGAAAGTTGTCACAAGGAAACGCTGGGTTGCCGGCGAAGATCAATCACACGGGGTGAATGCATTTCTTAAAGCACAATTGAATCGGCGGTCTCTTGTTGCATCAATTCACTGATCTGTAGTTGAATCTGTCGAGTTCGTTGGAGCAACCAGCCGTCAGTTTTCAGGGTGCATAGCCAGTTAGATAATTTCGTTTTCCCAATTAACATGATATTTTCCTCTGTAATTAGTATGGATTTGTAGGTATTAATTCTCAAGGAGATGTCCAATGTGACACTTGACCATGAGTCAAAATAACAGAAGGTGCCTCCATTACATAAGATTGACATAATTCAGTAGATTTATTAATCTTGCACGAGTTTACACTGGCCTGAAACATCTATGGTTTATGCATATATGCCGATGACATGACTGATTCTACCAAAAAATGGATGTACATCGTTGCTCTATCTAAGCGGAAAACCGATGCCATCCCAAGCAACATTTTTCTCCTACTATTCCTTTTTCCCTGTACATGGTCTCAAAAGGCATAAAACTATGTAGCTTTCATCCCCCCGATTTGTTTGAAGAAGATTTATGCACTGTCGTGCTCATAATCTGAGTAATCAGAATAATAACCGTATTGGCGAGTCCTCGGTGGCTGCTTCCAATTCAGCATCATCGTTTTTTCCGCTTCTGCAGCAGCGAGCATCTTATCTTTGAGCACGTGGATATGAGCAGCGTCTTCGCCACCAGCTGAATCCAGCGCCGCCAGCAAATCGGCTAGTGCCCTCTCCGCATCGCCGCAGATGTCCTTGGGGACATCATCATCTTTTCTCTGTGCCAGCTCCTCAAGGACTTCATCCTTTCTTGCTGACAAGACATCGCTGAGGGTATTCGCTATGTGCCTTCCCATGTTTATTAGGCGAGCATGGGTCTCTATCCCCTGCATTGACCAGCCAAGCAAGCCTTCCCTGATGGCCTCGGCCACCTTGCCCTTGGACGTCACGATCTCGCGCACTGGGAAGACCTTGGATGCTGCTTTCCTCCCGTTGTCGGCATCACCAGGGTTTCTGCCGGTTACTTTGACCACATAGTCTGTATCCACTTCAAATGTCAGTTCAAAATGAACCGATCCTTGGCCCCACCTTAGATTGTTGACTAGCTCTACCTCTCCTAAGAATGTGTTATGGCTAACCATGACATGCTCCCCAAGGAAAACTTTGAGACACAGGCGTTCACCGTATGCACACCACGCAGGAATCTTTACCGTACGTTTCGTTGGAATTGTGGTATGCCTTGGAATGACCCGCATGAAAACACCTTCAGACTCAATTCCGATAGAGTGCAATCATGTGTTCTGTCAGCTCCCGCTGATCTTCCACAACGAGTGCAGCTTGCATCGCTGCCCCGATGACCACGGCTTCCTCACGGTTCACCCTTGTGCCCTGATGCTTGCCAAAGATTTCGTGGATGATTCTCTGTATCATGGGAACTCTTGTCATCCCTCCAGTCAACACAACTTCATCGACATCCTTGTCAATGATGTTTGCTTCTTTTAAGAGTGCCCAACACTGGTCTCGAATTTGTTCTACTAACTTGAGAACTAACCTCTCAAATTCCACCCGGGAAATAGAGACGCTAGGATCACCAGAACATTCGGACGATGAAATGATGAAAGGCGTTGAAATTGTGACTTCATGCTCGGTCGATAGTTCCACTTTAGCTTGCTCAGCCGCTTCTGCAAGTAACATCATAGCATATTTATCTCCACGAATGTCGACCCCGTGAGAATTAGTGATCTGTGTAACAAAGTAGTCCAGAAGTATATCGTCAAAGTGATCCCCACCCACACAGGGATCACTAATTTGACTTTTGACCTGTTCATTCATGCAAAAAAATATGCCAGAAGATTAGTCAGCAATAGAGATAAGTATAATCCGTTAACTACAAGCAACACAAGAGTGAGTAGCTGAAAGAAGTACCTCAATGTTTGTGCCGCACACACGAAAGACTGAGACAGTGTATGCTCCAGCACCCATGTCAAAAACAACCACGGTACTTTCTTTCATTGTTGCTCTGGAAAGAGCAGCTGCTGTTGGTTCATCTATTAGCTGCAATACCGTCAAGCCCGCTTTATTTCCTGCCAACACTATGTCCTCCCTTTGCTGTTTGCTAAAGAAAATAGGCACACTTATGACCGCTTTCAATTCGTGATGAAACTGGTACATCAGAACGGCATCCTTCAGCTTTGCAAAAATAACACTGGCAATTGCAACTGGAGAAAATTTCATTCCGCTGATTTCAACACAAGCTTCTCCTCTCTCCCCTTCAACGATGCCAAAATGGACTCTTTTCCTCATTTCTTGCACAGAACAGTCATCATATTGCTTCCCAATCAACTTTTTTATATTGAAGACAACATCTGAAGGCTGTCTCGACATTCTGCACTTTGCGAGTTCTCCAACTGCAACATGCTTGCCAAGACCTTCCAAGCGTTGCAGAGCCCATGCATACCGCCCTTCAGAAACTTCTGGCGGTACTGAAGTAACATAGGATGGCGTGGAACGCCCACTTTCACTGTCAACAAGCTCCGGCACCTAAAATAAGTGAGTAAACAAAGTGATCAGAACAAAGTGGCATCGTAGGATATGATATTTTTTATCAGCTATACAGTGTGCACGCCAAATTCAAGAGCTTCTCTATTTACATAAGTAAATATATGTCTGAATACAAACACAGAAAACGCATTGCCAAGTCAGTGTAAACCGTACTCTGATATGGCCCACTCATATATTCGTTCACAAAGGGAAAGAAAGACATCAGATAAGCATGAATGACTCTGCAAAGGCTTTGCGTAAGAACCTTGACTTTACATGGGGATTCTATTTTTGCAATAATAAAGTAGGCAGCATACCTTTCATTATTAACTACAATTAAATGGTCTTGTAAAGACAGAAGGTAAACTAAACTGAACACATAAGAGCATGCATGTTCATGTACGACTAACATACCAAGGAATCATCTATGATTGCAACCCTTAAGTTCTTGCATCCAAAGTCAATTCCAACTGTGACAACCTTTGGTTGCGCCGTACTGAATAAACCAAGAGGAAATGTGAACATACACCACGGATGCAAGAAATGCAGTAGTTCAGTGAGAATGCACTGTGGCAGTACCTGAAAGTAGTACGTCCACATGTGGTGCGCTGAAACAGTCCAGACGGTAGTGAATAAGTGTATAAGAGAGGTTAGTAAAGGCATAAATACAGAAACTAAATAAGGTATATGTACAAAAGAAGAACAGCATGTCCAGTGTGTTGACAGGAAAGAGATGATATTTGGACCAAGGAAAAAAAAATAGGTGCAGTAAACCGAACTAGTGTTAACATGCATTAACTGCAATCAGATTCCCCTTTACAAGTGTCAACATGTATTAACCATAATCAGTTTAATAACTATATAGTTCTATCAAATGGATCACAAGCATACATGACACTCACGCAGAAGTAGAATATTTTATCTTGTACAGTTGCCCATAAAAACATTCGGCAACAGATTTAGCGTTTTTCGCTGCGTGCCCAAGAGGAACACCATGACTATTTTTCAGAGTAAAACCTAAAACATTTTTGGCAGTAATTAACTGCAGTGAGCGTTTCACTGAAGCAGAAACAGAGCAAATTTTCACTAGTTCAGTTTTAGGTCGAACACACATTGCAATGAATGAGTGCGCTTCAACCGTTCCTCAATTATTTTTCTCCTGATTCGCTCGTTGTTTGGTACCATAAAAAAAGGACTAGATTGGGAAGGGCATAAACTAAGCAAGAGATGCAGCGAGTTCCCTTGCGAGAAACAATCAATCAGATATAGTTTCAGATCCGTACCCTGAACAGTGCCTTAGCCCGTAGCAACCGAAGATGCATTGCGCCGGAAACTGGACGCGGCGGGGGACAGGGGGCGGCGGAGCTTCAGGAAGCGGGACACCACCAGCGGCGGCGGGCGGCCTGACGAGGGGACGAACTGCGACCGGGGGGTTCCTCGTCGCCGCGCGCGTGGACGCGCCAGGGCTTCACCGAATTGGGGACGGGAAAACCGATCGGCTAATGCCTAGTGCCAAACCCTAGATTACTCGAGGTCTACCGGAGTGGCAGGTGCTAATTTCGCCAAATTAGATCGCGGGAAAGAAGATGCGCCAAATTAGAGAACAGAGCAGCCGCCCGCGGCAGAGCCACTTGAATGGGCAAATTCTGCAAAGGGAAAACTGAGATGGGGGATCACCACTTATCTCCCAAACCAAAAAAATCCCAAAACTTTCGGGAGATTTTACAATTTGCCACACTGTACTTTTCAATTTTATTATTTGTTACACAATGTGTCACTAACATGTAGTGGTCAATGTGGTAAACTTCGCAGGTAACTTTTTGTCAGGCATAAGACTGAACCTGCTCGAGTGTTACTTTGAATCTTCAGTTATCTAGCTCTATTTAGTGATGCCAACCATCCTCAACCATCCATCTTCGATCTAACGCACGCCATTCCTCTATATTGCTTCACACGGTTGACTAGTTGCCGATGCCATTGATCTCCATCCGGAGGTTTCGAAGATGGGAGCTCTTCTCGCGAGTATCAACAGCTCAGAATGCCAAATAAGAGTTTATTGTGGTCGAAATCAAATGGTAACATGTTTCTATCAATCTCAAAAGCTTACGAACAATCTTTTAGCAGTATGTTTGCATGTCATGTTTTTGGCCAAACAACATATGTGGATGGGCTGAGACAAGGATCGATACTAGTACTCCAACAGTCATCGTTGAATTCCGACAACTACAACATCGTTGTTCGAACTGTGAAAACGTTTTGTTCAATTGTGCCCCGTTCTTCCGTGCATATGTACTTGGTCTTTCGGTATTTGTGTACTCTATTTTCAGTTGTACATTTGTATCCGTGTAAGTACTCCCTCCTTTCCATAATATAGTGCATATAAGTTTTTTAAAAGATCACACTTCATCAACTTTGACTATGTTTCTTGGGAACTATCTATATATCTATAATGCCAAACGGATACCTTATGGAGATATGAAGAATCTAATGGTATTGCTTTGGGATTCGAGATGTTACTTGATCAAACTTGACATGGTTTGATTTTGAAAAAAAAATCTTATATGCACTATGTTTCAGCAAGAGAGGGGGCAGTTTATATTGTGGGAGAATTTATTTTCGTACTTTAGATTCGCGTACTTCAAAAACTGAGAAACCAAAAAAAAATCGTTAAAGCAAGTCTAGCCGAACTCCTATGTTTTAGAAGTAAAGTTTCCCTATCCTTTAGCTTCCTACGATTTATACTCCTCTAAAAAGAGCAGTTTCTAGCAAATTCCCTATACCTAACTCCTTTGTTTTTTTTGCTGCAGATTAAATCATCTGAACCAAACATAAGTGGTTATAACTTAATTATTCAATATTACAAATGAAATTAACAAATGTAACAAATCAAAAAATTTAGAACCAAACACACCTAGGTTCATATAATTAAAGAGAATGATAAAAGCAAAACTAAAAAGCATTATCTTGGTAGATTGGGCTTGCATTGGCACATCTGAAACCGCCGCGGGAAATACTTCTCCGGATAGGTTGTATTGGGGTTGAAATAACCTCTCATGAGTTTGGCATGCCCTCCGATCTATCTCGGTTAATGTACAAGTGACTGATTTGGGATCCTAGCCTCAACTGACAAAAATTCTTGTTCAAAATCATGATCATAACCATTTTCAAATCATCATCATATTCTTCCTCATCCTCCAAGGAAGAGTCGCCAAGATCATCTCCCTCAATCTCTTCATGTATAGACGAAGATTTATGTTGAAGCCGGTTCAAAACCAACATGAAAACACACACAAAAAAACTAGCCTAGTTTTTCGTCAAACACTTCATGGACGAAGGAGGTGAGAACCGCGTCCGGCAGAGTTGAGCCGACACAGATAGCAGCTGCGGTGACCCAGTGATGACCCACAAGTATAGGGGGTGTATCGCAGTATTTTCGAGAGAAGTGAAACCCAATTTATTGATTCGACACAAGGAGAGCCAAAGAATATTTATAAGCCTTAACAACTGAGTTGTCAATTCAGCTGCACCTGGAAACAATCTTGCTCACAGCAGTTTCTCAGTAGCAACAGTTTTGTAGTAGGAATAGTAAAGTAGCAGCAGTAGTAAAGTAAAGACAGCAGTAACAATAGCAGCAAACAGTAGGATTCGAGTGCGGTAGGCATAGGGATGGATGGACGGGCGTTGCATGGACAAGACAATTCACATAGCAATCAGAACATAGGGAAATTGCAGATAAATAAGATAAAGCATCCATGTACTAGATAATCCTAGGCATGTGTTCCATATATAGTCATACGTGCTCGCAATGAGAACTTGCACAACATCTTTTGTCCTGCCAGCCCGTTTGCAGCGGGGCCTCAAGGGAACTACTGGAAATTAAGGTGCTTCTTTTAATAGAGCACCGGAGCAAAGCATTAACACTCCGTGAACACATGTGATCCTCACAACAAAGCCATTCCCTCCGGTTATCCCGATTTCTGTCACTTCGGGGCCATTGGTTCCGGACGACAACGTGTGTATACAACTTGTAGATAAGACCAAAAACAATACTATCATAATGAATCAATAACATGTTCAGATCTGAAATCATGGCACTCGGGCCCTAGTGACAAGCATTAAGCGCAACAAGTCGCAACAAAGTCATAAAGCACTAATAAAAGATACTAGACACCATGCCCTAACAATCTGATGCCATTACATGAACAATCTCATCCAATCCCTACCATCCCCATGGCCTACTGCGAGGGATTACTCACTCATAGATGGGGGAAACATGGATGGTCGATGGAGAAGCGATGGTGATGATGATGGCGATGATCTCCTCCAATTCCCCGTCCCGGCAGGGTGCCAGAACGGAGTTTTTGGTGTTGTTTCGTGAAATCTGGTGGTGGCGGCGGAGCGGAACTCCTTCTAGAAAAATTTCGAACCCCCCGAAGTTTTTAGGTCAGAAGGCTCCTTATAGGCGAAGAGAGAGGCCGAGGGGGTGCCTGGGGGGGCCCATACCACCCCCTGGCGCGGCCTAGCTTGGCCCGCGCCACCAGGTGGTGTGGCCACCCCCTGGCTCTTCTCCGTCTTGTATTCTGGCTTCTAGAGTCTTTGGGTGAAATAGGATTTTCGGCATATTTTCCGGGATTTTTCCTGATAGTTGATTTTCTGCACAAAAAGTAGACACCAAGGCAATTCTGCTGAAAACAACGTCAGTCTGCATTAGTTGTATCCAAATCACACAAGTTTAGAGGAGAAACAATAGCAAAAGTGTTCGGAAAAGTAGATACGTTTTGAACATATCAACTCCCCCCAAGCTTAGCTTATTGCTTGTCCTCAAGCAATTCAGTTGAAAACTGAGTGCGATAAAAGAACTTTCACGAACGCATTTGCTTCATATGATGTAAATATTCTCAGCAATGTGATCAACTACTTAGACAATTCATAATAAAGAGTATGCAACTGAGTCTACTTAATAGTCATTGCAAGCTATGAAGAGATTCCGACTCAAAAATAATAAGTAGCATGAAGTATAAACATAAGCGACATTACAATGCTCATAAAAAGGTATGATAGAGTGGTATCTCACTTGCCTTTGATTATGAATATCAAGGCACCTCTGAGGTTCAAGTGATGACTAGAAGTAAAGATATCAAGGATACAAGCATCAAAGTCATAACACAAATAATCAAGTAGTGAGACAAACACAAAGAATAACAACTATGCTCTTCAAGAAGGTGCTCAAAGAATAAATGGAGACTCAACAAGTAAAGGAAAAGGTTTTGAATAATTTGAAAGGCTTCCAAATGCTGAAAGTATGGTACTCATTAGCTTTGAGCTCTCATTGCCCCTATCATAAGCATCTTTAATGTGGTTAAGGTGAAAGTGAGGTCCAATCTGAGTTATATGCTTGACAGACTATAAACTGAAAATCCCAAGTCCCTTGAGTACGAGGGTCGCTCCTCATGCTACTCAACTTTAGTTACCGGTAAGTTCTTGTCATTGTAAGTATGTGCATATCAATGAGAACCGCCAATGGGGTACCCCTTGCCCGATGATACGGAAGAGTCCCCATATCAAAATGACAAGGCAAGCAGACAATGAGTATCTCAGCAATCTTCTTATTTACCATGGGAAAATGGTGCTTTTTTCTCTCTTTCCTCTTTTCATAATTTTTTTTCCTTTTTCTCAATAGCTATCTCTTTTTTTCGTAAGAAGAATGCTTCATAGATATCATTATGGTTACGCTGCAGGTTTCCACCATGTCAGCATGGATTAGACCAGCGGCCCAGGCGTTTCTCTAACACACATACATAATCCATGGACTTACAAGCTCCCCTTTTATTTCACACCGACGACATCCGCAAACAAAAGAGCAAGGTATCAACTAGGTATATATTTACAAGTGTTGAAAGCGTTCCCCGTGACAACACGGTTCTGCTAATCCCCAGCCTATAATTTGCAAGCATATAACTTTCATGGAGAGTTCACAATGGTTCAGGTTTATTAAGTGCAGGAAATAAAGTGTGCCATCAAGTTCGTGAGAGCTTTACTAACTAACTTTCTCATAACAAGCAAACATTTTATTCGGAAGAAAACAAGGCATATTGAATATGCACGGAAGTAGCGAATGATGCTAATAGGTAGGTATGGTGGACACTTTGGCAATATTTGGTTTAAGGGAGTTGGAAACATGAGTAAAACACTCAGTAGAGGTGAAGGCTAGCAATAGTAAGGGAGCGACAAACGAGAGAGCAATAGCTATCATTATCATGCTTGCAACCAAACAGGACTACTCATGGAATGAGAGTGATTTAAGATCCTCAAGGCAAAATAATTCATCGAGGCTCAACTGATTATTACAGTCATGTGCATGCGTGAGCATGTGCCAAGTCGATTCAAATGAAACATTCAGAGGAGGATACCACAGTGTCATACCAATTTATGAATAGAGCAATGCAAGCAAACATTCATAAGACATGCTACAAACTATTAGCGAGCTGGAGCTAATCATAAGAAAGCAAAAACTACTAAGCATCCAAAGAAAACATACACTCTACATGAACGGACTAAGCATGCCCACAGTGATGAGTATATGTACAAAAAATAAACACAAATAGAGTTTGTTACCAGCCTCTTATCACGCCTCAAGTTGTCATTAATCCTCATTATTGCTCTTCACTTGTGTGGCTTGAATAATAATATGAAACCAATATTCCACTGAGGACTGCTGAACCCTATAGCAAACTCACAAAACCAAAGAAGAGCGACAAATATTTTTGGTGTTTTCGATTTTTAAACAAGAACCAAAAAGGGAAAACCAAGCAAAGCAAAATCTTTTTGGGTTTTTCGAATAGTTCAAACAAAGCAAAAAGGGAAAAACAAACCAAGGCAAAAGAAGAAGCAAACCAAAGAGAAACAACAGAAAATATTTTTGGTCTTTTTTGTTTTAGAAAGCAAAAGCAAAAGAAGAACGAAAACTAAAAAGAGAACGAAAACATGAATATACAAAGTACCGACGCAACATGATATGGAGATGAGTGCGGTGTCGGCGTACCTCCCCCCAAGCTTAGGCTTTTGTCCTAAGTGGGTATCAATCCATGTACAAATAGGGGTTCCAAGCGGGCGGATATTGGTAAGAATGGTCGTAGCCGGGCCCATGAGAAGAAGAAGAAGCTCCCCAATCATAAGCGGGCTTCTGATATGAAGATTCTCCCTCATTCGAGGGTTGGACCGAATCATCCGTGACCTCCCTCTAGTGTCCTGCTCCTGTTGGGAGAGCTCTCCAAAGTACGTGTCAAGCTCCTCCTCAGTGAGGGACCATCCTTCCCTGTTATCAAGGTTAAAAGCAGGTGCAGGCAAAAGAACAACACGCTCGGACTTGCTCTTTCTCCAACCAGCTTTGAGAAAGGTTATCTCATAAGATAACTCACTCATACTAGCCCACGAGGAAACAAATTTATGCTGTATCATGGAATTAAGATCAAGACTCTCTATGGGAAACTGTAGGTCTAGATGATGAGGCACTAAACCATGCAATGCTAGTAAACGAGAAGTAATGAGGCCTCCACAAATTCCACCTTTCTCACGGTTAGCAGCAAGACAGAAAGCTATCAAAGCATCCAAGTTGTAAGACCTATCTCGTCTAAGAGCAGCAGAGATAAATGCTAGATCAAACGAAGATAACTTATTGGCAGTTTTCCTAGCAAGAACACACTTGGCAATAAAGTAGGCAAAGTAGCGAATGGAGGGAAGATGAATGTTACATATTTTTCCACTCTCCTTCGAGAAGCTACTGCCTTGGCAAATTTCTGCATATAAATCCATGAGTGGTTCAGGTCTCTCCTTAATCTTCCTACATGATCCCCATTGAGGTACCTTAATAGCTGCACAAAAATCATTAAGAGAAAGGTTGACAACAATATTGTAAATTTTGTAATGGACCATGGGGTTAGGCAAAGAGTGACTAAATTGGAAATCCTGCACCACAGACATGGTTAGCTTCACAAATTGACAAGGTTCATCTTCCAAAAAGTGCTCTAACCTTGCATTAGAAACCAAAGTGTGGAAATCTTGTAGAATTCCTGCAGCTCTCATGAACTTAGAGCATGGATAAATGGAGGGAAAAACTTCCTCCTCCCGGTGGACCTTCATGATCTCAGGCACCCAAAGCTCATGTTGGTTTAGGTGGTGTTCACTTATCTTCTATTCTGAAATTTAAACACCTATTAAACAAGTGATTGTAAAGTAAATATAACGAAGGATTCTACTCATAGGGACTTGTAAGGGGACTAAACATGCATCAAAACTAAATCTCTAAGCATCAAACAAGCTTACAAGCTCTCATAACCAGTCACCTATAGCAGCAAAATACTCAAGATATAATCCACTAAACACAAATCTACTTGGACAAGGGGAGGAGTCACATACCAGGGAACAAATGCTCCAAATTTCAGCAAGAAAGAAGGGCTGAGCTAGGAGATCAAAAAAAATCGAGAGCAAGCACAGCAAGAACGCGATTTTGAGCAATGAACTGGACCTTATCGGGAGAGAGAAGAAAGTGGCAGGTGAGAGAGTTAGTGGGGGGCCAGGGGTGGCCCACACCAGGGCATGGCGCCACCCAGGGCTGGCCGCGCCACCAGGTGGTGTGCCGGCCTGGTGGGCCCCCTGGTACCTCCCAGGTACTCCTCTGCCCCTTTTTTCACACAAAAATTTAATATGAATTTTCTGGAATTTTTCGAGACACTTTATTTTTGGGCATTTTTCAGAAATAGGAGAATGATTTTTTGGCAGACAGATTCTTTTTTTTAAATGATGTAAAGACAAAACAAGGCTAGAACTACAAAAGTTCTAAGACACTCGAACATGCAAGCAACTAACGACAAAAAAGAAAACTAAACAAAAGCAAAAACTAAAATGCAAAGGATAGAAATAAACGGAAATAATCATAATGAAAACATTGTTTTGTCCAATGAAATCCTTTTGTTAACAAGGTTGATTGAGTCTTGCTACCAAAACAATTCCATATGTGACAAAACTTTGTATTCCACTAATGATTATGTTACCTCAACCTTGATAGCAATGGTCTCAACCATAATAGTTTCAAATTTTTCTCTTGGTATGGGACAATATATTTCTCCAACTTTAATGCCTTCAACATGTTCAATTGAATTCAAACCATAAGTCTTTTCAATCTTCTTGGGGAAATAGATAGTATGTTCCTTGTCATTAACATTGAAAGTCACCTTTCCTTGATTACAATTAATAGCAGCTCCTGTAGTATTAAGAAAAGGTCTCCCAAGAATAATAGACATATTATCATCTTCAGGCATTTCAAGCACAACAAAATCAGTTAATATCAAGCAATTATGAGACACTTGAACAAGTACATCCTCACATATACCCACATGAATAGTGGTAGATTTATCAGCCATTTGCAAAGATATATCAGTTGGTATTAATTTTTCTAGTTGAAGCCTTTTATAGAGAGAGAAAGGCATAACACTAACTCTAGCTCCCAAATCACACAAATTAGTTCTAACATAACTGTTCTTAATAGACCAAGGGATAGTTGGAATCCTTGGGTCTCCATGTTTCTTAGGGACCTTACCATTGAAAGAATAATTAGCAAGCAAAGTAGAAATTTCTTCATTAGGGATCTTCCTTTTATTCGAGACAATATCCTTCATATACTTTCAGTAAGGAGGCAATTTAATAGCATCCGTCAAAGGAATTTGCAAGAATAAAGGCTTCATCCACTCACAAAACTTATTATAGTGTTCATCTTCCTTTGACTTGTGTTTCTTATCAGGAAAAGGCATAGGTTTTTGGACCCAAGGCTCTCTTTCACTACCATGTTTCTTAGCAATAAAATCTTCTTTGGTGTATTTAGTATTCTTAGTGTGGTTTTCAGGTTCTTCTTCAACTTTTTCTTCATTAGGAACTTCATTTTCTTCATTACCACTTTCAGTTTCAGCATCAGAGATAGATATACTATTAGGATCTATAGCAGGTTCAAAGGGTTCTACAATAGTTTATGTTTCCTTTTCTTATGAGTAGAGCCACTATTTTCAGCTTGTTGAGAATCCTGCTTGATTCTTTTGGGATGCCCCTCAGGATATAGAGGATCCTAGGTAGCAGCTCCACTTCTAGTTCTAATTTCATAAGCATGTTTTTCTTTAGCAGCATTAACTAGCAAGTCATTTTGCACTTTAACGAGTTGATCTATTTGAGTTTGAACCATTTGAAAGTGTTTAACAATCATTTTAACATCATTAGAGGTTCTTTCCACAATATCTTTCAACTCAACAATAGCTCTAGTGTTTTTCATTAGATGATTTTACACCCTTTTATTAAAATTATCTTGCTTAACAATAAAGATATCGAATTCTTCAAAGCATTGATCAGGAGGTTTAGAGTAAGGGATATCACCTTCATCAAAGTGTTGGAGAGAGTGTACCTCAATAGTGGGTGAGTAGGGAATAGGCTTACATAATTCTTCTATAGGAGGTAAATTCTTGACATCTGCAGCTTTAATTCCCTTCTCCTTAAGACATTTCTTAGCTTCCTTCATCACTTCATCATTAACTCAATAACTCCCCTCTTCTTTGATGTTGGAATAGGCACCAGAATAGATGGTTCAGGTACAATTACTTCAGGTATAGCTTGTTTAGGAGGAGTCCAGTCTTCATAATTCTTGCTTATTTTAGCCATTAATTCCTCAGCTTCCTTAGGAGTCCTATTCCCGAAAACACAATCAACACAATTATCTAGGTATGTCCTAGATTCTTCGGTTAGTCCATTATAAAATATATCAAGAAGCTCATTCTTAGGTAGTGGACTTCCAGCCTGTGCATGAATCAAAGCACAAAACCTTGCCCAAGATTCAGGCAATACTGATACGTCCATTTTGCATCACTATTCTATGTCTTAATTCACTATTATTCATTGATATATCTCGTATTGAGAGGTGATACTTATGTTATTTCATCTATTTTTGCATGGTTGATGACTTTTGAAGCATGGACCGCTGTAGTTAGGATTCTGATGGAAAAGGTGCTGTTTGGAGGCAAAATTCACGAAGATCAGAGAATCCGGGAAAATATACGGAAAATCCTATTTTTCCAGAAGACTCAGGATGCCAGAAGATGGAGTGGAGGTGGGCCACAGGGGGCCCAAACCACCCCATGGCGCGGGCAGGCCTAGGACGTGCCTGGAGGTGGTGTGGCCGCCCTGGCCCACTCCAGCCTCTCTCCTCTGGCGTATATCATCCCCACGAAACCCTAAGACTCGGGGAGCGACCATAGAAAGATTCCGCCGCCTCTGCGGGGTGGAAAACACCGAGAGAGAAAGATCTCTCCGGCAGACAGATTTCTGCCGGGGGAATTCCTTCCCGGAGAGGGGAGATCGTCGCCATCAACACCACCATCAAGCTGGACTTCATCGGGATCATCATCATCATCATCACCACCATCATCACCATCAACACCCTCATCACCATCTCCATATTGATGTAACAATTGAGTTGAATCTTGCATAGTTCATAGGGGAAACTTTCGCGCTGTTGATTACTCCTTGTAGTTGATGATATTAAGTGAATCATTGAATTATTATTTATGTTCAGATTGTTATACATCATTATTCCATCTCTGATCATGATCCATATGATGTCTTGTGAGTAGTTCGTTTTGTTCTTGAGGACATGGGAGAAGTCTTGTTGTTAGTAGTGGAGTTGCGTTGAGAAAGATTCAATAGATTGTTATTTAAGTTGTGGTGTACTTCTTCTAGTGGTGTCATGTGAACGTCGACTACATGACACTTCACCTATATGGGCCTAGGGGAATGCATTGTGTATTTGGCTACTAATCGTAGGGGTTGCCGGAGTGATAGAAACCTGAACCCCCGTTAGGAAACCATTGCGCAAGGGACGTAAGGGTCTTAGAGTTTAAAGCTGTGGTTAGGTTTCTACCTTAATTACTTTCTTGTACTTACGGATGTTTGCAAGGGGTATAATCACAAGTATGTATTAGTCTTGGATGGGGCGGTACATTAGCACAGGTTCACCCACACAACACTTAGCAAGCTAAAGAAGATTAATCGACTATATGAAGCGAAAGCACTTGACAGTCTTCCCATGTGTCCTCGAGAACGTTTGGTCATCTATAGAAATACAACTAGCTTGTCCTTTGCTCCTAACAATGCTTTGCAGCAATTTATGGAAGATCATGAAAGTGAAATCTTCATGGAAGAAAGGAATGAGATTGACAGGATTCTCCGTGATCAACCTATGATGCTTAAGCACGACTTGCCTGTAGAAGACTTGGGTACCACGATGCCACCTAAAAAGGATCCTGTTTTCGATCTAAAACCTCTCCCTGATGATCTTAAATATGCTTATATTGATGATAGAAAGATATATCATGTTATTGTCAGCGCTAAACTTTCAGGAAAGGAAGAAGAAAGGTTATTGGAAGTTTTGAGGAAACATTGAGGAGCTATGGGCTATACTCTGGATGATTTAAAAGGGATTTCACCTACTATATGTCAGCACTCTATCAACATAGAACCAGATGCGAAGCCGGTAGTGGAGCACCAACGACATTTAAATCCTAGGATGAAGGAAGTGGTAAGGAATGAGGTATTGAAACTCCTTGATCCTGGTATTATTTACCCTATTGCTGATAGTGAATGGGTTAGTCGTGTTCATTGTGTTCCTAAAAAGGGAGGTATTACCGTTGTCCCTAATGATAATGATGAGCTTATTCCTCAAAGAATAGTGGTACGCTATAGGATGTGCATCGATTTTAGGAAAGTCAATAAAGTTACTAAGAAAGACCACTACCCGCTTCCTTTTATTGATCAAATGTTGGAAAGGTTGTCTAAAAAGACCCATTTTTGTTTTCTTGATGGTTATTCTAGTTTCTCCCAAATTGCTGTTAAACAACAAGATCAAGAAAAAACTACTTTTACTTGCCCTTATGGAACTTATGCTTATAGACGTATGCCTTTTGTTTATGTAATGCTCCTGCTACTTTCCAAAGGTGCATGTCTGCTATCTTTCATGGCTTTTGTGAGGAAATTGTAGAAGTGTTCATGGATGACTTTTCTGTCTATGGAACTTCTTTTGATAATTGTCTGCACAACCTTGATAAAGTTTTGCAGGGATGTGAAGAAACTAATCTTGTTCTTAATTGGGAGAAATGCCACTTCATGGTTAATGAAGGGATTGTTCTTGGGCATAAAGTTTCTGAAAGAGGCATAGAAGTTGATAGAGCTAAGGTTGAGGCAATTGAGAAGATGCCATGCCCAAGAGACATCAAAGGTATTCGTAGTATCCTTGGTCATGCTGGTTTCTATAGAAGGTTTATTAAAGACTTCTCCAGGATATCAAAACCCCTTACTAATCTTCTTCAAAAAGATGTACCCTTCGTTTTTGATGATGATTGTAAGGAAGCTTTTGAAACTCTTAAGAAGGCTTTAACTACAGCCCCTATTGTTTAACCGCCTGATTGGACTTTACCCTTTGAAATAATGTGTGATGCTAGTGATTTTGCTGTAGGGGCTGTCCTTGGGCAACGTATTGATAAAAAGTTAAACGTTATCCATTATGCTAGTAAGACTCTAGACGCTGCTTAAAGGAATTATGCCACTACTGAAAAGGAATTTCTAGCTATTGTTTTTTGCTTGTGATAAGTTTAGGCCCTATATTGTGGACTCAAAAGTAACCATTCAAACTGATCATGCTGCTATTAAATATCTTATGAGGAAGAAGGACGCTAAGCCTAGGCTTATTAGATGGGTACTGCTTTTACAAGAGTTTGATCTACATATAGTAGATAGAAAGGGTGCGGAAAATCATGTAGCTGATAATTTATCTCGTTTGGAAAACATCTCTTTTGACCCTATGCCTGTTAATGATAGTTTCCCGAATGAATAGTTAGTTGCAGTGGGAGTGAGCTCGCGAGGAAGCCCTTGGTATGCTAACTATGCTAACTTTATTGTCTCCAAGTATTTGCCTCCAACTTTTACAGCTCAGCAAAGAAGAAAGTTCTTCTATGATCTGAGACATTATTTTTGGGATGACCCACACTTATACAAAGAAGGAGTTGATGGTATTATGCGAAGATGTGTTCCAGAACATGAACAAAAAGAGATATTGTGTAAATGCCAAGGTAGTGCCTATGGAGGACATCATGCAGGAGATAGAACTGCACAAAAGGTACTACAATCAGGTTTCTACTGGCCTATCCTTTTTAAAGATGCAAGAAAATTTGTTTTATCTTGTGATGAATGTCAGCGTGTTGGTAATATTTCTAGACGCAATGAAGTGCCTATGAACTACTCTCTAGTTATTGAACCTTTTGATTGTTGGGGATTTGACTTTATGGGTCCTTTCCCTCCTTCGAAAGGCTAAACTCATATTCTTGTTGCCGTAGATTATGTTACTAAGTGGGTAGAAGCCATTCCTACAAAAAGTGCTGACGGGGAAACCTCTCTAAAAATGCTTAAAGATGTTATCTTTCCTAGGTTTGGAGTGCCTAGGTATCTCATGACTGATGGGGGTTCTCATTTCATTCATGGCAGTTTTAGGAAGACCCTCGCTAAATATGATGTTAATCATAGAATTGCTTCAGCTTATCACCCCCAAACTAGCGGGCAAGTAGAGTTATCAAATAGAGAAATTAAATCTATCTTGCAAAATACTGTTAATAGGTCTAGAAAAAACTGGGCTAAGAAGTTGAATGATGCTTTATGGGCTTATAGAACTGCTTATAAAAATCCTATGGGAATGTCTCCTTATAAAATGGTTTATGGGAAAGCTTGCCACTTACCCTTAGAGTTAGAACACAAAGCTTATTGGGCAGTAGAACTAAATAGAGATTGTAAGCTCGCTGGTGAGAAAAGATTATTTGACTTAAGTTCTTTAGATAAATGGAGGAGTGAAGCCTATGAGAATGCTAGGCTCTTTAAGGAAAAAGTTAAAAGATGGCATGACAAGCGAATACTTAAGAGAGAATTTCATGTTGGTGAGAAAGTTATATTGTATAGGTCTCGTCTTAGATTTTTTGCAGGTAAGCTACTATCAAAATGGGAAGGACCTTTCATCATTGAAGAAGTATACCGTTCAGGAGCAATAAAAATTTCTTCTCTAAAAGATAATACTACACAAGTAGTGAATGGACATCGACTCAAACACTATATTGCTGGAGATTCTTACAATGAAGATGTTGATGCCTTTCAAGTTATAACTCCAGATAAATTCATTGAGGACCAAATTCAGAGACCTGCAGAGTCTGTTTTCATGTAGGTAACAGTTCTGGTAAGAAAAGTTCCGCGAAAATACAATACAACTATATTTTTGCAGTTTTCAGTCGATAAGGAAAGTTTCGAAGCAAAAAAGGGACGGAACCGCAGCCGGGGTGGCCCACACCACCCCATGGCGCGGGCCCACCCCTGGCCGCGCCACCTGGTGGTGAGGCCACCCAGGACTCCTCCTTCGACCCGTTTTCTCCCAGTACTTTCCTTTTGATACGAAACTTCGTAATATATACCCCCCGGATCCCCCGAGGTTCGTATATCGTGTTTTTGTCGTGTTTTTGTTTCGATCTGTTTCTGCTAGGTAGAATCCCAGATTTGGAGCCACAATGTCTTCCTCTGGATCATCCAAGGGAGATTCCTTAGAAGATATCGTCAACCCATACATGAGAGAATTGAAGATTCATCCCAAGGAGTTGTTGCTCGAAGGTGGTGAGGTCCGGATTAAAGAGGTTCAAGGCCCTAAAGGTGAAGGAAGTCTGGAGGATAGGATGGAAGCACTGGAGCAAGAAGTCTTTAGGTACAAGAAGATGGCGGAGCGCGAAGTGGATATCATCCATAAGATTTGCTCCGAACTCATCTCCGAGCACCAAAAGGAGACTACTGAACTCAAAGACGAAGTCCTCTCACTCTGCCAAACAACCAACGAACTGCAGGCACAGTTCTATGATGTTCAAAATCAAAACTGTGAGTATGAGGCTAGATTTAAATGCATAAGTGTTGCTACAAGTTTCAGGATGTTGGAAACCACGATGTCCTTTGTTGATGGGAAGCCTTTACCTTGGAAGACGGACGAAGATGAGAAGATACCACCACCACCGAAGGAGTAATTCGTCATCAGGTTTGGCATCCCCTTAGTTTGTTCCAAGCTTGGGGGAGTGCCGCGGTATCATATCACTATCTTCTGTCTTTTTACCTTATTAGTAGAGTCATATCATGAATAATTGAGTTATTATATAGTATGGTTTGCATTTTGGAAGTGTCCCCTCTCTCGTTAGTTATGTATCCCTTGGTGTGAGTTTCCGTTATGGAATATTAATGAGAAGTTATATCATTCACCCTTTTGCATAGCTTGTGTTAGTTTTCAATTCGTGGTTATATGATTGATCTTGTTGTTAGTATTGGTAGCACTTTGGGATCATTGAGTTAATTTAGTTGGTTTTGGAAAACCTGGCTCGGTCAGTAGCAACACCTTTTTGAGAGTTGAAAGAAAAGGATAGAAGTACTCTAGAGAAAAATAATTTCATCATCTTTCTTTCTTGATTTGCTCATAAGTCTAGTATTCTCTAGTTAAGATCTTTTGTGTTTCCAAGGAAGATTGCATGTTTGTTTTTATCATTTGTATGTTTGTTTGTTTCCTTCAACTCTTGTACTTGCTACCCAGCCTTGCTAGCCAAAAACCTGTACTGAGAGGGATTTCTTCTCGTGCATCCACTCCTTTAAACCAAAACCCTTGCCATTTGCGTCCACCATACCTACCTAGTAGCATTATTGCTATTCCAAGTAAATTCTTGTTTTTTCTACCTCCCAAATTAAACTTGTTATGCAAAAATTGGTGATTAAAGCTCTCACGAACTTGATGGCACACTTTACTTTCTTGCATCTAATAAACCTGAACCATTGTGAACTCTCCATGAAAGTTATATGCTTGCAAATTATAGGCTGGGGATTAGCAGAACCAAGCTGTCACGGGGAACGCTTTCAACACTTGTAGATATATATCCAGTTGATACCTTGCTCTTTTGTTTGTGGATGTCGTCGGTGTGAAATAAAAGGGGAGCTTGTAAGTCCATGGAGTTGTGTATGTGTGTTAGAGAAACGTCTGGGCCGTTGGTCTAATCCATGCTGACATGGTGGAAACATGCAGCGTAACCATAATGATATCTATGAAGCATTCTTCTTATAAAAAAGAGAGAGATAGCTATTGAGAAAAAGAAAAGAAAAAAAAGAGATACCATGAAAAGAGGAAAGAGAGAAAAAAGCATCATTTTCCCATGGTAAATAAGAAGATTACTGAGATACTCATTGTCTGCTTGCCTTGTCATTTTGATATGGGGATTCTTCCGCATCATCGGGCAAGGGGTACCCCGTTGGCGGTTCTCAATGATACGCACATACTTACGATGACAAGAACTTACCGGTAACTAAAGTTGAGTAGCATGAGGAGCGGCCCTCGTACTCAAGGGACTTGGGATTTTCAGTTTATAGTATGTCAAGCATATAACTCAGATTGGACCTCACTTTCACTTTAATCACCTAAAGATGCCTATGATAGGGGCAATGAGAGCTGAAAGCTAGTAAGTATCATATTTTTGGGAGCTCTTTATGAGACTTGCAATCCCTGCTTCCCTCTTTGAAGGGCCCTTTCTTTTTACCTTGTAGTTGAGTCAGTAAACCTATTCCCTTCTATCTCAGCAAGTATTTTGAGTTGATGTGTTTCATTCATTCATATGATGATTTATTCAATCATGTTTCTTATGTTCCTTGTTTTGCACATTGCTCTTATCTTGATGTTTACTACTTTGAAAGCTTTCATTAAAAACCAGCTATTTGTAAACTCCAGCAAATTATCAACTATTCTTCGACCAAGAGCTAAGTTTGCCATTACCAATTATGATTTACTCTATGTATCTTTATTGTGTTTCCTTTACTCATTGCAAGTTGAGTTATATAATAGTGAGTTGTCTTCTATTATGATCTATGTATTTGATGAATGTGATGCTTCTTGTCCGTATTCTTTTTTCGACTCTTCACTCCATAAACCTGAGGTCATGTTTATTGAGCTCAGTTTCGCTTGGGGACAAGCAAAGTCTAAGCTTGGAGGGAGTTGATACGTCCATTTTGCATCACTATTCTATGTCTTAATTCACTATTATTCATTGATATATCTCGTATTGAGAGGTGATACTTATGTTATTCATCTATTTTTGCATGGTTGATGACTTTTGGAGCATGGACCACTGCAGTTAGGATTCCGATGGAAAAGGTGATGTTTGGAGGCAAAATTCGCGAAGATAATAAAATCCAGAAAAATATACGGAAAATCCTATTTTTCCAGAAGACTCAGGATGCCAGAAGATGGAGTGGAGGTGGGCCACAGGGGGCCCACACCACCCCATGGCGCGGGCAGGCCTAGGGCTCGGCTGGAGGTGGTGTGGCCGCCCTGGCCCACTCCAGCCTCTCTCCTCTGGCGTATATCATCCCCACGAAACCCTAAGACTTGGGGAGCGACCACAGAAAGATTCCACCGCCTCTGCGGGGCGGAAAACACCGAGAGAGAAAGATCTCTCCAGCTGATAGATTTCTGTCGGGGGAATTCCTTTCCGGAGAGGGGAGATCGTCGCCATCAATACCACCATCAAGCTGGACTTCATCGGGATCATCATCATCACCACCATCATCACCATCAGCACCCTCATCACCATCTCCATATTGCTGTAATAATTGAGTTGAATCTTGCATAGTTCATAGGGGAAACTTTCCCGGTGTTGATTACACCTTGTAGTTGATGCTATTGAGTGAACCATTGAATTATTGTTTATGTTCAGATTGTTATACATCATTATTCCATCTCTGATCATGATCCATATGATGTCTTGTGAGTAGTTCGTTTTGTTCTTGAGGACATGGGAGAATTCTTGTTGTTAGTAGTGGAGTTGCGTTGAGAAAGATTGAATAGATTGTTATTTAAGTTGTTGTATACTTCTTCTAGTGGTGTCATGTGAACGTCGACTACATGACACTTCACCTATATGGGCCTAGGGGAATGCATTGTGTATTTGGCTACTAATCGTAGGGGTTGCCGGAGTGATAGAAACCTGAACCCCCGTTAGGAAACCATTGCGCAAGGGACGTAAGGGTCTTAGAGTTTAAAGCTGTGGTTAGGTTTCTACCTTAATTACTTTCTTGTACTTACGGATGTTTGCAAGGGGTATAATCACAAGTATGTATTAGTCTTGGATGGGGTGGTACATTAGCACAGGTTCACCCACACAACACTTAGCAAGCTAAAGAAGATTAATCGACTATATGAAGCGAAAGCACTTGACAGTCTTCCCATGTGTCCTTGGGAACGTTTGGTCATCTATAGAAATACAACTGGCTTTTCCTTTGCTGCATAAAGGATTGGGCCACTTGCTGCATTTATTCCTACTATCTTTTATTTACTCGTACTTTGTTTACTTGCTTTATCGAAAACCCCTAAAAATCCGTTTGCTAAGTATTTGCAGAGAATTCCTGATCCATACCACTAGCCAGCACCTTCTGCTCCTCGTTGGGTTCGACACTCTTACTTATCGAAAATACTGCGATACACCCCCTATACTTGTGGGTCATCAAATACCTCTTTTTCTCCCTGTTTAAAATCAAAAAGTTCCTGCAAAATAGCATGTCTAGCACTAGGAGGAAAATATTTCTATAGGAAAGTATTAATCAAGCACTCAGGGCTATCAATAGATCGAGGAGGTAAATTACTAAACCAAGTTTTAGCTTCTCCTTTCAGTGAAAAGGGGAAGATCTTGGCAACAAAGTAAGTACGCATCTTAATATCATCAGAAAACAAGCCACTCATGGTAGAAAGTTCATTCATATGTGCTACCGCACTTTCATTCTTAGTCCCACAAAAAGGTTCTTTCTCAACAATAGCTATGTAAGATAGATCGAGAGAGAAATCATAATCTTTATCTGTAATGTTTATGGGAGAAGCAACAAATTTAGCAATAGGAGACAATTTGGATCTAATAGTATGCCTCTCAAGGAGACTCTTAGTAGTGCTCCTATCATGGGTGTTTTTACATTCTTTAATAAATTCATCGGTCATCTCAACATAACCATCTTCAATATCATAACTTTCACTAGACTCACGTGAACTAACAGGTGTGGTAGTGTCTTCATTAGGAGTTTCAATATTTCTAGGTATAGTTCTAGCAATCGTAGCATCTAGGAAATGACCTAATGAACCACTCTTATCAAGCACAGTAGAAGCAACATCATAACCATCAGAAGTTTTAGATTCAGTTCTAGTAGCAGTGTGTGTATCATGTGTATGTGGTGGTGTAACGAGCTTACTTATAACAGACGGTGAATCAAGAGCAGCAGAGGTGTTCAGAACCGTACCTCTTCTTGTAGTGGATGGTAAAATAAGAAACTTGCCATCACGAGACTTACCCATGATGGATGGATAGCAGCGGACAATAGAGAATTTAAGTGAACTTAATAAATAAAGCTATGCTCCCCGGCAACGGCGCCAAAAAATAGTCTTGATGACCCACAAGTATAGGGGGTGTATCGCAGTATTTTCGAGGGAAGTGAAACCCAATTTATTGATTTGACACAAGGGGAGCCAAAGAATATTTATAAGCCTTAACAACTGAGTTGTCAATTCAGCTGCACCTGAAAACAATCTTGCTGACAGCAGTTTATCAGTAGCAATAGTTTTGTAGTAGGAATAGTAAAGTAGCAGCAGTAGTAAAGTAAAGACAGCAGTAACAATAGCAGCAAACAGTAGGATTCGAGTGGGGTAGGCATAGGGATGGATGGACGGGCGTTGCATGGACAAGACAATTCACATAGTAATCAGAACATAAGGCAATTGCAGATAAATAAGATAAAGCATCCAAGTACTAGATAATCCTAGGCATGTGTTCCATATAGTCATATGTGCTCGCAATGAGAACTTGCACAACATCTTTTGTCCTCCCAGCCCGTTTGCAGCGGGGCCTCAAGGGAACTACTGGCAATTAAGGTGCTCCTTTTAATAGAGCACCGGAGCAAAGCATTAACACTCCGTGAACACATGTGATCCTCACATCAAAGCCATTCCCTCCGGTTATCCCGATTTTTGTCACTTCGGGGCCATTGGTTCCAGACGACAATGTGTGTATACAACTTGTAGATAAGACCAAAAACAATACTATCATAATGAATCAATAAAATGTTCAGATCTGAAATCATGGCACTCAGGCCCTAGTGACAAGCATTAAGCACAACAAGTCGCAACAAAGTCATAAAGCACTAATAAAAGATACTAGGCACCATGCCCTAACAATCTGATGCCATTACATGAACAATCTCATCCAATCCCTACCATCCCCATGGCCTACAGCGGGGGATTACTCACTCATAGATGGGGGAAACATGGATGGTCGATGGAGAAGCGATGGTGATGATGATGGCGATGATCTCCTCCATTTCCCCGTCCCGGCAGGGTGCCAGAATGGAGTTTCTGGTGCTATTTCGTGGAATCTGGTGGTGGCGGCGGAGCAGAACTCCTTCTGGAAAAACGTCGACCCCCCCCCCCCCCCCGAAGTTTTTAGATCAGAAGGCTCCTTATAGGCGAAGAGAGAGGCCGAGGGGGTGCCTGGGGGGCCCACACCACCCCTGGCGCGACCTAGCTTGGCCCGCGCCACCAGGTGGTGTGGCCACCCCCTGTCTCTTCTCCGTCTCGTATTCTGGCTCCTGGAGTCTTCGGGTGAAATAGGATTTTGGCATATTTTTCGGGATTTTTCCTGATAGTTGATTTTCTGCACAAAAAGTAGACACCAAGGCAATTCTGCTGAAAACAGCGTCAGTCCGCGTTAGTTGTATCCAAATCACACAAGTTTAGAGGAGAAACAATAGCAAAAGTGTTCGAGAAAGTAGATACGTTTTGGATGTATCACCCAGCATACCACTGCATGATGTAGTACACTATTGTCGTTGACATAGCACCAATGAAACACCGTTCACTAGTATTACATCCCTCGGAGTGGTACAACAGAAACACAGCAGGTCCAAGACATGACTAAAGATTACAACTCAACTCTTTACAGAAGATCTAGAGAAAAACCAAAATCCAAATGTGGTACATATAACACACATCATTCTAAGCCCGAAATATAGTAGTTGAGTATAATACCTCTAGAATTCGGGCTTAGTTGTGTAGTATATGACACCTCCTAGTATAGGTTTACTCCGTGATACTTAGCACTTAGGGGTTAAACTACTCTTTGTCTCATTATTTACCCAAACTGCCCAATTGCAACTGGATAATTTTGAGCAAAGTGGTCTCACTTTGGTTCTGACTAACCTCTTACCTTTCTTTCGGGACTAGTAAAGACGATCAATTTTCCATTCTATCGTAAAATATCCTCACATGATCTCTCAAAACTACTACAAAATTGTAGTTACTACCTTAATCTAAAAATTATCATAAGATTATGACACCTATGACTTCTATCATAGACCTACACTGTTCTTCTCTTACTGTTGTTACAAGATTATTATTGAGTACTTGTCCTAATTACAGACTTATCATGGTCTCAGAGCTATTCTCACCATGAACTTGTTAAGATTTAACTAGTCATCATGATTGAAGAGCTAACCTCACCATGAAGACTCTTCTTCTTAGTTTACTATTAGTGATTCTTAACAGAATTCTACTCCATCACATGGAATTCTTAAGTGAATGCCACATGATTTACTTCCAATTGTATCTATACATACTCTAATGGTCTTGATCATGTAGCCTATCATTACCATCTAGTGAAAAGTTTTTTCTACTTTACATGGATCATATGCATAGACTACACCATTTAAATTACTCCACCTGATATCCTATTCTTAGTCCTAATTTTCTTTGATATTTTAACTTACTTAAGATATCTTAGTGGTGTTATACCTATTTAGGGCTACTCTAAAATGACATTTCTCTAGAGAAGACATATAACTACTCCTTAAGAAAGATGATAAAGATCCAACTTAAGTGTGAAAAGGTTTATCCTCAAGTGGATACCCATCACAAGCCTTAGTTTAGATAAGATGGCTCCTATAGTCACTATCGAACCTATAGATCTTCCTAAAAGGGTTTTAATCCTAAGGTCAAAGCATATGCTCTGATACCAGCTACGGTGACCCAGCATACCACTGCATGATGTAGTACACTATTGTCGTTGACATAACACCAATGAAACACCGTTCACTAGTATTACATCCCTCAGAGTGGTACAACAGAAACACAGCAGGTCGAAGACATGCCTATAGATTACAACTCAACTCTTTACAGAAGATTCAGAGAACACTCTAGGTTAAAGAGAGAGAAAGAACTTCCTACAAAGAAGAACCAGAAATAATAACTCAGAACTAACTAGTAACTAAGACTAGTATCTACACTATTTCGCTTGTAAATGCTGCTATTGCATTGCTCTACAAAAGTAGGTTTTATGGCTAGAGTATCTTCTCATATCTAATCAGAACTTCGTCTTCACTTTGGTTGATGTATATGTTGACTTCATTGACTTTCTTGATTGACTAGATCTGTGCATGAAGTTTGACTTGATGTGCAAATGCATGCTGCATCATCAAGTTATTGCTTAATGTTAGAGGCCTAGATAGAAAAGGGAAATCGTGTAAGGGAGTGACGAGTTCCGAAGATCAAGATGAAGACTGCTGGAAGAAGGAAGTTAAATATAAGAGGTATCAACACTATTTTGAAGGATGGATCAATCCCAACTCCCTATGAACTGGCAATAAGAAGGAATATTAGTACATAGAAGGTGTAGCAACATTAAGGAATGAACTTAAGTTCACTCAAGATAGGTGATGTTGCTAAGAAGCTAATGGAGTAGTTGTACCAAGTTCATGGAAGTAGCATGAAAGGGTGCAAAGAAGAAGTTTTGAAACAAACGTGGTATTCAAGCTCTGACAACTCAGAGAGAATGCCAGAAGAAGTCAAAAACCCGTAGAGTAATTCATACACCAAGGAGGATCCGTAGTTGATATCCGTAGCTGATATCCTATCAGTTTAGCTAACCAGGTCATCTTTGTGTAATTTAAAGAGCATAGAACTTGGCCTAAGTTAAAGAGACATATAGAAGTATAAAGATTTAAGCGATCGACTTTCGAGATGTTTCGTGAGATCGGGTTTATCAATGAGAATAATTTCTAAGAAGATAAAAGTAAGACAAGTAACGTTGGAAGATTCATTTCGGAGATCCACAACTATGTGGGTATACCGCAGATTCTTTCATGAGACCTTGTACCACCTCTATGTGTAATAAATAAACAACATGTTTGTGAGCATTGCATACATGCATTACACTTGCAATTGGTTCTAATCAAGAGACAAAGTATAACCCTAATGCACTATTTTCTCCCCTCTCTTTTGACCCTTCTAAAAATGGGTTCTATTTCGAAAATCCAAAATATTTTGGACTTTGACTTGAACCAGGGTTCAATTATGACCTTGGGAAATGAATTCAAGTTTTGGTTATATTTTTGAAATTGTTCAAAACAGAGCTTTGTTTAAAAATTCAAATAGAAATGAGAAAAGTGAAAAAGAAAAAGAATTTCAGAGAAAAAATAACAAAAACCAGTCTGGGCCTTCTCTCTCTCCCTAGGCCTTTTAGCAGCTCGAGCCAGCCCACCCGGGGCCCAAGCCAGCCTAGTTGTGGCCCGATACCGTTTCGGCCAGCGTCGTCTTCGTCGACGATGAAGCGATGATTCACAGTCGCCAGCGATGCCGTCCGCCGCCGCGGCCGTGCCAAGATACGTGCCACTGCCCCTGGAGCCTACAAGTACCCCGCCGACGCCTCTAGGAGAACCCTCGCACGCCACTTCCCCCTCCCCTTCCTCCTCCTCGCCATGGCCGCCGAACCCTAGCTTCGGGTCGTCGCCATCCTCACCGTTTCCGTCCACCCCATCCCAAACGGAGGCCACCGATGGCATCCCCGTGGTCGACTCGCTCTCCCTAGCTCCTTCTCGCCCGCGCATGCACCCCAAATCGAGCGAAGCGATAGCACCGGCCGCCGCCAGTAGCCGCCGTTCCAATGCTCGCCTTGCCTCGTCGTCAAGCCCGACACGATCCCGATGAGCTTCTAATCCGTGTGGTGCCTTCCGTTCCGTCCCTCGACCTCTGTAGCGCCTCGCCCGCGCAAGCCCGACCCCGCCGCCGCGGTAGCTCGCCGCCGGCCACGCTCCGGTGACCAAACCGGGCGGGGCTAGTGCTGGCTTGCTCGCCGTCTCCACGCGGTTCCAGCGCACCCAGGCGCGCATCCAGGCGCGCCCTGGTTCGCCGCCGGCGACCACCGCCTGGTGGCTCCGCCGTGGGTGACGTGGCGCCTGCGTGTCTACCACGTGGCCCCGACGTGGCCACATCGTGGCAGTGACGTGGGCATGGCCACAGTGACGTTAGCGTGATGTCACGCTGACGCCATAACCCTTTTTATTTTCTGTTTTTATTTAAATCATATATGACAGGTGGGTCCTATTTGTCAGATATTTAATAATTTCAGAAATGTTTTTAATTTGGGAAATTGAGTTAAATCTTTGGAAATTCATAACCAATTTATTTTAAATCATAAAAATGTGTATAATATATCAAAATGTTCAGAAAAATGAGCTCTATCATTTAAAAAGGTGAGACGAACATGACCGGAAGTCGCGTAGAGGTCGCGAAATGGCCATTTTGTTGGTCGATGGTCGATTAACAAGGTCGCCATGGCCGGAGACTACTCGTCGGTAAACATGTTGGGGCCCTTAGTTCTGGGGACCCCTAGCTCCGCGACGGTCGATCTACGACATAACCATCCTCCGAAGCCTCCGTTTCCGAACAAATTGAGCTCGGCACGGCCGAAAAGAACCTTGAATCGGCGGTAGGATCGAAATAGTTGTGGTGGTTCTGCGGCTCGACTCTGGAAACGGCAGCCCCCGACGAGCGACACAGAATGGGGAGGAGGGCGGAGGAGGGTACATCCTCGCTCAATTGGCTCACCTGCCAGCCTTGGCAAAGGTCGGACTAATTGTACTTGTGCCCTAAGAAGTAAGATCGGTATGAATTTTGAGAATACTATCTTTTGCTAACATTTGGTCCAAGGCGTATCAGATTTTTGGCCTCAAACAGTAATGGCTTCACCATTCTTTCTCTTTCTCTAAAAAGTTGGGTCTTGTGAACTTTTTGGTCTGTTGGTTTTTTTTCTTGTTTCCTGCTCGGATAAGCCGAAGTTTTCTATTCACCGTTTTTATAAACAAAGCACATAGTTCCGCCGACGAACCAACAACTTTTAGCAAAATGTTAGAATAAATAAGGCTCAAAATTGCATCTTTGAAAGAAGTGGCAAGAATTTGAGATAAACAACATGGCAAGCAGCAGTGGCCAAACAAGCTCTCGAGCTGAAATGATGGTGAGGCGCCACATGCACAACTTCCGAGGCATCTGTTCATCATATTCCATTTCACTTGTCTTCTATTCTTCCAACCTTTTCTGCTTGGAACAAACTGGTGTGGTTTTTATTATCATCACCTCCAATTACAAGTGACCTTGGAAAGGCCTCCTTATCTTCTTTTGGTCCAAGACTGAACCAAAAGCAGCTGCACACTGACAGAAAAAAAAAGCACTGGCTAGTAGTTCTAATTTCATTTCCGATTAGTACTTCTTTATGGTTTGGGATTAGTGCTAAAGCTGACTGTGATTAGTGGGGTCTAATTACTCTCAAGTGCCATAATAAGCCTGCCTTTTGAGCTCACCATTGTTTGACCAATGACCAGCTTCTTGACCAATTGAATCCAAAACATATTCTTGTAATATACTACTAGTACTTACAAAACACAAAGGGACAAAGCAACCACAAACTAATGAAACTGGCTTCAACTTTAGAGACAACAATCCCTTTGTATTCTTCATTTTCTGTTCTTCGGTCCGTTTGACTAATAATACAAACTCTGTAAAGGGAAGATGACAAACAAATCCAAAATTTGCGTAACTTCTGTTCTCCAGGTTTCTAAAACAGATGTTGCTAGTATATGGATTAATTTGACTTGCCTCTTGTACAATGCAAGCAAGCTGAAGGGCAGGTGATTTAACAATGTGCATAGGGCAGTGACTTTTGCGATCCGTCCTCTTATCGAACGGCGCAAAGCCGTAGATTTAACGCGTGATTAATGTGGGTCAGTGTGAGATGATCTCGACATGCACATGGTTAGGTGTAGCCTAGGATGCTTAGCCATCAGTGATTAATTAGGTGGCCGCAAAAGTTTTGCTCTTGTCAGTTTCTTGAAGGTGTAGGTGTTCAAGCTGGGAGAGACTCCAGATTTTGCAGCAACCTCTGCCCCTGAATCAACTAAACAATGATCTCATGTGCAGGTTCTTGCTTGCCTGATTGCAAGCAGCAGCTTTTGGTGACCTGAACAGTAGCAGCAGCTAGCTGCCCGTTTGGCTGCAGCATTCGGCCCTTAATTAGCATTTAGCTTCTGACCTCAACTTGTACTAGTTAATTCGCCTATTTGTAGTGGATTCAGTGAACATGTGTAGGTGAATAATTTTGCAGAGTCCCAAGATGCTGCTAGTCCTCCAAAACCTAGCAGTAGCACTGTTCCTATCTGATGACTGATTAAACTAGAGAGTCACAGTGTCAGCAGTAGTAGTATTTGTCATATCTATCTATCTCAATTATTGTCAGTAGAATGTCTAGCTGCTCCAGTGGAGCTGTACTATACTCTTGTTATATCAGTGTGCTAGCTCAATGTGGTAGCATTTGTTCTATTTGGAATCTGGAGTGCTAGAGGTTCTTGATTTTTCAATGTGGTAGAGCATTGTAGTAGTACATTGTACCACCAGTAGGAGTAACTGCTAACGTGGTCAGTCATCTAACTGCAGTCAACTGTACAATGAAATTAATCAGTCATGGGGATCAGTGAACTTTCACCGTGTCTCAATTGATCATGAGTGACTAAGGTCAACATTTGTGTTGAACATCACACACTCCAGTGGTGAATGGCACCAAAAGTAAACGTGTTGCTGAGCGGCTGAGCAGTTCATACATGCCCCTGACCAGGGGGACAGTCTTTGTGCATGATAAAAAACTAGGGTTATCAGCAGCAGCCTATGAGTTTATACAAAGCCTAGCTATGGATACATACAAGTGATTTTGGGGTCTCAAGATAGGGGGAAACTTGGTGGCAACTCAAAGTTGTGAACTGGTAATAACTCTTGCTTGAACTTTTGCGGTGCATTGTCAAACTCGCAAGTTTCCAAACGAAATAAGTCAAAGTTACTTACAAAGTAACAACATCCATGTGAACATGAAAGGTTCAGACCGTAGTAGAGTTTGTGTTCATCCTGCTAGCAAACGGTAGTGCATTTATCAAACTTCCAAATTCAAAATAAAATAAACTAAGCAAAGCTATTTTCCGAACTGTCACAAACAAGCACAGTAACAACATTCAAATAAAAATGACAGTTCTAGATAGTACAGTTGTGTTAGTTTATCCTGCAAGGCCGGAGCTGCAAGTGTACAGCTGAACAATAGTGCAGAAGTTTCCACAGTTCCCAGTGCAGATTATACTTCCAGACATATACTGTATATCTTTCCCAGCAGTGTTGTCGTCATCATCAAGACATGCTTGCAGCATATAAGCTGCTTATATATAGAAGAAGTACCCTAATCATCAACCCAGACTTTCCCACTGATATATAATTATAGTATATAACTTGTAGGATCAGAATTAACACTGATAAAAACTTCAGTACAGGTTAATCGGTTTCCTCCATAACTTCCTGCCACTCTAGCTAGCTAGCTTTGATCGGGCGCGCGAATTAATCGTCTACTAATTGGCACCCTGCTGGGGCATGATCGATTTCCACCACAGACGGTTTCGGATTCTCTTAGTCGATCTAGGGAAGCATATGCAAGCAAGACGCATGGTTTGATCGACGATGCTCTCTTCTAGAGGGAGTAGTTGGAGCTTCTCATCATGGCCTGGGCCAGGTACTGGAGCTCCCCGGCGCCGACGCCCCCGTCCGCCTTGCCGCCGCAATGCTGCTGCAGCATGGACATGGAGACGTCGCCGCCCATGAGCTCCGGCAGAAGCGCGGCGCCGCTCCCGGCGAAGGCTCCGGTGCTAGTGTCCTGCTGCCGGAGCATGGCCGCGATGCTGCTGCTGTCCGGCCACTGCTGGTGGTGTTGGGTGATGGGCGAGGCGCTGCTCTGGACGCCGCACGCCAGCTGCGCCTTGGCCTGCATCAGCTGCGCCTGCAGGATCGCCACCTGCGACAAACAAGACACTAATCAGCAAGAACGTCCATGGCGGGCAGAATTGGCCAGGGCAGCCAGGCTAACTGGTCGGTCGAAGGAGAAGGAAGAAGGAAGAAGTGATCGACGGACCTGCTGCTGGAGCGCGAAGATCTGGGCGACGCAGCCGTAGACGGGGTCGCGGAGCCGGGACTGCGCCTCGTAGGTGATGGTGACGACGGCCTCGCAGCGGTCGGCGGCCGGGAGGTGGGCCAGCAGCTTGGCGGCGTTGCTGGCGCCGAAGACCTTGTGGATGGCCGCGAACCGGGCCGCGCCCTGGTCGGTGCTGAAGTAGGGCGCGAAGACGCACTCCGCCACGCACCGGCGCCGCAGGAACTTGCACGCCCCGCACGGCGAGCCCGCGCCCGCCGCCACGCCGGCATTGGCACCGCCACCACCGCACGCCGCCATGCCTAGTATGCAAGATAGAGCAAGAAACAAGGATCGGTCGGTCGAGGAAGAAGGGAGATGTGTTCTGCTCTACTGACTGGAGCTACTGGGCTGGGAGCGGGACTGCTTGTTACCGGGCGGTGCGAGCTGAGAGCGACTGGCAGATATTTATAGAGGCCGGGATGGCTCGGTGAAGGAGGAGAAGAAGGGTGGAGACGATCGATCGACAAGTAGGGCAGCATGTCGGTTCGTAGGGAGCAAACGTGTAAATGCTGTGTTGAATAGAAGGACCCGGCCGGCTTCATCTCCTAAACTAATCACATTGGATTAAGCAGTAAATAAAATACACTTACAAAATGCATGGCACTGCTCAATGTCCATGATGCAGCTGGACGGCCAAGCAAGCATGTGGTTTTCAGTAATGTTTTCATCACCTTTTGTTTGTTTGTCACACACATCACTGGTTGCAGATTAATCAGGAGATGCTGGAATGTACTACTAGTACAAAGGGATCAATCAATCAGTCGGTAGTCAAACTTGCATTTGAAAAAAACCAATTGTAAAACCAGGCGAGTGTGTGTGCACGAGTAGTACGTAGTTGGGTGGGCATGATAAATAAACAAAGCATTTCGCGCCGGACGGCCGCACTTTGGCGTGCATAATGGTCGACGACCACCACCTGCATATCCCCAATGGATTTATCCGGCGTTGGTGGCTTAGCTAGCATCTCTTCAGGACATTCAGTGGTACATAGATCGATTAAGAAAGCTCCGACAATGAGAAGTAACACATGTACTACATAGATTTGTTCTCAATTTCTCTTTAAACTCACAGAGATTTTATCACTTAACACCACATGTTGGGGTCTTTTTATCACAGAACCACAACTTTAGTATATTTTTTCACAAAACACCAACTTTTGTGATAATCTTTTTCACAGAACACAGAATACGTTATTAGATCATTTGATAACCGATTAGTGCGCTTGATAACTTTTATTTAGCTTTGATCGAGGTATAGATGTAGTTCCTATCTAAAGTTAATGGTTTTAGATTGCTTGTTGCATATTTCGTTATCGGATTTTGTAATTTCATGAAAAAGAGTGGGAGGAGAAGTTGATTTATTTTTGTTTCATGCTGCTATTTCATTTTGCTTGAATTAAAAACTGTACTGGACATTGTTAATAACCACTGTTTATATTTGTTTAGATTGGAGGATTATGGGAGGTTTCTGCCCATGGGAGAGAGATGATGTTCAGGTCGAACCATTTGACATTTTGAATACTAAACACTAGTCTGGTTGAAAATTGTTAGCACTCGTCTGTTTGAAATTTGTCAGATCGTGGTTAATCTTTCGGAAAATATATTGTGTGGTTAAAAATTATCAGAGATGTGGTTCATCTTTTGGTTAAAAATTGTGAGATAATTTTCCGTATGGATTAAAGAACCGATCTAGACCGTTTGTGTCTTGTCACGGTGGCGTTCTGGCATGTAGGCCCATCGCACTAATCAGTTATCAAACAGTCTAATAACATATTCTGTGTTTTGTGCAAAAGATTACCACAAAAGTTGGTGTTTTGTGAAACAAAATACAAAAGTTATGGTTTTGTGATAAAAAAGACCCCAACATGTGGTGTTAAGTGATAAAATCTCAAACTCACAAGTATTATTTTCGTTTTTCTTCGAAATAACACAAGCTCTCCACTCCTGTATATATATGTAAGAGTTTTTCTTTAGGAATGTAGATAGAATATTATAACCTTATAAAAGATCTACATAGTACTATTGCTAAAGCTAATATACTAGGGTGATTTTTTATTTCTGCAAACAAATAGCCATGTTAAAGCAAAAGGCAGTGAAACCACGAGGACAGAGAGATGGAAAAGAGCATCATCGCATACGGGGGAGTCTTCCAACCGTGTTCGGTTTCCTCCTCCCTCACGCATGACTTTTTGCACGAGTTTCGGACTTCCAGGTCGACCGGCCAGTCTCGTTTTCTGCTCTACCTGCCTTCTCCTCTCCTCGTCATCTTCCCTGAGACCGAGACGCTGACGACCCAGAAAATACATTCATTACCACCAGCAAATGAAAACCCCCAAGCACGTCCACACGTGCACACCAAGCTTGCACGCACGCACGTACGAGTGCACCCAGGAAATCTGTGGCAGTGCCAGTGAGATCACAGGAATGGAGACACCACACCACGCACGCGCAGGCCATACAGGTGACAATGGAATGGAGATCATACAGGAAAACAATACTATCAAAGTATATAAACCGCACGCTCACCGTTGCCTCATCATCTTCGTCGGTTGCACACAAGTCCAACAGGAATGGAGATCAGACACCGAAGCACACCACAATACTAGAGGAATATGAATATCAAAGTTTGAACCGCACGCTTGCCGCCGTTGCATCATCCTCATCACTCACACAACTACACAGGTCGTCCACTCGTGCGATCGCGAAACACCTCACGTGACCGCCGCCGTCCGTCCCTGCGGAAAATCAGATCCCACCAGATTTTCCTCGACACCGTGTCATTCAGGGCACACTAGGAAAGCGGCAGGAATCGTCGTTTCTTTTCTTTCAATCAGTGCGAGGCCGCCAGCCATCATCAGACGGTGCCGACTCGGTTTACGCGGTGGCGGCGTTGTGCCGACCTAGCCGAGCCACTGCGTGGCGCGGCGGTCGCCCGCGCCGCCCACGGCGCGCCGGATGCTGATCTTCTCGTGCGAGTACTTCTCCTGGAGGCGCTCGAAGGCGTTCACGTCCAGCTTCCCGCTCGCCGACTTGCCGTGCTTGCGCCGGATCTGCTGCTCCTTGATCGAGTTCCACAGCTTCTCCACCGCGTCCCGCTGCCGGCTCGTGAACCGGCCCACGTGCTCGTACGCGTGCCTGCCCAGGATGTCGATCGTGGTCTGCGTCCTGGCAAAGCAAGCCACGGAGAAATTTATTTAGAACATCAAAACAAGCCACATTATATGGACGTGGCACGTGTCAGATGACTCGCCATGGTATCTTGTAGCGCCGGGCAGCTATCTCTAGGCATTTCAGGAGGGCTTCGCGCCGTGACCTCAGATATCTTTTGGACTCCTCTTCGACCGCTTTGCGGTTCAGAGCTTCAACCGCCTTCTGTCGAGCACTCTCGGATTTCTTCGACTTGGGCTCAAGGAGATCATCTAGGCCGAAAGGATCAGAGGACTCTTCCCCCGAGTTGGTGGAGGCTGCAGCCTGTGTGCTGCTACCATCTGCTTTATTTTCCGTGGTGCCAGAGTGGCTTTCAGCAACTGCTGCAAGTGCTGTTGCCTCATCGTTGTCATCGTCCGCCGTTGCTACTGGCAGGGCTGAGATGGCATCTTTGATCTTCCCTACAGCTTTTGGGAACTGCAGAATAAAACACCACTACATTAGGAAAAACACACAAGCCAGTATTGCAAAACGCATTCTGGTAATGACATTTCCTAAGGGACATGAAGCTGGAACAGCAGCCATAGCATATACATGCATAATACAACCTTGGTACTGGATTTGAGAAAATAAGCACCATCTGCATTTCACCGCGGTACACTTACCACAAAACTGTCATCCGTACAGAGATCATTAGCCACCACCGCATGAAGCATCCATACATCAAATTGATTTTTCTGCTGTTGGTTGAAACACTGCACATAAACCAGAAAGTTGTAAGTATATGCTACAGTGGCTTTCACAGAAACAAACAAACCTATTACTTTACCAACTGTTTGTTTAAAAAATAGTAGAAACTTCACCTCTGTTACACCCTGAGCAGCATTAAATAGTGCCTGGTAATCCGCCCGTACAGAAGGTTCATTACAAGCTCCTAGTGAAGACATTGCAGCCTCCAATACAGCAAAGAAGTGTCCAATGGTCTCTGGCTTAACACTTCCAGCCTCAATAAGCTGTAGAGCTAGCTTCGACGCCTTGCTGAACTTCGAAGGATTCCCTATGTGAGATGTAATCTTCTGCATAGCTTCAATGATTTGCATTTCTGATGCATCAACAGTAGTTCTGAAGCGAAGGCGCTTCTCAGGAACTGCAGGAAAATATAGATCTTAGAACATGAGGATATGGCAAGTACGAGAACTCGGTATTGCCAGCAGAGTTCTGAGCCTACAGAACGTAAGCGAAAGGTTACTTGCAAAAAATCAGGAAAACAAGTGGAAAACAGCTGGATGAGCCAGAATCTGGAGGCAAATGGGGATAATGAAAAACAATTTTGTGGTTTCACCCATATATCCTGCCGTAGGCACAGAGCAAGACATTGCTATAGAACTCTGGTGTAAGACTGAGTCACTCATGGGTTCACTTATTCAGTGTTAAGATAAATAATAGTAGCCCAATACAGCTCATCCATGGGGGTTACTGACTTACTGGTCAGAAATGTGATCATATTCCACAAATACACCCAACACTAAATAACCTAGTGAATAATGGACCTTTACTACTCCCTCCGTCTCAAAATAGATGTTGCAGATTTGTCAAAATTTGGATGAATCCAGACACTATTTAGTATATAGATACATCCAAATTTTGACAAATTTCCGATATCTATTTTGAGATGAAGGGAGTAGATAGGTCTAGCAAACAATGCGCAGACAAAAATCCAGTTAACAAGTTGTGTACTTGGCACATGGCAATAACTTTACCAGCATAATCCCAATTGAGTTACTTCAAGATGGAACCAAATCCTGGAAGCAACCTAGAAACATGCTGAATCAAGATTCAGAAGACATTCAGATTGGGACCTCGACAAACCATCTAAACCAGGTTCAGATTCGTATCTCCGTAGCAACTGAATTAACCAAGCATCTTTTACATGCCAGCTTGTGGTGCATTAGCTCTGTTATTACCTACGACATACATCTTGGAAAAAGAAGCTATAGTCATCTGAGTTTCCCATAATCCCTATGGTTAAGAGTTACATCTGTTTTCATTCTTGTTCCAGGGCATGGCAACAGGTTCAAGAAATTTGCTCGGCTAAGCTGTTTTCTATAGCATAATAGGTGCTGCAGTACATAACATGAAGCCACCACAAGTGGAACAAGTGGAATTTGCGATTCTTTTGCTCTCATTGAACTCATTCTGTGACATGGGAGACAGGAAACCCTAATCCCCACCTAGAAATCCCCTCCTATTACCAAAACTCGCATTTCTAAATCAACACGAAATTTAAGCGATAACGCCACGACACTCTGGCTGCGCTCCGTTTGACTGGTAGGTACCAAACAAGGAACAAATCGGGGCTAAAATTTACACCAGCCGACTTGTCTGAAGGCCGACTACACGAGCAGGGGCTCAGGCTTCGAAGCAGAAGCAGCAAGCGAGCGAGTCACTGGAAAGGAGAGGAATCGGCGGAGTAGAGAGCTCACCGCGTGGTTCGGCTGCGACATCGGCGGAAGCGATGCCGGCGGCGGGTGAGGAGGAGGAGGAGGCAGTAGCGTCCGAGGAGGAGGGGGGCTTGCTGCGCTTGAGGGAGCTCTTCAGCGCGGAAGGCCTCGGAGCCGGAGGCGCCGGCGGAGGGGGCGGCGGAGGGGAGGCCGCACGATCTTCGCCGGCGGCCGTCGCTGGCGGAGGCAGGCCTTCGAAGAGGTCCTCGGATGCCATGGATTCTATTTTCTTTCCCTCTCGAGGTGGTCGGCTTGGCTTGATTCTTCTCCTCTATTTTTTGGTTGGGCTGTACAACTAAACTAAATGGAAACACTGTAGGGAACGTGTTCGGGCCAAAAAGCCCGGCCTAGAAGAGCATATCGTTTAGGCCAGGTGTGAGCCCACAAACCTTTGAAATGGATATATTGCTATTACTCAAAAAAAAAAAGCCCACCCGTTAAATTTTTGAACAATTGCTACAACACATGATGACTTTCATCATTTCGACATCACGTTGATGTTATAGTTGAGGGTAGAAACATGTGTTTCACTGTCTTCTTACAATACGCTCCACCCGAATAGCAAAATCATTGCTTACATTGCTACTTACACATCTACTCTGGCAAGTGGGAGGTTACAACACATGCCAAGCATGCACATTGTCTTGGTCAAGGTGTTTGGCACATAGGTCGTGATTGGTAGGCTGGACCGATTTTGGAGCTCCCGAGGCCATGTTCTGGGGGTATGGGCAGGCGAAAATGCACTATGGGCCATGTTCTTCATTTCGTTTGGTTGTTCAGGTGGGCATTCTGTTGGCCCTCGGCAGACATGGGTCGTGGGTGTTTGTTGGGCTGCATGCACATGCCTAGCTCAAGCTGGTCACATGGCTGTGTGTTTAGTTTTCCAGCTAGGAGGAGCTGTGATAACCTCTTCTCAGCACTAGTGAGATTACCAGCTACTAGCAAGAATAACATCACCAGCAAGAACAGGAAGAACAACAGCAAAAATAACAAGAACAAGCAGAAAGAGAAGTACACATATAAATAGGACGCTACATAATTAACCAATACTAACATCAACAGATCCATACTTAGTAGTGTTCGCAACTTAGGAAGTTTCAGTAGTAGCAACAACAGACCCGAACTAGGTAGGCATGAAAGATATCAAAGCCACTCTCACTCTTCAACATCATGCACGACGATCCTCTTGCTGGACTCTGAGTGCTGAGGGCACCTGGCCACCACCTCGTAGCAAGAGTAGTTGAAGATGGTGACCTTGAACTCCCTCGCAACCACCTTCTTGAAGAAGAGAAAGTATCCAAGCTTCAGGTTGTGAGCTATGGCAGAGTTTCTCCATCCAGCTTCGAGGAAGGCTTTGTCACATACCTCCTTGATGTTCATCTCCCACTGGCAGCCAGTGTTGGTCTTCACGATCACCTTCCCCGGCACCGGCCCAAGGTAGGGCTTGAATGCATCCGGGAGAGGAAGCACCCCTAAACCAGGAGCCATTATCACCATGTAGAAGTGTGTAGGTGACACTTCCTCATGGAAGTGGCCAACAGCGGGTGGCCTTCCCCTAGGTATCTTGCTTGAGTGCTCTTCCGGTGGCACCTCGACAGAGATCCCAAGCTGCAACATCTGCAAAAAAAATACAGGTTATGCAATGCATAGAAAGCAAAGAAATAGTTCCACAAAACCATATTGTGCATCATGCAATGATCACACCAAGTGCAAAAAATGGTTCTATCATACCTAGTGAAATGCATAATGAAAAGTTCTTGTACAGAGCACAGGGTATGATACAACCATTCCTTGCAGCAATAATGTTAAATTGTTTTAATCATTGGCTTGCAATGCAGTAAAAATTGGTTTAAATTCAATCAAATCGTTGCCTCATACGTACATAATAAGGAATTGTCAGCGAGATGAATCTGTATCGACCAAGTTTCTATTAGGTTATGTGGAAGAAAATAAAAAAAATTCTAATGACGCGAACACTTTAACCAAGATCTATTCTATGTAGATGCAAAGTAATGGAGGGATTCGGTATTCATATCCTTGAAGACCAAAATATTTTACGCTCAGGAGAAAGTTGACGATGAAGACGAACAACGGTGTCGACCTCAAGGTCGTGCAGACCCCCCGGGCGCCATGCTCCAAGCTCCATAGATCCAAAGTTCCTAGCTTCAAGCTCCAAGTGCCGCAAATGCATCGCATCCGAAGTTCTACACACATCCGATGTAGAGACATCTCCCAGACTCTGATCCAGTGAAGCAGCGGAAGAAGATTGATCCGGACCGAAGTCCCAACATCACGACGGTGTGCATATGGTGGAGAGATCTCTCCTCATATAAATGTTCCAATGGAGGAACCACACTTGAGGGGGAGAGAGATAGAGAGAGAGGAATTGAGATACCTTTGGAGGAGGGGTGATCCTCTTTATATAGGCTCGAGAGGGCACCTCCTCTCCTCAAAGTCTCGGGATGGGACTAAAGGAAGGAGGAGGAGGTGGTCGTCCAATGAGGGACTCTCCCATGTGCCTTGGCCCACTAGGGGTTGGTTGGCCATGGGGATGGCTCCCCACAAGGCCTCCTTTGGTTGGGTGGCCAAGGGGCTCCCTCATGGGCCCTTTTCCCCTAAGAAAAGCCCATGTATGTGGGATTCTCCTTTTAAATTGATTTAAACATATAAATTGATAATTAATTCACTTAATTAATACCAAATACATATTATTTAATATGTATTGCTCTGAAACACCTTTCAGACACCTCCGATCAATATCGGATTTCACCGAAACACTTCTAGTACCTCCCTAGAATAATTCAGGTGTTCTTTCTCTTTTCTTTGTCAATCCTGAATCAATCCCTAAGCGTCACTATCCTTAAGCGTGCCACCCTTAAGGTTTGGGAACACACAAATATGACCAAGACACCTCTCCTATCAATGACCAATAACGGGATCTGGATACCTATAATGGCCCATGTGCATTCCACGATTTAACTTGATCGCTTGAACCTTAAACATCGAGTCTCATTCCCGTGATATTACATCCGAGTTTCAATCATCGGTATATCCATACCTAGTTCGACCTCGTTACCGACAAACACATTTACTCGTTCCCGTGATATTACATCCTCATGACCTAGTCACACATTTGCAAACTTTATAGATGTAATCTCATCGAGTGGGCCTAGAGTATCTATCCGTCATGCGGACGAGCAAATCCCGATCTTGATACATACTCCTCTACACATCCTTTCGGAAAACCTGGGCAACACTTTTATGATCATCTTTTTACGGAGTGACGTTTGGTACCATCAAGGTTGCCTCTAGTAATAGTGATTATATATGATCTCACGGTCAAAGGAGTGGGTTACTAAGGTTTGCTAGTCATTGCAATACTTTGAGTTGGGTGTGTGTCCATCACGTCATTCATCTAATGACATGACCCCATTGTCAATTGACATAAATTTCCATGACCGGGAAACCTTGATCATTAGTTGACCAATGGACTAGTTGAATAGAGGCTACTAGTGATTTGGTTTGTTTACATACCATTCTATAACTGTATAAAACTTATTATGAACATTCAATAAACTATCTTTTCTATTTGCCTCTAGGGCATATTTCCAATAGTCTCCCACTTGCACTATAGAGTCAATAATCTAGTTAGTACTTTGCGCATTCAACACCTATGGCATTCGGTGTTGTTCACACACGTCGCTTGTGGTAAACCTAATCTCCAGAACTGACACTTTCAGGTCTATGTGTATTTGCATGTCTTTGTATCATTGCGCATCACTCATTCTCGAATGAGATGGCATTGTATAATTTAGTCCTTTTGGTGAGACCTTAGTCGCTTGAGCTTGAACACATGTTGACACTATTGTCGTACAGTAGATCTTCATAGTATAGCCTACTTGGAACTGCACCTAGTTTGATAACAAATTACTTGACATAAATGCCCTCCTGCTACTAGAGGAGACATATACTTAGCCTTCGTTGTAGTATTCGTCACAATGTTTTAACTTTTGGAACTCATCCAAATCTATCATGGAACTTTTTCCCATTTCATTGTGTCGCCTTAACATATAGCCTAAATTGAGATAAACTGAATTTGTATCTTGTGACAAAGCTAGTGTCAATGTAAAACTTTACAATGAACTATTGGTCACTTTTCTATATATGATGTATATTCTTAGTCCTTTGAAAGAGGACATCCTTACTATTGTCCAATGATAATTTTATGAATCATTCTGGTATATATGCTCATAAAATTTAGAGCATAGGACCTATCTGGATATGTACATATCATGGAATACATGATTTATCAAATCATTCATGTGATCAATCACTAAGTGTTGAAACACTTGAATCTTGCTCCAACCTCTTCCATGCGACAAGAACCTTTCGCATCATTTTCATATTGAAATTTATTCAATATTTCATCTATGTACTTTGGCACAACTATATTAGCACTTCAATCTATCTATATAGATATTGATGCCCAATATTCTGGTTTTGCCAAATTATTTCATTGAAATCTAATTTTAATGAAATCTTCTTAACTTGTGTAAATTAAAAGATACATCATTTCCAATCAATATGTACACTACACAATGTATTAGAAATATGTCTCTGTGCTCCCACTTAATTTCTTACAAATGCAAGCATCTCCATTGTCTCTGATGAAAATAAACCTTTTATCAATTTCATCATGATGAAGATTCCAACTCTGTGATGCTCATTTCAACCATTGAAATTTGCATGCCTTTTAGCATCCCTTTTGAATTAACAAAACCATTTGGACCGTGTCATGCACACGTCCTAGGTAACCATTCTTTTAGAAAAATGTTGTTTTGATTTGTTTTGTTCAATTACCATGTACCAAAATTAGCATATGTAGTGGTTGCTACGCTAATCCGTCAGACTAAATATCGCTATAAAAGATTAAATCTTATCATAGTTAACTCATTGAATATAATCATAAACTATTTTAACAATAGGTCGACTATTTTATAGATGTGAAACATCCATGTCTGTTTATTTATAGATCCAAATATGATCAATATGCTTCGTGCCTTCCAGAGGGTCTTCGAAGTTCAAAATTTGATTTCTCGTATATGGAACTATCACGAATTTCATGGCTTTTAGCCATTTTATAGAGTCAGGGCCTGATAGCTGTGAGATTTGACACATTTTTTATGGCTTTTATTGATGGTTTTCTCCCGGATTTGATTGTTTTCTGGCTTTACCTAACGCTAATACTTCGGTAGCGAAGAATACTTGGTTTTTAATGTGTGTTTCAGGTTCTGAACGTCAACATAAGGGTTTAACTAGAGAAACACAATATTCTGGGAAAAGAAGCGAGTCTCACTTTGGAAGCACGCGAGGGGAGCTCACAGAAGCTTTAGCAAACAACTATACGATGGGAATATTTTTCCGGCTGTATAGTTCTCGCCCTATAGCTACTGCCGCCATTGTCTTTTCAAAAGGGACAACTTCCGTGAAGGGGCTGGGGACAAAAACACAACACAACAGCCGTCATACCATCCAGAAGGGAGAAAGAAGAGATCTAGAGAAGAAGGGGAAGACGTTCTTCATCTCGCTCCACGATCTTCGACCTCCTAGCCAATACACACCCATAGCCACTACTTGTACTTGAGAGAGAGATGGATTTCTACCTTGCAAGACTAGGGTTTGAGATTGTTTCTTCCCATCTTGAATTGTGTCAGATATTTTTCTATTCCTTATTATGGATCTCCACGGTAATATAAAGACGAATTCCCTTTATTTAATTATATTGATGATCCGTTCTTCTCTCATGTGTAAGTAATTCCCTTGGGCGTGGGGGATGTAGGGGATTGGTGAGATGTGATGTGCCTTCATATTTTCCGTTAGTTTGTGATTGATTTTAATTACTATATTATATGTGCTTGACTATATATGGGTTGCCTAATGCTTGTTGTCCAATTAAGAGCCCAGACAACATGATACTTTGTTCTACATAGATAAGATCATGTTCGCTAGTGGACCGGCGACCCCTGGGTGACACGGGGATATCAATGAAAAGCTAGTAGACTCAAGGATAACGAGGAATCACTATGCTTATTGCATTAGTCCGATCCATGGAGCTTAATCGCTAAGCAACCTGAAGGGTCTTAATCATCTAGTGTCTGACCATGGTTTTGGTAACACGCTAGTAGGATTATTGAAGTTGGGATGAAATCTACCAAGAGGAGTTCTGGCTAATTATGGGTTGCTCGCCTACACATATATCTATGAGATTATAATTGTTATAGTTATGACTCATCCACCTGGCATAGTCACTATCACCATGAACTGAATCTCCCCGCACCTTCTTTTGCCATTTGCAGAAAACAACAAACAACAAGTCGTTCTTTACTTTTATGCTTTATATTTCTGAAGTTTACATTTTAGTTCTATTTAAATCTATCGCATTTAATCAAAACCCCATTCTTATTTCAACACTTGTAGTCAATTCACTCGAAGACCTGTGACAACTTCGGGTGTGACAGAGACTTCATCAATAAACACTTACCTTTGGGCTCCCTATGGGATCGATATCTGAACTTCGAAACTAGCTACAAACGATCTGTGCTCTTGCAGACATCAAGCTATTTTCTGGCACCCTTGCCGGGGAGCTAAGCGCTAAGTGTTTTTCTTTTGACATTTCAGGTGTTGCTACTACAAAATATTCTCCTTAGGAGACAAAGGGTCTACACGCTCTGGTAGGACCTACCTGCTAGATTATATTGAGCTTGTACCTGCTCAGAGGCGCGAAGAAATTATTAAAAAACTTTTAAGATCAAATAAAGTTGAAGTTGAAAACCTGAGTGATATTATGGAAATCATGTCTATTTACTGGATAACTCCTGTTAAACCTGAGAAAACTCTCAGAGAATATAGTGCTCCAAGTTCTGAATTTCTTATACAACCGATAGAATTCCCTAAGCCTGGAGTCAGAATTTCGATTTGATGGTGGAATTATTAAAATTTTGAAGGAGAAAGCTTTCAGTGGAAGGGAAGATGAAGACCTGATGGCTCGTGTATTAACAAGCACGTTGGGGAACCCCAAGAGGAAGGTATGATGAGCACAGCAGCAAGTTTCCCTCAGTTATGAAACCAAGGTTTAATTGAACTAGTAGGAGCAAGGAAACACCTCAAAGGTGTTGCTAGCTGAGCCTTGGCAGGGCGCACTACCGCTGCTAGTAGAAACGCGGAGACCTGCACAACACAACCACATAACTTTGTCCCCAACTTGCGATGAGGTTGTCAATCTCACCGTGTTTTGCTGAAAACAAAGGATTAAACGTATCGAATGGAAGGAAATAATAGTTTGCAGAAAGTAAACACAAAGCAGTAAACAGTTTATAGATTCTATGTAAAATAAAAGGACCAGGATCCATAGTTCACTAGAGGTGGCTCTCCTTAAGATAGATAACATGCTGGGTGAACAAATTACAGCGGGGCAATTGACAAACATCGAGAAAGCAATACATGCATATACTAATCATCTTGACTCCTTTGAGACATGATTGGGCATTACAACATTATACATAGACCGCCATCCAACTGCATCTATGACTAGTAATCCACCTTCAGGTTATCATTCGAACCCCCTCCAGTATTAAGTTGCAAGCAACATATTATTGCTTTACGAATTGCGTGTAATATAAACAATACGATTGTTCTATGAACAAAGGATTGTCGTTTTCTCCCTAGTAGCAATAGCACATCTAGTACCTTAGAGATTTCTATCACTTCCCTAGATTACCAGAGGCATGAACCCACTATCGAGCATAAATACTAACTCTTGGAGTTGCTAGCATCTACTTGGCCAAGATAGCTACTAACAACGGAAAGCATGCAAGATCACAAATAACAAAGACATGATAGAATCAATAAACAATCTGAAATAGCATCTCAATATCCATCGGATCCCCGCAAACACAACATGTAGAATTACAAATAGATGATCTTGATCATGAACAGAGCTCACAAGATCTAGACATGAAAGCACAAAGGAGGAGAACTAGCCATCTAGCTACTACATCGATCCGCAGTCGAAGGATGAACTACTCACGCATCATACCGGAGGCTTGCATGGTGATGAAGAAGGCCTCCAGGGTGAATTCCCCTCTCCGGCAGGGTGCCAGGAAGAGCTTCAGATCCCTCCCGATCTAGGGATGGAGATGATGGTGGCTATAGACTCTTTCGTGGATTTTTGATCGGGTACTTAGGGTTTTCGTCCCGAGGGCATCTTATAGGCGGAAGGAGAGGCCGAGGGGGTGCTGGGGTCGGCCAGACCACCCCCTAGCGCGGGCCAGGCCTGGCCGCACGGCCAGGTGGTGTGGCCGGCCCCCAACCCTTCTCCGTCTCGTATTCTGGCATCTATCGACTTCCGGAAAATAGACACTTTGGCTTTTGTCCTGTCCAATTCCGAGAATATTCATTTTCTGACTTTCCTGGAACCAAAAATAGCAGAAAATAGGCAGCTGGCACTATGGCTCTTGTTGATAGGTTAGTCCAAGAAATCATATGAAAAGTACTCCAAAGTGTGGACAAAACACAAGAAAGTGGATAAAACCAAGCATGGAACATCAAAAATTATAGATACATTTTCCCAGATACATTTGCCCAGAAGGTTTGCCCAGAGACCAAAAATTAGTCCGAGCTCGGAGCTTTTGGTGTTTGTATCTGGGCAAATGTATCTATATTAGAGAACTCGACGATGTGATAACATCGCTCGGACCAAAAGGTTTGCCCAGAGACTTCTCTTGTCTTAAATTATTTCGATGGTCTCTTAAAGGTAAAGCTCTAGACTTGTTATACTCTCTCCCTCGCCATTACATTAAATGTTGGGAAAATTGCATTACTAAATTCATAAACATGTTTATTCCTTTTAAAAAGGTAACTGAACTAAGAAAGAACATATGCAACTTTAATCAGAAAGTGGGAGAAAACTACCCATAAGCGTGGGAAAGATTTTTTGGAATGATCAATACTATTCCTAATCATGGATATTCTGAACTAACAATTTGCCATTTATTTTACCATGGTCTAAATACTCAATGCAGAGAGTTGCTTTTTTTGACAATCTTACCATAGGGGAATCCCCTACGGTATAATTTTATATATTAACAAACCAAAAACGAAACCAAGGCCAAAATAGCCAAGTTTAGGTTACATCAGGGAGGGAAGAAGTCTCTTAGAAAAAGACAAAGAGTTAAACGAAAATATCTAGGATCCATTCAACAAGAGGTTGAACCAAAGACTGTTTTACTCTGAACTTATGTAGTAGGAGATCGCTTTGGTAACAAACTTTCCAATGATCAAAAGAGGGAGGGACATGCTTGAAGATACAATCGTTACGTATCCGCCAAATATTCCAAGCCGCACAAACAAAAATCTCCATAAAGCAAGGCCCATGAAACGCCTTCTGTGTCGACACAAAATCTTCCGAGAAGGTGGCAGTCCACGACCAATGGATGCCAAGAAAACCCCAACATTGCTGTGCAAATAAACAACCAAAGAAGAGATGATCCCTCGTTTCCAGATCAGTCGATGTGCAAAGCGTACATTCAGAAGTAGAATCTAAGTGCCAATGTTTGCGCAGCATGAAGTCCCGTGTTTTAAGCCTATCCATCATCAGCAACCAGCAGAAGACCTTTAGTTTAGGAAGTGCCCGAGATTTCTAAATCAGATTGAGGGCCATATCCCTCGGTAGTTGTGCAAACAAGAATCTATAGTATTTGTAGGGTGTATATTTCTCTCCCCAGACAAAAGTTTTACGATCAGTATCTCCAGTCATCAAATATGTTCAAGACAAGAGGTTAGAAACTTGCTGCATATCCTGAAAAGCTTCCACCGAAAGTGGAAAATCAAAACATGTGCTCAAGTCCTCCACTTGTGCCAAAGCTACAACAGACAAATCTTCATCAATGGCAAATAAAAATAGTCGAGGGTACTTATCACATAGCAAACCATCCTCTGCCCAGAAATCCTTCCAAAATAAGACAGATGTACCATCGGCCACTTGGCACTTTGAGACACTTCTGTAATCATGCACTAAAGTGAAGATATCTCTCCACTAGAAAGACCCTCTGCAAGACTATGTATGTGGCACCCTATCTCCATAGAGTGACTAGACTAATTTGACCCATGGCACATCAGCTTTGGAGTAGAACATGTGGAGTTGTTTCATAAGAAGTGCTTTATTTTGTAATTCGAGGTTCAAGACCCCTAGCCCTCCATGTTGTCTTGGCTTGCAAACAAGAGACCAAGCAGCCAATGCATTCACTGATGAGGAATCCTCATCTTTCGCCCACAAACAATGTCTCTGAGCACGATTACATATATTGATAATTGTTTTCTGAATTTTCAGTGAGCACATGAAGAAGGTAGGGAGAGTAGATAACACTGACCGCACGAACTCAAGACGACCTCCATAACCTAGAAAGCATGCACTGGCATGTAGAGAGTTGCTTGACTTCTCAGCAGGAGGATCAATAAATACTTTAAATATTAAAGAATGTTTGGAATTAATGTCTACTAGGGCTAAGAATGATTCTTTACATAATCCTTATTTTGGCACTAAGCCAGAAAAAGGGATACTTCGGATAACTCCTGATCTTAGTTTGAGGTACGCAAAACTATGAAAGAAAAAGGTATACCTTCTGAACTTGCTAAGGAAAACAAAGAAGATTTGTTACAAATTTTAACTGAAGAAGATGAAACTAGAAAAGTTTTTCAAGAATTAAAACATCGACAAGTAAAATCTCATAATAACCTGCATAATCATTTCCAAAAACATAAAAAGATTTTGGCGGAACTCACGAAAAATTATTATGAGATTGGCCAAGAAATAAAATTATTTCATAAGTATCTTAGTATAATTGAAACCCAGTGTGAACAAATAGCATCTGGTTATCAAAAATTTCTTCGTGAAGACGAAGATATTCCTATTTCTACTAATGTTGTCACAAGAAGGGGTGTAGTTGTTACAGGACCCTTAGTGAAGGGAATATGCCCGAGAGGCAATAATAAAGTGGTTATTATCTTATTCCATGTTTATGATAAATGTTTATTTTGCATGCTATAATTGTATTAATTGGAAACGTTAATACATGTGTGTTTAATAAAAAAATACAAAGTTCCTAGTAATGCCTCTCATATAAACTAGCTCGTTGATTAACAAGATGATCAAGGTTTCCTGATCATGGACATTGGATGTTGTTAATAATGAGGTCACAACGTTGGTGGAATGATGTGATGAGCACTCATCTGAAGTATAGCATTACGATCAAAGTCATTATGTTATATTTCTATAACATCATACAAAGTAATCCTAGTCCTTAGACCATGAGATCATGTTAATCACTAACACCTGAAGAGTATCTTGATAACATCAAACGTCACACCATAACAAGGTGACTATAAAGGTGGGTTCAGTGCTATGAAGGTGTTATGTAGAGGTTCATGGATCAAGAGTGGGATTTGTCCATCCCGATAACGAATAGATATACTCAGGGCCCTCTCGGTGATATCACATTGAAATAGCTTGCAAGCAAGTGATGAGATCGCTAGAATGTTATATCACGCGAACGAGAAAAGAGTGCATGTCAGTAATAAGATCAAACTAGGTATTTGGATACCGATGATCGAATCTCGACATGTAATATATCGCGAGACAAAGGGTTTTAGTTACGACTTTAAAGGTTCACACGATCACAAGAGTCATTGTTGAATATGTGGGAGTCAATACGGATCTCTAGGTTCCGCTGCTGATTATTGATCGGAGAGGTGTCTTGATCATGTCTGCATTATTCGCGAACCGTAGGATGACACACTTAAGGAATACCGACACCATTGGAGCAAATATGTTTTAGATAAAGATTTAAGAAAGCGTTGGAATCATTTCGATGGTAACCGGAATTATTTTGGGTGAAATTGCTGAAATTGATTCTGCATGTAATATTGAAATGTTGCAAGGGTTTTATGTGAATGTTTGTTAATTAAAGTAATTAACAAAATTCTGAATAAAATTAATAAAAGAGTTTTTTTAAATGAGAGAACATTAAATTTGGAGAAATTTAATGCATTTAAAGTGGAGAATTTAATAGATAATATGAAGGGGCATATTTATGTGGAGGGGGTTACCACCACATGAATGAGGGAGGTGGAGGGGTTGCCCCCTCCTCCTATAAAAGGCCCCCCTCTCCTCACTTCTCACTCACACCTCCTCGTGAAGGATCTCTCCCCCCCTCCAGTATTATTCTCCCCTGGTCTCGGATTAGCAAGATACATGTTCCCGGTGGCTTTATCTGGAAAGGAGTTGATGCTTCCACTGCTTTGCTAGAGCGAGGGATGGAGGATCACGGATGCACCGCTGCTTTGCACTGCTGAACTTGGTGGTGCTGGACCTACTGGACTTCATCACGATCTTGAGATCAGCAAGTGTATGACTACATCATCCACGAGTTCCATCTCGTTAACAAAGCTTTGTTGTCTTCGAGGGTATGTTCTCTATGGATGTATATCCACCTGTTTCTTGTATCTAATAGAAAGATCTTGGCGTATAATAGTTTCCATCGTAGCAAAGTTTTTGTTTTCTATGTTGTGAACCCAACAGTGGTATTAGAGCTTGACCTGTGTGTAGATGCTTTGCATGGGTAGTACACATATGAATATGTGGGCGATGATGATCATGTTATTGCTTCTTACATGTATTTTGGATATTGGTGGCACAGTGGGATGAAGTGGCCCGGACTAACTTTACATGTCCTCGCACATGACACCAGTTCCATGCTTGACATGCAACTAGTTTTGCATAATTCGCTAGCGGGTGTCTGTCTCTCCTATTATAGTCAATATCTGATTTACAACGAGTTGCTAATAATTTAGTTATCATCATTGTGGTTCCATGTTCGTAGGTAAGACCGGTTCTATCTTCAAAAGCTCTAAGCCACGTAAAACTTGCAATGGATAAATTATAGGCGTCTAGTTTAGATTGTTGCTGGGCTGGTGTCATGATATGGTAATATTGTAAGTTGATGTATAGTTGATACTCTTACAACACACCCAACGTGTAAGTTCCATAGACCTTGGACTTACACACAAAGGAATGATAAAGATCATACCATGATGCACATGATAGTTATCAAGTGCAAGAACCATATCATTTCACTTTATGCATATGATGTTTTGTTTGCATCTTATATTGCTTGTATGGCACTTTAGTAGCATTATAAGATGATCCCTCATTTAGATATTAAGATAAAATGTGTTCTCCCTTAAGTACACACCGTTTATGTTTCGCCGCTTCAAGACATCACGTGATGATTGGGTGTACTTGAATCCACGATCATATTCCGGGTGTAAGACAGTTTTACACACGCAAGAGCTAAGTTTCTTACTTGGCGAGCCTAGCATGTACAGACATGGACTCCGAACACGGACCGAAAGTTTAAGCATGAGTCATATATTTGATATGATGCCCATATAGATGCTCGCCTTTGAAGCTACACCGACTCATGTGATGACCAGACTTTGTGTAGTGGATTTGGTTCATGTAATCACCAAAAATGCACGAGGGATGTCATTTTTGAGTGGGAGTTCATTTATAATTTGGATTATTCGAACTCAATTGTTCATAAACTAAATCGAAGTGAATTTGCATAATTTGTTGTAGTCATTAGCATCTATTTACTACCTTATGCTTAGTTTTAATTGAGATAATAGAACTATAGAATTCTGGATATTTACTTTACGAACTGGCATCGTATTGTTTTGAATGTCAATTTAAAGTTTAGAAGTCCTACTGCAAACTTTCAGCAAACTCAATTTACTCCATGAAGTTTAATATGTAGTATTAAACCAAGAGTAACAATTCCAGTGTTAGTATCTAAGTATCATACTTTCCTCCGTGATTCTTAATATTGAAAAGTTGTTTTAATATCAAGATTATCTTGGAGCTGAAAGAATTGTTTCAGAAGCCATCATGGGTGGAAGATATTTTGATATCTGTAACAATGTTTATGGTTGCAATATGATAGAGTATAATTTAGCAAAATACATGTTCTCATATTGTATGAGAATTTGCGAATGTTGGAGACGCTAGACGTCCTAATCTCCCAAAAAGGTTTTGGAAACTGACATTATACTCATAATTTGTCCTTAGAAGCTATAGTAGCTTGATAATGAAAGTTCTCATGATAAGGATGAATAGAAGATGTAAGTAAAATCTTTACTACACTAATAGATTACTAAAGAATGGATTTTTGAAAGAACGCCAAACATTTGATGATGATGATGATCAACTTCAAAGTGAAAGTCCAAAGGTATTATTTTTTGACTATACACACTTTGGACTATGTGTCATGTGTATGGCGCCACTGTTGATAGATTATTTTAAAAGAAAAGGAAATGCTGAAAGAGAATCTATAAAATATTTGGCAGAAAAGAAAAGACTGGAAATGTCCAGCTAAGGTATATAGATGATATACATGTTATGGTTGTATTCTTTGCTTGTTAAAATTGTGGTTCTTGGGTATTGGATACCGAATTGGTTGGTGTGAAATATCATACATGACAACGCAATTCATGAACTATAATGGCCTAAGTAACTAGCAAGAGAATATGTGATGATGTTCATCGAAAACAAATAAAGTGTTATTGTGTTCATCGTTGACATCAAAAGCTTGCCTTCAAAATTTGTTTATATAATTGTTATTTTGTTTCGGTATTATGAGAACAATGGTTGTTCAAATAATTGTCGTATTCCATAGAAGATGGATGAACTTTTACAAGTCTAGTTGGAGAAATAACATCCATAAAACTAATGCTAAAATGTCACAAGGCAAATGATTGAAAGATCACTTATGAAGTGACATCGCCGTTTAAATTATATTGGAAAGCGAACATGAAGAAACTCCATTTTGATGGATTTTTGGAGTCTTTTGTTTTTGATCAATTGACGCTTGTGAAACTTTCCTCAAGATAATTGAAACTCTGTTCATAGGCCAAAGAGGAACGAATGACTAACTTATTGTAAATTGTGCATGTTGATGTGCATCGTTCGTTATGTGTAGCCATATGCGATGGATCTTTTTGCTTATGCTTTCTCCGGAAATTTGAGTGAATATATCTGTATATTTACTTAATAAGGAAGAAGTATGAAATATTTGACAATTGTTCAAAGACTTTCAAGATGAAGTGGAAAATCATTGTAACAAGAAAATAAAGAGTTTATGATTTGATCATAACGAAAGATATTTGAGTTACAGGTTTAGAAAAACACCTAAGATTTCGGGAATTGTTTCATGGATTTGCATTTCCCGATAAACTACAGAAGTATGGTATGTACGAGAGATAAAATCGAACCTTGTTTGACATGGTATGATCAAAGGTATCATTTATAAAACTGTCATTATGTTTTAAGATTAAAACTTTAGAGACTACCGCTTTTACACTGAAAAGAGCACCATCATGATCCATTGAAATGACACCATATGAGTTATGATTTGGGATAAAACTCGAATTTTCTTAAAATTTTGTATGCTATGCATAAGTAAAATATTTACAACCAAAGTTAGATAAGCACGTCTTTGTAGGTTATCCCAAAGAATTTGTTGGGAATTCCTCCATAACACCGAAGAAAAAAGAGTTTGTCGTTTGGAACGTCAAGTTTCTTGAGAAGGATTTTTTCGCGAAAAGTTAAGTGGGAGGATAATAGAACTTTGATAAGGTTGTTGAACGTTAGCTATATGTGCTAAGTACCACAGTGCCGGAAAGTGTCCCGGTGGCGGCCACAATGCTCATGGCTCCCGTGATTACAAAGGTTGTGATCTTGGAGATTAGAGTTCCTATTTGAACCGTATGCGTAAGGTAAGAATCAAATAGTGATATTTGATAAACACGTAGTTATTGTTTTGATAATGATGAACCGACTGCATGCAAAGAAGCGATGATGGGCCCTGACTCCATAAAATGACTAGAAGTCATAGAATCCGTGATAGTATCCATACACAAGAAATCAAGCTTCTGAACTTGGAAGACCCTCTAGAAAGGCGTGAAGCCTATCAGTCGTATTTGGATCTATAAAGAAATAGACATGGATGTTTAACATCTATGAAATAGTCGACATGTCGGAAAGAAGTTTACGACAATGTTCAAGGAGTTGACTATGACAAGATTTGATCTTTTATAGCAATATTTAGTCTTGGCGGATTAATGTAGCAACCACTACATATAATTTGGTATATGGTAATTGAACAAACAAAACAATGTTCTTCTAATAGAATGGTTACCTAGGACGTGTACATGACACAATCCGAAGGGTTTTGTTAATTCAAAGGATGCTAAAAGGGCATGCAAACTTTAATGGTTGAAGTGAGCATAGCGGAGTTAGAATCTTCATCGTGATGAAAATGTTAAAAGGGTTTAATTTCATCGGAGACGATGAAGATGCTTGCATTTGCAAGAAATTAAGTGGGAGCGCTGAGACATATTTCCAATACATTATGTAGATGACATGTTGTTGATTGGAAATGATGTATCTTTTATTGACATAGATTAATAATTTCATTAAAATTGGATTTCGATGAAAGACTTGGGCAAAACTGGAATATTTAGCATCAATGTCTATATGGATATATTAAACCGCTAATATGGTTGTGCCAGACGTACATATATGAGATATTGAATGAGTTCGATATGGAAACGACAAGAAATGTTATTGCCGCATGGAAAGGGTTGAATCAAGATTCAAGTGTATCGACACTTGGTGAGTGAAATCACATGAATATTTTGATCAATAAAGTATGCCATGATATGTACATATCCAGATATGCCATATGCTCTAAATGTTATGAGCACATACCAGAATGATTCATAAGATGATCATTGGACGATAGTAGAGATATTCTTATGAGCTTTGGAAGAACTAAGAATATATCATGTATAAGTGACAGATAGTTAAAGGTAGTTCATTGTAAAGTGTTACATTGATACTAGTTTTGTCACAAGATACAAATTATATTTATCTCAATTTAGACTATGGATGGCATAATGTAATGGAAAGGATGTTCCATGATGGATTTGGATGAGTTCCAAAGTTGAGACATTGTGACGGATACTACAACAAAAGGCTAAGTATATGACTGCTATAGTAGCATCAAAGGAGGGCATTTGTGTTAAGTAGTTTGTTATTCAACTAGGTGTGGTTCAAAGTGGTCTAATACTATGAAGATATATTGTATGACAATAATATCAACATATTTTAACCCGAACGAACTAAAGGTCTCACCAAAGGACCAAATTTATACAATGCCATCTCATTTGAGAATGGGTGATGCGTAGAGACGCAAATACATGCAAATACACACGAACCTGAAACTGCCAGATGCGGAGATTATGTTAACCACTAGAAATTGTGTATATGCAACACCAGAAAGCCATAGGTGTTCAATACGCAAATTTTTTAAAACTAGATTACTAACTCTAGTGCAATTGGGAGACTGAAGGGAATATGCCCGAGAGGCAATAATAAAGTGGTTATTATCTTATTCCATGTTTATGATAAATGTTTATTTTGCATGCTATAATTGTATTAATTGGAAACGTTAATACATGTGGGTTTAATAAACAAAATACAAAGTTCCTAGTAACGCCTCTCATATAAACTAGCTCGTTGATTAACAAGATGATCAAGGTTTCCTGATCATGGACATTGGATGTTGTTAATAATAATGTCACAAAATTGGTGGAATGATGTGATGAACATTCATCCGAAGTATAGCATTATGATCAAAGTCATTATGTTTATATTGCTATAAAATCATATGAAGTAATTGTAGTCCTTAGACCATGAGATCATGTTAATCACTAACACCAGAAGAGTATCTTGATAACATCAAACATCACACCGTAACAAGGTGACTATAAAGGTGGGTTCAGTGCTATGAAGGTATTATGTAGAGGCTCATGGATCAAGAGTGGGATTTTTCCATCCCGTTGACGGATAGATATACTCAGGGCCCTCTCGGTGATATCACATTGAAATAGCCTGCAAGCAAGTGATGAGATCACTAGAATGTTATATCATGGGAACAAGAAAAGAGTGCATGCGGGAACAAGATCAAACTAGGTATTTGGATACCGATGATCGAATCTCGATATGTAATATATCGCGATACAAAGGGATTTAGTTGCAACATTAAAGGTTCACATGATCATAAGAGTCATCGTTGAATATGTGGGAGTCAGTACGGATCTCCAGGTCCCGCTGCTGATCATTGATCAGAGAGGGGTCTCGATCATGTCTGCATTATTCGTGAATCGTAGGGTGACACACTTAAGGGATACCGACACCATTTGGAGCAAATATGTTTCAGATAAAGATTTAAGAAAGCATTAGAATCATTTCGATGGAAACCGGAATTGTTTCGGGTGAAATTGCTGAAATTAGTTCTGCATGTAATATTGAAATGTTGTAGGGGGGTTTATGTGAATGTTTGTTAATTAAAGTAATTAACAAAATTCTGAATAAAATTAATAAAAGAGTTTTATTAAATGAGAGAACATTAAATTTGGAGAAATTTAATGCATTTAAAGTGGAGACTTTAATAGAGAATGTGAAGGGGCATATTTATGTGGAGGGGGTTACCACCACATGAACGAGGGAGGTGGAGGGGATACCCCTCCTCCTATAAAAGGCCCCCTCTCCTCACTTCTCACTCACACCTCCTCGTGAAGGATCTCTCTCTCCCTCTAGTATTATTCCCCCATGGCCTCGGATTAGCGAGATACATGTTCCCGATGGCTTTATCTGGAAAGGGTGTTGCTTCTACTGCTTTGCTGGAGTGAGGGATGGAGGTTGTCGGGGTATCGGACATGTGTGCAATCACGGATGCACCGCTGCTTTGCGGTGCTGAACTTGATGGTGCTGGACCTGCTGGACTTCATCATGATCTTGAGATCGGCAAGTGTACGACTACATCATCCACGAGTTCCATCTCGTTAACAAAGCTTTGTTGTCTTCGAGGGTATGTTCTCTATGGATGTATATCCACCCCGTTTCTTGTATCTAATAGATAGATCTTGGCGTATAGTAGTTCCCATCATAGGAAAAAAATTGTTTTCTATGCTGTGAACCCAACACTTAGGACCACCAGAATATGAAGCTGAAAAAGAGCGAAAGGAAAAAGCCTTGATCGAAGAAAGCCAAGAAGATGATACATTGGTGGATCCTCAAGATGAAACCGAAACGCAAGATCAAACTAAGGAGGACCAAAATGATGCACAAGATGATCATTATGATTCTGATGTAGAGACGATTGATCCAAGAGAAGATAAAGAAATAAGTAAGGAAGATTAAGTTGTTGTAGTAGAAAAGAAGAAAAGCAATAAGCAACAACAAAAGAAAGCAACAAAAGAGCCCGACCCCCTAAAAAAGGTAAAAGACAAGAGTAAGTCAGGTGAGAAAAAGCTTCCTTATCTAGATCGAAAAAAGAAAGCACCGGATGAGGTAATTTATAATTCTTTTAGAAAGGCATTTAGTGACCTTCGTCTGGAAATTCCATTTGCGTATGCAATCAAAATTCCCACTTATGGTAAATTCCTTCGTGATATTCTTAGTAGAAAGAAAGAAATAACTGACACTGTTGCCATGGTAACTAGCTATCCTGCTAATGGGAAGTTGTTGTCTAAGTCTGGTGATCCTGGAATACCAACTATTTCATGCTCAATAGGTAAAACAGATATTCACAATTCCTTATGTGATCTAGGAGCAGGAGTTAGTGTAATGCCATACTCCATCTATAAAAGGTTAGGATTAGGGATTATTCTCCTACTACTATCACTTTACAGATGGCTAACAAATCCACTAAACAACCCATTGGTATGATTGAGGATGTCTTACTTAGGATAGATGAGCATGTTGTTCCCACTGATTTTATTATTCTTGAAATGCCAAAAGATGAAAGATTATCTATAATACTTGGAAGAACTTTTCTCAGTACTGTAGGTGCATCAGTAGATTGTGTAGAAGGGAAGATAATCTTCAATGTTTATGATGCTGAAATCATCCGGTATTTTCTAAAGAAGCTAGAAGCAGGAGAAAGGTATGTTCTGTTGGGGTTCCGCGTATAAAAACAATAAATTTTACTCTACGCCCCTGAACCCCTGAAGCTGCCGGGACCTATCTATTAGTAATATAGTAACGGGAGGGGCTTTTCGCGAACTTACCCTCGAAGACCGAAAAGTATTGTCAACGCTCAGGAGAGCGTGGTTGATGTAGATGAGCCGAAGCTGACCTCAAGGTCGTGATGAAGTCCTTGCGCTCCTTGGCTCCAACGACTTGAGTGCCTCAAGTGCGACACCTCACGGGGAGTTACACACGGCCGGTGCCTGACGATGACCCCCGCTTCCCTGATCCAGCAGCAGTTGCGGAGTAGAGCTCCCGGATCCGAATCCCGCAGCGCGACGGCGCTCCGCGGTGAAGATGTCTGTCGCTCGTGCAGTCCAGACTTGGGACCATGGTCACGAGAGAGAGGGGGGAGAGAGAAAATATCAATTAGAGGTCCTCTCAGAAGTGGGGAGACCTTTATTGATTATTGGTGTATTTATCTTGGCGAAATACCCCACTATATATAGGGGAAGGAGGGGGTACACCCCCCTCAAAGTCCTGGGATGGGACTAAAGGAGAGGAGGGGGAGGAGGTGGCTTCCGACCACCTAGTGGGCCCCGCGCGGGGGGGCTAGGCCCAGCCGGCCTCCCCCTTGGCCCCTCTCCCTCTCTCCTTTCCCTTAATGGGCCCTCTCCCTCCGGAATTGGCCCATTAAGCCTTTGATCATTTAAATTGATTTTCTCTTTATTAAATAGTTATGAATAAATGATTAAATCAACATTTAACATTCATTCATATATTATTCAACCTCCGTGGCTATGGAACACCTTCCACCTCCACTCCGGACATCCTCCGGACTTACTGAAACCCTTCTGGTTTTCTCCCTACTCTTCTTTGGTGATTCCACCGATCCTATAAACACTCTCTAAGCATCATCAAGCCCTTAAGAGTGATACCCCACGGTTCGGGAACACTCTAGACATGGTCGAGACACTCCCGCACCAATGATCAACAGAGGGACCTAGATGGCCATTTGACCCCTGTGCGTTCCACGAAGATCTTTTGTTGTTTGAACCGGGACAATCGTGTCTTATTCCCTTTGTCACTCGATACTTGCATTGCCCGAGATCTGATCAATGACATCACCATGTCGTGTTCAATCTCGTTACTGAACAACGCTACTTGACTTGTTCCGACAAATGATATCCCTGTGATCAAATCACATGTTGCACAACTATTGGATATAACTTTTCCGAGTGGGCCCTTGAGTATGTTCCCGTCACATGGACGGACAAATCCTGCTCTTGACATATATTGCCTCTACGGTTTCCTCCGAGTACCCGAACACACCTTTATAACCACCGTATTACCAGATGGCGTTTGATGCTATCTAAGCACTCTCGGGAGACAGTGATTGATATAGCCTCACGGTCTAAGGAATAGTCTACAAGGATCCATTTCTAATCATCGTAACTTGAACTTCGTGACATGATCAGGTCACGATGTTTAGGTTGGGTATTGGTTCATCATCTCATTCTTAGAATGAGATGACCTCATTTCCAACTGGCATAAATGCCACATGATCAGGAAACTTGATCACTTGTTGACCAATGAACCAGTGGCTAGAGTTTTACTGGGAACCCCTGGTTGTTTGTATATCACACGTGTATTGATGTTTCCACTCAATATAGTTATAGCATGACATAAAACTTAATCATAAACTATATGAAATATGATAATAGTCCTTACTACTATTTGTCTCTAGGGAATATTTCCAACATGTTCCACCAGCAAAATGAGTTCATGTAGTAAGTGCCTTTGATAAGGGGCAACCAAAGGTAATAATTCGAGAAGAGAGAAGAGGTTGAGTTATTCAAGCATTCTTAATAAATGCTTAATGGGAGTCAACCCATTTTCGTCAATTTAGTAGAATAAAGAATAAGAAGTTCATCGCATTCCCACCACTTTTTCGTAGACATTCTTGTGGAAGAGTGATGACCCACAAGTATAGGGGGTGTATCGCAGTATTTTCGATAAGTAAGAGTGTCGAACCCAACAAGGAGCAGAAGGTGTTGATGAGTGGCTTGGAGCAGGAATTCTCTGTAAATACTTAGCAAATGGATTTTTAGGGATTTTTGATAATGTAGGTAAATAAAGTACGAGTAAATAAAAGACAATAAGAATAAATGCAGCAAGTGACCCAATCCTTTCTTTATCAAATGACAAGCCGGTTGTATTACTTAAGATGACCAAACGTTCTCGAGGACACATGGGAATATCGTCAAGTGCTTTCGCTTCATATAGTTGATTAATCTTCTTTAGTTTGCTAAGTGTTGTGTGGGTGAACCTGTGCTAATGTACCGACCTTCCTAGGACTAATACATACTTGTGATTATATCCCTTGCAAGCATCCGCAAGTACAAGAAATTAATTAAGGTAGAAACCTAACCACAACTTTAAACTCGACCCTGACGTCCCTTGTGCAATGGTTTCCTAATGGGGGTTTATGTTTCTGTCACTCCGGAAACCCCTACGATTAGTAGCCAAATACACAATGCATTCTCCTAGGCCCATATAGGTGAAGTGTCATGTAGTCGACGTTCACATCACACCACTAGAAGAAATACACCACAACTTAAATATTAAACCATTGAATCTTTCTCAACACAACTCCACTACTAACAACATGACTTCCCCGATGTCCTCAAGAACTAAACGAACTACTCACAAGACATCATATGGATCAAGATCAGAGATGATAAAGTGACAAGTAACAATCTTAACATAACAATAATTCAATGGTTCACTCAATAGCATCAACTACAAGGAGTAGTCAACACCTGGAAAGTTTCCCCTAAAAACTATGCAAGATTCAACTCAATTGTTACAGCGGTATGGAGTGGTGATGATGGTGGTGATGATGATGATGATCCCGATGAAGTCTAGCTTGATGGTGGTGTTGATGGCGACGATCTCCCCTCTTGGGGAAGGAATTCCCCCGGCAAAATTCTATCTACTGGAGAGATCTTTCTCTCTCGGTGTTTTCTGCCCCGCAGAGGCTGCGGAATCTTTCTGTGGTCGTCCTCCATGTATTAGGGTTCCGTGGAGATAATATACGCCAGAGGGGAGAGCCTGGAGTGGGCCAGGGCGGCCACACCACCTGCTGGTGCGGCCTAGGGCTGCCCGCGCCAGGGGGTGGTGTGGGCCCCCTATGGCCCATCTCCTCTTCCCCTTCTGGCAATCTTCGTCTTCTAGAAAAATAGAATTTTCCATGTCTTTTCCTGGATTTTTTGATCTTCGTGAATTTCGCCTCCAAATAGCACCTTTTCCTTCAGAATCCTGACTACAGCGGTCCATGCTTTAAAAGTCATCAACCGTGCAAAAACAGATAAAATAACATAAGTATTATCTCTTAATATGAAATATATCAATGAATAACAGTAAATTATGATATAGAATAGTGATGCAAAATGGACGTATCAAAAAGCGCCCGTGAAGATGCAACTGTCAAAAAGTAGTATAAACATCAATTGAATGAGTAGAGAATAATAATGAGAATAAAAGTTTGAGTTTTCTATTTATAGAAGCTAAAATTTTGCTTTTAATATGCTAATGTTGGTCGACAGTTTTTACTACCAATTTTCTGTTAAAAACTAGGTATTTCGCTAAGTTATGGGATAAGAAGGTATCCTCGAAGAAATAGAAATTTTTTGATGACAACTGATGGTTTAACGACCAACTATACGGTGGAAATAAAAATTGCGGCCATATAGTTCCGGTCGTATTGTTATCTTGGCCATCAACAAATTTTCCTCGAAGGCACAGAGAGTTTAACGACCAACTATATGACAGGAATAAAAATTCAATATAGCTCCGGTCGTATAGATATCGATGCCTTCGTAGAATTTCATCCTAAAGGTACTGAGAGTTTAACGACCAACTATACAGCGGGAATAAAAATTCCGGCCGTATAGTTCCGGTCTTATTGATATCGATGCCAGTTTTAGAAATTTATCTCGAGAGGCAGACGATTTAACGGCCAACTATACAGCGAGATCATTGTGATCCGGCCATATAGTTGTGCCCGTATAGTTGTTTTCTCTATAAAGAAACCCTAGTTGGCAACGTCGCTGCAACTATATAGGCGGAGCAACATCACCCGCCCATATAGTTCCGTCCGTATAGTTCGGTGCGACCATAAAATCGCACCAGGGCGGCTAGGTCTTCGTCATCTCCTCATTATTTCTCTCATATTCTCTCTCCAAACCTCTCAAAATCCACCTAGAACTCTTGATTCTTTGCGGATTTTGTTCGTTTGAGTGGGGGAATCAACATATCGGTATGTTTCTCTCCCAATCCATGCTTTATTTTCATATTTCCATGGTTGAAACTCTCACATTGATCTAGTGGATGAACTCAAGCTTATTTTGTTTTTCCTATTAATTTCTCATGTTAGGATTGAATTTTTCCATGTAGAATCATTCATATATCATATAGGAGCTATATGCCTAAGGTTTTATGGTGAATTTTTTAGTGCATCATGATGAACAAGCGCCAACGGGGTGAGGGCTCAAGCTCGGGGTCCCGGGCTCCGTGCAACTCCAAGTTGGACATTGTCTCATCGAGGAGGGTGTTGCCCACACGTTGGGCCGACCATAACTTTCTCACCGCGGCAAGGTTGAAGGGGGATTTTGACCTCATGTGCAGTAGGGCATGGTTGGTAGTACTTGGCTTCGCAAGCCACGACACCTACGGCGAACTGACCCACCAGTTCCTCGCCTCCTTCTACGACGACCACAGGGAGAAAGGTAACATGTGCATGGTAAGCTTTACCATGAATCAACAGCACTATGAAATAAATTTTGAACAATTTTGCAATGCTTTCAGTTTCCCTCATAATGGGGAGCCCAATGTTACCAACCTCTATAGCATCACAAGTGGAGAGACTTGGGAGGTTATTTATATTAATGGTGGCAGGCACTTTGATCAGAAGAAGATGTCCACCATTCAGAACCCAACCATCCGCTACTACGCTCTGTTCCTCGCCAACACACTACTGGGAAGGGGTGACACAGGCTCCATGGCTAATGCGGACATGGCTATCATCACCAAGGCTCTCTTCCCCACTTCACCGCAGAGCCCTAGTCCTGCAACTCTACTCATCCAGCACTTCCGTCACCAAAGCAACAATACCAAAGGTGATATTAGCATTGGTGGATTGGTAACCCACCTTGCCTATGCATTAAACATTGTACTACCTATTATGGAACCTATTGACGTCTCCAAACTCATGGACGTCAAATATTTGACTGCTTGTGGCTTCCTTGGTGTTTACCATGCTAACCGGAGGCTCTGAGCATATCAATTTAGTTATCTTGGTGATGCACAGGGTGAGCAGGTTCAGTTGCCTGCCCATAAGCCGTCTCGATTGTGGAGAAGGACACTTGGATCCTCACCAAGGACCAAGTGATGGAGATCTTGGTCGAGCTTCAGCCCGAGGAAGAGGAAGATGAGGGGCAGCAGGATGATGCGGAGTAGGAGCAGGAGGAAGAGCAGGGACACATCCCTGTTTGGGAGGGACAACAACAGCAACAACAAGGAGGAGCCTAGGACCCATGGCCCAACCAGCCACAACAAGGGTACAACTACATCCCCTATCAGGAGTTCCAATAGCTCAACCAGCGTGTTGGGGAGATCGACCACACTCTTCAGGATGTGAATGAAGATGTGAATACTTTGACTCACAACTTTAGTCACTTCATGACCCACTTCCCCGACTTCTACCAGCAGTATCTGCACCAGCCGCCAAATGACGACAACAACTGAGCCTGGCAATCAGCTAAGCTTGGGGGAGATTTGAAAACCTCCAAACTTTGCATTCATATTTTCATTTCTTCTATTGATTTAATTTTATTTCTTCAAATTTGCATGTTTATTTTCAGCTTTGCATGTCTAAACCAAAAATACAAAAAAATTAGTTATAATTTTATTTGCAAGTTTGTTTCTTTGTCTCTCTCGTAGATTGCTTTTCAGGTGACTTGGCAACAGGGAAGCATAGATGGGCTTCGACTCAAATACAAGAATGAAGCAAGTTAGAAGAGGTATCATGTTCCTTTCATCATCCTTTCTGCAACCTTAAATTGATCCTACAAATATTTACTCGCTTGCACTGAGGACGCTCCCCACTTAGCTTGTTATCCTATAAATTCTATTTCTTTGCCAGTGTCTCTTTTTTAGCCTTGAAATAATGAGCAAAGGACTTGGTTAAAAATACTTCCTACATTTTTACAATAAGAAAAAGCATCTGAAAGATGACTTGAGTCCATGTTTAGCCCGAAGAATTTAATTTTAGAACTACTCCATCCTATTTGAGCTTAATATAAATAGACTTGATAGTACCCTTGATTGAAATTGTTTGATAAAATGGATACTTCGAAGTAGTAGAAATTATGCCACTACGTTTTCTAATAATTACCGTAAGATATTGCTTTACGCGTGTCATTACAACTATGTCGTGCTCCATGGGGAACTATTAACTCTGCTAGCCAACGAACGATCTAAATATGGGAAACCACTTGATTTCGGCTATTGAGTTATGTAAACGTCTCTAGCAGCAATGCTATGACGGGTAAAACTTTTAGTCTCCTCATGGTTTCACGTTCCAAGTGAAGTTCTAGTACTCCTCTGGCTCATTATTTCTCAACAATTATTTATTGCCATGGTCACGAGTCCCCAATTAAACATGATAAAAATAGTGACATGATTTCTCTATGAGAGAGCTAAAGTTTTTGAAAGGCAAAAGAAAAGAAAGAGGTGCTTTGATAGTCTTGAAATTTTGACATGGGATAGATGAGTTGTTCTTAAATTATGAGCACTCTTAATTGGTTAAGCAAACAAGAACAAAAGGTTTTCATCTCTCTATAAAGAGAGGGACCAAAAGAATTTGTCTCACTTTCCTAGCTAAACTTTCGATACTTGCTTGGGCATATGATTTATTTCCTAACAAGATATACATGGTTAGGAAGTGGACTCAGTGCAATCTTGTGAATACTTGTATGATCATATTTAAGATTGTAGGGATTGTGAAGAAAAGAATTTGACACCAATTCAAACTTGTGAGTTCCTTTATTTTTTAGTCTCGAATCTCCGCTATTCTTCCTTATTTCCTTGTCACTCGAGGGAGAGCAACATCTAAGCTTGGGGGAGTTGATAGCTGTGAGATTCGACACATTTTTGATGGCTTTTATTGATGGTTTTCTCCCGGATTTGATTGTTTTCTGGCTTTACCTAATGCTAATACTTCGGTAGCAAAGAAAACTTGGTTTTTAATGTGTGTTCCAGGTTCTGAACGTCAACTGAAGGATTTAACTAGAGAAACACAATATTATGGGAAAAACAAGCGAGCCTCACTTTGGAAGCACGCGAGGGGAGCTCACAGAAGCTTAAACGAGCAACTATACGACGAGAATGTTTTTCCGGCCGTATAGTTGCCGCCGCCTCTGTCTTGTCAAAAGGGACAACTTCTGTGAAGGGACCGGGGACAAAAACACAACACAATAGCCGCCATACCATCCAGAAGGGAGAAAGAAGATATCCGGAGAAGAAGGGGAAGACGTTCTTCATCTCGCTCCACGATCTCCGACCTCCTAGCCAATACACCCCCATAGCCACTACTTGTACTTGAGAGAGAGAGGGATTTCCACCTTGCAAAGCTAGGGTTTGTGATTGTTTCTTCCCATCTTGCAGTGTCGGATATTTTTCTATTCCTTATTATGGATCTCCACGGTCATACAAAGATGAATTCCCTTTATTTAATTATATTAATGATCCATTCTTCTCTCATGTGTGAGTAATTCCCTTGGGCGTGGGAGATGTAGGGGATTGGTGAGATGTGATGTGCCTTCATATTTTCCGTTAGTTTGTGATTGATTTTAATTACTATATTATGTGTGCTTGACTATCTGTGGGATGCCTAATGCTTGTTGTCCAATTAAGGGTCCAGACAACATGATACTTTGTTCTACATAGATAAGATCTTGTTCGCTAGTGGGATATCAATAGAAAGCTAGTAGACTCGAGGATAACGAGGAACCATTGTGCTTATTGCATTAGTTCGATCCAAGGAGCTTAATCGCTAAGCAACCTGAAGGGTCATAATTGTCTAGTGTCTGACCATGGTTTTGGTAATAGGCTAGTAGGATTATTGAAGTTGGGAAGAAATCTACCAAGAGGAGTTCTGGCTAATTATGGGTTGCTCGCCTACATATATATCTATGAGATTATAATTGTTACAGTTATCACTTGTCCACCTGACACAGTCACTATCACCATGAACTAAATCTCCCCGCGCCTTCTTTTTCCATTTGCAGAAAACAACAAACAACCAAGTCGTTCTTTACTTTTATGCTTTATATTTCTGAACTTTACATTTTAGTTCTATTTAAATCTACCGCATTTAATCAAAACCCCATTCTTATTTCAACACTTGCAGCTAATTCACTCAAAGACCTGTGACAATTTCGGGTGTGACAGAGACTTCATCAATAAACACTTACCTTTGGGCTCCCCCTGGGATCGATATCTGAACTTCGAAACTAGCTACAAACAATTTGTGCTCTTGCAGACATCAGGGCACATCATTGCTTCTTTGCATGTAGTTGGTTCATCATTGTCAAACAATGATTCATTCTCAAATCTTGTTATTCAATTGCTACCTGACGTATGTGGTTCAATATGAACTTAGATCTCGTGATCTCAAGCTTTGAGGCACGGGAGCCATGAGCATTGTGGCCTCTTCTGGGACAATTTCCGGTGCTGCACTACTCTGATCATATAACTCAGGTTCAATAACCATAATCAATGTTTTACTGTCCTTCCACTTAACTTTTCACGAAAAGTTCCTTCTCAAGAAACTTGACGTTCTTAGCGATAAACACTTTTGTCTTTAGTGTTGAGGAGGAATTCCCAACGTTCACTTTGGGATGACCTACAAAGATGCCATTATCCGACTTTGGCTGTAAATATTTTACATATGCCTTACATACCAAAATTTTAAGAAAAGACAGCTTGGGTTTTATCCCATAGCATAACTTATTATGTGTCATTTCAATGGATCATGGCGATGCTTTTTTAAGTGTAAAAGCGGTAGTCTCTAAAGCTTAATCCTTCAAAATATAATGGTAGTTTTATATAAATGACACCTTTGATCTTACCATGTCAAACAAGGTTCGGTTACATTTCTCGAACATTCCATACTCTACGGTGTTTTAGGAAACGCAAGTCTATTGAACAATTCCTTAACTCTTAGGCGTTTGCTAAACTTTGTAACTCAAATATTTTCCTTCATGATCCAATTATAAATTCTATATTCTCTTGTTATAATGATTTTCCACTTCATCTTGAAAATCTTTGAACACTTTCAAAGTGTTTCATACTATTTCCTCATTAAGTAAATATTCATATATTCACTCAAATATTTGGTTAAAGTTTTTATGAAGATTAAAGATCCACCACACACGACTATTCATAATGGATTATATACATCACTTTGTACAATGTCCAATAATTTAGTCATCTATTCCTCTTTTGGCCTATGAACGGGGTTTAATCATCTCTATGAAATTCTCACAAGCATCAATTTAACTCAAATCAAAAGACTCCAAAATCCTATCAACATCCGCCTGGTGGTACCGGTCACATCTGAACCCAACATCGAGTTGGGGCTCCTCCTCAGGAGCATCCGGTACCTCCACCCGGTACTACCAGGGGGTCAGCGGTAGTACCGCTCCACGGCCCAAAACTACCGGTAAGTGGTAGTACCGCCCTTGGATCCGGTACTATTGGTAGCTACTAAGATGGCTTAGCTCCTCGGTTTTCCTCGTAGGCTCGCCTGGCTGCTCGCACCGGTACCTGGCCGGTAGTACCGGGATTCTCCGGTACTACCAGTCATCACAGCATCCCAACGGGCAGATTTCCGCCCCTATAAAAGGGCCCCTTCTTCTCCATTGGACTTATCCTTTTAAGCTCTTTTCCCCCTCCATTGTTGATTCTCTTAAGCTTGCTTCCTCCCTCTCCCTCCCATGATTCTTGCATATATTTTAGTGAAAAGAGAGAGGAGATCTAGATCTACAATCTCACCAATCCATCTCTCCTCTAAGTGAGGGGAACATATTGGGTTCTAGATCTTGGAGAATTTTGTGGTTTTCCTCTAGTGTTCTTCCTCTCTTATTCCCCCAATAGATTTTGTAGCTTTGGTAGAATTTGGAAGCGAAGGACTTGCTATTGCATTAGGTGCATCAGTTTGAGTTCTCCTCGGAGGATTTAGTTGGTAAAATCAAGAAGCTTGTTACTCTTGGGTTCTTGAACCTAGACGGTTGTGTGGCCTTTGTGGTGAGTTCTTAGGGCCTCCATTTAAGTTATGGAGTTCTCCCCAAGTTGTTGGTGGTGATTATGGGGAGCCTCCAATTAAGTTGTGGAGATTGCCCGAGTCTTTTATGGGTTTGGTGACCGTCCTCAAGTGTCCCATAGTGGATTGGATGCTTGTCGTGCGGAGGGTGCTCGGGAGAATAGGGTGAGGCCTCTTGTGGCGTTGGTGGTCTTAGTACCGTCCACCCCTCCAATGAGACGTACTTCTTTTTAGAGAGGAACTCGGTAAAACATCGTCGTCCCCGCGTGCCTCGCTTATCTCTGTACCCGAGCCCTTTACTTATGTACTTTACATTGTGATAGCCTTCAGCTTGAAGTAATCTATCTTGCTATAGCTTTGTTGCTTGTCTTGCTTAGCATAAGTTTTTGGTGTACATAGGTGAACCATAGTATATATAGGCTTTGTGCTTGACAAAAGAAAACGCTAGTTTCATTCTGCCTTTGTTAAGCCCATCTCGTAAAAGTTTTTAACTGCCAATTCACCCTCCTCTAGGCGGCATCTGTGATATTTCACTAGGCCAAGGAGGAGGCTTGGATCGGAGCCGTCATTGCCGCGGAGTCGAGTGCGGGAGAGTGCGACGACTATAGGCACCACCGCCCTCACCGGAACTGCCGAAGGAGAGCCAGATGCCGACACATCGCGAGAGGAAACTGGATTTGAATTATCACCAGGCGATGATCCAAAATCCGAAGGGGGAAATCCATTCTTCTCCAAAACCCCTGTGTCAAATTCAACCACATGAGCATACTCCCCATTAGGAGCAGGATCCGCAACACAAATCGGTGGTTTATTCAGTGGATTGGTCGGATCAGAGCATGGGAAGGGGGGAGGGAGGTGGAGGGTGACGAAGGAGGAAGCGGTGGAGTCATTCTCGTGGAAAGGGGCATGGTGACAATTCCCTTTTTGTTGCCTGATTATTAAGAACAAGGCTGGCAACGTTTATATAACTCTACTTGGCACCAATCCGGCAATAATGTTATAATCCAATAAAGAAGGGCCCCATAACAGAGTTATGTTGGAGCTATCCAATTTGTAGAAAGTATGAGTAAGGGGCGACCCCAAATGATGTAGTTGACAGTAAGAAGTACTCCCTCCGTTTTAAAATATAAGATGTTTTAGCTTTGTGAAAGGAGCGTATCTAGACACCTTTTAGTGTGTAGGTTCACTCCAAACCTACATGAATCTACACACTAAAAGAAGCCTAGATACACTGCTTTCACAAAGCTAAAATATCTTATATTTTGAAACAGAGGGAGTAATGAAAGTGTAAGCATTCTATAGTGTAAGAAAGTTGGTAGTCAACAAAAACTGAATCCCCTAAAAAAACTGAATCACCTGAGTGCAAAAAATAATAATATTTGACTCACCCTTGGTTAGTGTGTTCTCCGGTCCCAAGTAAGAGCATCTCTAGCATATCGGCCGACCCACAAAATTTTGCACCGATATACGGTATCGCAGCCAAAAAATGGCCATTCTAGATACTGCAACGGGCTGAAACCCACAAAATAAAATATGGTTTCCGCATTTGGGCCCGTCCCTGTGGCATATATTCGGTGCGGAGGGACCGAAATGCGGCACCCTACATCGCCTTTCCCCTCCCCCAGGCGTAGAAACCCTCGCCGCCGCCTCCGGCCGCTCTGATTCCGATCCACTCCATGGGAGAAAACGACATGCCGCCGCCCACCGCCGCGCAACTGCCTGATCTCACTATGACCGCGGGACCTTTGCCGTGCCCTGTGCCGTTCCCCACGCAAGCAGTAGGCGCGGCTCGACCTCCTCGTCGTCGACTACTCTGACGACGAGGAGTAGGCGCGCGACGTCGCCGTAGATGCTCTGGTGAGTACTTACCGCCGGTAGCTAGGGTAGAGCGTGTGCTAGGGTTTGTTTTGATGCCGCAGCGGCATTGATTTTGCTTGTAAATTTGTTGATCTCGGTGATAAAAAAAACCCTCCCCTATGTATGAACTACCATGGATCTGGCGCCAATGAAGTTTTTTAAATTATACACTTGCAATTACTGTATCTATTCCGCGCGAGGGATTTTCGTACTGCAAATGTGGTTCGTTTGCAGTATCTGCTAGAGATGCTCTAATGCAGGCTATTACAAAAACATCTACTACTCATTTTGGAATGGCATAAGTTTGTAACACACCTATGTCTACACTCTGCAAGATCAACAACCAAGAAATGGTTAACAAGATCTGCTTGCAGGATGATACTACTACATTGTTTTTTATCCAGACTCTCCAGCTGACGAACAGAAACTCAAGCACGCAGCATCTAAGCTTGCTTGGCTCACCACCACCTTGAATGTACCTTTTGTTCCTCTTTCTTTTCCACGGGTCATCAACAGACAGACATATACTCTACTTAACTAAGAAGAAAGGCAGCTGTGCCATGCATGCTTCTGCGTGAGTGAGTAAAGAATACGACCAGTGATCGATCGGGTCGTAGTATAAGACCAACACGCGAATCATCTTCTCCAATTCCAGCTGTTCTAAACCATCTTCTTCAGAATTTTCCTTGAACTCCTGGACCTCGGATCTCAGCCCTAAGGAGATAGACGATGGATCAACACGCCGTATGTAGCATAACCTCTTTTTTTTTTAGTTTCTTGCACATGTTACTTTAATTCTCATGTTAATGTTGTTTTTGAAAATTTGATCAAAACTAAAATGTTCATTGCCTTGAGACAGAATCTCCTTTTGTTTTGGAAGGAGGGGGTTACCTAGTCTTTTTAGAAAAGAAAAAAATCTCAGTAGATAATTACACTTTATAAGGTTTTTGTTAGACACGATGCTACTGTTCCTGCCTACTCCGTATACTAAAAAATAGTGGCAGATAGCAAATAGAAGTACGGTAGCAGCAGCAGCAGCACAGGCTCCCTCCTTCTCAATTATCAATGACCTTGCTGGTACCATTTCCTACCACGGCCCTCTCCATTGCTTCCACGCCTTCAAGCTCTGGGTGCCTGCCCCCAGCATCGCTCTGTGCCGCCGTACTGCTCCGGGTTGTCAGATGCAGAGCACGATGGCGACCGCGAACCACTTGGGGTTGGGGGTAATATCCGAGGAGTGTTTGTTTGTTTGTTTCGGCACATCTAATGGTACCAACCTAGTCAAACTTTTAGGAAGAAGTTCTTGGCCAAACAAATGGTAATTGCATTTTGAAACCGAGGAAGTAGTATTTTTTTAACCAGTCGTACCCGCACATATTGTTTGGATCATGTTAATGATTTTCTTTAAGAAGTGATGGGGAAGTATGAAGATTAAGATGGATTTTTTCTTAGATCTTGAAATTTTGGGGACATAATAACTCTTATGTATATATATCTCACAATAGTTGTACTGATAATTGAAGGTTAATGGTCATGGTGACGCGTCGAAGGCAGAGCAACGGTTTTGGAATTCCAGCACCTGGTCACATGGTGCAAAAGAGTTGTGGAAGAACCCAAGGGTAACAATGATAAGGATCGAGGTACTTGTATTAATTGTTGCTGGTGTCCTACTCTTCCTCGCCATCTTTGGGTCCTGCCGCCGCCGAAGCAGAAATTGGTTTGTCCAAAAGGGTGTCTTTGGCGCTTACACCTTATGCTTCTCATTGGCGACATACACACTTGGTTCCATGCAATCCTCCGAGTTGAAGAGCAGCATGTACCCTATTTGGGCCATTTCTCTCTTCATGCTTCATGCTTGCACTGACACTATCACAGCTTATAGCCTGGATGACAATAGAGAAGGAACCAGACTCCAATACCAAGGTCTTATGTACATGGCATATACGTCGTTGCTTCTGATCAGCGTGAAGACGGACTACAGCAGAGCACTTACTTATATGGCTTTTATCGCTTATATCAGATATTTGCAGAGACTTTCAGTATGTATGCTAGCAAGCCTCTCATGGAACTTGAACAAAACAGTTGCTGATTCCATGTATGAGGGGCAAAACAAGGATTCGTTTAAAACCATGGAAGACTGCAATTACCTGGTTGATTGGCCCATCAGAAAATCCAAGTTTGATGCTCCCACATATGCAACACAATTAACAGCCGATCCTGAGAAAGATGAAGTCATTGACATTGCAAAGATATGGCGGTGCAAGGACGACTCACTTGGCCAAGAGCTAAAAGATGCATGTCTTTCCTTCTCTCTTTTCCATCTTCTGAGAAGGCGCTATTTTGGGTTTTCCTGTGACGAACACAAAGACAATGCACGTGATTTTGTCTTGGAGCTGCTGCCATCGAAGAACGAAGACGGTGCTATAGACTATAGTAGAGTTTTCAAGGTGATTGAGGTTGAGTTAGCATTTATGTATGACTTCTTCTTCACCAAGTATGCTGTCATTTATTATGGATCAATGGGTGCAACAATTTGGTCCCTGATCACAGTCATCGGTATATCTATCACGGCATATATTACTGCCACGGCCCCATTAAAGATTTCTCAGGGTGATTCCACTATCGCCAGCACCGTTACAGATGATGTTGCTATCACTTTAGTGATACTTGCATCCACTGCTTTGCTTGAATGCATACAGCTGTTATTTTACTGGACAGGCATTTGGGGCAGAGTATCCTTTGTTTGCCAGCATATCAGAGAATCAGCAAGGTCTAACATAAGGGCCTCGCAGAATAAGAAAATGAGCGCAAGGCGGGTAAGCTCTTGCTTCATGGGATCAAAGGAGTTCCTTGCCAAGATCGGTGTTTGTCTTGCATCTTGCATTATGGGATTAAAGGAGTTTCTTGCCAATGTTGGTGTGTCATGTGCATCAAACAACCACTACTGGCAGCACAAGCTTGGGCAGTACTCATTACTTGATTCAGTCAGCTGCTACAATCGTAATCTATCACTTCGTGGATTTGGATATAGAATAGTCACTGCTCGCCCGATGGTGATAGTGATGAAATTTGTCTATCTTGCTGACCATGTGTTCAATCATCCACGGAATGTTCAAGCATTGATGGTCCGAAAGTGTGTTGGGAAATCTGTTGAGTTGTCTGATGAAGTAAAGGAGGCAGTTATCTGCTCCCTTAAACGTACGGGTGGTAGACTAAGCAACGGCAAATCCTTTTTGCAGTCCAACAGAGCACATGAACTCTCTTGGGCTTGCTCGTGGAAAATGCACCCGGATACAAGCTGGACCCAGAGAAACCAGAATCAGACACACATCATTTTGACTTGGCACATTGCAACATGGTACTGTGAGATGGTGAAACTTTCGTCAGAAGGGGTAGCAGCAAAACTCAAGGTACCTTTTAGCATTGCCACAACGCTGTCAAAATACTGTGCATACCTGGTGGTCTCCGCGCCAAGGCTTCTTCCTGGGCACCCCTATGACACAACACAAAAGTTTGATGCCGCTGCAGCGGAAGCAAACGCATTCTTCCTGAAAAGAGGGACGAACATCCGTGAGTACTCTGCCCAAAAAGACATGTACGAGTACATGAAAACTTCAGAAGCACCACCGCATCAGACGAAAACGATCTTCGAGAGCGGCCTGAAGCTGGGGAAGGAACTGGAGAAAATGGAGGAGGGCACCCGTTGGCAGGTGATGGCTGATTTCTGGGCTGAGATGATGCTCTACCTCGCTCCGTCAGCCAATGTCGAGAAGCACATCGAGCGGCTGGCGCAGGGCGGCGAGTTCATCACCCACCTCTGGGCTTTGCTCTCTCATGCAGGCATCCTTAACAGGGAGCAGGAGGATGAAGCTGCAGGCGTGTAACGCTGCATCGCCGCTCTGTTAGAGACAAAATAACCATGGTCCATACATTTTCTTTTGCACTCTTTTTTTTTCTTCTTGCCTGTGTTTAATTTCTGTCTGTCCTAATAAGTGGCAGGTGCTGCTGTTTGTGTGTGATGCATTGACCTCGTGATATGTTGGTTTGTGGCTTGCCATGTTTATAAGTTTGGGCTCGAGTTAATTTGTATTTGGTGATTTGTCGCATCGGGCCAGACAATCTGAACTTCAGTGTTTGTAGTTCACAACATTTGGTCCAGAACAGGTTGTCATGACGATACAAATTGTGCATACCGCAGAGCGTATTCAGTAACACTGAAACAGGCACCACCATCACACTGATTATGGTTCAGCCGGTGCTTTCACTCATCTCAGGTTCCAATAGTTCATACACACTTTCATTCCATTGTAAACAGAACAGGAAAACCCATCGCTACAAGGTAAATTCTGCATACTTCGTGCAGGCCTCAAATGTCTAAGTAATATGGCAGCACTATGTGCCAGCATCGAACGGTAAAATGCTCTAACAAAATGAATTGCACAATATGTAGGTCAGTATGGGAGTAGAGGTTGCAAATCTTTTGTCTGCGCTCAGGATTCCTGCTGCACCTGTGGAGTCTGTAGGAACAGGAACTGCATCGAGAAAATACACAGGTCAATATTTATGTGAAAGGGAACACATGTTTATGACAGTCATCTTTGTTGACCTGGACCAGGTGTGTTACCTCGAATGACTTCCCAGATCTCTCATATTCGAGCATGCTGAGAGCCACTTCACAGCTCTGGGAGACGATGGGCTCAGGGTCCTTGGAAAATTCCTCCAGAAGTGCAATGCTTTTTTGATCTACAGCAGCAGCATGACCATAATGTCAGGGAACTCTGGAACATATGTGCATGAACTGGAGAAGTAAACAGCATTCTGCCGAATCACGTGGTACTAGTTACCTGCAATTGAACCAAGGGCCTCGGCGGCTTCATGCCTGACCATTGGGTGCTCATCGACGTTCTTCAGAACACCAGAAAGTGCATCTGAAGCTGCTTTGTTTTGCAGCTGACCTAACACATAAGCAACCTGTAGAACAGTAGAAGATAAAAGGTTATACTGGAGATAACATGTGCACAAAAATAGCAAGAAGAATATATAATAGTGATGTTCCAGAAAAATAAGCAGATGTAGCTGGAAAGTCTTGCTTTATTCATCTTTGTTCTTTAGCAAGCCAGACGACTTCATTATAATTTAAAAGAAGATTTCATCTTCTATAACTTATGCTTGTGAGGAAAGGGGAAACAAGAATTGGTTAGAGTTCAAGGAAACCTCATGGCGTAGAAGAGCACTTTTGACACCTAGAGCTTCAACGATAGCAGAAACAGCATAATCTCCACCATCATTCCTAAGTGCAAAAAGAGCTGCATAACGTTCGTACATTTTTTCCTTCTCGCTGAGGAGAAGCTCCCTGGAAAATATCCACCATGCAAGTAATGTCAAGACTATGCATATTAAAGACAATGAACACATACAGAACTGTCTTCAAAGACATACCTAAGTTGTTCTACCGAAAGTCCTTGCTTGGCAGGCATTGCTGGGTCAACTGATAGATAAGGGGAAATCGTTGTGCTCTCAGCGCCACTAGCATTCTTCTGCTCTTCTATCCGTCTAAGAGCCAATTCGCATGTCTCTTGCACCTCAACGGCAGGATCAGCTGTCAAACTCTCTTTCAACAGGGAAATGCTCTTTTCCAGGCCAATAGCTCCAAGGGCTTCAGCAGCCTGATAGATAAACATATAGAGCTTCTGAAACGGATAGTAAAGCACTAAAAACAGAAGATAAGATTTTCTTCTGCACTAGTAACTACCTCATGGCGGACAATTGGATGTAGTGAAAGATCTTTCAGAACTGCCTCTAACGCAGGGATAGCCTCAGCATCCTGCATTTGTCCAAGTGCAAATGCAGCCTCATGGGCAAGCAAGTTAGAAGAATCCCTTGCAGCTGAGCATTAAAGAAATACATCAGATTTTATTAACTGTTTGTTTCTAGTACATAATTTTCAGCAACATATTAACGAAACAGTGGCAGATTTTAGACATAGGAGCTTTGTCAGTACAAGCTGCTACTAACAAGTGACGTGAAGTAAAAGGACATATAGTTTCACAAATTATGCAAAATAAACAAGGAAAATCTTAGTGGAATATCATCTAACCTAGAGATAGAGAACCATACACAGACTTGGGACAGGCAACGATTCTAGGATAACAAACTCATAAAAACCATCAGAAAATTAGTACGCCAAACCTCTCAAGTTCGAACCTACTAAATAGGGCCAACCAAAACTAGCACCATCAGAGATTTCAAGGAGGATAATCCTGTACTAGCACAGAATCAACTAATATAGGGTCATGGCATCTATATTTGGAGAATAAATCAGATGGAAGTTCACTACGGAGCTACTATCAGATCAAAGTTCACCGCAACAAACAGCTCAGGGTTATCCAATTGGAAGAGAAAAAAACAAGACCATTAAAAGTTGCAACTATGCTGCGTGAGTATGAGTAATTCAGTACAAACAGCTGAAAACTCTCACTTAGGTCCAAGAAACACTAAGGAGTAAGGATCCCAAATTGCTTGTATGGTGGCTGAACCCGTGAAACTAAGCACAGAAATCAGCTAAAATAGGCTCATGACATCTATATTCATCCAGGTGGAGGAAGCCATGAACAGTTTACTAACAGACTGAAGCTCATCCGCTGCTGATGGTCATTCAGATGGGCAAAAACAAGTCAGCTTTGCTGAGCAAGTATCACTACTGCTAGCACGAATCACAGAATTATAGCAACTATCTGTACTCAATTAGGGCCGGGGCACATTTAAACATGCCAAATCTCTAGTATTGGAATGCGGAAACTAAGCACCCAGGGAATTCCAGTAGCATACTGCACTTGAAGTCTCCAGTCGCAGCAGGAGGAGACTAGCATAGCATCATTAGACATATAGAGGGGGCCAATCGACGAGAGGCGGGACCTTGGAGGAGGGCTTGGCGCGGGCCGTCGCCGCGGAGGTTGCGGAGGGAGAAGAGCGCCCGGAACCGCTCCGCGATGGGCTGCTCCGCGTCCAGCAGCCGCCCGCACAGGAACTGCTCCATCTCCGGGGACGACTCGAACGCGCCGGGAGCACCCATCGCCGGCGACTCCGTGCAATCGGACGGCACGGCGCTCATGCTGCTGCTCAGCTTAGCTACCCGGCGGCGGCGGCGGCGGCGGCGCCTGTAAGAGAAGGAAAAGTCGAACAAAAAGAGAGAGAAGAGCGCGTTAGCTCGACGCCAACATCACGGCTCCCGCGCGATCCTGGCCGTCCGATCGGGGCGGGACACGTCACCCGTCCTCTCCAGAAGCTGCCACCAACGCGGACCAACGGACAGCGAGAGACTCTCGCTGTCAGCGGGCCCGACCCTGAACCTGGTCCTACGTGGCAGTTGGATACAGGCTACCCGTAAAATCTCCCGTCGGCGAAGCTCTCCTGCCATTCTCCCTCCTCCCCAGCCGACGCCGCAAATCCCATCACCACCGCCACGAACCCCGCGCGGATCCGACGCGAAATCGAGAGGTACGCTCGCCCGATCCAGGTTTCCGATCCAACGATTCATCCGTATCTACCTGTGGGCGGCGGCTTGGTTGGTTTCTGACCTGGGTGGTGCTGGGTTTCCTTCTTCTGCAGGGGCCGTGGAAGCGAGACGCGACGGCGGGCGCCATGAACGCGAGGGGGTAAGCCTTCCGTGCACTGCCTGCTCTCCCGCATATCGAGGTTTTCAGAATTCTGGTGTGCTGATTAGGCGGGGTTAGGGTTCACGGGGAGACTTGTAAATTGGGCGATCACTTCTGTTCGGTGTTCGCACCGTTGTAATGCGGTGCTGGGATGTACAATTATCGCACGCGGTTTAGTGAATTCGATGCGGTGAGGCATAGTGATTGTAGGGAACTTAGGGTTAAGCCAATCAATTAGTTACTGCAGTCCTGTTGTTAAACCTTGTGTTGTTATTGAGTGTTTGGATGTTTGTAAATCCGGTGGCGAACTCGATGGGGCTCCTGGTGATACTCTTGCCGCTGACTAATTACCACTGGCAGCTCAGTGTTCTAGTTATGTATCTATTGATTTGACTCTAAAAGGTTCTTGTCACCGCCAACAACTGGTTTTCATTCATTGGAACATGATCTATGTGTTTTTCCTGACCAGCTTAGGTTCTTATCTTTGAAAATGAATAGGCTTCAGTTGAAGATTTGAAATCGTTTTTGTAAGAGGATTACTAAATCTTGTACAGGAGGACAGTTCCGATTTTTCAGTTCTATCAGATTTGCTGTAATGCCTGCTCCTTTCATTGCCACCATCTCACGGCTTACCCGTCTACTCTAGTTGAAGAGATATGCATTTAGAATTAGCTTGCATGGTGGCATGACATGCATTGGTCTTACCCTCCCTTGAGATCAATGATCTAAGAACCTGGACTCTTGGTAGCTGCTAGCCACTATTCTAACATTACTGCATACTGAATAAATGATACATGTAGCCTAGCAATCTAGCATCATGAAATGTATGGCCTAAGTGGTGGAATTGATGTATCGTACATTGCATACTTGTTGCAGATTGTCATGATAGTCTGAAAATTACATGCTGTTAGCCACTTAGTCTTATTAGAAAAACAAAAGGAAATTCAGATGATATCTCCTTGTAGAAATGAATGTAAGGAGAGCAGAAGGCATGGTAAACTCTCGGTCTGATGGCATGATCAGAATCACAGGATCTTTTGTTCTTGCCACACTCAAGGTCTCAAGCACTCCATGTTAGTTGTGTCAAACGAAAAGGAGCAGAAAGGGCCTATTGAATGTAAAATAGCTTACTTCTATTTAATTAACATCAAGTTATGTAGATTTAATGTACAACCGATAGCAAGATTTTTATGTTCCTATTGTGAAGAGATTTGTTTACTTGGTCAAAGGTGTCCAGTAACTTCTGGGAATGATATCTGGCCAAGAACTAATGCATCTTTGTACATGGGTTAAGGGCATCCAAATGTTGGTCCAATTTGGGTATCAAGGAGGCCCACATCTTGAATGACACAAAAGAGTGAAATACTGAATGAATATAGAATGTATGTTTGTCTGATATTTTGCGAAGTAAACTCAGCACCCTGCCTGATGTGGCCCTATATTGCAGCTGCAAGCAAGAACTCTGCTAACACTAACAACTTATGTCAATACCTAATGTTTATAGAACTTCTCTGATGTAATCTCATGGCTTGCACTCCATCACTGTAGTAGTTGTGAGCTGTGCTGCAAAAGCTCTACCTTGTGCCAGCTCTAGAGTACATATTGAGTAGCACATTGTGATATGTATATTTGTGGACCTGACAAATACATATTTGTGGTTGTGCATAAAAATACATATCACAATGTGTAGCTTTAGACCTGACAATTTCTACCGTTATCAAAGTTTTGTATAACCGTTTAATGGGCAGTCTGTCCCAATTAGGGCACTGTATTGATTTAACATACAGAGTAACAGAGTATTGTCAGTTTCTTTATTTGATGCAAAATGAACTCTTCCCTTGTCCAGCCCAGGTTTTGGCAATACATGTGTTTTAGGCGATATGTAATCATAGTTATTGACCTGGAAATATATGAACATTAGTTCTTCTACTAGTATGCAAAATAATTGTGTTTGCTGTGCATTTTCTGTTTGTTTCTTTTGCATATTATATTTTTATGCACTTCTGTGTTTTAGGTAATATGTATTCATAGTTATTGACCAGTAAACTTGGAAATATATAAACAGTAGTTCTTCTAGTTTTTATCGTATGCAAAAAAAAAAATAGTTTGCGTGTGCATTTTATGGACTCATGTAACTACATTCTGAACTTGAAGCAGCTACCGAAGCACCAGAACTGCTCTGTTCGATGGCATTGAAGAAGGTGGAATCCGCGCATCGGCTTATTCTTCACATGAGATAGACGAGCATGAGAATGAGCGAGCTATTGATGGATTGCAAGATCGAGTTAGCATGCTGAAGCGGGTAAGTGTCAGATAATGAATGAATACCAGAATTTTCTACTCCCTCCGGTCCATATTAACGTTCTCAACTTTGTCTAGATTCGGATGAATCTAGTCTAAATCATTAACTAGGTACATCCGAATCTAGATAAAGTTGAGAACAATAATATGGGTCGGAGGGAGTATCTCGGTTTATTTTTATCTAAGAATTACTGTATTTGCATATATTGATTGTACTAGTTTGTCTTTAAGTGCATCGTGATAGTCATAAATAGGTGTTCTTAGTTGCATGTTTTAAAAAAACATCTTTCCTTCGCATGACGAAGAGAAAAATGACTTTAGGGACTGCAACTTTATTGGCAGTACTAATCTCGACATGGGATCCATGTTAACCATGTGCTGTGTTGTACCATTTAACTTGAAAAGATGATTATGATTTAAGTGTAGATTTTTGGCATGAGTTTTCCCCTTTATTTTGCTATATGCGAAGAAATCTGACTAATCTAATGGGCCTTGTGAACTGTGATATACTCCCTCCGTTCCAAAATATAAGATGTTTTAGCTTTTGTGGAAGGAATGCATCTAGACGCATTTTCGTGTGTAGGTTCAGAGTGAACCTACACATTAAAAGGCGTCTAGATACACTCGTTTCACAAAAGCTAAAACATCTTATATTTTGGAACGGAGCGAGTACTATTTATTTGAATCAATGCAGTCATGCCCTTTGGCTGGCCTTCTCATTTGATATGGTCTGGATCAACACCTTTTTGAGTGTGGGGATACATTTGGCTTAAAGTTTTTAGTACAATATAGTGAATATGTGAGCTGTTGAAGGTCCCTTTTGTAGTTCAAATGAGCTTGAAAGCCACAGTGAGTTTACTGTAGAATAAAAGGCATGAGCGTGGAACCCAAAACACGAGAGAGTTTTGTTAACTTCTAGCCTGCTTAGTCTGAATTTTGCTAGTGAGACTCACCGTAGGCAATCAGGCATGAACAACTTCTAATACTAGAGTTTCCAAAGGTTTGGTTCTCAGATGAAAAAGGAGATGAGTAGTAGTCTCTTCATCATAGTGCACGTTTGTTTTGCTCAAAACATATTATCTGCTGGCCTCCAGGTTCCAGCTATTTTTATGTGCATGTTCTAGCTGCTTTAACCGTGGAATATTCCCCCTTTTATGAATGATATATCAACTTACTGAAGCTGTTTTCTTGCTTGTAGCTGTCAGGTGATATCAATGAAGAGGTCGAGACTCATAACCGTATGCTGGACAGAATGGTATGTTATATTTATGTTGCTAACCTTTTTTCCTTGAAAGACCTGAATCTACCATTCTGCCATCTTACCATCATGTCCTGTTCAGGGGAATGACATGGATGCTTCAAGGGGTTTTCTCTCTGGAACAGTGGACAAATTCAAGACGGTGAGCGTCCAGATTAATAATCTACTACTCCCTCCGGTCCATATTATTGTTCTCAACTTTGTCTAGATACGGATGTATCTAGTCTAAATACTTAACTAGATACATCCGAATCTAGATAAAGTTGAGAACAATAATATGGATCGGAGGGAGTACTAGCATTTATCTTCTCCTTTTAGTCCCCTGAGACATCTCATTTCATCATGAATGTAGGTTTTTGAGACCAAATCAAGCAGGAGGATGGGAACCCTTGTAGCATCATTTGTCGTGCTCTTTATGCTAGTATACTACCTGACCAGGTAGAAGGACCCTGTCCTCAAGCTATGTGTGGACTGGAGGTGCTCAAGAACATGCTGAAAATGATTGCGCCGGTCTATCTGCAATGTCGTACATAGTTCTCGCTGTCGTAAACCAAAGTATGTTGATCTGAGTGTTTGCTGATTCTGTACCGTACGGATAGCAACCCTTTTCCTTTTTGTTTGCTCCGTGGATGTAATTGCAGAATATGGAGTCAAATCTGGTGTCTATTTCACTGTCATGCTATATGTATGATATATGATAGCTACTAGTACTACTTGGAATGCTTACTACCATAGTGCGTCTCCAGTTCACTTTTTTGGGATCTCCAGTTGAAGGTTTTGGTTTCTTGTGGACTGGAGTTTAGGTAAAGCCTGTTTGGTAGTTGTGAGGTCGACACGTGTCGTGCCGCTTCAGGGACAGATCCAAAATTTGAAATATAATGCAGCTGCATCAGGGAATAACAGTATTTTTAAGTCGAGACTTCAGGTCAGCTAGTGATTTAGTCACGATTAAGAACTAATAACTCATTAATCAATGAGTGCAATTATTGAGGGAGAAGATGCCCTAATCGTGTGGGAACAAGCACCCGACACCTGCCATTACCATAGACAATTGCAGCAACCAATCCTCATCACATGTAGCAGCTCTAAACAAAACGGCATTGGCTCGTATTCCTATACCTGTACCGGATACATGCACCTTGCTAACCCTAATATATTCTGAACTTGGGATATATCCCTAAAAAGACAAATGGCTCTGATCTTGTGAACAACCCTTGATCTACTGCACCACTTCTCTGCAGCTAATTAGTGCCTAATTGATTTGTTTGGTCCGTGTTAGATATGTCATGCACACCACCCCATCAGGGTTTGACAAAGCTTAGGTTATCCATCTCTGGGAGATGTGCCCATTAGTTTAGTTAGTGGCAGAGTTCTTTATTTCAAAGCTTCATTTGTTAAGTTGGTTCCGGTTAACTTTTCCTTTGTGCTTTTCTTTTCCAGATTGGAGTGGATCCATGAGCATGCATGGCAGGATCTTTGCTTGGGTGCCTTTGATGATTTGATCTAGTTGTTTGCTTATCTCTATGAATGTGTATTGTGAATTGTGATGCATGCCATGGTCCACAAGAGTCGGGCGTATGTGTTGTTAATTGTAGGCGGCTTGGACATGGCCCGGTAGATTCTTGCACACAAGATGCAATTTTTTATTACTAAGTGTGATTGCCATTTAGTTGAGATGTTGTTTTGTATTTTTGAGACAGGGATACAATTAATCAGATTTGTTTATGTTATGACATTCTAACTACAAATGATTTGTATTTGAATTGAGAATTGATGGAGCATGTTATAGAAATGGATGTTAGTACGTGCTTTATCTAGTTAGTCTTAGTGGAAGATGCTATTAACAAGAACCTTCTTTCACGAAAGTTTCTTAATATTGGCACGCAAACACAATATATATTTGATGGTCTAAGACATCATCATCATCTTTCGTTTGCTTTCATATACAACATACAGAGAGCTAACTTTGAAAAAAAAAGTAGATGTTTTATATAGATATCTTGATTAGTTAAAGCCTACCTACTTGTAGCATCGAATTACATTATTCTCTTTGACATGATACTAAACAACATCTCTACCTGAACTTTGAAGTACACTAATATTTCCGAACTGGTTATTGAAATGATTGAAAATCGCTTAGCACCAACCATAAACATGTATAAATTCAGGACAATTGTTTTTTGCTAGTTGACTGTTCATTTTTTATGTAACTTAGTTAAGAGTTTCGAGCCATAGTAAAAATGGTTTCCAGGAACATGTCAGCTGATTGATTGCTTTGTCTAAAGCTAGTCTGGAAACATCCAAACAGACCAGGAACTTGTTCATACGGGTAGAATGATTTATTTTGATGGTTCATGCATAGCGGAAAATATATCCTCGGTCATTTATATTATTGAGAGCAAGAAAATAAATTAATACCACAACTATTTGACTCTTTGAAGCATCTTCTTTTCTTTGAAAACAAATATGAAAAGGTCAATATCTGCATAATTGTTGTATACATATTTATATAATTGGCACATTGGATACAATATCCCACAATAAACTTCAAATTAAGATCATATGAATTTTACCTAATTAACAAATGGCACACATACTATAAGAGTTTAATTTCCAACAGACAAGCAAACGGAACAACTAATATTCATAGTATGGATAGATACATGAGGTATATTTAAATCAGCTCACTACTGATCATTAGAAGAAGAAAAATACTATGTGATACATATATCACTGGATGTGATTAAATGAATATACAATTCTGATAGTTTTGGTGGAAGTATTCTGTAGTTAATCTCGAGTTAGTAACACTACAAAAGACATGAACATTTTATTCGGTTTGCTTGAAGAAAATGAATCACTTAACTAGGCCTAGGAGTATTGTTTTTTCTTGGCTCCTAGTGCTGAGAGAGATAGCAAAGAAGAAACGAAAGTTAGGGCTGGTTTTGTTTAGTTAGGATGTCGGGAGTTTTCAGAAAAGGACATGCACCGTACACCCCACCTGCCTCCCCCCCACGTACAAAAACCCTAAGCTTCCCACTAATACATATCTTCATCCAACCCAATGCTAATTATCATCCACAACATTAGGAATAAAAATGCTACGGCCACCCAACCTCGTCATGCACCATCCTATTTCGGGACCAACCTCACACCTACAAGTTAAGGTGGTCGAAAATGTCGCTCCCGAATTAAATGTACTAGTGACTATGGGTAAAATGGTCATTTTGAACGAGACATCTAGCTAACACATCTAGCTGTTAGATTCTTACTCGTCGCATCTAGATATTAACAATTCGTGCGTACCCAATTCTCGGCCATGACTAGAGAGAGCAAAACTTTACCGATTACTTTTTAGGCCTACCAAACGGCGCATCGCCGGCTCATTAGGGGACCAGTCCAAGTGTACAATAAATAAATAAGCCTATGTGGAGTAAAAATAAGCAGGACCAGTTCAAGTATGGAATAATAAAATCCACTCCAAAGTAAAATGTTAACATGTACTGCGGAATTGAATAAACCTTGCAATTTGAATTCACACGGCAATTGGGGGACCAATGGCCATCCAAACCAAAATAAAATCCAAATAACCCATGGGAGGAGCATGCAAGGGGGGTTATGGAGGTAAGGATAGAAGAGTGCACCTTGGATTAAAGGCTCCCTGATTAAGCTGATTAGTTTATGGTGGCACCCAAAGTCTCTCCCCGGCCTCTATCAACTCTCTTTCTCCTCCTCCTTTCTTATACCCACTTGCATGCCTCCCTCTCTTCTACACACTTCGGAGAGAAAGCCACAGCTCCTCCTTCAGCTCCCCAATGCTCCTCTAGCTAGCTAGCTCCATAGATTACTCTAGCTAGATCACAGGTTCAACTCTCCTAGACTCATCAAGGTATGCAAATTGAATATGTGATCATGTCTATGCACTAGATCTCCTCCAATTTTTCCACATATACAAAATTCTCTTCTTCTTTCTTTGCCCTTTTCTTAGTGAGAAAACATAGATTTAGTCTTCTTTGTTGTACTTAGAGATCTTTTTCTTATGATCCAGTGGTACTTGTTGCACTATATATGCATATGGAGGGGAGATGACATGATCTATGTGTTTGTGCTTGCATGTGGTAACCACACAGCCGTCAAGCAGCAGCTGCATGGCGAACCGGTGGTGGGACGGCCATTTGGGACTGCCGGGCGTGGCGCCGGAGCAGCCGACTGGCTCGTCCATGCCCAAGGCCGAGGCACTTGCCCTCGTCAAAGAACCCGAGCCCAGCCCGACGTCCGGTGGCGCGGGGGCCGAGCACGCTGACGAGACCAACGAGTCCGGCGGCGGCGAGCCGCGCGATCCGGGCGCCGTGGTGGTGGCCCCCAACCGCCGGCCCCGTGGCCGCCCGCCGGGATCCAAGAACAAGCCGAAGCCGCCCATCTTCGTGACGCGCGACAGCCCCAACGCGCTGCGCAGCCACGTGATGGAGGTGGCCGGCGGCGCCGACGTGTGCGACGCCATCGCACAGTTCTCGCGCCGGCGCCAGCGCGGGGTGTGCGTGCTCAGCGGCGCGGGCACCGTCGCCAACGTGGCCCTGCGCCAGCCGTCGGCCCCGGGGGGCGCGGTCGTGGCCCTCCACGGCCGCTTCGAGATCCTCTCGCTCACGGGCACCTTCCTCCCGGGCCCCGCGCCGCCGGGGTCGACGGGGCTCACCGTGTACCTGGCCGGCGGGCAGGGGCAGGTGGTCGGCGGCAGCGTGGTGGGCCCGCTCGTTGCCGCGGGCCCCGTCATGGTGATCGCGTCCACGTTCGCCAACGCCACCTACGAGCGCCTGCCGCTGGAGGACGAGGAGGAGGGCTCGGGCCCGCCGATGCACGGCGGGGTCGAGCCGCCGCCGTCGCTCATGGCTGCCGGAGGAGGGCATGGGATGCACGACCCATCGATGTTCAACCTGCCGCCGAGCAACGGGCACCTCGGCGGTGGCGGCGGTGACGGGTTCCCTTGGGCGCCGCACTCTCGCGCTCCCTACTGACGGCAATGGCGAATTGGGGATCGATGGCTGAAGTACGTAGCAGTGGCGCTATATGCGTGCATGGTTACTGTTCCATTGGAGGTCGAGATGGATCATGGATGCATGGATTGGCGCCATTAGCTAGGTTAGTACTAGTACATATGATGATCAAGTGTGGTGATTAATTAGGCTCCTGCATGCGTACCCATAGTACTACTTTTCTTATGGTGAAATAATTCTTAAAATGTCGGTGTGTTTATTATGTACTTAATTAATTGAGCTAGACATGGACAATATTGCTAGCTAGCTCGGATCAATTCATGCAACAATGTTTGGTTCTTCATCGATCATATTCGTCATGTTCAGTCGTTGGTTTTTAGGTGGTCAATTTCTCTCTCTACCATAGTGCAAAATTCTTTCCTCCCTCCCCCTTTCTTTGAATTTGTTTCCTAGTTAACTTGTGCTTGCGATTGTGTTACTTTGAAGGAAACACACGATCATATACATGCACGCATGAGTGTTAACAAACATAATATTGCTTTTAATAGAATGCGTTAATCATTTCCCCGATTCGTAACTGGTTAAGTAGTAGCTTGGTTGGTCCCAGATCTGACACTGTCTCGTGAGCTCTTTTAATTGGTCCCCCATTGTTTCCAAACTTGAACTCTGTCTCAGCTGTGCATCTGCACAATGTTTTAGATCTATACTAGGACTAGGCTGGGAGAGAACGAAGGGTTTTCAGTGAACTTAAATATGCACTCTAGAAAACAAAAATAGTGTTATATATGTGATTCTGTCACTGATTGTGAACTCTTCAGTTATGAACTTGCATGCAATATGCATGCCCACATAGTTCCATACAGGTCTAGACTAGCTAGTTTGGCATTCTCTTTCTTGTGGTAATGTATATGCATGTACATATAGTGCAATTCCGATGATTTTGATAGCTAAGCTTTCTAATATTTATACTGCAGCCCTTTTAATTATTTTCTTTGGGGTAAAACTGAAGTGGCGCTTCCTTGTAGATATCATACATATGCACTTCCATTATTTTATATCCATTTAAATCGATTTGTTGTTGCTTCAAAGTCTAACTACCAATTAAGAATTCTTAGTTTCTCCATGATGCGTAATTAACTAAATTACATTAGGGTTGAACAAACCTCCCGGGTCGCTCGCGCGTGGCGGCTCCGGAGGACCCCCTTGAAACCCTAAAAACCCCACCCCGGCAGATCTCCCCGGCCGCTGCCACCGCGGCGCCAGTGGTGGCGGCCACACCCCTGCTGCCTTAGGTGGTGGGCGGGCATTGCGCGCCCCGTCGAGAACCCTACGCCCCGGGGGATCAACACTAGGGCGTCACGTTGGAGACCGTGCGACGGGGCGGTGACTTTTGGTCTATCAGGATGTTGGCGTTTGCAGCGACGCGCGACTAGGAGGCGCAGAAGATGGTAGAGAAGGACACAGAGATGGCCGGAGGCAGCGATGCTGCCTACTCTTCATGGCGACGGTGTTGCATCTCATGGCTCGATCCATGGGCCTAATCTGGGGCTACCTTGGGCATGTCTGGGCTGGAGGTCGGTCCGCTCGTTCTGATCGCTGGGACTTGGCGGTGTAGGGACTGTTGATCGGCATGAATAAAGGAGGTGGTCCTAGGGTTTCTCATGTGCCAAGACGAAGATCTACTGGCTGCGTGTTCTCGTTGATCTGGTCTGGAGCGGCGTGTTTCAGAAGGATCCACTAGCGAACTCCCATGGACGACTCATGCGTGAAGATTGCTAGATCGGAAGGAATTCGGTCGTGCGCACCCGTATTTTTTTGACCGTTTGGTTTCACAGGGATCATTGTGAAGCTCCGATATCTATTACCATCATGGGTCATGTCTTTGACGATACATGATGAAGTCAGATGCGAAGAATGTCATGAAAGCACGAACATGAGGGCTAGCGATGGTGATTTGAGTCTTTGTGGCGATGAGGAACTGGCTTGGTTATCTTTGACTCGCAGCATGGACTGTTAGTGGGGGCAACAGCATAGCAGAAGTTCACATTCTTATTTTGCAGGGTAAAAATCCAAGGTTTGACATTAATGTTGTACCTGAAAATGACCTTGTTGAAGGCATTATTTTGGGAGCGAGGACTTTCTCCAGGGTAAAAACATGTGATCTTTGATTAGGTGGCGACAACGCCTGTGTATTGTTTCCTTTTTAAAGGCGCCACTATTGGAGAGGTTGGACTTTTGTTGTTGTTTTTCTGGTGTTAGTGTCACTTCTACAAGGAATTGTTGTAGCATGACTCTTATTTTTTGTAATTCTTCTTTTCTTTTCGGGTTGTGTGCATCCATAAGACCGCTAGGGCAATGCGTTGTTGCAGAGGCTAGGTGTAATTGATATCTTCGCAATATTAATATATATTATTTATAAAAAACTAAATTACATTATACTCACCAAAAGAAAATATACTCAAAGCTCTTCAGATTTATACTACTTAGGACTGAATAATTACCAAGATTGTGTATAGCCACAAACATTGCAACATAGTTTATACGCATGTACTAAATAAAACATGCTTAACAAAACAAGAACCGATAAGCTATGCATGCATGGTACTACAAACATTTGTAGTATACATTCATATTTGAATTAGGAATTGCATAATCGCATATATAATTCTACTCCAACACTTTAGGTTATTATATGTGAATATCACATATAAAAGTATGCTTGTATAGAGAAAGGATAATCAATTTGTTCAATAATCAAACCAAAAAGACCATAAAGAGAAATATGTAGAGAAAGTTAAATAGACAAGACAAGAGATAAATGCAGAGATCGAGCATGATTTTTTTAATTTTAGTTATTACAAAAGAACAATACTCCGATATGCCTAAATTTATGTCAGATAAACAAGACAATTAGAGAATCTTGAAATTGCATCACATCACGCTAAGGGAGAGAATAAATTGAGTATAGCTCCATGCAATGGTGGATGCAATGAAGTGAATGCATGAGTAGGTACCGACTATGGATGATGTTAGCATTACATATTCCCTCTCAGATGCCCAAATTTATACCATAAATCAGATGAGTTGATTACTATTTGTATTCTCGTATGTTGTATTTATATATTTCACTCTTTTTGTTTATTTGGGGGGAGGGGGGGTCAAACACACGATGTTCCTATTTAATTTCTTATTAGTCATATACTTACAATAGTAATGACAAAAATATTGTATATTGGAGTACTGCACAAGGAAAAGTAAAAAGTATATATATGTTGAGTTGCATTCTCAGAGGGCTAACAAAATTGTCTCACATTGAGCAATTTTCTCCGACAACCTTATAAGAAGATCATCAGATGAACAAAACAACAATGCATCAGCCATATCTCCTATTTAATATAGAAGAAATCATGAAGCATTCAAATCGGAACGATCTAAAAACATTGCATGTTTTAAATTTATATCAAATATACAAATGCTCATGACCCATTCGGGGTGTATTTAAACACTCGTCATATTGATCTTTCTAAGGACATGTTGCTCAACTAATACATCTATTCAACACCACATAGCTCAACAAGCCTTCTACCCTCGAATTTTTGTGGTTGGTAGCAACAATGGGATGTAAGAATTTGATCATTCATAAAACCGTATGAGAGGGACGAGGATCAAGCATTGATGAGGAGATCTAGGAGATCTGGGGAGGGGTGGCAGCCAGGGAGGAACGCTGTCACACCGAGCGCCTCCCCTCCTCCTCTCCACCTATATAATGGGAGCGAGGGGCAACCCTTGATCAATCCCACAGAAGGCCTTTGGTTGCCTCCCTCCCTCTACTATCTCCCCTTCTCCACATACGAGTCAAGAAGACTACTCTGACATTGCCAACCCCTAGATAGCAAAGATCTGTCGGAACAAATTCACCGGACACGTGGATACCTTCGGAGGGATCATACTATTGATCCTACATCGAATGCATCACCAAGCTCTCCGTTGTAATGTTGGTGAGTACTAGATCGCTTACATGTTATGTTCTTGCATAACTCGATCTTTGTGTGTTCATAGTACTGGAAAAAATTAAATTCCCTATGCAAAACCTGACAACATGCTCTTGCATACAAGTATGATCAAAACAAGTACTTAAGAATGGGGTACAAAATATGCATCTACCAATACATCTTACACATGATAGAATTTCAATCTCAAATCATCTAAAAAAACAAAGATCCACCATATAGGAATTGCATAGATGACCATAATCATGTTGGACAACTCATATGGTACTAAACAACTATAGCATGCGAGAGATAGATCAAGCTAGTGCTATAAACCCATAGTCTAGAGGTGGACTACTCCCTCTTCATCATGGAGACGACGTTGATGATTGGATTATCTAACCGGGGATGGCTTCTGCGGCGTTTCCCCCTCCAATCTTCACTGTTTCTAGCCCTGTTGCGTGGTTTCTGTGTTTTCTATGCCTCTATTCTGAGACCACCACCGGGGGGGGGGGTACTTTTATAGACACTTTTAGGTTAAGGATTTGATGTAGGGCTCAAGATGGACGGTGGCACGACCCCCTTGGGTCGTTCCACTACTCCAGAAGGTTCTCATGGTGAAAAAAATGATCCTAAAAAAATCCCAGGTTCATTTGACTTTGTTTAGGTCCCTGGAAAATAAAAAATACGCAAAACAGGTTTTCCCGCCTACAGAGTTATAAACCAAATAACGGGGATCATTGGTAAATCCCCATAAATCAATGTAAAACATGGATATAACATTGTATATGATGCAAATATGTGGGAATATGTGACAATAAAATACAGAGTTCATGTATATATTTTACATGCATCAACATCCCCAAGCTTAACATATGCTCGTCCTCGAGCATGAAGGTGATAAAACTAAACATGGATTTTGGAGTTTGTTGTTAAGTTGAACATCATAAGTCATGATCATGGCTACACAAAGTTAAATAATTCATCCTTTAAGGAATGACAACAAGCACTTACCTTATGAAGTGATATTTCTCATCTACCATCTATGCTTAGCAATATATCAATCTTGTATAAAAACAAATGCACAAAGTCCTATGGATCACTAAGAATGCAAAATGCAAGTGAAATTGCATTGTGTGTTATCCTATGTTGGTCTTTAGAATATCTATCATATATGTGCACACTTTAAGAGATATAAAGTAAGCAAGGATTGACATGTACAAGTGATATTTAGCTTCCAAACACTACCCCTTAAGTTTATGTTTGAAATAGTTCATCATTAGTGTTTGGTTCCATTGCCCCTCATCTCTCTATTTATTTTGGCATTCTTATTTTTGGACATTTTTTGCTTCTGTCCTCTCAAGATCTAATACTATGATATGACTGGATACATTTGAATCTTAAAAGAACTTTAAATTAAGCAACTCTGCCTGCATACTCACTCTTGATACTTTGTTGAGGGGTTTGTTCCCTTTTCTTAGCGGTAATTGAAGGAGATATGCCCTAAAGGCAAATAATAAATGGTTTTTATTATCATATCTTAGCTAGTTCGTAATATTTTCATATTATGCTATAACTGTATCAAGCGAGAACATTGATACATGTGTGGTATGAAACAAACCCAAGTCCCTAGTAGCCTCTATTTATACTAGTTCGTTGGGCAGCCGATGATCAAGGTTTCCCAATCATGGAGCATTTATACTAGTTGACAATGGAGTCATATCATTGGAGAATGATATGATGGACATTACCAAAATATAGGTATTGCAAAATGATCAAGTCACATATTCATCATTGCAATAGTTAAATGTGTAGTATCCTTCTCCTTAGACCGTGAGATCGTATTAATCACTATCTCTCAAGACTACTTTGACTGCATAAAACGTTATGTCTGTAACTACATGACTATACCGGTGTATATTAGGTATTCTAGAGGAAAAATTGAGGCCTATGTATCAAGATCGAGATTTGTTCACCAGCGTGACGAGAACATACACCCGACCGACTTGGTGAGATTACATCCATAATGTTGCAACATGTGACTAGGTCATGGGGATGGAATATCACGGGAACAAGTAAAACAAAACTTGTCGATAATGAGATTGAACAAGGTATATGATACGGATGATCAGATCTCATACAAGTTGTATCGAAGTAACAAAAGGAATTGGACTCGACGTTTGACGGTTCAAACGACATTGGATCATGGAATGCACATGGGTCATTATGGGCATCCCGGTCCCGCTATTGATCATTGATAGAGATCATGTCTGTGCCATTCCCGAACCGTTGGGTTAACACACTTAAGGGTATGATGATGCTAGGAGATTATTCTGGAAGTATCGGAATCACTAGATGAAACAAAAGATAATACCGGAAAAATTCTGTGAGAGAACCGGAATCATTCCAGGAAGTTCTGAAGTCGTTCGAGGGAAACCGAAAGGGAACCGAAAGGTGTTTCGGGTCAAAAAGGATTTTGTAATATGTATTTACATATTAATTAATGTAATTAATATTAAATATAATATTAAAATCTAATTTGAAAGGGTAAGTTCCTAATGGGCCAAATTCCCTTGGAAAAAGGGCCCGTGAAGGAAACTACCATAGGGAAGGGCCAGGGGCCAAGGCCATACCGCCGCCTGGGGCCCACCTGGCCATCCTAGAGCTGCGCGCGGGGTGGGACTCCCCCTGGCCGGCTAGCCCATGGAGCCTCCTCCTCCCCTCTCCCTTGTTTAGTCCCACATGGGAAACCCTTTGGGGAGGGTACACAACCCTCCATCTATATAAAGGGGTGCCCATGGGAGGAATAAACACACCAAAATATTCTACGAGGCATTTCCTCAGGGAATTCTCTCCCTCACCTGTAGTTCCTAAACTTTGGAACTACCCACGAGAATTGATATGTCTCTCTCATCGTTGTTGTGCTGGTGCGGTTCTCGTTGGAACTATACACGCAAGAGATGACACCCGCAACACGTCATTGCGCTATAGGGATTCTAGCTGGAGGATCCACTTCCAGACTCTCAGCAGGGACCAGAGAACTAGAGGTTGCCATCGTACACCGCATGTATGCGAAACCACGAGTGTTCTGCCATTAGTGGCACCTTGGGTGTCGTGAGCCGGACTACTGCACGATGAAGCAATGGGTGACTTGCGAGGAGCTTCACGACCTTGAGGTCAGCTACGAGTATGACTACATCAACCACGTTCCCCTTGGAACATTAACCTCTTTCGGACTACAAGGGTATGTATTCGAAACCTCGGTCGTTACTGCATTACTCCTAGATAGATCTTGGCATTAAGTGTGTTTGGGTACGAAACGTTTGTGTTTTCTGCCCCGAACCCCTTCAATAACACCCTTTATTGGAGGGTTTGTTCCCTTATCTTTTGTCTATGCATATTTTATTCTAATGCAAGGATGCTTATTGTTGGGTCCGCAGCATAGAAAACAAAAAATTCCTACGATGAGAACTATACGCCAAGATCTATCTACTAGATACAGAGCAACGGGTGGACATACATGCATGGAGAACTTACCCTTGAAGACAACGAGTTTTGTTAACGAGTAGGAACTCGTGGTTGATGTAGTCGTACGCTTGCCGATCTCAAGATCGTGTGGAAGTCTGAGCGCCGCAAATCAGCAGCGCATCCATCCTCGCACACATGTTCAAGCCACCGGACAACCTCCACCTCCTCGCTCCAGCAAAAGCAGCAACTCCTTCCAGACGCAAGGCCACCGGGAACATGTATCTCGCTAATCCGAGACCATGGGGGAATATCTAGAGGGGGAGAGAGATCCTTCACGAGGAGGTGTGTGGATGAAGGAGGGAATGGGTGGCCTTTTATAGGAGGAGGGGGGGTGCTCCCTCTCTCCATGGACGGCGCATGGGGGGGTGACCCCTCACCTCCCCCATTCATGTGGTGGTAACCCCTCCACATTAAAATGCCCCTTAACATTCTCTTTTAAAGTCTCCACTTTAAATGCATTAAATTTCTCCAAATTTAATGCTCTCTCATTTAATAAAAACCTTTTATTTATTTTATTCAGAATTTTGTTAATTACTTTAATTAACAAACATTCACATAAAACCCCTTGCAACATTTCAATATCACATGCAGAACCACTTTCTGCAATTTCACCCGAAACAATTCCGGTTTCTATCGAAACAATTCCTGTTTCTATCGAAACATTTCCTGCGCTTTGCAAACCTTTTGTCTGGAATATATGTGATCCTAAATGGTGTCCGGCAACCCTTAATTGTGTCACCCTACGGTTCGCGAATAATGCAGACATGATTGAGACTCCTCTCAGATCAATAATCAGAAGCGGGACCTGGAAATCCATACTGACTCCTGCACATTCAACGATGACTTCTGTGATCGTGAGAACCTTTAACGTCAGCAATTTAATCCCTTTGTCTCATGATATAATACATGTCCGAGATTCGATCGTCGGTATCCAAATACCTAGTTTGATCTCGTTACCGACATGCACTCTTTTCTCGTTCCTGTGATATAACATTCTAGTGATCACATCACTTGCTTGCAATCTATCTTAATGTGGTATCACCGAGAGGGCCCAGAGTATATCTATCCGTCATCTGGATTGAAAAATTCCACTCTTCATCCATGAGACTCAACACAACACCTTCGTAGTACTGGACCCATCTTTATAGTCACCCTGTTACGGTGTGACGTTTGATGTTATCAAGATACTCTTCCGGTGTTAGCAATTAACATGATCTCATGGTCTAAGGACTAAGACTACTTTGTATGATGTTATAGCAATATAAACATAATGACTTGATCATAATGCTATACTTCGGATGAATGTTCATCACATCATTTCACAAATGCTGTGACCTTGTTATTAACAACATCCAATGTCCATGATCAGGAAACTTTGATCATCTTGTTAATCAACAAGCTAGTCTATAAGAGAGGCATAACTAGGAACCCTTTTTGTTTATTAAACACACATGTATTGATGTTCCCTATCAATATAATTATAGCATGCAAAATAAACATCTATCATATACAAGAAATATATAATAAAAACTTTATTATTGCCTCTCAGGGCATATTTCCTTCAGTCTCCCACTTGCACTAGAGACAATAATCTAGTTTACATAGTGATAAATCTAACACCCATGGAGTTCTGGTGTTGATCATGTTTTTCCCTAGGGAGTACTTTAGTCAACGGATCTGCTACATTTAGGTCCGTGTGCACTTTACAAATCTTTATATCTCCATCCTTGACATGCTCGCGGATGGAGTGAAACCAGCGCTTAATATGTTTGGAATTCTTGTGAGACCTTGGTTCCTTTGCGTTGGCTATGGCTCCATTATTGTCACAATAGATCACCATCGGGTCCAACGCACTGGGAACCACACCCAGTTCTGTAATGAACTCTTTCATCCAAACTGCCTCCTGCGCCGCTTCTGAAGCAGCAACATATTCCGCCTCCGTTGTTGATCCAGCCACCACAGGTTGTTTGGAACTCCTCCAACTAACTGCTGCTCTGTTCAAGAGAAATATGTATCCGGATTGAGACTTAGAGTCATCCGGATCGGTGTCAAAGCTAGCATCGACATAACACTTAGCGACTAGCTCTTCTTCACCTCCGTATATAAGAAACATATCCTTAGTTCTTCTCAAGTACTTGAGGATGTTCTTTACCGCTATCCAGTGTTCTGAACCTGGATCAGATTTGTACCTACTAGTCAAACTAATAGCATGTGCCACATCCGGTCTTGTACATAGCATGGCATACATAATAGAGCCTATGGCTGAGGCATAGGGGATCTTATCCATCATCTCTCTTTCTTCCGCCGTAGCCGGACTTTGAGTCTTACTCAATGTCTTGCCTTGCAACATAGGTAAGAATCCCTTCTTACTTTCGTCCATATTAAACTTCTTTAATATCTTATCAAGGTATGTACTCTGCGATAACCCAATTAGGCGTCTTGATCTATCTCTATAGATTTTAATGCCTAATATATATGAAGCTTCACCAAGGTCATTCATCGAAAATTTGCTGTTTAGATAACTTTTAACACTGTTTAAAAGATCTATATCATTTCCAATCAATAATATGTCATCCACATATAATATCAGAAATGCCACATTGCTCCCACTCACTTTCTTGTAAATACAAGCCTCTCCATAAGTTTGGACAAATCCAAACTCTTTGATCACCTCATCAAAGCGGAGATTCCAACTCCGGGATGCTTGCTTCAGTCCATAGATGGATCGCTGAAGTTTGCACACCTTATTAGCATCCTTAGGATCGACAAAACCCTTTGGTTGTATCATATACAACTCTTCTTCAATATTACCATTGAGGAACGCAGTCTTGACATCCATCTGCCATATTTCATAATCGAAATATGCAGCAATTGCTAACATAATCCTAACGGACTTAAGCATCGCTACGGGAGAGAATGTCTCATCGTAGTCAACTCCTTGAATTTTTCGAAACCCCTTTGCGACAAGTCGAGCCTTATAAATGGTTACATTACCATCAGTATCAGTTTTTCTTTTGAAAATCCATTTATTCTCAACGGCCTTTCGATCGTGAGGTAAGTCCACCAAGGTCCAAACCTGGTTTTCGTACATGGATTCCATCTCGGATTTCATGGCTTCTAGCCATTTGTTGGAATCAGGGCTCATCATCGCTTCTTCATACGTTGCAGGGTCATCTATTTCATCAATCATGAAATTCATAATAGGATTGCCGTACAGTTCAGGAGTTGCACGTGTCCTGCTTGACCTGCGAGGTTCGGTAGTGTCCTCTTTCGGAGTTTCATGATCAATACCATTAGCTCTCTCTTCATTAGGTGAAGTCAACTCCGAAACAACTTCCGGTGCTGCGCTACTCGCCATTTCATGAAGAGAAGGTTCAATAACCTATTCGAGTTCTACCTTCCGACTACTCACACCTTTCGCGAGAAACTCTTTCTCAAGAAAGGATCCATTCTTGGCAACAAAGACCTTGCCCTCGGATCTGTGATAGAAGGTATACCCAATCGTTTCCTTAGGGTATCCTATGAAGACGCATTTTTCCGCTTTGGGTTCGAGTTTATCCGGTTGAAGTTTCTTCACATAAACATCACATCCCCAAACTTTAAGAAATGACAGCTTAGGTTTGTTTCCAAACCATAATTCATATGGTGTCTTTTCAACGGATTTAGATGGTGCCCTATTTAAAGTGAATGTAGCGGTTTCCAGTGCATAACCCCAAAATGACAGTGGCAAGTCAGTCAGAGACATCATAGATCGAACCATATCCAATAAAGTACGATTACGACGTTCTGACACACCATTACGTTGTGGTGTTCCGGCAGGCGTGAGTTGTGAAACTATTCCACACTCTTTCATGTGTGTGCTAAACTCGTAACTAAGATACTCTCCTCCACGGTCAGACCGTAGAAATTTGATCTTTCTATTACGATGATTTTCCACTTCATTCTGAAATTCTTTGAACTTTTCAAAAGTTTCAGACTTGTGTTTCATCAAATAGATATACCCGTATCTACTCAAATCATCCGTGAAAGTAACAAAATAACGATATCCACCTCGCGCCGACACACTCATTGGTCCACACACATCAGTATGTATGATTTCCAATAAATCTGTCGGCCGTTCCATTGAACCGGAAAACGGCATTCTAGTCATCTTGCCCATAAGGCATGGCTCACATGTATCAAATGATTCAAAATCAAGTGATTCCAAAAGTCCATCAGAATGGAGTTTCGTCATGCGTTTAACGCCAATATGACCTAGACGGCAGTGCCACATATATGTAGATATATCATTATCAAGTTTATTCCTTTTAGCATCAACATTATGAATATGCGTAATACTATTATCGAGATCCAATAGAAATAAACCATTCAACACAGGTGCATGACCATAAAAGATATTATTCATATAAATCGAACAACCATTGTTTTCAGATTTAAACGAATAACCACTTTGCATCAAACATGATCCGGATACAATGTTCATGCTCAGTGCAGGCACCAAATAACAATTATTCAGGTTTATAACTAATCCTGACGGCATATGGAGAGGCAGCGATCCGACGGCGATCACATCAACTCTTGATCCATTGCCGACCCGTATCGTGACCTCTTCACTTGCTAGTTGTCGCTTGTTCCGTAGCCCCTGAACCGAGTTACATATATTAGCAACCGATCCTGTATCAAATACCCAGGTGCTACTGCGAGTACTAGTCAAGTACACATCAATAACATGTATATCACATATACCTTTGTTTGCCTTGCCGGCCTTTTTGTCCGCCAAATACTTGGGGCAGTTGTGCTTCCAATGGCCAGTCCCCTTGCAATAGTAGCACTCGGTGTCAGACTTAGGGCCATCTCGGGGTTTCTTTTCAGGCGTGGCAAAATATTTGCCGCCCTTATTTCCCTTCTGCTTGCCTTTCTTGTCCTTCTTGAAACCGGTGGTCTTATTGATCATCAACACTTGATGTTCTTTCCTAATCTCCACTTCTGTAGTCTTAAGCATTGACAGAAGCTCGGGAAGAGACTTCTTCATGCCCTGCATATTATAGTTCATCACGAAGCTCTTGTAGCTAGGTGGCAGAGATTGGAGAACACGATGTATGCCTAAGTCAATGGGAATCGTTATTCCCAAGGACACAAGCTTATCGGCGTACCCAGACATTTTGAGTACGTGCTCACTAACGGAGTTGTTCTCTTCCATCATGCAGCTAAAGAACTTTTCAGAAGCATTATAACTCTCTACGGCAGCATGGGTATCGAAAAACATTTTCAATTCTCCCATGGTATCAAAGGCATTGCCATTTTCGAAACGTTTTCGAAGTTCTGGTTCTAGCCCATACAGTATGCCACAATGAACTAAGTTGTGGTCCTCCTGACGAGTTATATAGACGTTCTTTTCCTCGTCAGGGGCATCAGGAGCTGGTGGGGGGCCTAGCGGCGCCTCTAGCACATATTGCTTTTGTGCAGCAGCGAGGAGAATCCTCAAATTCATAGCCCAGTTGGTGAAGTTGCTACCATTCGCAGCAAGCTTCTCTTTCTCCATGAACACATTGAAATTAAAAGCAGGTGGTGCCATCTACAACAGAATTTGTAAAATATATTTAGACTAAGTTTATGATAGATTGAGTTCAACTAACCCAAATTACTAATGAACTCCCACTCAAAAACGACATCCCTCGTGTCCTTTTGGTGATGACATGAACCAAATCCACTACACCAAGTCCGATCATCACGTGAGTCGGTGTAGCTTCAAAGGCGAGTATCTATATAGGCATCATATCAACTATATGACTCATGCTTAACCTTTCGGTCCGTGTTCTGAGGCCATGTCTGTACATGCTAGGCTCATCAAGTAAGAACCTTAGTATTCGGGCGTGTAAAACTGTCTTACACCCATTGTATGAAAGCGTAGAGTCGAGAACACCCGATCATCACGTGATGCCTCAAAACATGATCCACAAAACGGTGCATACTTAAGGAAGAACACATTTTATCTTGATATCTAAATGAGGGATCATATTATAATGCTACCAAAAGCGCCAAACTAGCAATATAAGATGCTAACATCTAATGTGTGAAGTGAGGTGATATGGTCCATGCATTTGATCTCTATCATTTGCATCGTGGTATGATCTCTATCATTCCTTTGTGTGTAAGGCCAAGGTCTATGGAACTTACACATTAAGTGAGTTGTAAGAGTATCTATCATACATCTACTTACAACAATACCATATCAAGACACTAGCCCAGCAACGATCTAAACTAGATGCCTCTAATTTATCAATTGCAAGTTTTACGTGGCTTAGGGCTTTCAGAGATAGAACCGGTTCTACCTACGAACATGAACCACAACGAGGATAACCAAGTTATTAGCAACTCGTTGTAAATCAGATATTGACTATAGTAGGAGAGACACACACCCGCCAACCACTTATGCAAAACAAGTTGCATGTCAGTCGTGGAACCGGTCTCATGTACGATGACATGTAAGGTTGGTCCGGGCCGCTTCATCCCACTATGCCACCAATATCCAAAGTACATAGAAGATGCAATAACATGATCATCATCGCCCACATATAAACATATGTGTACTACCCGTTCAAAGCACCTACGCATAGATCAGGCTCTGATACCACTGTTCGGTCTGTAGCATAGAAAACAAAAAATTTCCTACGATGAGAACTATACGCCAAGATCTATCTACTAGATACAGAGCAACGGGTGGACATACATCCATGGAGAACTTACCCTTGAAGACAACGAGTTTTGTTAACGAGTAGGAACTCGTGGTTGATGTAGTCGTACGCTTGCCGATCTCAAGATCGTGTGGAAGTCTGAGCGTCGCAAATCAGCAGCGCATCCGTCCTCGCACACATGTTCAAGCCACCGGACAACCTCCACCTCCTCGCTCTAGCGAATCAGCGGAAGCAGCAACTCCTTCCAGACGCAAGGCCACCGGGAACATGTATCTCGCTAATCCAAGACCATGGGGGAATATCTAGAGGGGGAGAGAGATCCTTCACGAGGAGGTGTGTGGATGAAGGAGGGAATGGGTGGCCTTTTATAGGAGGAGGAGGGGGGGGTGCCCCCTCTCTCCATGGCCGGCGCATGGGGGGGTGACCCCTCACCTCCCCCATTCATGTGGTGGTAACCCCTCCACATTAAAATGCCCCTTAACATTCTCTTATAAAGTCTCCACTTTAAATGCATTAAATTTCTCCAAATTTAATGCTCTCTCATTGAATAAAACTCTTTTATTTATTTTATTCAGAATTTTGTTAATTACTTTAATTAACAAAAGTTCACATAAAACCCCTTGCAACATTTCCATATCACATGCATAACCACTTTCTGCAATTTCACCCGAAACAATTCCGGTTTCTATCGAAACAATTCCTGTTTCTATCGAAACATTTCCTGCGCTTTGCAAACCTTTTGTCTGGAATATATGTGCTCCTAAATGGTGTCCGGCAACCCTTAAGTGTGTCACCCTACGGTTCGCGAATACTGCAGACATGATTGAGAATCCTCTCAGATCAATAATCAGAAGCGGGACCTGGAGATCCATACTGACTCCTGCACATTCAACGATGACTTCTGTGATCGTGAGAACCTTTAACGTCAGCAATTTAATCCCTTTGTCTCATGATATAATACATGTCCGAGATTCGATCATCGGTATCCAAATACCTAGTTTGATCTCGTTACCGACATGCACTCTTTTCTTGTTCCTGTGATATAACATTCTAGTGATCACATCACTTGCTTGCAAGCTATCTTAATGTGATATCACCGAGAGGGCCCAGAGTATATCTATCCGTCATCTGGATTGACAAATTCCACTCTTGATCCATGAGCCTCAACATAACACCTTCGTAGTACTGAACCCATCTTTATAGTCACCCTGTTACAGTGTGACGTTTGATGTTATCAAGATACTCTTCCGGTGTTAGCAATTAACATGATCTCATGGTCTAAGGACTAAGACTACTTTGTATGATGTTATAGCAATATAAACATAATGACTTGATCGTAATGCTATACTTCGGATGAATGTTCATCACATCATTTCACAAATGCTGTGACCTTGTTATTAACAACATCCAATGTCCATGATCAGGAAACTTTGATCATCTTGTTAATCAACAAGCTAGTCTATAAGAGAGGCATAACTAGGAGCCCTTTTTGTTTATTAAACACACATGTATTGATGTTTCCTATCAATACAATTATAGCATGCAAAATAAACATCTATCATATACAAGAAATATATAATAACAACTTTATTATTGCCTCTCAGGGCATATTTCCTTCACTTATGCCTTATGAGTTCACGGTCACCCCACAACTAACTTCTCTATGACAACCATAACCATGAAAAAATATCATTTGGAAGCTAAATGGAACCCACACATGAAAATGTACTTGGAATAGTATTTGCTATATAGGTAGATATGGGGGACAATGCTAGAATAGCTTTGTTTTATAGGGATTATGGATGCACACGTCTTTTCTTGTTTAATCTACTAGGCTAGCAAGAGGGGGATGAATGAGGATATGTCCATCGGGGTATGCCCAGGAAGTGGACCCACCTTGCCTACTGGGGGAGGCTCATCAAAGGTTTACGAAGAGTGGACTTGTTATCTCGGCGACTGGACGGACCCAATGAGTGGGCCTGAAGAAGCATGGAGACTGGAACCCGAATGCCCAAAAGTGTCCCTAACCGACTCGGTGTTAATCCATGTAAACCCTAGCCATGACATTCTATATAAGCCTTGCTAGGGCGACCTAAGGACATACAAGCTCTAATACATCCATTAGAAGTGACTCGCCATCTAGCAATTGAGCTTACCACCATTGTAATCTCTCAAATATCAATACAAAAAGCAGGAAGTAGGCTCTTTACCCTACGGGAGGCTAAACCTAGGTAAATCCTTGTGTCCATGCAATCTAGATCCATAGATGGCCTACTCTCCCTTGCCCCATTCATCTCAATCGCTACCCCTAGTAGCGACTGCTTGGCCATTGCCACGACAATGGAACCCGTCGTGGGGCATGGATCGATAGGCCTAAGATCTGTGGCGAGACCCTGCTCGCCAATCGGCTGGCCCTTTGCCACTGGTCACATGGTCTCCATTAGTGGCTTCTACCACGTGTTGCCGAGAAACTACGTGTTAGCCTCACGTCTGGTCACCCATGCCATCATGGTGCCAATCGACACCATTAACCTCTTCGTTGGCTTCACAGATGTGATCGACCTGGTCGGATCAGCGGGGATCAGCGTGACCCCTGTCTTCCCGCCACGCGACTACATCACGGAGGACCAGATCCTCTCTTCCACTCTCCCAGTCTCTGAGATTTGTACCACCAGGGGCTACAATGATGATGAGACTCTCCTGGAGGTCACCAACTCATTGACCCCTGCTCCGATCGCCGGGTTCATCATCGTGGCATCCTGTTGGAAATATGCCCTAGAGACAAATAGTAGTAAGGACTATTATCATATTTCATATAGTTTATGATTAATTTTTATGTCATGCTATAACTGTATTGAGTGGAAACATCAATACACGTGTGATATACAAACAACTAGGGGTTCCCAGTGAAACTCTAGTCACTGGTTCATTGGTCAACAGATGATCAAGTTTCCTGATCATGTGGCATTTATGCCAGTTGGAAATGAGGTCATCTCATTCTAAGAATGAGATGATGAACCAATACCCAACCTAAACATCGTGACCCGATCATGTCACGAAGTTCAAGTTATAATGATTAGAAATGGATCCTCGTAGACTATTCCTTAGACCATGAGGCTATATCAATCACAATCTCCCGAGAGTGCTTAGATAGCATCAAACGCCATCTGGTAATACAGTGGTTATAAAGGTGTGTTCAGGTACTCGGAGGAAACCGTAGAGGCAATACATGTCAAGAGCGGGATTTGTCCGTCCATGTGACGGGAAGATACTCAAGGGTCCACTCGGAGAAGTTATATCCAATAGCTGTGCAGCGTGTGATTTGATCATGGGGATATCACTTGTTGGAACGAGTCAAGTAGCATTGTTCAGTAACGATATTGAACACGCTCTCGCTTCCCCGATCCAAGGAGCACAAGGACTTGAGGCACTCAAGTCGTTGGATCCAAGGAGCACAAGGACTTCATCACGACCTTGAGGTCGGCTTCGGCTCGTCTACATCAACCACGCTCTCCTGAGCGTTGACAACGCTTTTCGGTCTTCAAGTGTAAGTTCGCAAAAATCCCCTCCCGTTACTGTATTACTAATAGATAGGTCGTGGCAGCTTCAGGGGTCAGGGGCATAGAGTAAAATTTATTGTTTTCATACGCGAAACCCCTACAGTGGTATCAGAGCTAGATCTATGCGTAGTGATGCTAGTACGGGTACAACACACGAGATGTAGCGTGTGGACGTTGATCTTTTAGTTGTTACCCTCCCACATGTACTTGTGTATACCGTAGTAATGCTTGATGAAGCGCCCCCCAACCGACTTTACGCGTTCATTCGCGAGACTGGTCCATGCTTGACACACGGCTTGTACCGTATAAAGTGGCTTAGGGGGGGTGTCTGTCTCTCTCGCATTAGTTGGTATACCATTTGCAACAGAGGGCCCCGAAAGGGGTGTAGTAGAGACAACTACTTGATCAACGTTGTGCTGAAAGTTCGTAGGTAAGAACGGTTCTTGTGCGAAAGCCTATTCAACCACGTAAAACATGCAAAGATAAAGTAGATGCGTCTAACTTTGTTTTGCAGGAGGGCGTTGCTTTGTGATATGGTTGTGGCAAAGGTAAAGTGATTACCTTATGTTACGTAGTAGTAGATAGTCACGGAGGTGACGGACTACCACGCCGGAATGACACCGGTACCCTGGTGTCTATGGCACCGGAACCCGGTGACGGCGAATGGAGATCACAACATGAAGGACCATATCACATAGCATTTACATTCAATGTTATTGTTTGTATGTCTTATTGTGTGCTAGTATTAGATACTCGACGGTAGCCTAATAAGATGATCCCTGTTAAAATTACCAACGACTGTGTTCCCCCTTAGTGTGCACCACCAAGAAAGTTCTTCGATATGAGGCGATCCGGGGTTATAGGCCTGGGTATCAGACATATCTATGTTCGCATATAGTGGGTGTAAGCCATGTTGCACAGCGAATACACTAAGGTTGAGTTGGCGAGCCTAGCATGTGCATACATGGCCTCAGAACACGGATGGTCAAAAGATCGAGCACGAGTCGCATGAATGATGTGACCGACGTTTAGCGTCCACCCTTAAACCCACATTGATGGCCGTGACGATCGGGGGAGATCTGGCTAATAGGGGTCATGTTATCACTAGGAACCCTTTTGGGGATGGGTGTTTCTGAGTGGAGTTCTTATTAACTCATTTAATTATAAACTTAGTCTAAATTCCTTTTGCAATTATAAATGTAGATGGCACCTTTCCTGTTGACGATTTATTGGTTAGCAGGAGAGAAGCTCAGATTAGATGGATCAAACTTCTCCATATGGGTTACACGTCTCCACGTTCTCCTTAGCGAGAATAACATGGTCGACTACATACTCGACGTGATGGATTTGGATTAGCCCACTGACCTAGAGACCCCAAAGTAGCGGAAAGACCGCTATCTCCATCGTGAGATGGCCTCCTTCATTTCAGTTACCATGCATTTCGGAATGGTGGATGAGCTGTGGCCTTTTGTGGGTGATGTCGACCCTCGTTCGGTGATTCTATAGCTTAGGACACATTTCGTGGAACAAGTACGCATATGGGAGCATGAGCTGATGGGAGACTTCCTCTCCATTAAGATGGAGGAGAACTCATCACTGGACGACCACTTGGAGCGCATGCATGATGTGTACATGAGGCCTGCATACTTCCTGGATAGCTGGATGACGGGCTCTTTCGCAAACAGTGTTGTGCTGCGGTCACTGCCACCAAGCTACCAAGCACAAGTCAGGACTTGCATAATGAGGGGCGACGCGGAATCAATGGAGTTCCACCGGTTCGTGACACATCTCAGGAATGTGTTGGTTGAACCAGATGTCGCTCAAGTCATCAATGACAAAGGTATATATTTGATATACAGTTTTATAAATGTTATAATTTTGCAAACACGTTTGCAGTGTTAAGTATATCTGATACTTGTTCTGTTTTGCTGAAAACAGGTCCTTCTGCATGAGAGGTGCTTGCTGGAGAGGAGGTGACATTGCGTGTTGATGGCGAGCATGATGATGATGGCCGACGACACTCTCCCTCTACATTTATCATTTAGTTTGTGTTTAGGATGATTATTGTAATCAAGAGATTGTGAACTCCTTTCGTGTGTCTCACATTCTGTGAGACGGTTATTCATATGAGTTTGTAACAAACAGTTGTTCCACTTTTATGAATGATTTCTATTCATGTTCATATCTTGTTTGATTGTGTGTGAATTATCCTTGTTCATTTGAAACTAATTGATAAAGCATGAACATTTGTAAAACATTAAAATGCCTTGTTAAAAAATACCTGACTTAAATGATATTTCATTAGTGAATGAAAAACCATTGTTTAAATTCAAAGTTATGTGATAATATGTGAAAGTCATTCGATTTCTTATCACATATAAATCATGCCTAAGTTCGGCAATATAACTTGAACACCGAGTATTACTTGAATACAAAGTGTTTAATGAATTGTTAAAAGTTAATACATATTCGATGTATTGTTTTTTAACGAAAATGGTAATTATCATTAAATGATTGTTTAAATGCGTAAAGAAGATTACCAAAGGAAACATGAATATGAAACTATTTGATTTGATCAAAGTGTTTCATCAACAAAGGGTATAAAGATGAAAGAGAATCTAATTACTATGATTTGATCAATAGTAATGAAATTCGACTTTATAAGAATAGCATAAAAGAAATTGTGGAATGCAAAGCGTTTTGAAACGTCAAAATGCAAAGCATCACAATGTGATATTAGATATCAAAGGGGTTGAATAGAAGACACCAAATAAATCGTTGTAGTGTAGATGTAGAGACCATTAGTTAGAAATAGTTAGCACTCAATTAGAATGTAGTGAACCATTTAAATTTGTGAAAGTTTTGGGGTTATTCGATATAACCAAAACAATAGCGAATAAGTCCTTGTAGAGTATTCATTTGAAACTTTGAATACAAAATCCATAGCTGAAACCAAAAGAGAAGCAAAACTCGTATTGCTTGGATTTTGGTGCATTCTTGAGAAAGCTCACTTTTAGTGATATTTCTCGATTATGAAGCAAATGGAAGATAGTGAAAAACACGATGAGGATTCATATCCCTGCATCAGAGTGTTGAGAAGCGCAACAGACAACGTTCCTAAACGATTCTCTTCACAGAAGGGAAGAATCAATGATATTGATCATTGTGTTTTTCCCCACTGGTGTTTTCACTACATGAAGTAGGATTCAAAATGTAATCCATATCTTGTATGGAGACATTTGTGAATAATTTGTCATGATTATTGGAATATGACATATGTTGGGGGGATGATCCCCAGATGCCCCAACCGGACAAGAAACAAGGCAGTCGGATAGCGTCCGGCTAGCCAGATGCAGCCGGACAAAGCAAGCCAGGCCGGTTACCACACGGTAGCCGGATCGACAAGAAGCAGCCGGCTACGACGACGTAGTCGGAACCAATCAAGGAGACAGGACGCCGTGCGTATTAGTGCACGGTACGCCCTGTACGATGACAAGACCGGCAACTACTTGGCCATACCGAAGACTTTGCGAGGATGACGCAGGAACAGGCTCGATGCTGACGATAGGCTTGCACGGCGTCCACTGTGCCTACGATAGCCATACCGCTCATATTCCGATGGGACATAGCGTACCAGATACTGTAGATGACCAGTCAACTGGGACCCGCCTGTGGGGCCTGCAAGTCGGACTGGCCAGGGAGACCGTTGCCTCTACCTATATAAGGAGAGGCAAGGCCTCAGTAGCAAGGGTTGGACTCAGTACATTTAAGGTAGTAGCTAGAGAATACAGCTCGAGGAGCCCTTGCAGCTCGTATACCTCTCATAGTCAGATCCAGCAGGAGTAGGAGTTTTACCTCATCACGAGGGCTCTGAACCTGGGTACTTCCTGCGTCTAGCTACGCTCGCTTGTATCCAATCTCGCCTGCGGATGCCGTCGATAGCTTCCCTGCTAGTCCCTACACCTCTATCTAACCTTCTTAGGTACTGCCGTTCCCAATACAACGACAGTTGGCGCCCACCGTGGGGCAAGATGGCTTCAACCGGAGTCACGTTCCGCATGGGACCCCGCACTTTAGCCGGCGAGCGCGTGGCCTCCGGCCTGGTGCTCACACTCGGCAACTTCGACTGCGTCATCGACAACGCTTCCTGCTTCACCGAAACGTCCTTCCCGGCGAACAGATCCATCCTGCTCTTCGGCGACCTCCCTGTCTACGTCGCCACCGTTCCGAAGCATTTCCCTAGGGAGATCATCTCTGTCGCGGAGCTACCGCATCTCGCCTCCGTCGCTCCCTGTGGCGTGGAGGTCATGATGGCCGGCTCCAGCTCTCATCCCCGCCAACCGCGGGAGCGAGGCGCGGACGAGGTTGGAACTTCTGTGCCTCCACAGCCTCGGAATCCGGTGGAGGATGCCATCGATCAGCTCCTAATGCCGGTTAACCTCGGGGACAACCCGGAGGAGGCGGAAGCCAACTTCGCCATGGAGAGACAGATCCTCCTCCAGGAGGCCATGGAGCTGGCGGCAACCCGCAAGCAACTCGAGATCACTCGGCGCGAGTACGACCGCGCGCACGGCTTCACTCCGGCTACCATGGAGCCGAGCCGGCGCGGCTAGGTACGGCGCCGGGGCGGCAAGTTAGGCGGTAGGATGGAAAAGGATGGGGAGCCGGATCCCGCGCCCGCCCTCATCTGGCCCACCTACAGCACGCCCATCAAGAACCTACGCGCGGCACGAGCCGCGGCAGAAGAGCTACCCAACTTGGAGGGCGAGGAGCGAGCCCGCCAGCACGCTCGCGTGTAGGAGCTCCTTCGCATCACGGACGAGCAGGCTGATGCCAACCGGCAGATGCAGGAGGACCCTAGCTACTCCAGGGGGAGCAAGCTGCCTGTCAACAGGAGGGGCGCGCCGCGCGACACCCAACATGCATCCTCCCCTCAGCCGGCTAAGGCCCGCAGCAGGCATCGCAGTTCTGGCAACAAGGGCCAGCCGCGCTAGGAGCAAACGGTGAACAACAACCCACCGCCCCCTCCACCAACCGGAGCACCTAGACCCGCCGCTTCCTGTCTCTTGGGCCGGGTGGGAGCACCCAACCCGGATTGTCTGGATGCCCGTGACCGCATCGAGCTCCTTGCTCAAGCGCGCGTCACGGAGGAAGAAGACTCTACCGGCCCGGTTTGTTTCGGACCCCGCATCCGGAACGAGCCATTCCCGGATAAGTTCTCCCTGCCTAGGGACACCCCCAAGTACGACAGCAGCATGAAGCCGGAAGATTGGCTGACCGACTATGCTACGGCAGTCGGCATCGCCCATGGGAACAAGCGCACAGCCGTGCGCTACGTCCCTCTTATGCTAACCGGGTCGGCAAGGACGTGGCTCAATAGCCTTGCGCCCAACAACATCAACGCCTAGCCAGACTTCGAGAAGGTGTTCGTTTGCAATTTCAATGGCACGTACAAGCGTACGGGACGCCCACGCGACCTGGCCTTGTGCATCCAGGGTGACCGCGAGACTGACCGCGAGTACCTCACCAAGTGGACGAAGTTGTGCAACACTTGCGAGGGCATCCTGGAGAGCCAGGCCATCAGCTTCTTCATCGAGGGTTACCGAGAAGGCACCATGCTTCGCCACCAGCTACCGTGTGATGAGCCGAAAACCATGGCGGAGCTCATGACGGTTGCGGAACAGTACGCCACGGCGGATGCTGCCATGAAGAAGCCCCTCCGAGTAAATGCGGACGGGCGTCCGACTCCCACGGATCCGGCTCGCGACCGTCCGAGCAATCCGGCTGGCGAAGCCGGATCCTCCAGGCGCCACGACAACGACAACCGGTTCCATGGGGACCGCCAAGCCGGACAACAGAAGCCCCGCTACCACGCACGGCAGGTCAATGTTGTGGAGGGCGCGCCCGACGCACCGGCTAACAATGCAAGGAGGCAGAAGCCACGGCTCACCTTCGACCAGATGTTTGACGGCCTGTGCAAGTGGCACAATGGTCCCTTCAAACCGGCTACGCATACCACCCGGAATTGCAGCTGGACCCGCCAGCTAAAAGACCAGGGTAACCAACCTCGTCTGCCCCCGCCCCCTCCTGGTGGACCACCACCACCGGCTAGGGGAGCCGGCAATGATGGTAACGGCGGCAACAGCAACAACAACAACGGCTACCCCTAGACGCACGCCACCTACCACATCTTCGAGACGGAGCTGGACAACAAGCACAGCCACAGGCGACGCTCTAAGGAGGTCAACGCCATCATCTCTCCGGTCCCCCAGTACCTGAACTGGTCGGAAACCCCCATCACCTGGAGTCGTGCAGACCAGCCGAAGCAGCTGCCGACTCCCGGGGGCTACGCCATGGTGGTCGACCCCCTCATCGTCTCCAACGCGCGTACCTGCCGATTCTCGCGTGTCCTCATCGACGGAGGCAGCAGCCTCAACCTCCTCTACCAGTGCTCACTGGAGAAGCTGGGAATTCACGAATGCGACCTGCGCTCGACTACCACAACGTTCGATGGCGTACTGCCGGGGCCAGCCTGCCCCACTGGGTAAAATCTAGCTAGACGTCATCTTCGGGACCGAGGAGAACTTCCGCCGCGAACTGATCTGGTTCGAGGTGGTAAACCTGACAAGCTCCTATCATGCTCTCCTCGGGCGCCCCGCCCTCACCAAGTTCATGCCCGTCCCCCACTATGCATATCTCAAGACAAAGATGCCGGGACCCAACGACATGATCACCATCGCCGGCTGCTTCAAGCGGTCGATGGAATGCGCCTCAGCCGGTTCCAAACTGACAGAGGCCCTCATCATAGCCAAGGAGAAGCGTGTGATCATGCGCAATGTGGCCATGGCCCAGCAGGACATATCGGCTAGCAACAAACTGGCTGGAGAAGGAGCCTTCCAGCCGGCAAAGGATACGAAGAGGATCCTGCTCGACCCCTCCGACCTGACCAAGTTCGTCACCATTGGTGTCGGCTTGGATAGCAAATAGGAAGGCGCGCTCGTCGACTTCCTCCGTGAGAATCGGGACATCTTTGCATGGTCCCCCAAGGACATGCCGGGTGTGCCGAGGGAGTTCGCCGAGGACTCACTTCATGTGCGGCCGGACGCCAAGCCGGTCAAGCAACCTTTGTGCCGGTTTTCTGAGGAGAAGAGGAAGATAATTGGTGACGAGATCACCTGGCTCCTTGCAGCCGGATTCATCATGGAAGTATACCACCCGGATTGGCTGGCGAACCCAGTCCTGGTGCAAGAAGAACAAGACCTGGCACATGTGTATCGACTACACTAGCCTGAACAAGTCGTGCCCGAAAGACCCCTCCGTATCGATCAAGTCATCGATTCCACGGCCGGCTATGATTTGTTGTATTTTCTAGATTGCTATTCCGATTACAATCAGATCCGGTTAAACCCGGCTAATCAGATTAAGACATCATTTATCACCCCCTACGGGGCTTTCTGCTACGTAACCATGCCTTTCGGTCTAAAGAATGCATGCGCTACCTATCAGCGCTGCATGTAGAAGTGCTTGCACTCGGAGATAGGCCGAAACGTGCATGCCTACATGGACGACGTGGTCATCAAGACCAAGGAGAAGCGCACCCTCCTCGAAGATCTAGGAGAGACATTTGGCAACCTCCGCCAGTACCAGATGAAGCTGAACCCGGAGAAATGCGTCTTTGGAGTGCCATCCGGCCAGCTCCTCGGTTTACTCGTATCACAACGAGGCATCGAGGCAAATCCGGAGAAGATCACGGCCATCGAGAGGATGCAGCCGCCCAGGAGCCTGCTTGGAGTCCAAAAGTGCACCAGATGCCTGGCCTCCCTCAGCCGTTTCGTCAGCCGACTGGGGGAGAAGTAACTCCCGTTGTACCAACTGACGAAGAAGACGGACAAGTTCTTTTGGACTTCGCAAGCCGACACAGCATTTCATGACCTCAAGAGCATGCTATCCACAGCGCCGGTTCTAGCCACGCTGGCTAGCAAGGAGCTGATGTTGCTCTATATAGTAGCCATCAGCCGGTTCGTCAGCGTCGTCCTGGTGGTGGAGCACCCCGAGGAAGGCAAGGCTCAGCCGGTTCAGAGGCCCGTCTACTACCTCAGCGAGGTTCTCTCCCTCTCCAAGCAGAACTACCCCCACTACCAGAAGATGTGCTACGGCATGTACCTGGCATGCAAGAAGCTCAAGCACTACTTCTAGGAGCATCCGATTAAGGTCGTGTACACCGCACCCCTTTCGGAAATCATCGGCAACAAAGACGCCACCGGCTGAGTCGCCAAGTGGGCCATTGAGCTCGCCGCCTACTCCATCCAGTACGAGCCTCGGCTCACGACCAAGTCGCAGGCATTGGCGGACTTCCTCGTCGACTGGGCCGAGACCCAGTATCTCCCACCGGTTCCGGATTCGGACCACTGGAAGATGCACTTCGACAGGTCGAAGATGCTCGGGGGCTTGGGAGCCGGCATCGTGCTCACCTCACCCAAGGGAGACCGGCTGGAGTACGTACTGCAGATCCACTTCAAGGCCTCCAACAACGTAGCCGAATACGAGGCACTGGTGCACGGACTCCAGCTAGCCAAGGAGATCGGTGTCAACTGGATCCTTTGCTTCGGCGATTCGGATCTAGTGGTACAGCAAGTATCCAGAGAATGGGACGCCAGAGATGCAAACATGGACCTCTACCGGTTCCACATCCAGAAGCTCAGCGCCTCCTTTGACGGATGTGAATTCCACCACGTCCCCTGCGTCAACAACGAGGCAGCCGACTCGCTCGCCCGAATCGGATCTACCAGGCAGACGATCCCACCCGGGGTCTCCTTGGAGCACCTGCGCAAGCCCTCCATCAACCCATCACCTGAGTCAGACTCCATCATCTAGGCAAGGAGCGCTCCGGTTGACGGAGCAGCAGAAGCGGAGCAGGCAGAACCTCCAAAGGAGAAGACCCGCACCAACTCCGGCAAGGAAGTACCCTCCGGTTCACAAGACCCGGGGGCTACCGGCTCGTCAAGCGGCTCGGGGGCTACCGTCCCGGGTATGTCACCCGGACGACCCCCCGACAACCATCAACCGGAGGGCGGAAGCGTCCTCGTCATTCAGGAAGTGCCATCCTGGGCGCAGCCCTTCATGAACTACATCGCCAACGGGGAACTCCCGGATGACGAGGTGGAAGCCAGGCAAATCCGGTGCCGCGCGCACACGTACACCATCATCAACGGCAAACTGTACAAGCGCAGCGTATCCGACATTTTCCAAAGGTGTGTCGATGTGGACACGGGCTACCGGCTACTCAAGGACATCCACCAGGGCGAGTGCGGGCACCACGCTTCGTCAAGGGCGATAGTCGCCAAGGCGTTTCGCCATGGCTTCTATTGGCCCACCGCCCTCGAGGACGCTGAGCAGCTGGTCCGCGCGTGCAGTGGGTGCCAGCGCTTCGGGCAGCTCAGGCACATGCCAACTTCGGTACTCAAGACCATACCGATTACCTGGCCATTCGCGGTTTGGGGCCTCGACATGGTCGGTCCCTTCAAGCGAGCACGCGCGGGCATGACCCATCTGCTGGTGGCGGTGGACAAATTCACGAAGTGGATCGAGGCCAAGCCCATCCGGAAGCTGGACGGGGCGATAGTCGTCACCTTCTTCACCGACATCATCAATCGGTTCGGCTACCCCAACAACATCATCACCGAAAATGGCACGAACTTCGCCAAGGGGGCCTTCGCCCGATTCTGCAGCAACAAGGGCATCCGGCTGGACCTTGCCTCCGTCGCGCACCCGCAGTCCAACGGGCAAGTCGAAAGAGCAAACGGTTTGGTGCTAGCCAGCATCAAGCCACGCCTCATCAAGCCGTTGGAGCGGTCACCCGGATGCTGGATCGAAGAGCTTCCGGTTGTGCTATGGAGCCTCCGCACCACGCCAAATAGATCAACCGGCTACACCTCGTTCTTCCTGGTCTACGGATCGGAGGCCATCCTCTCTGCAGATATCGAATTCGACTCCCCGCGCAAGCTCCTATACAATGAAAAGGCCAACCAAGAGGCGCAGGAGTATGGAGTAGACCTCTTGGAGGAGGCCCGTGAGCTGGCTTTGTCCAGGTCAGCCCTGTACTAGCAACGACTACGCCGCTACCATTCAGGCCGGATCCGCCCAGTCGTGTTCCGCAAGGGCGACCTGGTTCTCCGGCTGGTGCAAGACACGAAGGACATGCACAAGCTATCACCACCTTGGGAGGGCCCCTTCATCATCAGCCGGGCACTGCCCAACGACTCCTACTACCTCATCGACGCGCAACAGCAATGCAAGAACAAGACGGACAAATCAGACGAGGAGACCGAGCGCCCCTGGAACGCGGCCTTGCTGCGCCCGTTTTACACCTAGTCGCCAGACAGTGTATGTATCCCGCAAACCCTATGAATGAAAATGCGGACCCCTACGAGATGCTCGGGGGCTCCTTGCTAGAAATGTGTTTGTACCTATTTTCCAGTTATGATTTTCTAGCTCCGGCAACCCCTACCCGGGGGCTTGTCGGCTGGCCCGGCCTGCTAAGTCAACAAACCGACTGAGTAGTGTGCGACGATGTCAGAGGCCCACTCTTCGTCTCAGCTACAGACTGCAACCCGGCTAGCAAGAGCAAAAGCCCGAGGCATCCCACACAAAAAATGGGGAGGAGACATGACAGACCGGGCGTCCCGGCCTTGCAGCTAGATTAAGGCAATCTGGTTACTAAGCCGTCAGTACCGTGCGTGATGTATTGTCAGCTCCCTTCGATTCCGGCTGCAGACCGCAACCTGGCTGCCTGGCGAGGACGCAGCGAAAACAGCAGAGCACATGAAAAAGCGACCAAGTGTCCAGAAAGGCGCAAGCTAGTTTTCAAAAAAACAAATCCGTTTTCCGGCTACAATTTGGTAGACTAACCTATTAACATGTGAGGATGTATGTGTATGTATATTCTCGTACGACTAGCTTGAGTCGGAATTCAGGAAGAAAAGAGAAGAAGATTCGAAGTCCTTGCCTTCATCAAGCACTCTGAATCTCAAGGGCTACACCCACTGGGTGTGCTCGCGCGCCCCCAGTGGAATCTTGTAGTTCCCGACCGGCTAAAGGCGTTTAGCCGGCCATTCGGAGCCCAGGTGAGGGAAAGGGCAGGAGCAAGAGAAGACAAGCAAGATTCGAAGCACCTGGCTACGCCAGCTACTCCGAATCTCGGGGGCTACACCCAGTGGGTGCGCTCGCGCGCCCCCACTGGAATGTTAGTTCCCCCGGCTGAAGGTGTTCAGCCAGCGAAATAACTGACTAAGATGAGTCTAGTCGGATAAGGTTAGAAGATTTGGGAAAAGAAGGAAGATTCAAAGCACCTGGCAACGCCAGCGACTACAAATCTCGGGGGCTACACCCAGTGGGTGCGCTAGCGCGCCCCCACTGGAGGTGCAGTTCTCCCGGCTAAAGGCGTGTAGCCAGGCGAAGTCAGCCGGATAAAGATAATCGGCGAAATGTTGAAAGAAAATGTGAAGCACACGAGTTGAAGGGAACTCAAGCCTGTTCAAAATTAACAAGCAAAGGAAAAAGGAGGCGAAGCTCCCATAAGTTTACCTGGCGGCAGAGACAACCGATACAGACAGACAAGTTTTAGAACAAGATTGAACAAGACAAATACACCCGGCATCCCGGGGCAGCGACTAGACAACAGGACCCTTGCCGTGAGGAGCGGCTTGGCTGGCGGAAGCTTCAGGCGGAGGAGGAGGCGCGACGCTTGATCCTGTTCCGGCGCCCGCAGCCGGCTGCATCGGGGCTTCCACATCAGGAGTACTGACGGACTCCGAGTCGGTGAGCACCTCGTCGGGGTCCATGTAGTCGGCAATCTTGATGGCGGAGCGTCGGAGCTCCGGATGGGCCTGGCGGATGGCGGCAAGGTCGGTGCCAGCGCGGAAGCCTCTGTCAATCTTCTCGACACGGGCGTCCTTGTACCAGGAGAGCATGAGGGCCAGAGCCATCTCCGCTCCAGCTCGCGCCGCCAAGTCCCGCAGCCGGTCCACCACAGCCGGCACCTCCCCCACCTTCGCAGCCAGTTGCGCCATCATCTCTGGAACCGGAGCATCCGGCCACAGGAACGAGAAGATGTCCCGCGCCGCTTGACAAAGCTTGGCAGCTTCTTTGCTAAGAAGGACGACGAGCTCCTGGGCCATCAGCTGCGCTCCCGGCAAGTTCTCCTGCAGCCGGTTGTACGCCAGCAAGTCTATGCCGAGATAAAACACTGTCAGAAAAAGAGAGTCAGATCCGGCTACCGGATTCGAAAGGAAAGGGAGACGGAAAAGAGGAACTTACCCTTAGCCGTGTGGCCAACTTGCATCAGCTCTTCCACCAGAGCCTTCTCCTTCGTTGCCAACCGCTTGATCTCCTTCTCTTGGTCCTTGTTCTGGGCCTCGAGAAGGTTGAAGGCTTCGGTCCGGCTGGCAAGCGAGGCGTCGCGCTCCTTGATGGTGGCCTCCAAACCGTCTACCTTCGCGTGCCAATCCTTGTTCTGCAGCCGCAGAGTGGAGTTGGACTTGCTCAGCCGGTCATTCACTTTCTTCAAGCGATCGATTTCGTGCTGAGCGCACACGAGGATAGTCGTGACAAAGCCGGCTATCAGCAAAAAAAACCAAGCCGGATGAAGCAAACTTTCTCTGGGAGGTTCCATTGGCAGCAGCAAGCTTCTGCTCCAAGGATCGGTTCTCGCCGGCTGCGGCCTCCAGCAGCCGGATCTCCTTCACCGCCAGCTCGAGGGTGGCAGCGAGATCTGTCAGTGAGGCGAGTCGTCATCCATGGCATTGACGGCCAAGGACTCCTTTGCGGCAACCACCGCTGTCCTCCACTCTTCTCCCGGCTCGTCGTCGGAGTTGTCGTCACCAACAACTACGAGTTCCTTGATGGTCGCAGCCCCCCGTGCGCACGCGGAAGAGCCACCCGGCTGAGAACCCTCTGCTTCCGGCTGGGCCACCACGTCCGGCTGAGGACCCTCCGCTCCAGCTGAGGCAGCCGGTTCAACTCGAGGTGGCGGCGGAGGCGGTGCCGCGGGAGAAGGAGGGGTACTGGCAGACGTGGTCGGAGCACGGGGTGGCGATCCGGTCGGCGCTCGCGGCTCCAAAGGAGACCAGCGTGCTAAGAATACAGTAGAGGCGAAGAAGGAAAGGAAAGCAAATAAGCCAAAGGCAGAAAGGGAGAAAAAGGAAAAAGCAGAAGATGGTAAAAGAAAAAGGAGGGAGGACGTACCCCTGCACAACCGGAGGCGGCCCCTTCTTCCGGCCAAGGCGGCTCGGCAGAAGGGCACTGGTCCGGCTCCTCTTGGGGGCCGGCTCCTCCGTGGCAGGCCGGCTAGAGCTGGAACGGCTGGAGCCGCTCCCGCCAGCTTCGTCGTCTGTCGCAGGGCGCTGTGCCGGATCAGAGGCCAGCGCAGCCTCCTCCTCCTCATCAACCTCCGCGTGAGGGTCGGCGGCCGGTTCGTCGTTACGGCTGGGGAAGGCATCCCCGTCCCCGTCTGACTCCTCGCCAGACCATCGAGCACGTGGCTCAGGCAAGTCAGGCGTGAACGCCTCGAGGGGGGCCTCACCCTCCTCGCGAAGGATGCAAGGGAACATCTGCCGAATACAAGAGATTAGTCGGATAAAACAAGAAAGAAAGGCAAGAAATACAAAAGAAAGCTCCGGCTAAAAGGACCTACCCGGAGCGTGCGGTTGTCCCGGTTGTAGGGCGCCAGCCTGAAGGTCCAGCCCTTCGGCAGCCGCTCCTTCGTGATCATCCACACCCACTCCTTCAGGTTGTGGTAGCGGGGATCATGGCGCGACAGCCGGGTCGGGTCCAGCCGGTCGGAGTAGAAGCACATCTTGTGCGCTCGCTGCTGCAACGGCATCATCAGTCGGGACATCCAGCTAAGAGTGATGTCCAAGCCGGTCAGCCGGCAGTGGACGAGGGAGCGCATGCGTTTCAGCATCACGTCTGACTCCGCCTTGTCGCCATAAATCTTCAAGTCCCGGTGCTGCCGGCTGGATTCGACATCCTGGAAGGCCGGAAGGTTGATCCGGTCCAAGTGCGACTGCTGCCACAGTCGTACCGTGTCATGTAGCCGGAACTTCGGGCAGCCAGTCTGCGCGCGGCAGTAGATGGAGGCTCCGCCGCAGACGACTAGCGGCCCCTTCGTAAACTGCACCTGCGGCCAGACTCGGAAGAGCTGGCAGAAGAGCCCGAGATCTGGCTAGATCCCGAGATAACTCTCGCAGAATGCCATGAAGTGCGCTAGCGTTCCGATTGTGTTGGCGTCGAGATGGTGGAGGCGGAGGTCGAAGAAGGCCAAGAACGTGAGGAATAAGGGGTGCACCGGCAACGCGAACCCGTGCGCCAGATGCGAGAGGAAGATGGCCCGCTCTCCCTCCGCGGGGTGCGGCGACACCTCCCCCGCCGGCGCTAGCCGCACCGCTACTTCCTCCTCCGGCGGAAGGACGCGGGTAGTGCGGTATTTCTGGATGTGGTCCTCCGTGACGGAGGAGCCGCACCAGGCTCCGCGTTCGGCTGCCATAACCGGCTGACAAGGAGGCGTGGCAGGGAAGGAGTGGCGGTGGCCCGTACCGCCGACGATGACGAACGAGCGGCGCAACGGGCTACGGCGGCAGCAAAGGAAGGGCGCAGAGGGTAGGAGCTCGAGAGGGAAAGGAGCAACTGGAAGCAGGGGAGCGAAGGAAAGGAACTGCCCCCCCGCCCCCGCGGCGCCCCTTTAAAGGGCCAGAAGAGCAACCGTCCACAGCGCCATGTGGCATTCATCCAGGCAACCCTCACCCCAACCGCCGCCCAGATCCCGTGTGCCGACGCGGAGTGTGCAGAGATCCTAGCGCAGGAACCGAAGCGCTGGGCAGCAGCTTCCCGAGGCGACGTGCGATAGGACGTTACGCTGCCTTCCGCCGAGCAATGATGGCGCGTGCGCGCGTGGTCGGCGTCAGCACTGACGTCACGAGTAGCTCAATCGCCAGGCGTAGCCGGTCACAAATTCAAAACCAAGGGGGGGCACGCGCACATTTCGCCCAAGGGCAGAATCCACACGCGCTCGGGGGCTAGTGTCGGGGGGATGATCCCCAGATACCCCAACCGGACAAGAAACAGGGCAGTCGGATAGCGTTCGGCTGGCCAGATGCAGCCGGACAAAGCAAGCCAGGCCGGCTACCACACGGTAGCCGGATCGACAAGAAGCAGCCGGCTACGGCGACGTAGCCGGAACCAATCAAGGAGATAGGACGCCGTGCGTATCAGTGCACGGTACGCCCTGTACGATGACAAGACCAGCAACTACTCGGCCATACCGAAGACTTTGCGAGGATGACGCAGGAACAGTGGCCCGATGCTGACGACAGGCTCGCACATCATCCACTGTGCCTACGACAGCCATACCGCTCATACTCCGATGGGACATATCGTACCGGATACTGTAGATGAACAGTCGGCTGGGACCCGCCTATGGGGCCCGCTAGTCGGACTAGCCAGGGAGACCATTGCCTCTCTGCCTATATAAGGAGAGGCAAGGCCTTAGTAGCAAGGGTTGGTCTCAGTACGTTTAAGGCAGTAGCTAGAGAATATAGCTCGAGGAGCCCTTGTAGCTCGTATACCTCTCATAGTCAGATCTAGCTGGAGTAGGAGTTTTACCTCATCGCGAGGGCTCCGAACCTGGGTACTTCCTGCGTCCAGCTACGCTCGCTTGTATCCAATCCTGCCTGCGGACGCCGTCGATATCTTCCCTGCTAGTCCCCACACCTCTATCTAACCTTCTTAGGTACTGCCATTCCCAATACAACGACAACATACCTATGAACTACTAAGGAAATAATGGTAAACTCGAATTATGAGAAATCCTAAAAGCAAAATTCCCTTGAGATTAGAAAGCAATTCGTTGCTGAATCTCACAAGTAAAAGGGGTTACTTGGAATTTTCCCAAATGACTGCAAAGCCATAATGGAAAAGGGGTAAATAACAAAAGCACAGTTTATCAAGTATTGGATAAATTCAAATGAATTTGATTCATGTGTGCTTAATATCTAGTGTATTTAAAACTAGTAAAGTACTATTATCTCATAGTAAATCTCCAAACTTGATATTTGATCAAAGGATTTTGAAGTTGTTCAAAATAGTGAGTGATGTGCAATTTGCATAAAATTAAGTGGGAGCTATGAAAGTCTTCCTAAAACTTTATGTGAATGACATATTTTTCAGTGGGAGCTTATAGGAGTAATTCTTAAGTATGTTAAGAATGAAAGCGCAAATGCTTATAAATAATGATTTATAAGATGTAGAAGTTAATAATAGGTGTATTATGATATTATGCAGTATTCCTTAAGGGATTCTTAAAAGGGTTTCGGAATAGAAGTTAATTAAGGAACTGGTCCTTAATAACTCAAATTAGGAATAGTATTAAGTTGAACATCAATGGTTGAAAGAAAGAAAAGGATGATCGTCATCCACTATGTTGAGACATGGGATCTATCTTAGAAAACCATGATGATAACTTAGCATAATATGCAATCCAAATAAGGAACGTTTAAAAGTGATTAAGTTCGAATCACAGAATGTTGAGCTGAGTTTTGTCCGTAGTGTCTAGTAGAGAATTGTAGACATGTTTTCCAAATCCATAAAGGATGACATATCTTAAAGCATAAAGGGTTATGTTATAAGGGAATATGTTGGAAACTCCTGTTGTACCGGTTAAAGTCAAGTAGGAAGCGAGGTGAACAAAACATTGAAAGTTGCACAGAGTGCACTAGTGTTTCAGTGAATACATTTATAATAATAGATAAGGGTATCATCTAACGTGTTGTACAATGTTATGGCGGGGCTAGTTCGCTTTTAACGTAGAATGATGTGTCCCAGGGCACAATGCCCATGAGAAAGCCCTCGAGGTTGATCTAACGTCACTGTAGGCTCCTGGAATCAGGCCTCGTTCTGCTGCCATAGCAACAATGCATACACACAGATGCTATCATGTGATGATGAAGTATTAATGTCAATCAAGGTGACATTAGTAAGTTGCAAAGGATTTGGGACTGTAAATTACAGACCCAAGACTCAACCTCATCCATGAGAAAGCATGCAGGGTACCGGATATATGGTGCCAAATGATTGAGAACAAATGCTGCTAGTGTATTTGTACTCTAGTGCAAGTGGGAGACTGTTGGAAATATGCCCTAGAGACAAATAGTACTAAGGGCTATTATCATATTTCATATAGTTTATGATTAAGTTTTATGTCATGCTATAACTATATTGAGTGGAAACATCAATACACGTGTGATATACAAACAACCAGGGGTTCCCAGTAAAACTCTAGCCACTGGTTCATTGGTCAACAGGTGATCAAGTTTCCTGATCATGTGGCATTTATGCCAGTTGGAAATGAGGTCATCTCATTCTAAGAATGAGATGATGAACCAATACCCAACCTAAACATCGTGACCCGATCATGTCACGAAGTTCAAGTTACGATGATTAGAAATGGATCCTTGTAGACTATTCCTTAGACCGTGAGGCTATATCAATCACTGTCTCCCGAGAGTGCTTAGATAGCATCAAACGCCATCTGGTAATACGGTGGTTATAAAGGTGTGTTCAGGTACTCGGAGGAAACCGTAGAGGCAATATATGTCAAGAGCGGGATTTGTCCGTCCATGTGATGGGAAGATACTCAAGTGCCCACTCGGAGAAGTTATATCCAACAACTGTGCAGCGTGTGATTTGATCACGGGGATATCACTTGTTGGAATGAGTCAAGTAGCATTGTTCAGCAACGAGATTGAACACGACATGGGGATGTCATTGATCAGATCTCGGACAATGCAAGTATCGAGTGACAAAGGGAATAAGACACGACTGTCCCAGTTCAAACAACGAAAGATCTTCGTGGAAAGCAAGGGGTCGCATGGCCATCCAGGTCCCTCTGTCGATCATTGGTGCGGGAGTGTCCTGACCATGTCTGGAGTGTTCATGAACCGTGGGGTATCACGCTTAAGGGCTTGATGATGCTTAGAGAGTGTTTATAGGATCGGTAGAATTGCCGAAGATTTGTAGGGAGAAACCGAAAGGGTTTCGGTAAGTCTGGAGGATGTTCGGAGTGGAGGTGGAAGGTGTTCCATGGCCACGGAGATTGAATAATATGTGAATGAATGTTAAATGTAGATTTAATCATTTATTCATAATTATTTAATAAAGAGAAAATTCAATTTAATGGTCAAAGGCTTAATGGGCCAATTTCCGGAGGGAAAGGGCCCATTAGGGGAAAGGAGAGAGGGGGAAGGGGCAAGGGGGCTGGCCGGCTGGGCCTAGCCCCCCCCCCCCCCCCCCGCCGCCCCGCACGGGGCCCACTAGGGTTGCCGGTGGCCACCCCTCCCCCTCCTCTCCTTTAGTCCCACCCCGGGACTTTGAGGGAGGGTGTACCCCCTCCTCCCCCTATATATAGTGGGGGTATTTGGCCAAATTAAAACACACCAATAATCAATAAAGGTATTCTCACTTTTGGGAGGACCTCCATTTGATATTTCTCTCCCCTCTCTCTCTCTCTCTCTCTCTCTCTCTCTCTCTCTCTCTCTCTTATGACCGTGGTCCCAAGTCTAGACTGCGCGAACGAGAGACATCTTCACCACGGAGCGCCGTCACGCTGCGGGATTCGGATCCGGGAGCTATACTTCCACAACTGCTGCTGGATCGGGGAAGCGGGAGTCATCGTCAAACATCGGACGTGTGTAACTCCCCGCGAGGTGTCGCACTTGAGGCACTCAAGTCGTTGGAGCCAAGGAGCGCAAGGACTTCATCACGACCTTGAGGTCGGCTTCGGCTCGTCTACATCAACCACGCTCTCCTGAGCGTTGACAACGCTTTTCGGTCTTCAAGGGTAAGTTCACAAAAAGCCCATCCCGTTATTGTATTACTAATAGATAGGTCCTAGCAGCTTCAGGGGTTCAGGGGCGTAGAGTAAAATTTATTGTTTTCATACACGGAACCCCTACACAGCCCACAGCAAGTCAATCACTCGGGTATCCAACCCCAACGACTTTGAGGATTCCTCCATCGTCCAACTCTTCGACTCGGACTCCATCGGGTAGATCGGTGGCAGACCATGCCACCACACCACCATATTCATGGAAGACACCAACAATATACTAGATCCCTTCACCATGCCGCTCCCTGCGATAGCCATGGCGACTGAGATCGAAGAGAACTGGAAGCTACTCGAGGAGGCGAAAAAGAAGGAGATCACCGAGCGAGAGAAGTTCTGCCTCGAGAAAAGAACATCTCAAGAGATGCCACGCTACTGATGGCTCAAGATGGCTCGAGCTCGTTGGGGAACCCCAAGAGGAAGGTATGATGAGCACAGCAGCAAGTTTCCCTCAGTTATGAAACCAAGGTTATCGTACCAGTAGGAGCAAGGAAACACCTCCAAGGTGTTGTTTCCAACTTGGAATTCCTGCACAACACAACTTTGTCCCCAACTTATAGTGAGGTTGTCAATCTCACCGATTTTGCTGAAAACAAAGGATTAAACGTATTGTGTGGAAGAAAGTAATAGCTTGCAGAAAGTAAATAGAAAACAGTAAACAATTGTAGATTCATGGTAAAAGAAAGGACCGGGGTCCATAGTTCACTAGTGGTGGTTCTCCTTAAGATAGATGACATGTTGGGTGAACAAATTACAGCGGGGCAATTTACAAACTTCGAGAAAGCATACATGCATAAACTAATCATATTGACTCCTATGAGATTTGATTGGGCATTACAACATTATACATAGACCATAATCCAACTTCATCTATGACTAATAATCCACCTTCAGGTTATCATCCGAACCCCCTCCAGTATTAAGTTGCAAGCAACAGATAATTGCATTACGCATTGCGTGTAAAGTAAACAATACGATTATTCTATGAACAAAGGATTGTTGTTTTCTCCCTAGTAGCAATAGCACATCTAGTACCTTAGAGATTTCTGTCACTTCCCCAGATTACTAGAGGCATGAACCCACTATTGAGCATAAATACTCCCTCTTGGAGTTGCTAGCATCTACTCGGCCAAGATATCTACTAACAACGGAGAGCATGCAAGATCACAAATAATAACGACATGATAGAATCAATAATCAATCTGAAATAGCATCTCAATATCCATCGGATCCCCGCAAACACAACATGTAGGATTACAAATAGATGATCTTGATCATGAACGGAGCTCACAAGATCTAAACATGATAGCACAAAGGAGAAGAACCAACCATCTAGCTACTACATGGACACATAGTCCAAGAATTAACTACTCACGCATCACACCAGAGGCTTGCATGGTGATGAAGAAGGCCTCCAAGGTGAATTATCCCCTCCAGCAGGGTACCGGGAAGAGCTTCAGATCCCCCCTGATCTAAGGATGGAGATGATGGCGGCTACAGACTCTTTCGTGGATTTTTGATCGGGTACTTATGGTTTCTGTATCGGAGGCGTCTTATAGGCGAAAGGGGAGGCCGAGGGGGTGCCCTAGGCGGCCACACCACCCCCTAGCACAGGCCAGGCCTGGCCGCACGACCAAGTGGTGTGGGCGGCCCCTGGCCCCTCTCCGTCTCGTATTCTGGCTCCGTGTCCCCCTCGGTGAAATATTGACTTTGGCTTTTGTACCGTTCAATTCTGAGAATATTCATTTTCTAACTTTCCTAGAACCAAAAATAGCAGAAAACAGGCAGCTGGCACTGTGGCATCTTGTTAATAGGTTAGTCCAAAGTGTGGACAAAACATAAGAAAGTGGATATAAACCAAGCATGGAACATCAAAAATTATAGATACATTAGCAACGTATCAACATCCCCAAGCTTAACTCCTGCTCGTCCTTGAGTAGGTAAGTGATAAAAAGAAAGAATAATTTTTGAGGTGACATGCACCATCATAAACTTGATCAAAGTATTTGTAAAACATTGATAGCTGGGATCATAGTACTTCAACATAGCATGAAAGATAAAGTTCTAGCAATAAGACATAGCAACTATGTTGTAACATGAAAAGGCACAAACAAAAGATTCATGAATAACAATGCTTTGCAAGACGTTTGTTTGTTTCACATAAAGAAAACATAGCATAGTGGCATTCAACTTGTCCTTCATAGAGTAGCAAAACATAAATGCATCGGACACCTTCAAAGTTCATAAGGGTGACTAGATACAAATAGTTCAAGAACAAGCAATATCAAAGTTATGCATCAATCAACAAGTCTTGGGACAATGCACATTAAACTAAGAATGGCCACTATGCTCTCTCAATAGGTGCATAAAGATAGAAGGTGGAGACTCAATATAAAAGTGGAAGAAAGGCCTTCATAGAAGGAAGCAGGGATTCAAGTTTCATAAAGAGCTTCCAAAAATTATGGTACTTATTAGCTTTCAGCTCTCATTGCCCCTATCATAAGCATCTTGAAGTGATTAAGGTTAAAGTGAACAAACTATGGAGTATATGCTTGACAAAGTATAAGTTGGAAATCTCATGTCCCTTGAATACGAGGGCCGCTCCTCATGTTAATCAAGTTTAGTTACCGGTAAGTTCTTATCATAGTAAGTACATGTGTATCATAGAGAACCGCCAACGGGGTACCCCTTGCCCGATGATACGGAAGAATCCCCATATCAAAATGACAAGGCAAGCAGACAACGAGCATCTCAGCAATCTTCTTATTTACCATGGGAAAATGGTGCTTTTTTCTCTCTTTCCTCTTTTCTCATCTTTTTTCTTTTTATCTTTTTCTCAACCTCTATCTCTTTTCTATAAGAAGAATGCTTCATAGATTGCTCATTATAGTTACGCTGCAGGTTTCCACCATGATTAGGCATGGATTAGACTGGCGGCCCAGGCGTTTCTCTAACACACATAGATAACTCCATGTACTTACAAGCTCCCCTTTCATTTCACACCGACGACATCCATAGACAAAAGAGCATGATATATACTAGGTACAAAGTACAAGTGCAATGTTGAAAGCGTTCCCCATGACAACATGGTTCTGCTAATCCCCAACATATAATTGCTAACATATACAACATAGACGACACAATGGTTCAAGTTTATTAAGGGCAAGAAAAGTAAAGTGTGTCATCAAGTTTGTGAGAGCTTTAATCACTAGTTTTCTCATAACAAGTTTAATTCGGAAGGTAGATAAAAACATCAATATACTTGGAATAGCAAATTCTAATAGGTAGGTATGGTGGACTCTTTGGAATAACTTGGTTTTATTTGGAGTTGGATGCATGAGTGGAACTCATACTTGGTTATGGAGGCTAGCAAAAGACTGGGAGCGACCAACTAAGAGAGCAATAATGGCCATAATCATGCAAAGCGACAAAACATCATTAATTAAAGCATAAAGTGATATTACAAGTTGAAAACTAAAGGATCATAAAGGCTATGGTGACTTGGGATAGCCATAACATGGTGTGAGCATGCGCCAAATCAACCCAAATAAAGCATCAAAGGAGAATACCACAATACTATGCTTTAATATGCTAAAACAACGCATGATTCTTTCAAGGCACATTAAGCAATCTCAATTGTTTATAACATGTCTGTTGAGAAAAAGAGCAATTTTCCAAGAGATTTAACCATAGTAAAAGACGGATAAAGCATAGGCAGAATAATAGAAAAAGACCAAAAGATGATATACATCACGGTAGAGGAACCACCGGTGTTCCCGTTAGCGTTGGCACCGTCGTCAGCCATGTTGTCGAGGAAAAGGTCGTTGATGTCAGGGAAGAAGTCGTCATTGGGGAAGACGTCATTGTAGTCGCTATCCGTGAAGGAGTCCGTGATGAAGCCAGTAGTCGCGCTGGTAGCGCTCCCCAAAAACCTTATCGCCCTTCTCCCGTACAGGACTCGTAGCAGCGGGGTCTCGGAGGCCTACTGTCCCAGCTCGCGGTGCACGCTGTAAGACGGGATGGGGAAGATCTAAGCAGCGCAATGCTCTGAAACTGGAGGCGCATGGTGTGTGCGTTGGTGTGTCTGAGGAGAGGAGCGACCTCTCGCTCTTATAGGCACGAGTAGGCAGGTGAACAGTCGGCTTCGGGAGAGGAAGCGAACAGGCATCAATCGAAGCCGATCAGCCTCCACTAAGCTCGTATTAAAAATACACTCATGCAGACTGTTCAAATTATTATCCATTTATGCAGGGCAAAAAGAAAGAGAAGCTCTCGGCTCGAGGCATTCCCGCAATCCGTGGCGCGCGCGCGTCGTGACGAGGCGAGGCGAGGCGTGGTGAGGCGGGCGGTGGCGGAGGAGGAGCGCGCGTGTATATGTCTTCTCTTCTCAAGCTCGTACAAGTGGTGGAAGAGCTCTCCTTATAAGCTGGTCCAACTTCCACTCAACTATCAATGTGGGACTAAACTTGTCCCTCCTCCTGCCTTGCATGAATGGGCCAAGTGGGCCTCTAGGATTTCAGTAATTGTTGAATAATATAAATGGGCTGGGCCTTTATTAGGCAAAATTCCAACAATCCCCCACCAGATCCCAGAGGCACACATAAATTTTCCTATGGTTCCAAAACATTGTTTATATACTGGTACTAGTGGAGTCTGTTAAGTTGAACTTCCACCTAGAACTCTATGCTACACTAGTTTGCAACTTGTACAGTGGACTATGCCTTGAACTGCAAGTTTGCTGCATTCTAGTTTTACACAAAGCCTTGACCAATACTGGGCTGCTGTGGGACTTCCCCTCGGGTGGAGCTTATGTGTCATACTCCATAGCCTTTCATGAGTTTATTAGAGAGCACCCAACTCTCATAGACTACGACGTTTAACAGTCAGACTCATATAGGTGTGTTCTTCAAAAGATGTTCTGTAGGACAACATATCTGCTTAAACTAAGCCGCTTAGAACACATTAAGATAAATCAATCTGCCATGCAGAATAGGAAAGTGTTGCATCTTCACAGAGTGGTGTTTTAAAGTAGGGATACTTTCCTCTCAGTTAACCAACAGCTTGTCTCCCAATTCTAATTCACGGGATCTTCGATCACATAGAGTGGTTTACCACTATTGAAAACTTATATTGTGGGTCTCATACCCATCTCCTTTGATGCATTTTCTATCACGTTACGTGATAGACCCTTTGTGAAGGGATCTGCCAGATTCTTAGATGTTTGGATATAATCCAATGCAATAACTCTGGAGTTTCTCATTTTCCTGACAGATTTCAATCTCCTCTTCACATGTCTTGAGGACTTCATATTATCCTTAGAACTGTTAACTTTAACAATCATAGTTTGATTATCACAGTTCATTGGGATTGCGGGTATAGGTTTCTCAACCATAGGTAAGTCCATCAAGAGTTCTTGAAGCCACTCTGCTTCAACAGTGGCTGTGTCTAATGCTGCGAGTTCTGCTTCCATAGTTGACCTCGTTAAGATGGTCTGCTTATAAGACTTCCAAGAAACAGCACCACCACCAAGTGTAAATATATATCCACTCGTGGATTTTATCTCATCAGCATCAGAAATCCAATTTGAATCACTATATCCCTCAAGCACCCTTGGGTACCCAGTATAGTGAATGCCGTAGCTCGCAGTGCCATTTAGATAGCGCATGACTCTCTCAAGAGCTTGCCAATGATCATCTCCAGGATTTGAAACAAACCGACTGAGTTTGCTTACAGCAAAAGTAATGTCAGGCCTCGTAGCGCTAGCTAAATACATAAGCGACCCAATAATCTGAGAATATGTCAATTGATCTCTAGTAGTGCCTCTATTCTTTCGAAGTAACACACTAGGATCATACGGTGTTGGAGAAGACTTGCAGTTGCTATACCCAAAGCGACTCAAGATCTTTTCCACATAGTGAGACTGAAGCAGTGTGATCCCACCATTATCATCTCTCAATAGCTTGATGTTCAAAATAACATCAGCTACTCCTAGATCCTTCATCTCAAAAGACCAAGATAAGAAATCCTTGACTTCCTTAATCACATTAAGATTGGTCCCAAAAATCAGTATGTCATCAACATACAAACAAAGAATTACTCCCTCGCCCCCACCATAGCGATAGTACACACATTTGTCAGCTTTGTTTACAGCAAAACCTGCAGTGGTTAGGGTTCTCTCAAACTTCTCGTGCCACTGCTTAGGTGCTTGTTTAAGGCCATATAAAGACTTCAACAACTTACACACTTTTCCTTCTTGACCACTCACTACAAATCCATCTGGCTGATCCATATAGATTTCCTCATCCAACACTCCATTTAGGAAAGCCGTCTTAACGTCCATTTGATGAATGAGAAGACCATGTGAGGCAGCCAAAGACAGTAGTACTCGAATGGTGGTTAATCTGGCTACGGGTGAGTAAGTATCAAAGAAGTCCTCACCTTCTTTTTGGGTATAACCCTTGGCTACAAGTCTTGCCTTGTACTTCTCAATAGTACCATCGGGCCTAAGTTTCTTTTTAAACACCCATTTGCATCCTATAGATTTTTGTACCCATAAGGACGATCGGTGATCTCCCATGTTCCATTCACTAAGATGGAATCCATCTCACTACGAACGGCTTCCTTCCAGTAGTTAGCATCAGGAGATGCATAGGCTTCTGAAATAGAAGTAGGAGTATCATCCACAAGGTACACAATGAAATCATTACCAAAGGATTTTGCAGTCCTCTGTCTCTTACTCCTCTTAGGAATTTCATTATCATCCTCCTCAGGTTTTTCCAAGTGTTCAATAGGAACGGTATGTTTAGGAATTGTGGGTATTTCCTGATTCAATGAGTCAGGTATCTCCTGATTTGATGAGCTAGGTATATCCTTCATGGGAAAGATATCCTCAAAGAAAGTCACACCATTTGACTCCATGATTGTACAAACATGCATTTCTGGTACTCCAGATTTTACTATCAGGAATCTATAGCCAATGCTATGAAAAGCATATCCCAGAAAAACACAGTCCACAGTTTTTGGTCCAAGTTTGTGCTTCTTTGGGATTGGCACATAAATCTTTGCTAGACAGCCCCAAGTTCGCAAGTAAGAAAGATTTAATCTTTTATTTTCCCATTCTTCAAATGGAGTAATCTCTTTGTTCTTAGTGGGAACTCGGTTTAGGACATGACATACAGTCAGTAATGCCTCCCCTACCATTCCTTGGAGAGACCCGATGTGTCTAACATGGCATTAACCAAATCTGTTAGTGTACGGTTCTTTCTTTCGGCTACCCCGTTTGACTAGGGCGAGTAGGGAGGCGTCCTCTCATGGATTATACCATGTTCCGCACAAAAAGAATCAAACTCGTTGGAAAAGTACTCTCCACCACGATCAGACCTAAGCCTCTTAATCTTTTGATCAAGTTGGTTTTCCGCTTCAGCTTTATAGATTTTGAAGTAACTCAAAGCCTCATCTTTTGATTTCAGAAGATACCCATAACAATATCTCGTAGAGTCATCGATCAATGTCATAAAATATTTCTTTCCACCTTTTGTTAACACACCATTCATCTCATAAAGATCTGAATGGATGAGCTCTAGTGGCGCCAAATCTCTCACCTCTGCAGTCGTATGTGACTTGCGAGGTTGCTTTGCTTGCACACAAGTTTGGCATTTAGATCCCTTCACAGTAGTGAATTTTTGGATTATACTCATTTTAGCTAACTGCGTCATGCAACCAAAATTAACATGACAAAGATGTGAATGCCAGACATTTGATACAAGATTAGATGAAACATGATTCACGACTTTATTACACACATCTGACAGTGACAGGTGGAACAAACCTCCACACTCATAGCCTTTACCAATAAATGTTCCAAACTTAGACAGTACAAATTTATTGGACTCAAACACAATCTTGTAGCCATCACGACATAGAAGTGATCCACTAACAAGATTCTTATTTATTGAGGGAACATGATGCACGTTCTTCAGGCGCACGGTCTTTCCCGAAGTGAACTTCAGATCGACCATACCAACACCATGAACAGAAGCATGCGAGTCGTTCCCCATCAGCACGGACTGAGCCCCTCTGACCTGATATGAAGAAAACATGGAAACATCAGAACAAACATGTACATTAGCACCTGTGTCAATCCACCAATCAGGAGAATGACATAATGAAAGAACAATAGGTAATATACCATACCCAACATCTTTCATCTCAACGTCGCCCATGACAACATTAGCAGTCTTGCTACCTTTTCCATGCTGGCGCTTGTCAAAGCGGTTGGGGCAAGCAGGAGCCCAATGATTAGGATCACCGCACACATGACAAGCACCTTTCTTCTTATCAGTCTTCTTCTTGAAGCTAGTAGACTGTGAGGCTTTGTTCTTTCCATCGAACTTTCCTTTTCCATCAAACTTTCCCTTGTTCTTGGACTTGTGTGACTAGAAGTTATTTTTCTGTACCAGATTGGCACTTGAACCTCCCTCAGCACCTCGAGCACGTGTGTCTTTTGCTCTCGCCTTCTCTTCCACATCAAGAGTTCCAATGAGATCCGATACGGAAAACTCTTGTCTCTTGTGTTTTAGGGAAGTAGCAAAGTTCCTCCACAAAGGGGGAAGTTTGGCAATAATGCCCCTAGCAATGAACTTGTCCGGTAAAACACAAGGGAAGTGCTCAAGATCCTTGGCCAGTGACTGTATTTCATGAGCTTGCTCAACCACGGAACAGTCAGCAGTCATCTTGTAGTCATAGAGTTGTTCCATGACATATAGTTCACTGCCAGCGTCCGAGACCCCAAACTTGGCCTCGAGCACAACCCACATGTCCTTGCCATTATCAAATGACATATAGGGTTCAACAATGTTATCCCCTAGAATAGACAGCAAAGCAGCCTTGAACAGGGTATCAGTTTTCCGAAAAACTTGTTCCTGAGCAGGAGTAAGCTCTCCCTCAGGCTTGCCAAGAGTGGCGTCATAGCGGTTCATGTTCTGAAACCAGAGAACTGCTCTACGCGCCACCTCTTATAATGCGTACCCTCAAAAACAGGTGGCTTCACAGAAGCAACGAAACCACTTGGAGCAAATTTCCTATAATAAGGTTTTTTGATTGTTGAGAAAAAGAGCAATTTTCCAAGAGATTTAACCATAGTAAAAGACAGATAAAGCATAGGCAGAATAATAGAAAAATACCAAAAGATGATATAGATCATGGTAGAGGAACCGCCAGTGTTCCCGTTAGCATTGGCATCGTCGTCAGCCATGTTGTCGAGGAAAAGGTCGTTGATGTCGGGGAAGAAGTCGCCGTTGGGGAAGACGTCGCTGTAGTCGCTATCCATGAAGGAGTCTGTGATGAAGCCAGTAGTCGCGCTGGTAGCGCTCCCCAAAAACCTTATCGCCCTTCTCCCGTACAAGACTCAAAGCGGCGGGGTCTCGGAGGCCTACTGTCCCAGCTCGCGGTGCACGCCGCAAGACGGGATGGGGAAGATCTAAGCAGCACAATGTTCTGAAACTGGAGGCGCAGGGTGTGTGTGTTGGTGTGTCTAAGGAGAGGAGCGACCTCTCGCTCTTATATGCACGAGTAGGCAGGCGAACAGTCGGCGTCGGGAGAGGAAGCAAACAGGCATCGACTGAAACCGAACAACCTCCACCAAGATTGAATTAAATCTCCACTGAGTTCGTATTAAAAATACACTCACATTGACTGTTCAAATTATTATCCATTTATGTGTGGCAAAAAGAAAGAGAAGCTCTCGGCTCAAGGCATTCCCGCAACCCACGGCGCGCGCGCGCGTCGTGACGAGGCGAGGCAAGGCGTGGCGAGGTGGGCGGCGGAGGAGGAGCACGCGTGTATATGTCTTTTTTTCTCAAGCTCGTACAAGTGGTGGAAGAGCTCTCCTTATAAGCTGGTCCAACTTCCACTCAGCTAGCAATGTGGGACTAAACTCTTGTCCCACCTCTTGCCTTGCATGAATGGGCCAAGTGGGCCTCTAGGATTTCTGGAATTATTGAATAATATAAATGGGCTGGGCCTTTATTAGGCAAAATTCCAACAATGTCATGCTACAACAATAATCACTAAGCATAAAGCCAAAACAATATCAAGCATGACATGACAAAGCATAGGCCACAGTCAAAAACAAGCTCCTTTTTACCACTTAAGCATGAACTTTTCCTACTCTTTTCAAAATCAAACCAAACTTATTTGAAAACTAATATATGAAAGAGGGGGGCAACCAATGTATTCAAGCAAACTAAGAAAACCAAGCAAACGAAAAACAAAGATGCTCCAAGAACAACACAACTGTGCATGAAACAACAAAAATGAAGTGTTTGGAAGGAACCTGAGATTTTTATTGATGAAGAAGGGAATGCCTTGGGCATCCCCAAGCTTTGAAGCTTGTACTTCTTGGATATTTCTTGGGGTGACACGCATGGCATCCCCAAGCTTGAGCTTTAGTCCATTCTTCATCTCATTACATCATTCTCTCCATACACCTGAAATTTTTTCCTTCATACAAAACTTCACACAATCTTTATTAGCAACATTAGTGCACTCAAGATAATAAGTCTTTGGATTCAGTTTCAACACCGATAAAACTTCCATTAAAACACAAGATACTGTAGCACTTCCCTCAAAAAGCTCAATTCCCCAAAGAGAACTCAAAAAGGAGTCAACAAGGAGCAAAATCAAATAATGGCAGAAATCTGTCAAAACAGACCAGCAGGTAAAAACCAATTTTGTCAAACACCTTCTATTGTTCAAATCGAAAAGTGTTGAACTAACGAAAGTTAGATCCCAACCTGGGGAAGAAGCACAAAAATTCATGCCTCAAAAAACGTACAGAGATTTTACACGAATTTTTAAAGTGAAGCAAAAAAAATATGTTTCGGGACAGCAATTTTTCCAAGCATTACTTCTCTCTCCTTAGAGGTTACTCTTGGCACAAAAAGCAAATAAAAAGGATAAGGAGCAGTTATTACAGAGGTAATAACTTCCAAGACTCATCTAAAACTTTTGGGTTATCTCCCAATAAGTACTTTTCTTTAACGCCTTTAAGTTAGGCATAAGAAGCAAGAAAAGAATCAAGTATTCTCAAATGAAGAAGCATCAAGAGCAAATTTTGTTTTCATAGGAGAGGCAAAAGGAATCTTCTCTCTTTTCTTAGGGAAGTGTTCTATACCTTTCTTGAGTGGAAATTGATATTTAATGGTGCCTTCTTTCATATCAATAATGGCACGAACAGTTCTAAGAAAAGGTCTTCCCAAAGTAATAGGACAAGAAGCATTGCATTCAACATCCAAAACATAGAAATCAACGGGGACATAGGCATTGTTAACCATAATAAGAACATCATTAATACTCCCCATGAGTTTCTTTTTAGCATTATCATCAAGTTAGACTTTTAAATAACAATCTTCCAATGGTGGCAAATCAAGCATATCATAAATCCTTCTAGGCACAATGGAAACACTACTATAAAGATCACATAAAGCTTTGAAATCAAAATCATTTACTTTCATATTAATGATGGGTTCCCAACCATCTTCTAGTTTCATAGGAATAGAAGCTTTATGTTTCATCTTTTCTTCTTTAATTTTTATGAGATCATCAGTAATGTGTTTTGTAAAGGCCATATTCATAGCACTAGCATTAGGACTTTTAGCAAGCTTTTGTAGGAACTTAATTACTTCAGAGATATTGCAACCATCAAGATAAAATCATAATTATCATCTAAAGTACTAGAGCTATTGCTTCCCATGTTTCAAAGAATTTCAGCATTTTTATTAGAAAAGGTTCCATTGGGTTTACTAGCTTCAACATTAGTGGTAGTGATAGTAGAAACACTAATATTTCTAGCAATTTCATCCTCTCCTTCCCACTTAGCATGCAATTCAGCTAATAATCTAACATTTTCATCAATTCTAACTTGTATGGCATTAGTAGCAGCAAAGGGATTTTGAATAGTTTCAGGTTTAGCAGCCATTTTATTAATCAAAGAGGATTGTGATTCAGACAAAGATGATATATTTCTTTCAGCATTAGAAAGTTTTAATTGTAAACTAGGAATTTTACTATTTAAACTCTCAAGTTGATGACTAATATTCTTCAAAATAGTAGATTGTTCCTCCATAATTTTAGTAAATAATTTATTTTGTTCATATTGCATTTGCATGAAGTTTTAGTGGCCCTTTCGACTTCTAAAATTCTTCCTTCACTAGGTATTCCAGGTTTGCCATGATAACCATAAGTATTATTAGGAGGGTAAGGCCTATAATTGTTATTAGCATAAGCATTGTTACCAAAATTCTTATTTCTTATAAAGTTCACATCAACTTGCTCTTCTTGAGCAACCAAAGAGGCTAGGGGAACATGATTTGGATCAATATGAGCTTTCCCATTAACAAGCATAGACATAATAACATCAATTTTATCACTCAAGGAGGAGGTTTCCTCAATACAATTTACCTTCTTATCTTGTGGAGCTCTCTCAGTATGCCATTCAGAATAGTTAACCATCATATTATCCAGAAGCTTTGTTGCAGCACCCAAAGTGATGGTCATAAAGGTACCTCTAGCAGCAGAATCTAGAAGATTTCTTGAAGAATAATTCAATCCTGCATAAAAGGTTTGGATAATCATCCAAGCAGTCAGTCCATGAGTGGGACAATTCTATACCAAAGATTTCATTCTTTCCCAAGCTTGAACAACATGTTCATTATCAGATTGTTTAAACTTCATTATTTCACTTCTCATAGATATAATCTTAGCAGGAGGATAGTATTTTCCAATGAAAGCATCTTTGTATTTAGTCCAAGAATCAATACTATTTCTAGTTAGGGCTTGCAACCATTCTTTAGCTTTTCCTCTCAAAGAGAAAGGAAACAATTTAAGCTTAATAATATCCCCATCTATATCCCTATGCTTTTGCATCTCGCAAAGTTCAACAAAGTTATTTAGATGAGCAGTAGCATCTTCATTACCAATTCCAGAAAATTGTTCCCTCATAACAAGATTGAGTAAAGCAGGTTTAATTTCAAATAAAGTAGCTTCAGGAACAGGTGGAGCAATATGTGTGCACATGAAATCATTGTTGTTGGTGCTAGTGAAGTCACACAACTTAGTGTTTTCAAGAGTAGTCATTTTTTTGTGTTTTTAATAAAGAAAGCAAACTAGAACAACTAATTTTTTGTGGTTTTGATAAAGAAACAAGCAAACAAAGAAAAAATAAACTAAGCAAAACAAATAAAACAAAGTAAAGAGATTGGTTATGAGGGACTCCCCTTTTGAAGATGTCCTTGACTCCCCGACAACGGCGCCAGAAAAGTGCTTGATGGCTCAAGATGGCTCGAGCTCGTTGGGAAACCCAAGAGGAAGGTATGATGAGGACATCAGCAAGTTTCCCTTAGTTATGAAACCAAGGTTATCGAACTAGTAGGAGCAAAGAAACACCTCCAAGGTGTTGTTTCCAACTTGGAATTCCTACACAACACAACCATAGAACTTTGTCCCCAACTTACAGTGAGGTTGTCAATCTCACCGGTTTTGCTGAAAACAAAGGATTAAACCTATTGCATGGAAGAAAGTAATAGCCTGCAGAAAGTAAACAGAAAACAGTAAACAGTTGTAGATTGATGGTAAAAGAAAGGACCAGGGTCCATAGTTCACTAGTGGTGGTTCTCCTTAAGATAGATGACATGTTGGGTGAACAAATTACATCGGGGCAATTGACAAACATCGAGAAAGCATACATGCATATACTAATCATCTTGACTCCTATGAGATTTGATTGGGCATTACAATATTTTACATAGGCCGTAATCCAACTGCATCTATGACTAATAATCCACCTTCAGGTTATCATCCGAACCCCCTTCAGTATTACGTTGCAAGCAACAGATAATTGCATTACGCATTGCGTCTAAAGTAAACAATACGAACAAAGGATTGTTGTTTTCTCCCTAGTAGCAACAACACATCTTGTACCTTAGAGATTTCTATCACTTCCCCAGATTACTAGAGGCATGAACCCACTATCAAGCATAAATACTCCCTCTTGGAGTTTCTAGCATCTACTTGGCCAAGATATCTACTAACAATGGAGAGCATGCAAGATCACAAATAACAAAGACATGATAGAATCAGTAATCAATCTGAAATAGCATCTCAATATCCATCGGATCCCCGCAAACACAACATGTAGGATTACAAATAGATGATCTTGATCATGAACGGATCTCACAAGATCTGAACATGATAGCACAAAGGAAAAGAACCAACCATCTAGCTACTACATGGACCCGTGGTCCAAGGATGAACTACTCACGCATCACACCAGAGGCTTGCATGGTGATGAAGAAGGCCTCTAGGGTGAATTCTCCCCGCCGGTAGGGTGCCGAGAAGAGCTTCAGATCCCTCCCGGTCTAGGGATGGAGATGACGGCGGCTAGAGACTCTTTCGTGGATTTTTGATCGGGTACTTAGGGTTTCTGTATCGGAGGCATCTTATAGGCGAAAGGGGAGGCCGACGGGGTGCCCTAGGCGGCCACACCACCCCCTGGCACGAGCCAGGCCTGGCCGCGCGGCCAGGTGGTGTGGGCGACCCCTGGCCCCTCTCCGTCTTGTATTCTGGCTCCGTGTCCCCCTCGGTGAAATATTGACTTTGGCTTTTGTCCCGTCCAATTCCGAGAATATTCATTTTCTGACTTTCCTGGAACCAAAAATAGCAGAAAACAGGCTGCTGGCACTGTGGCATCTTGTTAATAGGTTAGTCCAACAAAATGTATAAAAAGTTCTCAAAAGTGTGGACAAAACATAAGAAAGTGGATATAAACCAAGCATGGAACATCAAAAATCATAGATACGTTAGCAACGTAGCAGCTACCACCAGCGTCGCATCACCCAGTGCCTCAGCACTGGCGTCCAAGGCCGCACATTGAACTTTCATGATGAGCGTTACCCTGTGCGCGTAGCCAAGCTTGAGATTTGTTGCAACTCGACACCTGATAGCAGTCGCCCGATTGTCGGCACAACCGCATGCGGAGCACCATCACCACTCTACCACTCACCTCCACTGGAGTAGCCGCGGTTGTGCTGATGCCTCAGGAGTTCGACACCAACGGACTCCCGCTCTACTTGACTATGATGGACAATATCATCGTGGGTTCGTAGTCACTGGCCTCAACCCCACCGGTGAAGGTGCGCTATAAATCCACTATGCTCAAGCTGTAGTTGCTAGGGTCGTGGAGGAGCAGAGCACATGACACAACTCGCTTGGGAGAGTATACTCGCGCTCCTCCGACAGTCGCACATCCTTCTCTAACCAGGTCGGCGACGTCACTATTGCCAATGTGCATAACTTCCTCCCGAGCCAAGGTAGCTCTAGCCGCGAGTGGCTAACACTGCACTGTCCACCAACGAACCGCGACATGATCATCACATGGTTGCCGCCAACATTCAACTAATTGATGCGCACACCCACATCATCAATGACCAAATATGGAGAGAACACCAGCGATAGAGGTGGCGAGCGCACCACGCCGACCGTGATGGCGAGGCCATAGGCTCCCTTAGTCGAGTTAGGCCACAATGCTTCAGACCAATGGTACATGGTGAGAAGTACCCCTCCAACTTCAAGGGACCCAGGGAGATTGAGAAGTAAGAGTCCATACTCGACCCGACAGTGTGGATCGACACATACCTCATGGTGATGGGGATCTCCGATCACACCGAGCTACTCACCGCACGCTACCTCCCACTGATGATGGAAGGATCCACTTGCCAGTGGATCAACACCCTCCCTACGAACAACAGCGACTCATGGCAGGAGATGTAGGACGCCTTCATCAAGCACTTCGATGGCTCCTACACACGTGCCACCACCATTGAGGAACTGGAATGATGCATCCAGGGCCCACATGAGTCCGCTCACCATTCGATCTAGCGCTGGTAGGACCTGTGGATGCACACCTCTGGCATCCACCCCGACACGATGATCCACTGCTTTAGGAACTCATGCATATATGAGCCCCTTGTTGCCAAGATTAAAAGGGTCTACGTGTCACTCGAGATGATCACCGACCTCATCGACATGGCCAAACGATATGCCGAGGATGACCTAAACCAAGACTCCGACGACGAGTCCGGTGGGAGGTGAGGACCCATGTACCATGACGGTAGGCATCGCGACCTCCACTAGAGCAACACCTGCCACACCGGCAGCAAGCACCACGGCAACGGTGACTCGTACTTGTTGCCAACTCTGGCTATAGCCACCATGACCCCAAAACCAGTCGTCGTGATGGTGGTAGTTACCGTGACAACAACCCTGCAAAACCGAGGTTTGACCCAGAAGCTCTACTTGACGAGTCCTGTGTCTACCGTATCAAGGAAGGAAGACCCGCCACCCGCACAACCGTCGAATGCCACTCGCTGAAGGAGATCGAGAAGGCACGATGCACCAAAGTAGGCCATAACCCTAACCAACCGCAGGACAATGGCAATGCCGGTGGGTTAAACAATGTTGTCGACTCACTCCATACCTTCACTGGCATCGACACTAGACGCGAGAAGAAGGTGCGCGCACGCACGGTTGCCATAAATGTCGTGACCCAGATCGACATCCTGTGATGGATCAACTGGTCCGAACACCTCATCACCTAGAGCCGTGAGGATCACATGCCTAGAATCGAGTATTCAAGGCGAGTCACCCTGGTCGTCAAGCCCAAAGTGGATGACTACTAGCTCTCCAAGGCACTGATGGATGGTGACATCTCCTCGACACCTACTGGCGATTGCGGTTGCCAGAGTCGATGGTCGAGCCAACCCTCTGCACCTTCCACGGTATTATCCTAGGTTGGAAGGTTTTCCCGATCTACAAAGTGACACTCCTAGTCACCGCCGGCACCCCCTCCAACTACCGCACAAAGTGGATCATGTTTGAATTGGTGAACTTCCACAATCCTTACCACTGTGTGCTCGAAAGGCAGGCATTCACCAAATTCATGGAGGGCCGCACTATGCCTATAACATGGATAAGATCCTAGGGCCGCCCAACATCATCACCGTGCGCAGCGACTCTGACATCACCCTAGAATGTGAGGACAACAACGCTAAGCTCGGTGATGCCATAATCGCTGAAGAGATGAACTAGGCCGACGAGCTTGCCAAGTACGCTAGCAGAGTCAACAAGGATGACATGTCGATCCTGAAGAAGCCGATGACTGCGAGCTCTGTACTGGTAACCTTCGAGGCCTCCACACACACTCGCACCATTGACCCAGGCGATTCGAGCCAACATGTCATCATGGGGACAAACCTCACTCCCACATATGAAGGTGCGCTCATCAAGTTTCTCCGTGAGAATCGTGACATCTTTGCTTGGAAGCCATCCAACATGCGTGGTTTCCCGAGTTAACTTACTAAGCCTATACTTCATGTCGAACCTAAGGCACGACCCGTCAAACAACCACTACGACCCGAGTGTCTCCGCGCTATCGCCGAAGAGATGAACCAGATACTCGCCGCCGGATTCATCAAGGAGATTAGGTACTCCAAGTGGCAGGCAAACCGAGTCTTGGTGTTGAAAAGGAACAACACTGGGAGGTTGTGCATTGAATACACCAACCTTAACAGCGCCTGCCCCAAGAATGCTTTCGTCCTGCCTCAAATCGACCAGATCATCGAGTCAATCGCGGGGTCCAAGACACTCTGCTTCCTCGACATGTACTACATCTATAATCAAATCAAGATGGACATCAAGGACCAGGAAAAAACGACCTTCATCAGTCGTTTAGAGCCTTCTTCTATATCGCCATGACCTTCGGCCTTAAGAATGCCAGGGCCACGTACCAGTGATGCATATAGGAGTGCCTAGTGAACCAAATTGGCTGCAACGTCCATATCTACATCGACGATGTGGTGGTAAAATCTAATTGCCAGAACGACCTACTAACCGAGACTTTCACAAATTTGCTCAAGTACCAGATCAAGAACAACCCACATAAGTTCAGGTTTGGTGTGCCCACCATGTAGGGCTTTGTTGTATAAAAGCGTGTCATTGAGAAAAATCCCACTAAGATCAACACCATCGCACGGCTCGGCAAACCAAAATGTCTATGCGACATCCATTAGTTGTTGGGTCAAGTGGCGGCTCTCAGCCGCTTCATCCCTCGACTCGGTGAGAAAAGAATGCCCCTATAACACCTCCTACCCAAGTTGCTGACGTTCGAGTGGACCAGCATAGCATACAACGCACTCTCCGCCCTGAGGGAGGTGCTACTCGCATCAGCACTCCTAGCCGCTCCCCAAAACAAGGAGCCCATGCTAATGTACATCTCTGCTACAAACCGGGTCATCAACACCATCATGGTCATCGAGCGACCGGAGGAGGGCAAGGAGGGTCCCGTGTAGCCACCTATGTACTAACTCAGTGAGGTACTCACCGAGTCAAAGCAACGCTAACCACAGTATAAAAAACTGGTGAACACTGTCTTTTGAGCAGAACGGTGACTCCCCTACTACTTTCAGGAGCACCCCATCATGGTCATCGCCTCCGCTCCACTGTAGGAAATCATCTGCAATCGCGACACGACTAGGCCAGTTGCCAAGTGGGCCATCGAAATCGACATCCACAACATCAAGTATGAGGCCCGCAAGGCGATAAAGTAGCAGGCCCTCACAGACTTCCTCGCCAGCTAGGAAGAAGCGGAGCATCTCGAGAAGCTGCCACACGACTACTAATGGATCTTGTACTTCGACGAGTCTAGAAACTTGGAAGGCTCAGGTGTCAGAATCGTCCTCATATCCCCCAAGGGAGATAATCTCCACTACGTGCTGCAGATCAACTTCATGCTCTGTAGCAACAACGTGGCCGAGTACGAGGCAATCCTCCACGACATGCGAGTCGCCAAGGAAATGAGCGTCAATCACATCAAGTGCTTAGGCCACTCCGACCTAGTCACCGACCAGCACTCTAGCACCTACGACATTGTCGACCCCAACATGACCACCTATCGCAAGGCGATGGACCAGCTCGGCAGGCACTTTGCTAGCCACTCAGTCGAGTGGGTTGACCGACGAAAAAATAAGGAGGCCGACATGCTATCATGAATCGGCTTGGCACACCAAGCCCTTCCCCCAGGCGTCTTCCTCGACATCATTTACCGCCCCTCATTTTCCCTACCAAAGGAGATCGACATCGGGGTGCCACTCACCCCCGACTCTGCTCTAGTCGTTGTTGTCACAGAGACTAGCAATGGGATCGAGCCCTACATTGCCTACCTCGAGAACCAGGTCCTGCCCAAGGACGAGATAGAGGCCCGCATGATCGTCTATCGCTACAAGTCCTTCGGCATCATCAACAACGAACTCTACAAACATAGCATCACCGGCATGTTCCAATGTTGCATCCCACCAGAGGAGGTGTGCAAGATCCTCTATGACATCCACGCTGGGGACTGTGGCCACCATGCCATTGCGCGGTTGCTAGTCGCCAAGGTCCTGTGCCATGACTTCTACTGGCTCACCGCTCACGCCGACGCAGTCGACAACGTCCAACGTTGTGTCAGGTACCAAAAATATGCCAATCGGATGCACCTCCCTGGCTTAGCGCTGAAAACGAACCCATCAGCTGGCCATTCGCCGTATGGTGGATCAACATGGTGGGTAATTTCAAAACTGCTGCATTTGGCTTCACGCACCTTCTAGTCGTTGTCGACAAATTCACAAAGTGGGTCAAGGCCAAGCCCATCAAGATGTGCGATGGAAAAACAACCACCAAGTTCCTCTGCGAGCTCATCTATAGGTATGGCTAATCGCACAACATCATCAACAACAACGATACCAACTTCAAGGCAGGCCGAATCACGGGGTAATCCGGACCTGGGGGCGTTCGCCTAACTAGGTCTCATCCGACTTAAGCAGTAAGTCGGAAGTGCATGTTTTACCTATATGCAGGAAAGGGTGTGGCCGGATGGACCATCATCCGGGTCACAGCAAGCTTCTAGGAGAAGGAAGGAATCTCGCTGGTCAAAAGGAGCCCCGGTACGCACTGCCTGAGCGAAGCGAGCAAGGACAGGACCACCGGGGCGTGGCCGACAAGCGTGACGACGCCCGTGTCGGCTGACGAGGGCGCCGTCAGAGGCTCACGTAGCTAAAGCATGTTTGACACGGGGCAAAAAGCACCTCGGTCGGCTTGCCACTTTGGGAGGAGGCATATTCTTAGGAATATGCCTCCACGTATACCCTAGGCAGAAACCGAGCCTCCCCTATAAAAGGGAGGCTAGGGCTTCTGTTGAAGGGGTTGGTCTCTCTACGATTCTGTTTTGGTCAGGGTTTCAGGTGAGATTTGTGGGTGAGAGTAAGAGAGCTCCTTCTTCCTCCGCTCGCCAATACAGCTCTAGGAGCACTTGTAACCTAGGAAGTAAATCAATACAAGCTCTTGTGTGGAGAATCACTTCACTATCCCTCCCTGGATTCCCCTAGTGAGTATTAGTCCCCACCTTTAGCCTATACATGGCATCTGCCGTGACACCACCACGACAGTTGGCGCCCACCGTGGGACTAGCGGCGCTAGTAGGGGTCAAAATCCGGACGGGAAACTTCATCGCCACCGGCGAGCGCGTCGTCTCCAGGCTCGTTCAGTGCTTTGGAGCGTGGGACTTCGTCAGCGACAACGCAGGCTGCTTCGGCACGCGCCCTCTCCCGCGCAATGGCATCTTCGTCAAGCTCGACACGCACAAGGTCTACGATGCGGTGGACGTGTCTAGCGTTCATCCGCGCCACGTCGTCGAAGCAGGCGAACTGCCCCTCACTATGGCTCACGGGGAGCGGATCGCTCGTTCCTCGGACCATGCAGAGGTAATGATGACAGCGCCAGGTGCGGGTGCGAGCAAAGATCCAGCGCCAGATCCGGAGGTGACGCCCAAGGCATCAAGGAAAGGTAGAGGTCCTCCGCTAGAGAGGCCGGAAAATGTGTTGAGAGAGGCAATGGATAGCTTGGCAAACCCTGTAGTAGCAGCGGTAGATCCGGCTCGTGCACAGGCCGAGCTAGAAGAAACTAGGCAGAAAATACTAGAGGGCGCAAAGAAAATAGCCGTGGCCCAGCAGTCGTTGAACATGACGCTGCGTGAGTACGCTAAGGCGAACAAGGTTGATAATGTAAAAGTCAAAGGGAGAAATCTCATGAGCGAGAGGAACAGAGAAGGTGATGCCAGAATCGAGGAATCAGAAAACTGTTTGTCCGTGGGGCTGCCGAGGTATAGTACCCCAGCCAAGAACCTCAGAGCAGCGGATGCAGCCGCGTCCGAGTTAGAGGGACTGACGGGTGAAGCCCGACAAAGGCAGCAAGATCGGGTTAACGAGATGGTTCGGATTGCAAATAGGCAAAACGAGGAACTGCTCAGGGCAAACCCGGAGAGAGCTGGAGCCTCCAAGATCATCCATTCAGCGGTGGGTAACCCGGAGAAATCCGCTGGAGCCGCATCGTCCCCTCATGGTGGTCCAAGGAGAGAGGAGGTGGTAACCTCGGCCAGACGGAACAAACAAATTGTCCCCTATGACCCGACACGGGCAGGGAAAGAAAAAGAAGCGCAGAAAAATGATGATCGACGGAGTGTGAGCTGAGGCGAAGCTAGCCGAGGTAACCGCGACCAAGGCAATGCCGGTCAAGGGAACGTTGTCAACGGCAATGCTGGGCAGCAAAACTCAACTGGAGCAAGACAACCGCAACAGCGGAACATGCCAAGGCAAGAGCACAGTGCCGGCCGAGGTGTGCAATAGAAAGGTGCACCGCAAGAGCAAAACCGGTATAACGACGGTGATTCGGAGATGGAAAATGCAGGATACCCGAGGCTGGACTATCATGTGATAGGGTCGAGATTAGGAAGTAGGGATTTGATGCCCGACGATGCAAAGTTGAAATTGGATCGACTATATAGGTCGGAACAGATTGAATGTCAAGGTCCACCGGGTCCAACATGTTTTGGACCCCGGATCATGAAAGAGCCACCAGTACCGAACTTTCATCTGCCCAGGGGCACCAAGACCTATGACGGTAGTACCAAGCCAGAGGATTGGCTGATAAACTATGCTACGGCTATAAAAATTGCCACAGGCAACCTGAGATGGGCTATACGGTATGTACCCCAGATGTTGGAAGGCCCGGCAAGGGTGTGGTTGAACAATTTGCCACCAGGAAGTATCAACTGCTTGATAGATTTCGAGGAAATGTTCATCAGCAAGTTTTCGAGTACCTATCAAAGGCCAAATAGGCCACAGACCCTAGCTATGTGCAAGCAAAGACCCAATGAGACGGACCGGGAGTTCTTGACCCGGTGGTGTACTATGAGAAACTCATGTGAGGGTGTGATAAAATCACAGGCCATAGCATGGTTTGCACAGGGGTGCAGATATGGAAGCGAGCTGTGGATGAAGTTGCAACGGAAAATGCCAGCTACGTTGGCAGAAATGATCCGGATTGCAGATTCGTATGCGTTGGGTGACCCGACCGAACCAAGGCTCGCGTCAAACGAGTCAAGCGATGAGTACTATCAAAGGGATGGATCCGGATCATCCCGGAGGAATGATTACAGAGGAAAAATGAGAGATGATAGACCGGACCACCGGTACGGTTCGCACCAAGTTGCAGCTGTGAATCAAGATCAACCCGGAGCAGGGGGTAGCCAGCGCCAGAAAACTGGAGGTCAATGGACTCCAAGGAACGATGGGATGAAAACTTGGACACCGGAACAAAAGAAGCAGTGGCAAGAAAGGAAAGTTCGTCCGAGGTATACTTACGAGTCGATGTTGGACCAGCCGTGTAAGTTTCACACGCCAAATCTGAACAACCCAGTGGGTCATACGACGAGGCAATGCGAGTGGATACGCAAGATCGAGAAAGGTGGTTCAGGGAATGCTCAGGCACCCTGGAATGATCAGCCTCGGCAGGAGTTACCCTGGCAGCAATTGCTCTCCGGAGCGAACACGCAACAGCTAATGTTGCCTCCCCCTCCACCGAGGTATGATAACAATGAAAGAAGTGATGCAGTGCATCAGGTAGAAAATCAGCATCAGCTGGATCAGGGGCACCCCGGAAATGAGGGGACAAACGACTACAGGGAGCATCACCAGAGCTACTGTGTATTCACCACAGAAGAAACTGATAGAAAAAGCTTGCATCGTAGGCATATGGAGGTGAATGCAGTAATGCCTGCAGTGACGAGGTACATGCCTTGGTCCGATCAGGAAATCACCTGGAGCATTAGGGATCATCCCAAGCTCATGCCGAGCCCTGGTTCGTATGCGTTGGTGCTGGATCCTACATTCATTGGACCTAGCATTAATGTAAGGTTCTCCAAGGTACTGATCGACAACGGTAGTAGCATAAATATCATGTATGCGGACACAATGCGCAAGTTGGGTATCTCGGAGAACATGCTCCAGGCCACGAGGACAACTTTCCATGGCATTGTGCCCGGCATTTCTTGCGAGCCCATAGGCAAGGTCCGGGTCGACGTCTTGTTCGGCACGAGGGATAATTCCCAAACCGAAAATCTGGAGTTCGAAGTGGTGAACTTAGAAAGCGCGTATCATGCATTGCTCGGAAGGCCAGCGCTGAACAAGTTCATGGCAAGTTGTCATATCAGCTACTTGAAGATGGAGTTGCCCAGACCAAACGGAGTGATTACCATTGCTGGGGACTTCCGACGTTCCATGGAGTGTGCGCCGGCCGGATCAAACTTAGTCGAGTCACTTGTGATCGCGCAGGAAAAGAGAAAAATACTGCCGCCCAGGGATGGCTTGGTTGTCTTGACGGCACCTGCGCTGCGCCACCAACGACCATCACCGCCGGCAAAGGGACTGCCGCCGTCATAGGGCCAAACCCGCGTATGCCATCTGGTGGTACACGGATCAGCGCATCCTCGGCATCATGCTCGGTTCGATGACCGAGGAAATCCTCGCCCAGATGGTTGGGCGGAACACCTCCGCCGCCGTTTGGAGTACCATCGTCGCCATGTTCTCCGCCCAGAACCGGCCTGGAGTTCGCTAGATTTGCGGACAGCTGACGACGACGAAGAAGCTGGACATGTCCGCCTCCGACTTCTTCAACAAGATGAAGGGCTTCGCCGACGCCCTAGCCATGGTAGGTCATCCAGTTTCTGATGATGAGCTGATCGATTATATGGTGGTTGGTTTTGGATCGTAGTTTGAAGGGCTGTAGTGGTCTCTCACCGTCCTCAACAACACCGGCCAAGCCATCTCTCTCTCCGACTTCACCACCTTGGCTAACGCTGCAACGTGGCGCGGAGATCATAGACGTCTCGTCCGTTCGACAATAACCCCAACGGTGGCCGCACCGGTAACCGCCAGAACGACGGACATCATGCTGGTGGCGGACAGCACGGTGGCCACACCCACGGCGGTGGAGGACAGCAGGGCAACCGTGGTGACCGCAATGGTGGCGGTGCCAACGGTTATGGTGGTGGCAACAATGGTGGCCACGGAGGCGGCAACAGCGGCTATGGTAATGGTCGCAAAGGCCGTTTCCGTGCATAGTGTCAGATCTGCAAAATATGGGGGCATGACGCCCTCGCCTGCCGCAATCGCTCCAATCAAGTGTACCAGGCTGATGATCAGTTCTCGGGCAACTCCGTCGCCTCCTCCTCCTCCCACGGCATGCGTCCGTGGTTCATGGACTCTGGCGCCACCGATCACCTCACCAACGACATGGAACGCATGAGCGTCCACGACCGCTACCAATGGTCAAGGTTTGTCTATTGCACATGTTGGTAATTCTAGTATAGCTGGCTCTTCCAAATTCCTTGCCTTGAAAAATGTCCTCCATGTTCCTGATATTAGCAAAAAATTGCTCTCCGTCTATCGCCTTGTCTCCGACAATGATATATTTGTTGAGTTTCATAAGGATTTTTTCTTTGTTAAGGACAAGGCCACGAGGAACATCATCATGCACGGTAGGAGTCGCGGTGGTCTGTATCCGCTACCGTTTGGACACGCCCCGTCCCATGAGCGGCATGCATCTTCCAGCGTCAAGATTTCGACTTCCCAATGGCATCAACGTCTCGGTCATCCCTCGAATAATATAGTCCAAAACATTGTTCAGTCAAATAAATTACCTTGTTCTTCCACTTTGGAACCCTCTATGTGTGATGCTTGTCAGCGTGCCAAGAGTCATCAGCTACCGTACAATTATTCCTCTCGTGTTTCCCTTTCACCTCTTGAGATTATTCACACTGATGTATGGGGACCTGCTTTACCTTCTTCTGGAGGTGTATGTTAGTTTTATCGATGACTATAGTCGCCATTGTTGGATATACTTGCTCAAACACAAGTCTGACGTCGAGGGCATCTTTTATCTTTTTCATAATCATGTTGAGCGTCTGCTGAACACCAAAATCCGTGTCGTCCAGTCTGATTGGGGTGGTGAATATCACCGTCTCCACACTTACTTTCAGCGCACGGGTATCTCGCACCGTGTCTCATGTCCACACATGTCTCAACAAAACGGTATTGCCGAGTGCAAGCATCGACATCTTGTCGAAACAGGGTTAGCTCTTCACGCCCACTCATCCCCCCCACTTCGTTTTTGGGATGAAGCCTTTCTTACTACTTGCTATCTCATTAATAGAATACCCTTGCCAGTCCTTGACAACACCACCCCACTCCAGCGTCTTCTCCACATATCACCCGAGTATTCATTTTTGCGCATGTTTGGCTGCGCATGCTGGCCTAGCCTCCGCAAGTACAATTCGCGTAAGCTAGAGTTTCGCTCGAAAATGTGCGTTTTTCTAGGGTACGACACTATGCACAAAGGTTACAAATGTCTTGATCGTAGCACGGGCCGCATCTATATCTCTCGTGACGTGATATTCGACGAGAACGTTTTTTTGTTTGCTACCCCAGGCATTACTGTTGATGTTTCCCAATTGCATCCTGTCGCTTTTCCCTCGCATGAACCAGCTATCCAGAATATTAACATGCGGCACTATGACATTTCCTTGTTTCCAGTTGACTCGTCTGGTTGTCCTTCTGCTGTGTCTGTGCAAGTACCGATCGATGATCCCTCTCCGATCGACGTACGTCTGCATGCCTCGACTCCCGAGCTAGTCGACGCTCCCGCCAGCTTCGCTCTCTCGGTTCTCTCGAGTTCCTGGACGGGCCAGACACGGGCACGACCTCTTCTGCATCCCCGGCTGGGCCACAACAGGGCGCGGCCTCCTCTCCATCCCCTGATTCTGCTGGGCCGTTGCATGTGCCCAGCCCACCATCGTCGCCAGAAGTTGGCTCGCCTACATCTACTCACGAGTCCCCGTCAGGCTCTGCTCCTAAGACGGCGCTGCATCATCACCCTATGGTCACCCGGCGACGTAATGACGTGCATCGTCCGAAGGTCTTCCAGGATGGTACAGTCAGGTACAACCCGTACCGTCGCGGCGTGTTCTTCGCAGTCCCTGCCTCTCATCGCAGTGCCCTCTCCGAACCTGCCTGGAGAGCTGCCATGGAGGATGAGTTCGATGCCCTCCTCCGCAATCGCACCTGGATCCTGGTTCCCCGGCCCCCTGGCAGCAACATTGTCGGAAGTAAGTGGATTTTCAAAAGAAAGTTCCACCCTAATGGTTCGATGGATAAACATAAAGCTCGGCTTGTTGCTTGTGGATTTACCCAACAATAGGGAATTGACTATCATGATACTTTTAGTCCAGTGGTCAAACCAGTCACAGTTCGTCTTGTGCTCTCTCTTGCTGTATCTCGTGGTTGGTGTCTCCGTCGGATTGATGTCAACAATGCCTTTCTTCATGGTTTTCTTGAGGAAGATGTGTACATGCAGCAGCCGCCTGGCTTTGAGAATTCTCTCCACCCTCATCATGTGTGCAAACTCCAACGAGTTTTGTATGGTCTCAAGCAATCTCCACGAGCTTGGTACGCACGCCTTAGTGATCGCCTGCTTCAGCTTGGTTTTGTTTCCAGCACAGCCGACACCTCTCTGTTCATCTTTGATCATGGCGGCATTCAGGTATATATGCTTGTGTATGTGGATGATATTTTCATTGCGGGATCTTCTGCTTCTGCTGTTGACTGCTTGGTTCAAACTCTCTCGGTGACTTTTCCTATCAAGGACATGGGCCGTTTGGAGTATTTTCTGGGGATTGAGGCTTCCTATCATTCCCAAGGGATGGTTCTTTCACAACACAAGTATGCGTTGGACTTGTTGCATCGGGCCAATATGGAACAGTGTCGAGATGTTACCACTCCTATGTCATCTACTGGCAAGCTCTCTCGTGATGTTGGTGATCCTCTTAGTGCTGATGGTGCTTTTCGATACAGGAGTCTTGTTGGTGGCCTCCAGTATCTTACTCTGACCCGGCCTGATTTAGCATTTGTAGTCAACAAAGTGTGTCAATATTTGTCTCAGCCGACTTCTACACACTATGGGGCGGTTAAGCGGATTCTACGTTATTTCAAAGGCACTGTTTCTACAGGTTTGCACATTTGTCCTGACACTTCTTCCATTCTTAGCATTTATACGGATGCTGATTGGGCAGGCTGTCCCGATGATCGATGTTCTACTGGTGGTTTTGCTATCTACCTTGGAGGTAATCTTGTCTCTTGGAGTTCTCGCAAGCAGCCCACTCTCTCTCGCTCTAGTACGGAGGCTGAGTATAAGGCTCTCGCCAATGGCACTGCCGAGGCTGTTTGGATTTAGTCGGTTCTCAAGGAGCTTGGTGTCCATCAGTCACAACCACTTGTTTTGTGGTGCGACAACCTTGGTGCTACTTATTTGACTGCTAATCCCGTGTTCCATGCTCGCACCAAGCATATTGAGATAGATTTTCATTTTGTCCGCGAGAAGGTTGCTTTGGGGGCCCTCGATGTTCGCTTCATTGCGTCCGGCGATTAGATTGCTGATGTTTTCACTAAACCAGTCACACAGCTAACACTCCGCAAGTTTATTTCCAATCTCAACCTTGTACACGACGGTTTAGATTGAGGGGGAGTGTTAAAGATTAGAATCGTTTTAGCTGATATGCTCCATGTGTATAGGGATTACGGTTTGATTAACAGGATCGGTTGTGATTCGATTGATTTGGCATGATCGGTTGTGATTAGATATGCCTTGCCCTGTATCGTATGTAATCTTATCATGTAAGAGGAGAAAACCCCCACGATGGGGAGGTCATGCCAAATATTTTCTTTAACTCAAAAAGGTCCGTACCATTCTCAGTACAGAGCAACTTGGCAAAACAGCATTGTTCCCTCTGCTTGACCGGTTGTCCAATCAGCTCAAATATTTGTGTTTCTTGTCGTGCTGTTTTACAACTTTGAAAGTGCTACCTGAGAGCATTGCAAACTTCAATCTTCTCCGATTCAGAGATCTTCGTGTTCTCACGATAGCTTGGGCTAACAATGACACTGATCAAGCTGGATTCTCATCCCTAACGGAGCTGCGTATATCTCTATGCCCCAGGGTATCATCTCTTGATCAGATTCTACAACCAGGTTCTCCCCCATCAATCAAAACTATTTGGACTGAAGAGTGTGAAGGATTGTCCTCTATACTACCTGCTGAGACGTTTGGGGGTTTCAGCTGCTTAGAGGAACTGAAAGTACGAAGATGTCAACAAATTCAGTGGATTGGATTGGTTCTTCCTTCATCCCTTTTGAAGCCGCAGCTTGAAGATTGTGGTGACCTTTCCAACTTCATTCCAAACTGTTTGTTGAATCTTGACAAATTAATCCACTTGTCTTTGATGAGCGTCAGACTCAGATCTATCCCAGCACACCTATGGGCTCAAAAGCTGTCAAAATTGGAGTCATTGGAAATCTCTTCTTGTCCTGAACTGATATCTACAGGTGGATCAGAAGGACTTGCAGGCGTTGCAAACGTTTTTGTGGAATCTTGACTGTTTGCGGCTGTGGTGCAAAGTGTTGGATCCATTGGCACATTACTGTTTGCGGCTGTGGTGCAAAGTGTTTGATTGATGGCGATCATATCCACTTTTCCTGTCAACATTTTGTCCTTGATTGTGCACTGCTTCCATGTCCAATTTTGCGATAGGAATAGATTGCTATAGTACAGATAGCTCGTGCTCTATCATCGTGTTAGCAGGTAAAGGCCGCAGATGCCCGCCCCCCAGTCCGCCTCTACTGCTCGTGGACTCCCGTTCTTCCGCAGCCGGAGCTTCACCCGTCGACTTCCTGCAGGCTGCTTCCCGTGCCCATGCCAAGTGCCGACGCGCCTTCTGCAGGCAGGACCGCCACCGTCGCTGGTCTGCATGTGCTGCTGCTTGGCAAGGCAAGGTCGTTCAGACCAGACGCTCTTGCTAGCTGGCTGCTGCTCGCTAATCACTAGTATTCACTACTGAGTAGGTAGTATGTACTGTACTAACTGCTTTCTCGCTCACGTGCTAGTGCACTTGTTCAGGATCCGCCAGTCGTGCATGCTTGTAGCCATACAACAGACAGACAAGTAATAACGAACCAAGACAATGAGTTAAGCTAAATTGCAAGGAACACATCAAGAGAGAGATTGGAGAGTATATATGTGTAGCAACTTTTTTGGTCCTCGGATTAGTTTTGTTTAACATAAACTGCACATATATGTAGCTACTTCTACATTTCCTCGACTACTTTCGATATAATGGTCAGCAGAGTATATATGTTTTTTCTAGTGTAATGTTTTACTTTTCCATCTGAATCTCTTTAAAGTTGTGAGGCTAGTTCACCTTCATATTAGCAACTGATCTTCTCATTGTCTGCCTCTTTTTTAAATGATTATTATTTAGGTAAGACCATAATACATACAGTAGCTTCAGTAAGTTTCTTCCAGAAGCTCACTTAAGTTAGTGGTTCCATATTTCAGATTTGTAATTAAGAAATTATGGCCGTAAGTGTTCTTCGCATTGCTAATGAATGGCGAATGTAATTCTTTGCTTTTGCTATGTGGTTGTCTTCCTGCCATGGTTTTCTTTTATTTATTTTGTGAACCGTGAACAAGTTGAAACAAATTATTCCTTTTAGAAATGCCCACGGACCGCATCTCCTAGAAATGCATGTCTACTTATCGATCCCTTGAGTCGAGTGTTATTAGGACATAATATTCTACAAGTAATTTTGGGTTGATGCTCATCTATGTTGTTTTATGCATCTGTTTTTTTTTTCCAGGAAACAAAGGTGTGGACATTCTGTGGCAGAGGAGAAAGACTGAGGTCGAGGAGGTGTATTCTTCTGGCTTCAAATGTTACCTATAAACTTGTTTCATGTTTTATACTCAAAACAACACTAGGAGACTACGCTAGTTGACTCATTTTAGTGTGTGTGATTTCAGTATGTACATTTTCATCACCCGATTCACTTGTCCCAAAATGAGTTCATCCAAAACCAAAACACGGTAGATCTTATACTAGAAAACACCCTGCTGGAATCTACTGTTTCAACCAGGAGGATCTAAATTCAATTCCCAGCAAACAAGGAAAGTCTCAGCAAAAGTCTCCGTAGCGTACGTAGCTTAGCAGGGAGTTGTTAGCATAAAACTACCACTTTAAGAGCAAACTTCCGGAAATCTACCACTTTACGATTTTTCGCAGCAAAAATCTACTATATTTCGAGTTAGTTTTCTCAAATCGCACTAAACTCGGTTTGACCGCGAATTGACAGGGGAACTGACAAGGATGGCCCACCATAAGCGCTGACGTGGCTACTCCAGATGGCGGCTGACACGGCCGTTAATGGCAGGAGCGGGACCCACCACTTAGCGCCTGATAGCCGTTGTCGGTTCGTTGACCATGTTCTTCCCCGCTAGTGTTCGTCCCCGCTCGACCACGCTCCTGCAACAGAGCGCCATCACCATCCCAGTCGACCGCAGCCATCGCCATGCTTAGCTGGCACGACGGTTCTGAGTCGAGCAACTCCTTCCTAGAGGTAAGCTCCAGTCCCTCCCCCTCCCCCATTTATCAAATTAGGATTCATCCGAAATTGGGATTTGTTGATTTGTCGTCGAATTAGGCCGGCTAAAGTCGATTTCTTCTTTGATTAGGACCTCACGGGCCTTGACTACGCTCCTAATATGATTGATGACCTGACATTTTGCGGGATAGCCATGGGCGCCGAGCTCTGTGACATGCACAACCTCGAGCTATGCAAATGCATAGCCTTTGAAGGGACATACACTGCGAGAAGATTCTACATGTGTTAGATTGAAAATGTAAGTAATATTCTCCATTTTTTTACTTCATCCTTTTTGAGCATCTGAATCTGTTACTACCACTGAATTAGTTTAGATTTCTTCTTTGATTATCTCAATCTGTTACTGCCAATGCATCTTTTTGAGTTCATATAGCTTAAACCACTCAATTAGTTTAGTTTACCTAAATTAGTTCGGTGCATATAGTTTATCATGTTAGTTTAGTGCATATAGTTTAAGCCACTGAATTAGTTTAGCTCACATTTGAATTAGGTACTCACAGATAAATGACAGGTAAAGAAATGAACTGTTGGTACTAACAGATAAAGAAATGAATTAGGTACCCATATATCAACTTATTTATGTTTATATCCATGTACTGTTGGGGGAATACCCCCGGGTAGGGTCACGCCGGGGTATAAAGGCCGAGTTAGCCGAGGTTCGGCAAGGCCAAAGCAGATGCTGGCTGGGTCACCTCAAGGCAGGCCGAATCACGGGGTAATCCGGACCTGGGGGCGTTCGCCTAACTAGGCCTCATCCGACTTAAGCGGTAAGTCGGAAGTGTATGTTTTACCTGTATGCAGGAACGGTGTGGCCGGATGAACCATCATCCGGGTCATAGCAAGCTTCTAGGAGAAGGAAGGAATCTCGCTGGTCAAAAGGAGCCCCGGTACGCACTGCCTGAGCGAAGCGAGCAAGGACAGGACCACCGAGGCGTGGCCAACAAGCGTGACGACGCCCGTGTCAGCTGACGAGGGCGCCGTCAGAGGCTCACGTAGCTAAAGCATGTGTGACGCGGGGGAAAAAGCACCCCGGTCGGCTTACCACTTTGGGAGGAGGCATATTCTTAGGAATATGCCTCCACGTATGCCCTAGGCAGAAACCGAGCCTCCCCTATAAAAGGGGGCCTAGGGCTTCTATTGAAGGGGTTGATCTCTCTGCGATTCTGTTTTGGGCTAGGGTTTCAGGTGTGATCTGTGGGTGAGAGTACGAGAGCTCCTTCTTCCTCCTCTCGCCAATACAGCTCTAGGAGCACTTGTAACCTTGAAAGTAAATCAATACAAGCTCTTGTGTGGAGAATCACTTCACTATCCCTCCCTGGATTCCCCTAGCGAGTATTAGCCCCCAGCTTTAGCCTATACATGGCATCTGCCGTGACAGCACCACGACAGTTGGCTCCCACCGTGGGGCTAGCGGCGCTAGCAGGGGTCAAAATCCGGACGGGAAACTTCATCGCCACCAGCGAGCGCATCGTCTCCGGGCTCGTTCAGCGCTTTGGAGCGCGGGACTTCGTCAGCGACAACGCAGGCTGCTTCGGCACGCGCCCTCTCCCGCGCAACGGCATCTTCGTCAAGCTTGGCGCGCACAAGGTCTACGTTGCGGTGGACGTATCCTGCGTTCATCCGCGCCACGTCGTCGAAGCAGGCGAACCGCCCCTCACTGTGGCTCGCGGGGAGCGTATCGCTCGTTCCTCGGACCATGCAGAGGTAATGATGACAGCGCCAGGTGCGGCTGCGAGCAAAGATCCGGTGCCAGATCCGGAGGCAACGCCCAAAGCACCAAGGAAAGGTAGAGGTCCTCCGCTAGAGAGACCGGAAAATGTGTTGAGAGAGGCAATGGATAGCTTGGCAAACCCTGTAGTAGCAGCGGTAGATCCGGCTCGTGCACAGGCCGAGCTGGAAGAAACTAGGCAGAAAATACTAGAGGGAGCAAAGAAAATAGCCGCGGCCCAGCAGTCGTTGAACATGACGCTGCGTGAGTACGCTAAGGCGAACAAGGTTGATAATGTAAAAATCAAAGGGAGAAATCTCATGAACGAGATGAACAGAGAAGGCGATGCTGGAATCGAGGAATCAGAAAACTGTTTGTCCGTGGGGCTGCCGAGGTATAGTACCCCGGCCAAGAACCTCAGAGCGGCTGATGCAGCTGCATCCGAGTTAGAGGGACTGACGGGTGAAGCCCGGCAAAGGCAGCAAGATCGGGTTAACGAGCTGGTTCGGATTGCAAATAGGCAAAACGAGGAACTGCTCAGGGCAAACCCGGAGAGAGCTGGAGCCTCCAAGATCGTCCATTCGGCGGTGGCTAACCCGGAGAAATCCGCTGGAGCCGTATCGTCCCCTCATGGTGGTCCAAGGAGAGAGGAGGTGGTAACCTCGGCCAGACGGAACAAACAGATTGTCCCGTATGACCCGACACGGGCAGGGAAAGAAAAAGAAGCACAGAAAAATGATGATCGACGGAGTGTGAGCCAAGGCGAAGCTGGCCGAGGTAACCGCGACCAAGGCAATGCCGGTCAAAGGAACATTGTAAACGGCAATGCCGAGTAGCAAAACTCAGCTGGAGCAAGATAACCGCAGCAACGGAACATGCCAAGGCAAGAACACAGTGCCGGCCGAGGTGTGTAACAGAAAGGTGCGCCGCAAGAGCAAAACCGGTACAACGACGGAGATTCGGAGATGGCAAATGCGGGGTACCCGAGAGCGGACTATCATGTGATAGGGTCGATATTGGGAAGTAGGGATTTGATGTCGGACGATGCAAGGTTGAAACTGGATCGACTGTATAGGTCGGAACAGATTGAATGTCAAGGTCCCCCAGGTCCAGCATGTTTTGGACACCGGATCATGAAAGAGCCACCAGTACCGAACTTTCAGCTGCCCAGGGGCACCAAGACCTACGACGGTAGTACCAAGCCAGAGGATTGGCTGATAAACTATGCTACGGCCGTAAAAATTGCCACAGGCAACCTGAGATGGGTTGTACGGTATGTACCCCAGATGTTGGAAGGCCCGGTAAGGGTGTGGTTGAACAATTTGCCACCAGGAAGCATCAACTGCTGGATAGAGTTCGAGGAGATGTTCATCATCAATTTTTCGAGTACGTATCAAAGGCCAAATAGGCCACAGACCCTAGCTATGTGCAAGCAAAGACCCAATGAGACGGACCGGGAGTTCTTGACCCGGTGGTGTACTATGAGAAACTCATGTGAGGGTGTGATAAAATCACAGGCCATAGCATGGTTTGCACAGGGGTGCAGATATGGAAGCGAGCTATGGATGAAGTTGCAACGGAAAATGCCAGCTACGTTGGCAGAAATGATCCGGATTGCAGATTCGTATGCGTTGGGTGACCCGACCCAACGAAGGCTCGCCTCAAACGAGTCAAGCGATGAGTACTATCAGAGGGATGGATCCGGATCATCCCGGAGGAATGATTACAGAGGAAAAAGGAGAGATGATAGACCGGACCACCGGTACGGTTCGCACCAAGTTGCAGCTGTGAATCAAGATCAACCCGGAGCAGGGGGTAGCCAGCACCAGAAAACTGGAGGTCAATGGACTCCAAGGAACGATGGGAAGAAAACTTGGACACCGGAACAAAAGAAGCAGTGGCAAGAAAGGAAAGACCATCCGAGGTATACTTACGAGTCGATGTTGGACCAGCCGTGTAAGTTTCACACGCCAAATCCGAACAACCCAGCGGGTCATACGACGAGGCAATGCGAGTGGATGCGCAAGATCGAGCAAGGTGGTTCGGGGAATGCTCAGGCACCCCAGAATGATCAGCCTCGGCCGGAGTTACCCCGGCAGCAATTGCTCTCCGGAGCGAACACGCAACAACTAATGTTGCCTCCCCCTCCGCCGAGGTATGGTAACAATGAAAGAAGGGATGTAGTGCATCAGGTAGAAAATCAGCATCAGCCGGATCAGAGGCACCCTGGAAATGAGGGGAGAAATGAGTACGGGCATATGGAGGTGAATGCAGTAATGCCTGCAGTGACGAGGTACATGCCTTGGTCCGATCAGGAAATCACCTAGAGCATTAGGGATCATCCCAAGCTCATGCCGAGCCCTGGTTCGTATGCGTTGGTGCTGGATCCTACGTTCATCGGACCTAGCATTAATGTAAGGTTCTCCAAGGTACTGATCGACAATGGCAGTAGCATAAATATCATGTATGCGGACACAATGCGCAAGTTGGGTATCTCGGAGAACATGCTCCAGGCCACGAGGACAACTTTCCATGGCATTGTGCCTGGCATTTCTTGTGATCCCATAGGCAAGGTCCGGGTCGACGTCTTGTTCGGCACGAGGGATAATTGCCGAACTGAAAATCGGGAGTTCGAAGTGGTGAACTTAGAAAGCGCGTATCATGCATTGCTCGGAAGGCCAGCGCTGAACAAGTTCATGGCAAGTTGTCATATCAGCTATTTGAAGATGAGATTGTCCGGACCAAACGGAGTGATTACCATTGCGGGGGACTTCCGACGTTCCATGGAATGTGCGTCGGCCGGATCCAACTTAGCCGAGTCACTTGTGATCGCGCAGGAAAAAAGAAAAATTCAAGAGGTGGCGGTATTGGCTCAGTCCGCGCAGCAGTATATGTCGGCGCTGAGTAATCCGCATGGAACTGTCTCCTTCCAGGCCATGAAAGATACCAGGAAGGTTCCTGTTGATGACATGTTCCCAGAGCGCACCGTAACAATTGGTGCCGGGCTAAGTGATAAATAGGAAAGCGAGCTCGTCAGCTTCCTCCGTGAGAATCGGGACATTTTTGCTTGGTCCACACAGGACTTGCAAGGTGTTCCGAGGGAGTTGGCCGAGCACTCTTTGAATGTGAGACCCGGAGCCAAGCCGGTGAAGCAACCTCTTCGCCGCTTTGCCGAAGATAGGAGGAAATTCATTGGAGATGAGATAGCTCGGTTGCTAGCTGCAGGATTTATCATGTAGGTTCTTTACCCGGATTGGCTGTCTAATCCGGTGCTGGTGGAAAAGAAGAAGGATGATCCGAACGTGGCAGTGGTTTGGCGTATGTGTATCGATTACACGAACCTGAACAAGGCGTGTCCAAAAGACCCATTTCCGCTGCCAAGAATAGATCAGGACATAGACTCAACTGATGGATGTGAATTGTTGTCATTCATTGATGCCTATTCTGGTTTCCACCAGATACCTCTGAATCCGGATGATCAAATAAAGACTGCATTATTACCCCGTATGGGGCTTATTGCTATCGCACCATGCCGTTTGGTTTACGTAATGCAGGGGCAACGTACCAGAGGTGTATGCAAAAATGTTTGCACGACCAAATAGGTCAAAATGTACAGGTATACGTGGATGATGTGGTTATCAAGACCAAGGAAAGCAAAACGCTCCTTGACGATATCAGGCAAACGTTTGCAAACCTAAGAAGGTTCCGGATGAAACTTAACCCGGAAAAATGCACCTTCGGTGTCCCGGCTGGAAAATTGCTCGGTTTTCTCGTCTCCAGCCGAGGTATCGAGGTTAATCCAACTAAAATCCGGGCCATCGAATGAATGGAACTGCCGAAGTGTCTTTACGATGTCCAGAAGGTCACAGGTTGCCTGGCCTCGTTAAGTCGGTTTGTATGTCGGTTGGGAGAAAAGGCTTTGCCTCTTTACCAACTCATGAAAAAGTCGGATAAGTTCATTTGGACACCGCAGGCTGATGAAGCCTTTACCCACCTAAAGAAAATGTTAGCCACGGCACCAGTGCTAGCCTCACCACTATCAAAGGAGCCAATGTTACTCTATATAGCCGCAACCAACCGAGTTGTAAGTGCAGTGATAGTGGTGGAGCACGATGAGGAAGGTAAGTCGGTGCAAAGGCCGGTGTATTACTTGAGTGAAGTGTTGTTAACCTCAAAGCAGAACTACCCACATTATCAAAAAGTGGCTTATGGCGTGTACATGGCCGCCAAGAAACTGAAGCATTACTTCGAGGAGCATCCCATCCGGGTCATATGTGAGGCCCCCATATCCGAGATAATGAGTAACAAGGATGCAAGCGGCAGAATTGCAAAATGGGCAATTGAGCTAGCTCCTTATGCTCCGCAATATGACAGGCGAAAAGCCATCAAATCTCAAGCTGTGGCGGACTTTTTCGTGGATTGGGCCGAGGTGCAGTACGAACCACCGCTTCCTGATCTGAACTATTGGCGAATGCACTTTGACGGATCAAAAACCAAAACCGGGCTAGGTGCCGGAGTGGTACTCACGTCGCCGAAGAAGGACCAGTTGAAATATGTGCTCCAGATCCACTTCACCGCATCAAACAATGTCGCTGAGTATGAAGCACTTGTGCATGGGCTCAAGGTAGAAAAAGAAATTGGCATACGTTGGATCATATGCTTTGGCGATCGGATTTGGTGGTGCAGAAAATGTCTGGAGTGTGGGACACCCTTGATCCAAACATGGCACTATAATTCATGTGCAGAAGATTTCTGGTTACTTTGAGGGATGCGAATTTCATCATGTACCCCGGGTGGAAAATTAGGCTGCCGACATGCTGTCAAAGCTCGGGTCAACCAGACAAGCAATTCCACCGGGTGTAGCATTAGAGCACCTCAAGAAACCATCCATCAGGCCATCCCCAGAATCCGAGTCAATCTACGTCCCGGAGGACACAGAATCTAGAGCTGTGCCCATGGACTTTGACACAGGAAGTGGTGCGCAAAACCCGGGGACTGCTTCGCAAAACCCGGGGACTGCTCAACATGGTCCGGTTGAAGTTATGCCGGTGGATCAGATGGAGATAGACGAGGACGTGTTCCCCGTGCGGCCAATACCGGCTTGGGCACTGCCTATATTTCAATTCCTGAAGGATGGAACGTTACCCACTGAGGAGGTGCGGTCCAGGCAAACACAGAGGAGGGCAAAGGCCTACACGATCATCAATTCCGAGTTATACAAAAGAAGTGTGACCAATGTCCTCCAGCGGTGTGTTGACCCGGAAGAAGGGCTTGAAATCATCTGAGATATACATCAGGGAGAATGCGGGCATCACGCCTCATCCCGAGCCTTGGTAGCAAAAGCTTTCTGACACGGATTCTACTGGCCAAATTCCTTAGAGCAAGCAGAAGATCTGGTGAGGAAATGTAATGGTTGTCAGAGGTACGCTACCAAGACACATATGCCAATGTCGGAACTCAAGACCATCCCAATCACTTGGCCATTTGTCGTACGGTGCTTGGATATGGTTGGCCCGTTCAAACCAGCAAGGGGAAATATGACTCACATTCTGGTAATGGTGGACAAGTTTACGAAGTGGATTGAGGTAAAGCCTATAAGAAAATGTGATGGAGCTACGGCGGTAACGTTTCTAAAAGATATCATCTTGAGGTACGGTTATCCACACAGTATCATAACCGATAATGGCACAAATTTTGCGGAAAGAGTTTTTGCTCGTTTTAGCCGGGATAAGAGGATCCGGCTCGACGTAGCTTCGGTAGCCCACCCCGCATCGAACGGACAAGTGGAAAGATCCAACGGATTAGTATTATCCGGGATAAAACCCCGGCTCATTGAGCCGCTGCAAAGATCAGCGGGGTGCTGGATAGAAGAACTACCAGCGGTACTGTGGAGTTTAAGAACAACTCCGAATCGATCAACAGGCTATACGCCGTTCTTTCTGATATATGGAGCAGAAGCTGTATTACCAGCCGACATAGAGCATGATTCGCCTAGGGTCACCCAATACACAGAAGCCGAAGTGCAAGAAGCCCGGCAAAATGATGTTGATCTGCTGGAAGAAGCGAGAGAACTGGCACTGTCCAGATCCGCCATATATCAGCAAAATCTCCGACGCTATCATAGCCGGAAAGTGTGCCCCCGAGTCTTTCGGGAAGGCGATCTGGTGCTCCGGTTGGTACAACGTACTACTGGAATGCATAAGCTATCCCCCCCATGGGAAGGGCCATTCATCGTGAGCAAAGCATTGCACAACGATTCTTACTATCTTATAGATGCAAAGCACAGGAAAAGAACAAGGCGGACAGGTCCGGAGAGGAATCCAAGCGACCATGGAACGTAGCTCTACTTCGTCCTTTCTACACCTAGCTAAGAAGTGTATGTATCCGGGTTATCTCATATGTCGGTATGTATGTCGGCAATGAGCTTATCAATGAAATGTTGGCACCTCGAGCAGTAACTCGGGGACTGCCTTAATAATGTTTGTTATTTTCTACGCGTCAGCTGGAGTAAGTTATTTTACTTAACTCGGATTAGTAGTGTGTGAGCACCAAAAACCCAACTCTTCGACTTGCTGCTGTCCAACAAGAATTGGCTTCATGACAAGCAAGAGAACAAGTTTGGAATTGCGTAGCACATGAAAAACGACTAAGGAAAAGAATTTATTCGAGCTGACGTTTGTGTTCCGGACTAACCCCCTATTCATTTTCAAATTGTTATACAGTTTTATTTATGAGCTAAGTCTAAAAGTTTCCCAGTATTGTTAAGACAATTTTTCAAGCTCGGATTCGTAAGTTGTAAAACCGAATCAAGGTAGACACGATCCGAGCCAAAAGATTGAATGAACAAGAAAAGGAAACTCGGGGACTACGCCCAAGTTAATCTGGCATAAACACTTAGTAGCAAAATATCACATTTGTTTGGCATACAATTCCACCCGGCATACCGGGGATCTCATAAATTTTCAAGTGTTTTTACTTAAGGAGCAGCGGAGGAAGTTCGGCATCATCGTCGCCCTCTTCGATATCCGAGGCAGTGTCCTCTTCGTCTTCACCCAAGTCATCTTCAACGTTCTCAACTTCCTCTTCGCCTGCGACTTCCAGGAAGCTCGGACCCTCAGTCCATTCGTGAATGGGGGCATACTCGATGAGGCTGTTGGCGCAAGCCTGGCGCCGAGCTACCCACTCCGGGTCATCCATCCATTTGGATCCGGTGCGCAGGCGTGTGAGGAGGCTGAGATCTATCTTCTCATACCACGTCAAAATATGGTGAAGGATGGTATCGGCTGCAGCACGTCCAGCGGACTCTCGCTAGAGGTCGAGCTAGGTCTCGATTTCCGAAAGCCTTTCAGCGAGCTGTGTGACTCTTTCCGGAGCATCATCGGCGGGCCAGAAGGCGTTGAAGACCCGGACTAAAACATCGAGGAGGTCCTTGCCGTAGTTCTTAATGATTTCCACGCGAGACGACAGGCTGACCAACAGGTCCTCCATGTCAAAGGGAATGCTCTCACCCTCAGGAGCGACCGGAGTACCCCTTTCTCGGCGGAAATTCGTGACAGCAGCACTTGCAATGGCAGTACCCTCTAGAAAGTGGCCTGGGAAACAAGGCAAAGGACAAAGTTGAGAAAACAAGGCATATGAAGTAACCCGGAGAAATAAGGCGGATAAAGGAAAAGAAATTACGAGAGATGTGACTGTGAATCCGGGTCAATTCCTTGGTGCAAGCTTCATGCCTCTTCTGAAGCTGCTCGAGCTCAGCATTTGCCGACTCAAGTTTGACCTCGGCTTCCTGAAGAAGCTCATGGTCCTTAGCATTTTGGAGTTTGAGGCGCTCGCGTTCTTCGGTGTAGTCCTGGCCAGCCTTTTTTAGCTCGGTTTGGTGCTGCGCCTGCATTTTAGCCATCTCAGCCTTGAGCTTGGCTATCTCATCGTCTTTGGTCCGGAGGAGGGCGAGCTCATCATCTTTCTTCTTTAGTTCGGCTTGGTGCTGCCCTGCTTGTTCGAGAAAATGTAGCATCACGTCAGGCACAGACACACTATCTTCAAGCGATGCTGAAATAGTGCGTTGGCCCGGCAGTGCCGAGGAATGAATGTTTGCCGAGCCAAGGAGGAAAGCCGATGGAAACCACAGTAAAGACAGACAAGAAGGACGTACCCTTGATCTGCTCCAAGTTCTTCCGCATTATCTTGTTTTCAGCTTCCACCCCAGCTGCGGAAACCGAACAATCAGATTAGTTCGGCAAACGAAGTTGACGAAAATTGAGGAAAGGATGAGAAAGAAATTTACCCCTTTTCTCGTACTCCGCGATGAGTGCAGCCTGTTTCGTGCGAAGATTCTTGTGCGTATCCAGCAAGCGTTGGAATTCAGCACTCCGGCGGTTGGTGGTCACCTAAAAGATATACAGAAACTTAAGTCAGCCTAGTGCATGTTCGACGTATACTAAAATCCGGGCCAAGTGGAACTTAACCCGGCTCTAGGTGTGTGCATGTTCGAAGTGTACTAAAATCCGGGCCAAGTGGAACTTAACCCGGCTCTAGATGTGTGCATGTTCGAAGTGTACTAAAATCTGGGCCAAGTAGAACTTAACCCGGCTCTAGGTGTGTGCATGTTCGAAGTATACTAAAATCTGGGCCAAGTGGAACTTAACCCGGCTCTAGGTGTGTGCATGTTCGAAGTGTACTAAAATCCGGGCCAAGTGGAACTTAACCCGGCTCTAGGTGTGTGCATATTCGAAGTTATCATGGAGCTATGTTAGTGTTCTAAAAGAGCATCCGGCCGAGTAACAAGTTACTCCCCCGGAGGCTCGGGGAATAATGGTTATTATCTACAATTTGCAAATTAGAAACGACGTACCTCCATCATTCATCCAGCGAGGTTAATGGCCTTTGCGGCGGTGTTCATCTGAGCGGAAAACTCGGCAGGGCCGAACTTTTCCGGGAGATCAGATTCCTGGACTACCTCTGCCTTATTCCAGTTCATGACAAATTCCATTAGGCTCGGGGGGTACCGTTCTCCGGTGGGCATATGGGGTGTCACCAAGCCCTTTGCATGTGCTTCCTTCCTCTCCACCAAGGCAAGGGCGGGGCTGGTATGCAGGACCAACTGCTGGGCATCGGTTGGCTCGGTAAGGGAGTCCTTTGCCGTAGGTGTTTTCTTAGGAAGCATCGATATGAGGGTACGTTGCCCAGGCTCGGCAGCACTGGGCTTGGCAGCGTCTTGAATCTTCTTGCCCTTGGCTTGCTGGGAAGAAGAAGCCGTAGCAGCGGTTTTCAGAGATTGAGAAGATTCGGAAGATGCAGAGGAACTGGGCGCTGGTACTCTCGTTGCTGGACTTGGTGCCGGCGCTGATGTTTTCGCAGCCGGAGTGGGTGCTGATGTCGGAGTTGGAGATGGTGCTGGTTTGGCTACTGGTACTGGAATGGATGTTGGAGTCGAGGTAGCCTTAGAGGCTGCTGGTTGTGGCGTTGCCGAGGTGGTGGGTGCCGTTGCTCCGGCTGGGCCGGTTCCCCCCGCTCCTGGATGACCCGGAGCGGCCGCAGAGCCCTCCGGAATAGGGCTCAGCGGGCGTGACTTGTCGTCACGACGGGGTGAAGGGCTAGGCCGGAGAGGCGAAGAGATGCTGGATCCACTTTGAGGGACCTCCACCGGAGCCCTGCGCAATCAAATAACGTCAGAAGAAAAATTACGACGAAATAAGGAAGAACGAGTTACAGAAGAAAAAAGGACTTACGCATCTGAGGTTTCGGCTGCTCTGGGTTTCCGAGCCCTTCGTGCTGGGGCCTTGCCTACTGGTTTGGGGGCAGTCTTGTCCCCGGACTTCTTTCGCCTTTTAACGGGCTGAGACGGTCCGAAGGAAGAACTCGAAGAAGCCCCGCGTTTCTTCTTTGTGGCCACCGGAACAGGCTTGCCCGTAGCAAGAGGGGGATCCTCGTGAGTATGACCGCCGAGGTGAGCTGATGGCAGAAAAGCAAAAGAAAGGGGGACAACCTCAAAAGGTTTAATCACCTCGATTTCCGAGTCATCTTCATCATCGGGCCAATCTCTAATAGAAGAGGATTTACCCGTGGGTCGTTTCGTGGCGTCGGTCATAGGGAGGAACATCTCCTGGTCCGGCTCTTCTTCATCCGGAGTCTCCCGGCCCGGTGCCCACTTAAGGGACGGTTCGGTGCCGTCCTCAAGGGTCTGCTGAAGGAATTGCTGAGGAAAAGAGCGAACAAAAAGAGTCAAAAATTGCAACAATAACTGACATGTAATTAGTCCGGGTGAAGTTTGCAGCATGAAACTTACCGTGGGAGGAAGCCGGTCACGGCAGAAATGCTCAATCCCCCAAGACCAATCAGTGGAAAAATCCTTGTGAGTGGTGAAGAGAGCCTTAACCCGGCGATAAATCTCCGAGTTGGTCAGCTCGAAGGATGAGGTCCGGTTAGGATCGCGGCCGTAGCTCATGTGGCACACCTTGTGAGTGCGCTTCTGGAGGGGTGAGATTCGGTTACGCACAAAGGTGATCATGGCATCCTCGTTGTATAGTCCGAGCCCCTTCAGTTCCGCAAACCTTTTGCTCACTTGGTTGGCCAAGGCTATGGGCTTCTTGGGGATCACGTCCCACAGGTCCGGGTTAGGTGGACCCGGAGTGTAGGGGAGCAACCGGATCAAGTCTTCGGTGCCCGTATTCTGGACATAGAAGAAGGCCCGGGCCCATCCTTTGCAGGACTCTAGCCCGGTGACCCGGGGAAAAACAGAAAATCGCCGGGGTGAAATGGAGGCCGCTCCAAATTGAGTGAGCCGCTTGTCCTCCGGATCAGCATGGATGTTGGGAACGACGTTGCGACGAAGGCCGAAGAACCGGATCCATAGCTCTTTCGTGGGCCATAGTCCGGCGTAGCCTTCGATCGTAGAAGCAAAGGCAGAAAGAGAGGTGATGGCGTTGGTTGGAAGGTGGTGTGGCTGGAGTTGGTACGTAGCGAGCCAGTCCTGGAAAAAATCACTCACCGGCAAGCCGAAGCCCCATTGGAAATGGGACAGAAACACGACGAACTCGCCTGGATTTGGTGAGGGGGCCAGTTCGTTGGAAGGAAGACGCGCGGCGACGCCGGCAGGGATGCGTCTGGTCCGGTATAGCCTATCCAGGTCATCCTAGCAAACCCAGGAACCGGCCCACACGCCGCGGTCCGCCGCCGCAGCGTCTTCTTCCATCTCCTGCTCAGCAACAATGAGTTCCTCTTCAGTCATCTGGTCCTCGAGGCCCTCGCTGGCACTGGAGGCGACGGGGGACAGTGGCCGGGACTGGCGCAGACCCGTGGCGAAAAATTCGCGTCGCGGTGGCGGCGACGCGGAGGTGCGACGGAGAAGTACGGCGGCGACGCTGCTAATTGGCGATGCTGGCGGCGGCGCGGTCGTGAGGAAGAGGAAGAAGAATAGCAGCGGGCAGAGGGGTGCGGAGGGGGAAAAATCCTAAGGGACGCACCCCTCCGCTATTTAACCACTCCCGTCAGGGGTGAGTGGGATCGCGCCCTGTGGACCGGCCACACGCTGTGGCCGTGTATCACTCGTCCGGACCAATCAGTGAGGAGCCACATGGAGGGCCACAGGGCGGAGAAAGTCCTGTGACGTGACGCGCTGATGCGGTAAACAAGGAGGCAGGCGTGACGTGACCCGCGCACAGTGATAACTGACAATTACTGCGGCGGTTACTGTACCGTCCCTTAAAATAATACGACATAATGATTACCCTTCACATGGGTTAGCGTATGAGAGAAGGAAGTAAGATCCGGATGGAACTGTGGTAACCCGGCCGGCAAGTGAAAACTTGAAATGTGCGAAGGGAACATAAATCCAAGCAGTCCGAGGTACAGAGGTAACTCGGCAACAACGACAGGGGCACAAAATTGAACCTGGTGTGGCCTTAGCGGCCAAGGCAGCTAAGACCGCACCAGCTTTGGGGACTAATGTTGGGGGGATACCCCCGGGTAGGGTCACGCCGGGGTATAAAGGCCGAGTTAGCCAAGGTTCGGCAAGGCCAAAGCAGATACTGGCCGGGTCACCTCAAGGCAGGCCGAATCACGGGGTAATCCGGACCTGGGGGCGTTCGCCTAACTAGGCCTCATCCGACTTAAGCGGTAAGTCGAAAGTGTATGTTTTACCTGTATGCAGGAACGGGTGTGGCCGGATGAACCATCATCCGGGTCACAGCAAGCTTCTAGGAGAAGGAAGGAATCTCGCTAGTCAAAAGGAGCCCCGGTACGCACTGCCTGAGCGAAGCGAACAAGGGCAGGACCACCGGGGCGTGGCCTACAAGCGTGACGATGCCTGTGTCGGCTGACGAGGGCGCCGTCAGAGGCTCACGTAGCTAAAGCATGTGTGATGCGGGGGAAAAAGCACCCCGGTCGAATATGCCTCCACGTATGCCCTAGGCAGAAACCGAGCCTCCCCTATAAAAGGGGGGCTAGGGCTTCTGTTGAAGGGGTTGATCTCTCTGCGATTCTGTTTTGGGCTAGGGTTTCAGGTGTGATCTGCGGGTGAGAGTACGAGAGCTCCTTCTTCCTCCTCTCGCCAATACAGCTCTAGGAGCACTTGTAACCTTGAAAGTAAATCAATACAAGCTCTTGTGTGGAGAATCACTTCACTATCCCTCCCTGGATTCCCCTAGCGAGTATTAGTCCCCACCTTTAGCCTATACATGGCATCTGCCGTGACACCACCACGACATGTACCATGTTAGTTATGCTTATACCAAATTGTTATGCTTAATTAGCAGCCAGTAATGAACTGTTGGTTCCAGACTTGGATAGAGAAAGAATGGCCTGACATTCTCAATAATGCACTAAGCAAGCCGTGGTCAATGTATGAAGAGAGCAATAGTTCTATGATTTTTGAGAGATATGAGAGAAGGTGCAGTGAGTTGCAGGAGCAGATGCACATACAAGATTTGAAGCATAAGGTTGAGGTGCTGAAGAATGCAAAAGAAGAACTGAAGAATGTGTTAAAATCCCAGTCTAATGTGTTTAAAGTCACACAAAAGAAGCTAGAGGCTGAAAGAGATGCCCCGCTAGAAAAGAAGAAAATGTGGGAGACATAAAGAGTTTCATTTAGATGCCATGTTTACCAGCACTAAGGTGACCTTTCATCTTGTGGGTAGGCTTCATTGTCCTAGTAGATACTCTGATGCTAGTAGCAGTAGTTGAAGCAGAAACTGGCCTTGGTGCTAAGAAAGGCCTGGAACTTGGTGCACTAGTAGCAGGAGTAGGTGGCCTTCTTGCTGCTGGAGTACTTCTTGCTCCTGGAGTACTTCTAGGTACACTAGTAGTTGGAGCACTAGGAACAAGAGTAGATGTAGCAGTAGCAGTTGGATTACTTCTTGCAGTGGCAGTATTGTTAGTACCAGATGATTCAGTGTAGTCATGCCTGCTAGCCAGATACAAATGCACAACACTTAACAGATGTACTAGTGATTTTCTTTAAAAAGAAACAAGTATAACTAATAGCTACTAACTTGGTGATCATCTTTTCTAACTTGCAGGCTTGGCCTCAAAGCAACCTGACAGCTAGTATACCTATGACCTACTAGCGTGTAGTTACTAAAAGTGATAGATCCCATCCTAGCTGTATCCCTAGGGGCAGGTACCTCAAACTATCCTTTCCTTCTCTTTGTCTGCTTCCTTCCAGGTTTCTCCCTGAATACAGGTGGGTATATGTCTGGTGTGTTGGTCCTAGTCCAATCTTCAGGGCTAGGAACATGGTAGATTGTATGCCTAAATGTCTCCATGTACATGGGCTTCTTGAAGAAATCATGTACATAATCCTCTGGATGTTGCTGCACTTTCATGATAGCTGCAACTGTATGATTGCAAGGAATCCCTACAAGATCCCATTTCCTACATCCACATGTCTTGTTAATCAAATTGAAAACAACAATTATGCCACATGAACTTGTTACTTGCCATAGACCAATCTCACTGTTCTGAACATTGCAATCCCTGGACCACCTCTTAGCCTCTACAAGCTTCTCTGTGTAGAATGGAGTTATCTCCCACCTTACTAATGCTGCTTTCCCCCTAGTACCACTATACTTCACCATGAGTTTATTTCTTATTGCTTCAAGCATTGTCCTAATTGGCTTGTTTCTCACATTCATGATCATCCTATTGAATACTTCACTGATATTGTTCACAACTAGGTCTGTCTTGCAGTTAGTGTCAAACAGGTGTCTTGCCCATGTCTCAGCTAGAATTTTCACTACCACTCATATGCCTCTACGCAGTATCTCTTCATTGCTTGCATTGCCTAATCAAACACATTCTTTATGTAAGAGTAGCTAGCTGCATCCATATATTATTTAGTTCTGGCCCCCTAAAACTTGCTCACTGGAAGTTGGCATAAATATGCCCGAGGATGAATCTTTGTGGAGAATTTGGAAAAAGTTGTGAAATTGCTTTTAACAGTCCCTACACAGGTGAATTTGGGAGGCAATTAAGCATCGGTAGTACTAAGCAGTAGCAAGAAATAGAATTAGAAATTTTGCTAAACCTCTGCCTGTCAGAGATAATGGTGTAGTTACCAAATTTGCCAGATTTTCTAATGCAGTACTTAAGTTGAGTTAGGAACCAAAGCCAGCTAGCTTGATCTTCCTTGTCAACTACACCAAAAGCAATGGGAAAGATGTTGTTGTTCCCATCTCTCCTAGTTGCAGCTAGAATTTAATTCCCAGTTGTCAATTTGATGAAACACCCATCTACTCCTACAATTTATAACAGTAAACACATGAAATCCATAAATAAGACTAATAAATAGCACTGCAATATGTAACTTGTAAGTATTACCAATGAATAGTCTGCATACATTAAGAATACCTTGTAGTGAAGCATTGAAGAATATGAATAACCCATGGAATCTTGGGTTAGGGCTAGGATGTTCCACCAACTCCTTGGTTGTCACAATACACCTACTACCTAGGTTGGTCAGTAATATAGCATTCAAATCATCCCTTAGCCTAGTGTACTTTTCTTTTCATCTCCAATGATAGCAGCATATGCCTTTGCTCTTGCTCTGTAGGTCTTTGGCACTTCAACTTAGCATTTTCTACCAAAGTGTCAACACAAGTATTGGGGCCTGTCCTTATTGCCTGCTCAGGTTGAGCTGCTAGCCAATCAATGCTCACCTTTGTGTTCTCACCATGAGCTATGCAAGTGTGCTCACACTTGAATTTCCTAATGCAAAAAGTCTGCTCATTTGCAATCTTGGAGGCTATCAGGTAGAAACCACACCCCTATTTCTTGCCTTCTTGAGTGCACCACACAATAATCCTATCAGGATTGTTCCTATGATAGTGGAAGTTCCTGAGCTGAGCTATGTGGTAATTTCTGAGAGCTATTCTAAATTGGTAAATGATGTCTGCAAGTGCACAAATCGTTTGTAGCTAGATTCGAAGTATAGATATCGATCCCACAGGGAGCCCAAAGGTAAGTGTTTATGAGTGAAGTCTTTGTCACACCCAAAGTTGTCACAGGTCTTCGAGTGAATTGACTGCAAGTACTGAAATGAGAATGGAATTTGGATTAAACTGGGTGTATTTAAATAAAAGTAAAATGTAAACTTCAGAAATAAGAAGCATAAAAGTAAAGAACAATTTGGTTGTTTGTTGTTTTCCGCAGATGTTAAAAGAAGGCGTGGGGAGATACAGTTCATGGTGATAGTGACTGTGCCAGGTGGACGAATGATAAGTGTAACAATTATAATCTTATAAGTATATGTGTAGGCGAGCAACCTATAATTAACCGGAACTCCTCTTGGTAGATTTCGTCCCAACTTCAATACTCCTACTAGCCTGTTACCAAAACCATGGTCAGACACTAGACGATTAAGACCCTTTAGGTTGCTTAGCGATTAAAATTCTTGGATCGGACTAATGCAATAAGCACGGTGGTTACTCGTTATCCTCGAGTCTACTAGTTTTCCATTGATATCCCCGTGTCACCCGGGGGTCGCCGGTCTGCTAGCGAACAAGATCCTATCTATGTAGAACAAAGCATCATATTGTTTGGGCTCTTAATTGGACAACAAGCATTAGGCATACCACAGATAGTCAAGCACACATAATATAGTAATTAAAATCGATCACAAACTAATGGAAATATATGGAGGCACATCACATCTCACCAATCCCTTACATCTCCCACGCCCAAGGAATTTACTCACACATGAGAGAAGAAAGCATCATCGATATAATTAAACAAAGGGAGTTCTTCTCGATATTACCGTGGAGATCCACAATAAGAATAGAAAAGTAATCCAACACAATTCAAGATAGGAAGAAACAATCTCAAACCCTAGTCTTGCAAGGTGAAGATCTCTCTCTCTCTCTCTCTCTCAAGTACAAGTGATGGCTATGGGGGTGTATTGGTTAGGAGGTCGAAGATCATGGAGCGAGATGAAGAACGTCTTCCCCTTCTTCTCCGGATCTCTTCTTTCTCCTTTCTGGATGGGATGGCGGATGTTGTGTTGTGTTTTTGCCTCTGGCCTCTTCACGGAAGTTGTCCCTTTTGACAAGACGGAGGTGGCAGCAACTATACGGTGGGAACTATACGGCCGGAAAAATGTTCCCGCCGTATAGTTGCTCGTTGAAGCCTCTGTATGATTCCCTCGATTGTTTCCAAAGAGAGACTTGCTTGTTTTCTCCCGAATATTGTGTTTCTCTAGTTAAAACCTTCTATTGACGTTTAGACCCTGAAACACACATTGAAAACCAAGTTTTCTTTGCTACCAAAGTATTAGCATTAGGTAAAGCTAGAAAACGATCAAATCCGGGAGAAAACCATCAATAAGAACCATAAAAAATCTGTCGAATCTCATAGCTATCAGTAAACATCTTTGAAGCATAGCTAGATACATAATTGCAAGTGTGAGTCTACTCTGCTGGGGTCATACCACATCCTCTTCTTCAACTTTCTCTTCTTGCCACTAGCAAGTGTGGACTTATGGACTGCCCCATCTTCATCACTTTCTTCTATATGTTCTGGGCTGAGGTCCTCATCACTGGAAGGAATGAAAGTATGGAATGGTGCTTGCTCTGCCTCATGGTGACATATGCTAGTTGGGCCAGGCCTCAATGGCTTTTTCTTGGCAAAGTAGTCAACCTCAACAACCACCTCATTTGTTTCAAGATCAATGTCATTTTCAGTTTCTCCATCATCAAAGAACTCCTCCACATCTGTGTCCCCTTCAAAATGCAGATAAGGATAAGGGTCCACTCTCTGCTTCTTCATTTGTTTCTTCTTCTCCATTATTCTAACATCCTTAGGGTCTAAATCTTTGTCCCTCTTCTCTCTCCTTAATTTCTTAATTAGTTCTAACTCAGCAGCAACCATTCTGGTTTGGTCTTCTGGGTTGAACTGATAAGGATACATCCACTCCTCATTATATAAGTCACCAGTCTCTGAATCATCTTCTACAACACTACTCTATTTTTTCTTCTAAAAATTACAGCTTTCTTGAGTGCCAATGTACAACACAACAGAAAAATCAATTGCCACCAGAACAATTTCTTCATCATCGTATGATATGTAGTTGTAGATTACACCATCTGAGTCAACTGGTAGTTTCACTTGTTCTTGGATTATCTCTGGTTCTTCTTCTCCAATGTTCAGGTCAGGTGGCCATTCTATATTTTTTCTGAGTACAGTGATATTCAAAACAACATCGTCTTCATAAATGGCTAGTATCTCTCTTACATTGGCCATGCTTTCAATTACCACAATCCCCTCCTGTCCTTTCCCCTTTTCCCTCACAAAATACATGTTGTCCCTATGTACATACCCATGATACTCTATTAGAGCTAGAAGATTCAACACAATTATGTCAGATCTGCAAAGTGACCTCTCCATATTATCTTCCCCATGAAAATGAAACATGATCTCCCAAATGTTATCATCTAGGCTACAAAAGATTACAAATGAAACATATTCAATACCTACTTTGGACAGGATGACAGCCATATCAATGGCACAAATTTAAATGACTAACAATCGTATCAACACATTCAGTACTATGAAAATGTTGTTCAGATCATGGGCATTAACAAATTTCAGGTTCATAGTCATCAACACATGCATCATAAGTAGACATAGGGGGGAAATGGGGAGAGAAACAGGGAACCAAAATTCCGGAAATCGACCACATTTTGAGTCAGTTTTCTCAAATCCCACTAAGCTCGGCTTGACCATGAATTGACATGGGAACTGACAAGGCTGGACCACCGCAACCGCTGACATGGCTACTCTAGATGGCGGCCGACACAACCATTAACAGGCATTAACGACAGTAGTAGGACCCACCACTTGGCACCTGATAGCCGTTGTCCTAACGAGTTAGGTTTCAGTTAGTGGCATGTGTCTGACCCTCACTCCCCCTATCTCTACCTTCAGCGATGGCGTCGACTCCTGGCAATTGCCAGCACCGGCGCCGCCATCAGCATGCGAAAAATTTCTTTTTTTGAAACGAGGAAAAAGCTGTGCCTTTCATTGATATAGTAGAAAAGAGCTTAGAGCACCTCTAGCAGTGTCCGTAAAACGCAGGGGCGCCGAATCCGTGATTCCTCGTTTCACGGGAGGCAGCGCCGAGCATCCCATATTCTGTTTTGCGGTTCCGGTTTACGGGAATTGTTCGGCAGGGTGAACTGGAAACAAAACTATAAACATATTTCGAAAGTTCCGATAGTTTCGACAACAAAAGCGACAGCAGTTCCGATAGTTTGTACGCCGATCATCGGATAAAATCTAACCAAAAAACACATCAAACAACATACGTAGGTCGAGCTCAAACCCCAGCGTCATCGTCGATGGCTCTCCAATGGCAGCACCCGTCGCCGTAGCTGAAGAAGAACCATGCGTCGAAGCAGCAGCATCCTCCATGACGCGTTGTGGGCGCCAACCGTAGGGGCTTCTAATGAGGCGATTCCGGCCAACGGCGAGGCACGCTGCGGAGGAACGGGGCATGACTGCTTCTTGGCGCCGCCCGCTGCCGTCGCCTTCTTTGGATCGCTGGGCTTAGCGACGGGTGTCAGGGTGGAGAAAGGCGTGGCGTGAGCACCTCCGGTCACTAAAGCGGCGGCCGGCGAGACGACCTGCCCGGCTGCGTGCTTCCTCTTCTTGATGGCCGACGCGGCGGCGGCCGGCGAGCCCATGTGGACTGCCGGAGGACGGCTGCTGCGGGTGCAGAACCACAGCAGCTACCGGCGGGAGCTGTGCGGGTTCCATGGCGTCTATTCTGCGTGGCGGCGAGGGCAGGGAGCAGCGGGGGAGGTATATCGACGGTGGTGGCGAAGCGAAAGTGAGAAGGGAGGCGGAGGAAACTTCCGTCCCGCCAAAAAATAAGAGGAGTGCGGGTTGGCGCTCGGTTCGGCCACGGAAACCAGATATGCTCGGTTCCGCGGGCGATATTTGGCGCCCCATGTAAAACTCTTTTTGGGCTGGGTGTGTTTACGGGCACTGATCGACGCGTGATTTTTCCGTGGCACCAACAAACGGCGGTTATTTTACGATTTTGGGGTGTTTACGGGCACCGCTAGAGATGCTCTTACCAGTTTACGAGGAAAACTGGCCGAAAAAACCGTTACAAACACAACACTACATGCCAGCCCTGAGGCTGTGCTCCAGACGGGTTGACGACCAACCAGGTCGACACCACACCTCAACGCAACAAGCAGATGCGAAAGACCGGAGCCACCGCTCCAAACTACCACGCAGGTCCCAGGGCCGCGCCCCACCAGGACGAAGACGAACTCGCCTCTGCCAAACCACCCGAACACACCACATGTCCCTCAGTCCGGTGGACGTTGAAAGCGAGGCCCCAAGAGGCAAAGCGACACAAGAGCGCCGCCCACGCTCGATCCCGTGAGGGATCTAGAGTTTTCCCTAGAGAGACCGGGCAGAGGAGCGATAACACCGCTTCGACGACAACTTCAAGAAGGATGCGGCGCCCATGGGCGTCACCGTCGTCGGTCCCGGCCAGCGGCTAGGATAAGGCTTTCGCCTAACGAAGAGTCTCAAACCTCACGCCCGCCCACAAGGACCGGCACAACCACCACACCTCCTCACCCACCTCACGCTCCCGACGATCATCAAGCATCCCTTCCGCCGCCACGCCTAGGCTCCTGTCGCCGCGATAAAAGCCGCCGTCCGGATCATCACCGCTGCCCGCGAGTTAGTTGCCGAGAAAAACCTGAGCGAACCCGGACAGCCGTCACCACGGAAGGAAGAGAAGATCACCGCCACCAGAACACCTCCTTGGTGGCCCAGATCGAGCACTGGACGAGCCCGCGCCACCACGACGAGCCTCCGTCCACGCGCCTCCCGCCGAGCGCCACCGACCTCCACGTGTCGGCAGTACCAGCGCCACGCCAGCAACCTCCCGCTCCAGCGAAGCCTTCTCCCGCACCACGTACGCCCAGGCCACCAAGCCCGGAGCCTGCCCGCGCGGCCCAGCTCCAGCCCGCCGGCGGGCAAGCCACCCCGCCCAGGCGAAAATGTTCATAACCGTACCGGAGTCGAAACAGGAGGGCGAAAGTTTTGTAATTGGACTCCGATAGGGAACCCCACAAGGCCACAATATTACGTGATGGCCGGATCGAATCCAAGCTAGCGCCGCCAAACTTGAATCATGAAGCCACGTCGGGGTCGACGACGTCGCCGCCTAGCCGGGCCTGCGGCGGACGCTGGGGTTGCGCTACCTACCGAGTTGGTCGTCGAGATCCTGGAGCGCGCCTCGCCGTCCGCGGCCGTGCGCTGCGCCGCCACGTGCAGGCCGTGGCTCCGCCTGGTGTCGCGCCGCTCCTTCGTCCGGCGCGCCTCCCGTCCCCGGCGCGCCCTCCTGCTGGGATTCTTCGTTTTCGACCACGCAGATGATGACGAGCAGGCGATGCTCCAGCCCCGCTTCGTCCCGTTCCCGGGCGGCCCGGGCCCGGCAGGGTGGCGGTGCCCCTGCATCCCGCGGCTGGACCCTCGCTGCCTGGACATGGACCTGGACCCCGTCCTGTCTCGCAACGGGTACCTCGTGCTCAGCCGCGTCGCCCTGGCCAAGCCCGGCGAGCGCATGCCCACCGCCATCAACTACTGCGTGTGCAACCCCGCAACCGGCAGCTGCTACTTCCTCCCGCCATTCCACGTCGACCAAGACATCGGGTTCTGGGAGTACAGCTGCGCGTTGCTCACCGGGAGAGATTTCAAGTACCGGCCGGCCTCGTCGCGAGGCTCGTTCGAGCTCGTGGTGGCGGGGATCCCCACGGAACGAACTGAGCTGTTGGTCAGCGTTTTTTCCTCCCGTACGATGCAGTGGAGCTGTGCAGACAACGTCGACATCCCCGTGTGCTTCATCGACAACGACATGGCGCGAAGCTATCGGCGGCCGGAAGACACGCTTGGCAGAGCATGGACGTATCTGGAGATGCACCCCAGGAGCCCCCCGGCCGTCTGCGAGGGTATCATCTGGTGGCAGTGCACCTGCGACGGCACCCAGCGGGTCATGCTCGAGTTGATGGATCTGGGTGGTGGCCAATGGTCTGTCACCTTGCTCCATCTCCCCAACGCGAGCCACGACTTCGGACTCTTGCTCGGCTGCCGCGACGACGGCATACTGCGCCCTTTCTCCTTGGCGACGACGACGACGCTCACCATGTGGGCGTGGTTCGAAACGAGGCTCGCCGGCGAGGTCCTATCCACGTGGCGTCCCAGCGGCGAGATTGACCTGCGTACGGCCATCTCGGAGGCCTTGGGCATCGTCGGCGAAGAGGACTCTGACATCGTCGGCGGCGTCAAGCTGCTGTGGTACTGCGAGAAGAGCAATGTGATCGTGTTCAGCACGGCTGCCCTAGGCAACTTCGCCTTGGATCTCGATACCAAGCGTGCCGACGCGCTCGGCAACATCTCGCAGTGCAAATCGGAATTGTGTGCCAGATATGGCTGCGTAGCGTGGAGGGCTTGCCCATATGAGATCGACTGTCCACCGCACTGGATCACTCCTAAATGATATTTTACATAGCTAAGGCAAACTTTCATATGACTGTTTTCGTTCACCAACGGGTGTCGCCATTATTTTTGCAAGCTTGCAATCAAACCAATTGAAATACTACTATATTATGACCAAACGGTTGATATGTAAAGATATTATCTATCTATTATATAGTACTAAAAGAAATATTAGGGGATGTTTCATCCACATCATTTTGAATTATTTTAACAGTTAGATTAAAAATTTGCGGCTAGGATTTAATGAAAACTTTTAATTACGTTACGCATGTAGTTCGGTTTGACAGGATAGCCCGGTCAGTTCCGAAAGCAATACACGGAGTCCTAGCCGAGTCCCTGATAAAATAGAATACATCAGCTAGCTAGTCAGGTTCGTTCGTGCTGAGTCCCTTTCAAGAAAAAAAAATACGTACACAAAGCCTAGCTAGGTAGGATGTTGAAAGCACACGCAAATTTTATATATGATTTTAAAGTGCATGGTTAAGGGTACATAAATAGCCAAAAACATCTACATTTTTATTTGAGTAGAAAACATTAAAATAGATAAAAAATACTACAAAACTCGATTTAATAAAATATTCAGTGGAAGGATGCAATATCACATTTTTTAAATATTAGTAGGGAAACTACAAAAATCTAATCACAAACTACCTCCATTCCAGATTATAAAACATTTCCATACCCTATTTTGGGCTACCAAAACATCTTATATTTAGGAACAAAGGTAGTACTTTTTTTGTTTAAGCATCTGGAACATATGATTATATCTCGGCACATTGCTTATTTTTATAATAAGTTATATTTTACTACATCAATGTACATAGCCAAGAAATTATCGACTTGATCTATTAAACAATATTAATATAAGACCGGAAACAAGAGATATATATGCTAAAAGAATAATAAAACATCAAATTACTGAGTCACCTATCCGATGGATCGTCTTTTTGTCATAATTATATCCCTAAGTATCACAAGAAATATGCCATCACTAAGACTACAAACATGACGAAATTCTTGCAGAAATGCAAGCATCCAGTAGTTTATCTTCTAGCCTTTTTTACTGCTACACAAATATTATGTGTTAATAACTCAGCATTAAAAATGATCTTTACTGTAAGGACATAGGCAACAACTGACATGTCTTGGGATTCTACTAAGAAAATTATATTGACAGATTATCACAATGTATCTAAGCATATTGTAACTAATCGATACTCGATAAATTTATTTCAAACTTGCTTGCGACCTGGATGATATGTCTCTTGATTGCTCGACCTGGATGATAGGGCTTCTAATGTCCTTGGACTAGATTGCAATCTTGATGATTTATCTGTCTTTGATGTACCCTTTGGGATAATAGACAAATCAGAAGAATTAAAGTATTACCGTGAGGAGACGTGACGGCTTTCAGAAAAGTCCAACAACTGAAAAAGTGACTGTACGTATAGTCTTATTTTCTGTTTCATTAAAAAATGCATAAAACTTTATACTTATGAGAGCAAACATATACAACCTACATTACCAAGAGGGCTTGACGCAGTATCTTTATGGATTAATGTTGTTGTCACCTGAATTAGTTGATATGCTAGCATATGAATATTTAATGTATGCACTAATTCTTTGTTTAGAGGACCTAACATGGGTATAGTTGATTTATTAGATATCGCGCTCTTGTGGATTTTTTTTGTATGATTAGACATCTTTAGAATATATTTTCATGTCTTTTATATGATGTAAAAGTCAGCATAAAAGCATAGATTGTTCAACACTCAATAAAATCGAACACTAACTAAGAGGTTTGAACTATGTTATTCGAATATTCGTGTTACATATCGAGGTAACATGTAAATATCTTAATATATAGATAAAATACCACATCAAAGTACATGACTTTATAAAAACATGTCATCATACTTATCTAACTTCAACGAGCGATAAACATTTTAATGGATCCGACGAAAAGAAATATAGTAATTTATAATATAAGGCTAATTGTGTATTTATCCTTTTGTAGCATCATATTATTAACATACAAAATAATGTAATGTTTTCACCATTCAACTTAAGGTTTCACGTTTCAAAATTGTGTAACTAGTTGTGCTGGAAGAAACACGGACCGAGGTAATAGTTCTAAATATTTGATTTGGTCAAAATATTAAGGATGATGAATTATTTCTTTTCTTAAGTTCATCAAAAAAAATTATCCATGTGAATCAAAATAGCAAACTGATCTAATCATCACATGCAATTTTACTATTGAGCTAATATTCCATATGTTTGACAGATGATGCAACCATTTTTAGCCCACAAATTTCAGTTATTTAAGTCACCCCGAACATATGTGACACTATATTTACCATAATTTTTAAACAATCCTATATCCATATTATTTCTTGTTATAAAATGTGATATCCATGAAACAACAACTATATTTCTCAGACAAATTCATAAAGACGGTGCCCTCGCATTTGCGGGGGGCATGATGCTAGTTACATTAACAATATTGTATTAGAAATTCCGCAAAAACTAATACCCCCTCTCTTCACTAATATAAGTATATAACAGTATAGTACTTTATACACCACCTTCTCACGTGATTTTTTTTCTATTTCCTTAACCTGACTATAAACGTGTTGTGTTGTGTTGTCCTGTGCGGGAGCGTGGTCGACTTGTGTTTTTTTGTCAAGGCCATTTGTTTGTCGGGCTGTTTGTGTTAAGTTGTTATGTTTTTGTCATTTGCAGGCTCCTAGTGTGTTGTTTCAGATACCGAATAGATCTTAGGAAGAGACTGCTGGACAATGACAACTCCAAGTCTCTGAGGGGATGGAGAGAGAGAGAGCAAAAGATTAGGAGGTGTGTACGTGATTGAATCAAGAGTTAATTGGATCTATGCCATTGCAACTTCTACTCTAGAAAGATGTCATTACAAAAACCAAAGTTAAGAGGACGGGTGCCATTTCTTTTTTGACGTGTCCGTACATTGGTATACAAACTCCAAGTCTCCAGGCATTATCCTCCGATTGCTGAATTGGAGAAATTCGGTCGTGTGCATCCATGTTTTACTCTGACAGTTTGGACTCAGAGGGATCACTTCGAAGCTCTCTTGGCTACTAATATCATGGGGCAAGTTTTCGTTCCATGGTGCTGAGGAAGAATGCATGGAGACCGAGATCTAAGGACTGACAATGGTGGTTCGAGTCTGGGTGATGATGAGGAATTGGCTTGGTGACTCGTGACTTGGTGTAGTGGTATGCAAGTGGGGGCGACTACACAGGAGAGGTTCACAGTCCTACCTCTCAGGGTGAAAACCCAGGGTCTGGCCTTAATTATCTGTGTCTGGCAATGGCCTTGTTGAAGGTTTTGTATTGAGAGCGTGGATTTTCTTCAGGGTGAAAACCCAAGATCTATGATCGGGCGATGATGGTGTTTGTGCATTGTTCTCTTCTAGGAGGCATCGCTTTTGGAGAAGCTGGACTTCTGGTGTTGTCTTGGTGGTGGTAGTACCGTTGTTTCAACGAATGGGTCACTGTAGCGGGATTTTTCTTTTTGTAATTCTTTTTTTTGGTTGTGTGCATCCGTATGTCCGCTAGGGCAATGCGTTGTTGCAGAGGCTGAGTGTAATTCATATCTTCTGATATTAATATATGATCCTTTCAAAAAAAAGAGTCATACCCAACTCGACTCAGGGACTTAAACGACATCAAAATTCCTTGTTCAAACCCTCCAGGACGATGGCGGCGGTTAGATCGGCCGGGGCTGGAGGCGGGCTGGTTTAGACATTGCCACTGTTGGAGGAGGTTGCCGCGGGGTTGGAGGCGCGGCTGGTGGCTGGCGGGTTTGGATGCGCGCGGATGAAGGGGGTGTCGCTGCATTGTGGCTACAGCTGCGCCCGAGCTCAACTCAGGTCCTGACCTCTAAGAGCAAGTACAATAAGTCCTAGTCAGGTCCTGAGTGGGCACCCCCTCGGTCTCCCTCTTCGTCTATAAGAAGCCTTCTGACCTAAAAACTTTGGAGGGTTCGACGTTTTTCCAGAAGGAGTTCCGCTCCGCCGCCACCACCAGATTCCACGAAACAGCACCAGAAACTCCGTTCTGGCACCCTGCCGGGACGGGGAATTGGAGGAGATCATCGCCATCATCGTCACCATCGCTTCTCCATCGACCATCCATGTTTCCCCCATCTATGAGTGAGTAATCCCTCGCTGTAGGCTATGGGGATGGTAGGGATTGGATGAGACCGTTCATGTAATGGCATCAGATTGTTAGGGCATGGTGCCTAGTATCTTTTATTAGTGCTTTATGACTTTGTTACGACTTGTTATGCTTAATGCTTGTCACTAGGGCTCGAGTGCCATGATTTCAGATCTGAACATGTTATTGATTCATTATGATAGTATTGTTTATGGTCTTATCTGCAAGTTGTATACACACGTTGTTGTCCGGAACCAATGGCCCCGAAGTGACAAAAATCGGGATAACCGGAGGGAATGGCTTTGATGTGAGGATCACATGTGTTCACAGAGTGTTAATGCTTTGCTCCGGTGCTCTATTAAAAGGAGCACCTTAATTGCCAGTAGTTCCCTTGAGGCCCCGTTGCAAACGGGCTGGCAGGACAAAAGATGTTGTGCAAGTTCTCATTGCGAGCACGTATGACTATATATGGAACACATGCCTAGGATTATCTAGTACTTGGATGCTTTATCTTATTTATCTGCAATTGTCCTATGTTCTGATTGCTATGTGAATTGTCTTGTCCATGCAACGCCCGTCCATCCATACCTATGCCTACCGCACTCGAATCCTACTGTTTACTGCTATTGTTACTGTTGTCTTTACTCTACTGCTGCTGCTACTTTACTATTCCTACTACAAAACTGTTGCTACTGATAAACTACTGTGAGCAAGATTGTTTCCAGGTGTAGCTGAATTGACAACTTAGTTGTTAAGACTTTTAAATATTCATTTGCTCCCCTTGTGTCGAATCAATAAATTGGGTTTCACTTTCCTCGAAAATACTGCGATACACCCCGTATACTTGTGGGTCATCAAGACTATTTTCTAGCACCGTTGCTGGGGAGCATAGCTTTATTTATCAAGTTCACTTGGATTCTCTATTGTTCGCTGCTATCCATCCATCATGGGTAAGTCTCATGATGGAAAGGTTCCTATTTTACCATCCACTACAAGAAGAGGTACGGTTCTGAACACCTCTGCTGCTCTTGATTCACCGTCTGTTATGAGTAAGTTCCTTACACCACCACATACACATGCTACACACACTGCTACTACTACTGAATCTGAAACTTCTGATGCTTATGATGCTGCTTCTACTGTGCTTGACAAGAGTGGTTCATTAGGTCCTTTCCTAGATGCTAGATTGCTAGAACGATAGCTGGAAATACCGAAACTCCTAATGAAGACACTACCACACCTGTTAATTCACCTGAGTCTAGTGAAAGTTATGATATTGAAGATGGTTATGTTGAGATGACCGATGAATTTATTAAAGAATGTAAAAACACCCATGATAGGAGCACTGCTAAGAGTCTCCTTGAGAGGCGTACTATTAGACCCAAATTGTCTCCTATTGCTAAGTTTGCTGCTTCTCCCATAAAAATTATAGATAAAGATTATGATTTCTCTCTCGATCTATCTTACATAGCTATTGTTGAGAAAGAACCTTTTTGTGGGACTAAGAATGAAAGTGCGGTAACACATATGAATGAACTTTCTACCATGAGTGGCTTGTTTTCTGATGATATTAAGATGCGTACTTACTTTGTTGCTAAGATTTTCCCTTTTTTACTGAAAGGAGAAGCTAAAACTTGGTTTAGTAATTTACCTCCTGGATCTATTGATAGCCCTGAGTGCTTGATTAGTACTTTCCTGCAGAAATATTTTCCTCCTAGTGCTAGACATGCTATTTTGCAGGAACTTTTTGATTTTAAACAGGGAGAAAAAGAGGTATTGCCTGAATCTTGGGCAAGGTTTTGTGCTTTGATTCATGCACAAGCTGGAAGTCCATTACCTAAGAATGAGCTTCTTGATATATTTTATAATGGACTAACCGAAGAATCTAGGACAAACCTAGATAGTTGTGCTGATTGTGTTTTCAGGAATAGGACTTCCAAGGAAGCTGAGGAATTAATGGCTAAAATAAGTAAGAATTATGAAGATTGGACTCCTCCTAAACAAGCTATACCTGAAGTAATTGTACCTGAGCCTACTATTCCGGTGCCTATTCCAACATCAAAGAAGAGGGGAGTTATTGAATTAAATGATGAAGTGATGAAGGAAGCTAAGAAATGTCTTAAGGAGAAGGTAATTAAAGTTGCAGATGTCAAGAATTTACCTCCTATTGAAGAATTATGTAATCCTATTTCCTACTCATCCACTATTGAGGTACACTCTCTCCAACACTTTGATGAAGGTGATATACCTTACTCTAAACCTCCTGATCAATGCTTAGAAGAATTCGATATCTTTATTGTTAAGAAAGATAACTTTAATAAAAGGGTGCAAAATCATCTAATGGAAAACACTGGAGCTATTGTTGAGTTGAAAGATATTGTGGAAAGAATCTCTAATGATGTTAAAATGATTGTTAAACACTTTCAAATGGTTCAAACTCAAATAGATCAACTCGTTAAAGTGCAAAAAGACTTGCTAGTTAATGCTGCTAAAGAAAAACATGCTTATGAAATTAGAACCAGAAGTGGTGCTGCTACCCAGGATCCTCTATATCCTGAGGGGCATCCCAAAACAATTGAGCAGGATTCTCAACAAGTTGAAAATAGTGGTTCTACTCGTAAGAAAAGGAAAAAGAAACATAAAACTGTTGTAGAACCATCTGAACCTGCTATAGATCCTAATAGTATATCTATTTTTGATGCTGAAACTAAAAGTGGTAATGAAGAAAATGAAGTTCCTAATGAAGAAAAAGTTGAAGAAGAACCTGAAAAGCACAGTAAGAATTCTAAATACACTAAAGAAGATTTTGCTGCTAAGAAACATGGTAGTGAAAGAGAGCCTTGGGTCCAAAAACCTATGCCTTTCCCTGATAAGAAACACAAGTCAAAGGAAGATGAACACTATAATAAGTTTTGTGAGTGGATGAAACCTTTATTCCTGCAAATTCCTTTGACTGATGCTATTAAATTGCCTCCTTACTCAAAGTATATGAAGGATATTGTCTCGAATAAAAGGAAGATCCCTAATGAAGAAATTTTTACTTTGCTTGCTAATTATTCCTTCAATGGTAAGGTTCCAAAGAAACTTGGAGACCCAGGGATTCCAACTATCCCTTGCTCTATTAAGAATAGTTATGTTAGAAATGCTTTGTGTGATTTGGGAGCTGGAGTTAGTGTTATGCCTTTCTCTCTCTATAAGAGGCTTCAACTAGAAACATTAATACCAACTAATATATCTTTGCAAATGGCTGATAAATCTAGCACTATTCCTGTTGGTATATGTGAGGATGTACCTGTTCAAGTGGCTCATAATTGCTTGATATTAACTGATTTTGTTGTGCTTGAAATGCCTGAAGATGATAATATGTCCATTATTCTTGGGAGACCTTTTCTTAATACTATAGGAGCTATTATTAATTGTAATCAAGGAAAGGTAACTTTCAATGTTAATGACAAGGAACATACTGTCTATTTCCCCAAGAAGATTGAAAGGACATTTTTTTGAATTCAATTGAACATGTTGAGGGCATTCAAGTTGGAGAAATATATTGTCCCATACCAAGAGAAAAATTTGAAACTATTATGATTGGGACTATTGCTATCAAGGTTGAGGTAACATAATCATTAGTGGAATACAAAGTTTTGTCTCATATGGAATTGTTTTGGTAACAAGACCTGATCAACCTTGTTAACAAAAGGATTTCATTGAACTAAACAATGTTTTCACTATGATTATCTTCTTTTACTTCTATCCTATGCATTTTAGTTTTTGCTTTCGTTTAGCTTTCTTTTTGTTGTTAGTTGCTTGCATGTTAGAGTGTCCTAGAAATTCTGTAGTTCTAGCTTTGTTTTGTCCTTGCATCATGTTTCCAAAAAAAAATCTGTGTGTCAAAAATCATTCTTCTATTCCTGAAAAATGCCCAAAAATAAAGTGTCTCGAAAAATTCATATTAAATTTTTATGTGAAAAAAGGGGCAGAGGAGTACCTGGGAGGTACCAGTCGGACCCACCAGGCAGGCACACCACCTGGTGGCGTGGCCTGTCCTGGGTGGCGCCATGCCGTGGTGTGGGACACCCCTGCCCCCCCCCCACTAACTCTCTCACCTGTCACTTTCTTCTCTCTCCCGAGTAAGCTCCAGTTCATTGCTCAAAATCGCGTTCTTGCTGTGCTTGCTCTTGATTTTTTCGATCTCCTTGCTCAGCCCATCTTTCTTGCTGAAATTTGGAGCATTTGTTCCCTGGTATGTGACTCCTCTCCTTGTCCAAGTAGATTTGAGTTTAGTGGATTATATCTTGAGTATTTTGCTACTGTAGGTGACAGGTTATGAGAGCTTGTAATCTTGTTTGATGCTTAGAGATATAGTTTTGATGCATGTTTAGGCCTCTTACAAGTCCCTATGAGTAGAATCCTTCATTATATTCACTTTGCAATCACTTGTTTAATAGGTGTCTAAATTTCAGAATACCAAGCATGAACAACCATACTTTTGGAGAGATATTTGAGAGTGATGCACCTAGGAGGTCGAGGCCCTCAAGATCAGCCTCTCAGTTTAGGCCATCATACAACGAAGATCTCATTGCAACTCGTATTGGTAGTGAAAGGGATGATGGGGATGGTCACCCATCCACTTTTCCTTGTTTTACTTTCTTACAAGATGCAGGTATTCTTGATGATTTCTTGCTACTGATTGAGAGGGTTGGTTTGACCTCATATATGCAAGATGAGAGTGAGCAATACGCTATGCTCACCAAAACTTTTGTTGAAAGCTTCACGTTTACTAACACATCCTATCAGTCGACTGTCTCTTTTAAAATTTATAATCTGCCCTTCACCATGCCTTTGGAGAGATTTTGCAGTATTGTAGGTGTACGCATGACAGGGACGTGAAGAAAATTCATGGGCGACCCGCTGATTTGCTGGAGCTTTACCGAGGGGTGACCAATGATGATGACTGCGTGGCGCAACGCGGAAAGATAAGAAATATCCAACTCCCTGCCCTTAGATACTTCGCATATTATCTTGCTACTAGCGTACTTGGTAGGGAGAACACAAGTAATATCTCCAACTATCATTTAGCATTCCTTGTTGGTGCGCTTAACAATGATACTCGGTACAATCTTGGCTCGCTTATTGCTCACCGCCTAGCTGCTAGGGGGCCTATCTATGGGGGCATCATTGTCTCGCGTATAGTCAATGCATTAGGTATTTTAGTGGATCCCAATGATACTATACTGGCACCATAGAGGCTTGACCTTGTTTCTATGAAAACCCATCACTTTGTCACTGCTACTTCTGATTTGAACAGTCTAGTATATAGGATGCTTTTCACTGACGGGGATGAAAGGGAGATCCTTTTGCCACAACCTTCTTTGTTTAGTATTCACAGGAGACCGTGGTCGCGCTCCAAGGAGGAGGTGGACGAGCAGCACCAGGAGGATGTGCCCTCCTATGATTACTCCGCACATTACGGGGGGACGTACTCGAGCTCGCACCAGGACAAGGGGACCTCTTCGTCGTACCATGGTGACACTTCATCCTGGCCGGCTTGGGATTGATACCCACTTAGGACAAAAGCCTAAGCTTGGGGGAAGGTACGTCGACACCGCACTCATCTCCATATCATGTTGCGTCGGTACTTTATATATTCATCTTTTGTTCTCTTTTTAGTTTTCGTTCTTTCTTTGCTTTTGCTTTCTAAAACACAAAAAGACCAAAAATATTTCTGTTGTTTCTCTTTGGTTTGCTTCCTTTTCTTTTTGCCTTGGTTTGTTTTTCCCTTTTGGCTTTGTTTGAACTATTTGAAAAACCCAAAAAGATTTTGCTTTGCTTGTTTTTCCTTTTGGTTCTTGTTTTAAAAAAATCGAAAACAACAAAAATATTTGTCGTTCTTCTTTGGTTTTGTGAGTTTGCTACAGGGTTCGCCAGTCCTCAGTGGAATATTGGTTTCATATTATTATTCAAGCCACACAAGTGAAGAGCAATAATGAGGATTAATGACAACTTGAGGCGTGGTAAGAGGCTGGTAACGAACTCTATTTGTTTTCATTTTTGTACATATACTCATCACTGTGGGCATGCTTAGTCCGTTCATGTAGGGTGTATGTTATCTTTGGATGCTTAGTAGTTCTTGCTTTCTTATGATTAGCTCCAGCTCGCTAATAGTTTGTAGCATGTTTTATGAATGTTTGTTGGCATTGCTCTATTCATAAATTGGTATGACACCGTGGTATCCTCCTCTGAATGTTTTATTTGAATTGACTTGGCACATGCTCATGCATGCATATGACTGTAATAATCAGTTAAGCCTCGATGAATTATTTTGCCTTGAGGATCTTGAATCACTTTCATGCCATGAGTAGTCATGTTTTGTTGCAAGCATGATAATGACAGCTATTGCTCTCTCGTTTGTCGTTCCCTTACTATTGCTAGCCTTCACTTTCACTGAGTGTTTTACTCATGTTTCCAACTCCCTTAAACCAATTATTGCCAAAGTGTCCACCGTACCTACCTATTAGCATCATTTGCTACTTCCGTGCATATTCAATATGCCTTATTTTCTTCCGAATAAAATGTTTGCTTGTTATGAGAAAGTTAGTTAGTAAAGCTCTCACGAACTTGATGGCACACTTTATTTTCTTGCACTTAATAAACCTGAACCATTGCGTCCTTTTTTTTGCGTATATGCTTGCGCTTTATAAGTTGAAGTTAGCAGAACCATGTTTCATGGGGAACATTTTCAACATTTCGGTGGTACTTAGTACCTTGTTGATATCATGTTCTTTTACTTATGGATCCCGACGGTGTGAAATAAAAGTGGAACTTGTAAGATCATGGAGTTTGTATGTATGTTAGAGAAACGCCTGGGCCGCTAGCCTAAGCCATGCCTAATCATGGTGGAAACTTGCAGCATAATCGTAATGAGCATTCTATGAAGCATCCTTAATAAAAATCTATGCACATAGTAAATAAAAAGATCGCTGAGATGCTCATTGTCTGCTTGCCTTGTTATTTTGATTATGGGACAGCTCCCATGTCATGTGCAAGGGGTATTCCGTTGGTGGTTCTCCATGATACGTATATACTTACAATGACAAGAGCTTACTTGTGACTGAAGTTGAGTAGCATGAGGACCGGTCTTCGTAAGTAAGGGGCATGAGGCTTCGATTTATAACTTGTCAAGCATATCCTCTTAGTTGTGTCACTTTAACCTTAACCATTTAAAGATGCTTATGATAGGGGCAATGAGAGCTCAAAGCTAACGAGTACCATACTTTCGGCATTTGGAAGCCTTTCAAATTATTTAAAATCTTTTACTTGTTGAGTCTCTACACTTTCTCCGAGCACTTTCTTGAGAGCATAGTTGTCATTCTTTGTGCTTGTCCCATTACTTGATTATTTGTGTTATGACTTTGATGCTTGTATCCTTGATATCTTTACTTCTAGTCATCACTTGAACTTCAGAGGTGCCTTGATGCTCATAATCAAAGGCAAGCGAGATACCACTCCATCATACCTTTTTATGAGCATTGTAATGTTGATTATGTTTATACTTCATGCTACTTATTATTTTTGAGTTGGAATCTCTTCATAGCTTGCAATGCCTATTAAGTAAACTTAGTTGCATACTCTTTATTATGAACTGTCTATGTACTGATCACATTGCTGAGAATATTTACATCATATGAAGCAAATGTGTTCGTGAAAGTTCTTTTATCGCACTCAGTTTTCAACTGAATTGCTTGAGGACAAGCAATAAGCTAAGCTTGGGGGGAGTTGATACGTCCAAAACGTATCTACTTTCCCGAACACTTTTGCTATTGTTTCTCCTCTAAACTTGTGTGATTTGGATGCAACTAACGCGGACTGACGCTGTTTTCAGCAGAATTGCCTTGGTGTCTACTTTTTGTGCAGAAAATCAACTATCAGGAAAAATCCCGAAAAATATGCCAAAAATCCTATTTCACCTGAAGACTCCAGGAGCCAGAATACGAGACGGAGAAGAGCCAGGGGGTGGCCACACCACCTGGTGGCGCGGGCCAAGCCAGGCCGCGCCAGCGGGTGGTGTGGGCCCCCCAGGCACCCCCTCGGTCTCCCTCTTCTCCTATAAGAAGCCTTCTGACCTAAAAACTTCAGGGGGGTCGACGTTTTTCTAGAAGGAGTTCCGCTCCGCCGCCACCACCAGATTCCACGAAACAGCACCAGAAACTCTATTCTGGCATCCTGCCAGGACGGGGAATTGGAGAAGATCATCGCCATCATCGTCACCATCGGTTCTCCATCGACCATCCATGTTTCCCCCATTGTGTGAGTAATCCCCGTTGTAGGCTATGGGGATGGTAGGGATTAGATGAGATCGTTCATGTAATGGCATCAGATTGTTAGGGCATGGTGCATAGTATCTTTTATTAGTGCTTTAAGACTTTGTTGCGACTTGTTATGCTTAATGCTTGTCACTAGGGCCCTAGTGCCATGATTTCAGATCTGAACATGTTATTGATTCACTATGATAGTATTGTTTATGGCCTTATCTGCAAGTTGTATACACACGTTGTTGTCCGGAACCAATGGCCCCGAAGTGACAAAAATCGGGATAACCGGAGGGAATTGCTTTGATGTGAGAATCACATGTGTTCACAGAGTGTTAATGCTTTGCTCCGGTGCTCTATTAAAATGAGCACTTTAATTGCCAGTAGTTCTCTTGATGCCCCGCTGCAAACGGGCTGGTAGGACAAAAGATGTTGTGCAAGTTCTCATTGCGAGCACGTATGACTATATATGAAACGCATGCCTAGGATTATCTAGTACTTGGATGCTTTATCGTATTTATCTGCAATTGCCATATGTTCTGATTGCTATGTGAATTGCCTTGTCCATGCAACGCCCGTCCATTCGTACATATGCCTACCGCACTCGAATCTTACTGTTTACTGCTATTGTTACTGCTGTCTTTACTCTACTACTGCTACTTTACTATTCCTACTACAAAACTGTTGCTACTGATAAACTGCTGTGAGCAAGATTGTTTCCAAGTGCAGCTGAATTGACAACTCAGTTGTTAAGACTTATAAATATTCTTTGGCTCCCCTTGTGTCGAATCAATAAATTGGGTTTCACTTCCCTCGAAAATACTGCGATACACCCCCTATATTTATGGGTCATCACTCGCAGGTGCAAATGCACCTATTATGAGAAAACATATTTCAAAATGTCAAAAAATTCAATAGCATTAAAATAATTTCAAAATTTCTAATGGTCCAAAAATTATTTTTGATGACAGATTATCAATCCTTGAATTTTTTGATCTCAAAACATATATTACATGTTAGTTTTGGAATTGGCATTAAAAAGATATGATATATTGCAAAGATATTCATTTTATAAAAGAAATTTTTTCTGGAATTTCTACAAGCAAATAAAGCATGCGAGACTTTTTACACATAAACTGACCCATCACAGAGACTGCCATGTGGGGCCGGGACTGCTGACTAGACATAAGGTGCTGACTTGGCAAGGGCGTGGGTTGAGGAGAATAAACCTACAGGGGCCTTTTTACAAAACCAACATGATCACGTCTCACGACCTGAATCGTGGCTGAATCGATCTGTGAAAAACAGCTAGCTGGTCCGATTTATGTCAGATGATTTTGAGCAGCTCGGTGCGCCCTTTTGCAAATGATTTGAAGCTGCGCATAGAGGGAACAAAGTAGAAGGGGTATCCTCGAATAAGTATGATGTAGATAAACTGCACAAGATGGGGAAAATCGAGGAAAACATGGATGTAAACTGACGAACTGTCGACAGATTCTCCGTGAGTTTCTTCAATCTTGTGCGGATGATTTCGAGAGATCCGAAACTCCATTTTGACCGAGGTATGCGGCATTGGAAAGCGTGAACTACCAGCTACAAGATTATGGGTACCAATACGACTACGGAGGACCGTGCAGGGCGGCAAAATCCAAGAAGTCAAGGCCAACACACTGCGACATGCGCGTGCTTTATAGAGGATCTTTGGCCGACTTTGGAAGAAGATGCCGAAAGATTTAGAGGACTAAAACGAGCACAATTTGTTTCTGGGGCTAGCTGATAGACCCTAGATCACGTTGACGTGAAGTGCATTGCCGGAGGTGGATCGTGGAGGCCGGAAATCTATGAATAACAGAGGTACTGCAGAAAGGCGTGGCTGCTGTTGCTATTGCGTGCAGATGCGCGCGCGGCAGGGACATGCACGTGCGGCCTGCAGTGCAGATGCGCCAGACTCCGGTGACAACGATGAACACAAGTAAGCTTCCAAGCGAAAAAAGGGGGAGGAGCAGAGGTCGCTCACCCTCGTGCCCACATGAGGAAATTGCACAGAGCAATTGTTGCATAGATCAGTGACTCTACTTCTTTGTCGCACAGACCAGCAACTTTAGGTGTAATTGGTTGCAATCACTTCTAATGGCTAGACCACACAATTAAACAAAACCTGATAGCCACGTTGCCCTCATACCTGGCAACCAGCGTGGACCTTGGTTAGGGCGGCGAAGCGGCACCCGATCTGCCCCGCTTCATAGGTAAAATTTATTAGTCTAGTTCAAAAAAATTCATCAAAAATTTTCTAGTTTAAACTAAAATTTTCTTTCACGGGCTCTTGCGGGTTGCCACTTCGTAATCCTAACCTTGTTTGTGTACCGCATAATCTTGCCAACCTTGGTTGTGGACCGTCTGCCTCATCACCACCATCATCTCCTCCGGCAGGTCGCATTAGTCCGCTGCAGTCTCTGAGACCCAACGAGTCGTCGTCGCCCGCGAAGAGCGGAAATAGACTGGGACAGGCCGCTCCCATCCAAGAACAGCTAGACCCCTTGAAGTTGCTCCCGTTTCCGGCCAGACAGCTCCACCATGCGGCGGTAGAACGATGTGTAGTTGTCGTCGCCATCGCTCGGAGGCTCGTCCTTCGGTGGGCGACTGCAGCCCTACCAGCGCTGGCGCTCCGCGGTTGAGGCAGGACTGACGGTGCGAACTCGAGGGTCATTGGCGGCACGTCACTGTAGGAGGCCCGCTCGGCCATCTTCAGCCCGGGGAAGTCCTAAAGGGTCGTTAGGCAGAGTCACACGTCAGCAACCTGGTGCTCGACGGTGGCTTGGCCGGGATTGGGAGGTGGGGGGAGGTGCTCGGGTGTGCTTACGACAGCGGTGAAGAAGGGGTATATATGACCGAGAAATGGCGGGAGGGGTGTAGAAGGTGCGAGAAGAAGACGAGTGATGGCGCACAATTACGCCGCCGCTTCGACGCGACGCGTCGTCCTCCACTCACTGAGAGCTGACCCACGATAGGCTTTAACATGGCGAGAGAGACGAGGAAGCAGGCGACGAAAGGTGCTCTCTCGCTGCCAGGACGGGGCCGCCAAGGTTCGCTCCATTTTTTCTTCTTATGGCGCTCCAACACGCTGGGTTCGGCTTGAGTTCGCCGGAATAATATTCAGTCCAATCCGGCAGAAAACGGCATGTGCGACTGGTAATTTTTTTGTCATCCGACGCTAAGAAATGCCTAATGGAAAGCCTCTCAGACTCAAGGGACTGGCTGGAGATGCTCTCAGATGGGCCTCGGGCTGCCTGTTAAATGGTTATTAGAAGCCCGAGAGGTAATAATAAAATGTTATTATCTTATTTAAGGTTTATGATTGATGTTTATTTCTCATTATATAATTGTATTAATAGAAAATTTTAATATATGTGTGGTTAATAAACAAATCAAATTTTCTAGTAGTGCCGCTCACATATACTAGCTCGTTGATTAATAGATAATCAAGGTTTCCTGATCATGAACATTGGATGTTATTAATAACGGTATCATATCATTAGAAGAATGATATAGATTTAGCAATATAATATAGTTATTAAGTTTACATTGCTACATCAAACACATTCGAAGTATTTCTAATCCTTAGTCCATGAGATCATGTCAATCATTAACACCGAAAGAATGCCTTGATAATATCAAACGTTACACCATAACAGGGTAACTATAAAGGTGGGTTCAGATATTCCAAAAGTGTTATGTAGAGGCTCATGGATTAAGAGTGGTTTTGTCCGTCCTAATGACGAAGAGATATAATCTAGACCCTCTCGGTGATATCACATCAACACCGCTTGCAAGCATGTGACTAGGTCATAGGGATGTTGTATCACAGAACGAGTAAAGAGTACTTGTCTAGAACAAGATCAAACTAGGGTATGGTTGATACCTGTACTCGGATCTCGGATAAGTAAAGTATCGCGAGACAAAAGGAATTGGATACAACATTGATGGTTCATGCCATCACAAGATTCATCGTTTAATGTGCAGGAGTCAGTGGCATCTCCAGGTCCCGCTTTTGATTAATGATAAGAGAGGTGTATCTATCATGTCTGTATTATTCGTGAACTGTAGGGTGGCACACTTAAGGTTCTCCGACACTAAGTGGTAGACAAAGCATATCTGAGAATAAAATTGTTAGAGCTCAAATTGTTTCGATGATCACCGGAATTGTTTTGGGTCAAATCACTAAAAATGGTTTTAGGTGTAAGATTGATACAATGCAAGGGGTTTTATGTGAATGTTTGTTAATTAAAGTAATTAACAAAGTTCTGAATAAAATAAGTAAAATAGTTTTATTTAAAGAGAAAAATGCATTTATGATAATGGGTAATAAATGCATGTGAGTGGAAGGAGAGTTTATGTGAGTGGAAGTGCACTCACATGAATGAGGGAAGAGGTGGGGGCACTTCCATGGGCGGCGCCATGCCTCCCTTGGGTTTCCCCCTCCCCTATAAAGGGCACCCTCCTCCTCCTCTCTAGATGCACCAGCTCCTCGTGAAGGTTCTCTTCCCCCTCTAGCATTTCCCCCATGGTCTCGGATTAGCGAGGAACATGTTCTATTGATTTCTCGGAGAAAGATTTATCTAGTCCTTTTGCTGCTCTTCTAGAGCTGAGGCGAGAAGGTTGGCGGGAGCTAGATGTGCAACCGAGTACGGATACGCTACTGGGTTGCGGCGTTCTTGAACATGATCTTGAGATCGGCAAGTGATCGACTACATCACCAAAAGAATTAGTTTCTGTAAAAGCTTTTCGATCTTCGAGGGTAAGTTATTTCCGATACCCTCATGCTCGTTACTAGCATCTACTAGATTAGATCTTGGCGCAATAGGAGTTCTTATCGTAGGAATTTTTTGTTTTCTATGTTGCGAACCCTTCAGTGGTTCCAGAGCCATATCTATGCTTAGATGTTTTGTATGAGTAGAACACATATGGTTGTGGGCGTTGATGATCATGTTATTGCAACTTTTTTTGTATATTGGATCTTAGTAGCATAGTGGGATGAAGCGGTCGGACTAACATTACATGTCCTCGTACTTAAGACTTGTTCCACGCTTGACATGCAACTCGTATTGCATAAGTGGCTAGCGGGTGTGTGTCTCTCCTACTATTGTTAAGATTTGATTTACAACGGGATGTTAATAATTTTTATCACCATTGTGCTTTTGAAGTTTGTAGGATGAAAGATTCTTCTTAAAACCAAAGCCACATAAAATATGCAAAAGAAATTAAAGGCGTCTAACTTGTTTTTTAGGGCATGTGATGTGATATGGTCATATGTTACAAATTTGTATGCAATTTTATCATTTAAAAGTTATGACAACCGGTTGGAGCCATATGGTTGTTTTATTATTTTAAAGGTCTTCGTGCCAGAAAAGGAAATTCCATGTAATTTGAATTTGTGGAGAACAACCTAGGTGGTGGCATCATGGACCTTGAAGCCACGCCGGCTAAATGATGGTGATCATACCATGGAGCACAAGATGGAGATCGAAGTGGACCAGATCATATCACATTATATATGCATGTGTTGTTTATCCCTTTTATGTATCTTATTTATGCTTATGTCTAGCTTAGAACTTGGCGGTAGCATTATAAGATGATCCCTCTCACTAAAATATCAAGGTAACATGTGTTCTTCCTTTAGTATGCACCGTTAAGAAAGTTCGTCGTTTTGAAGCATCACGTGATGATCGGGTGTGATATAATCTATGTTCACATACAACGGGTGTAAGACAGATTTACACACGCGATTACTAAGGTTCTACTTAGCGATCCTAGCATGTACAAACATGTCCTCGGAATACGAGCCGAAAGGTAAAGCACGAGTCATATGAATGATATGATGAACATGTTGATGTTCGCCTTTGAAGCTACATCATCTCACGTGATGATCGGTTATGGTGTAATGAATTTTGTTTGTGTAATCACCAAAACAACTAGAGGGATGTTATTTTTGAGTGGGAGTTCTAGTAGTAACTTTGAATTAGTTTGAACTCAATCTTTCATAAACTTAGTCTAAATAATCTTTGCAAATATGTTGTAGATCATGGCACCACCTCCTTTCAATTTATGTATTCATGGAGAAGGAGAAACTTAGCACCAATGGTAGCAACTTTACCGACTGGGCCGTTAATCTGAGGATTCTCCTCTTGGATGCTCAAAGGCGCTATGTGCTAGATGCACCTCTAGGACCCCCTCCTGCTGAAGATGCTACTGATGATGGGGAAAATGTGTTTCTCACTCGTCAGGAGGATCACCACTTAGTTCGTTGCAGTCGTTGCGGTATACTAATTGGGCTTGAGCCTGAGCTTCGAAAGCGTTTCGAACTCAGCAATGCCTATGATACAATGGTTGAATTGAGAATGATATTCGATAACCATGTTGTCGTAGAGAGTTATGAAGCTTTAGAAAAGTTCTTTAGCTACATGATGGAAGAGAACAACTCCGTTAGCGAGCACACACTCAAAATGTCTGGGTATGCCAATAAACTCGTAGCTCTGGGAATAGTGATTCGAAATGAGCTAGGAATTCATAGGGTTCTCCAATCACAACCACCAAGTTACAAGAACTTTGTGATGAACTATAATATGCAAGGCATGAATAAGTCACGACATGAGCTTCTTTCCATGCTAAAAACTAATGAAGTGGGGATAAAAAAGGAGCATCAAGTGTTGATGGTTAGTAAGAACACTAGTTTCAAGAAAGGCAAGAAGAAGGGTAACTTCAAGAAGGGTGACAAGTCTGTTGACGCACCCGAGAAGAAGACCAAGAATGTCCTGAAGCCTGTGACTGAGTGCTTCTACTGCAAGAACACGGGGCACTAGAAGCGTAACTGTCCCAAGTATCTGGCTGATAAGGAAGCCGGCAAGGTGAAAAAAGGTATATGCGATATACATATTATTGATGTGTACCTTACTAGTACTCGCAGTAGCACCTAGGTATTCGATACTGGTTCAGTTGCTAATATATGTAACTCGAAATAGGGCTGCAGAACGAGCATCAACTAGCCAACGATGAAGTGACAATGCATGTCGGCATCAAATATTGATGTGATCGATGTTGGAACGCTGCCAATTCAATTACTATCGGGATTAGTCATGAACTTCAATAATTGTTATCTTGTGCCTGTCATTATTTCCGGATCATGTTTATTGCAAGACAGTTATTTATTTAAATTCAAGAACAATGCACTAGAAGAATCTGGATGATTCATGACGTTTTATTCATGAAACGCCGTAAAAACGTCATAGATGCGCGACGTCCTAGGCAATTTCGTCGCAACACACTCGAAGGGACTCCAGCCCAGGTATCCATGACGTTCCAGGTTTTCATCGACAAAAATTCGTCACGGATTTCGTCCGAGGCTCTGAAGCCCAGTTCGGCATTTCATCCCGCATAAAATCGTCACAGAATTCGTCAAGGGCCTTTGGTTGACTGTGTTTTTTCGACAACCGGGCCCATCCGTGCCTGCACCCCACTTGTCAGCTCGGTTTGAACAGTAGGGTCTAACGGGTTGTTCTAAGAGTTTTTAGCCAGGCCCCGCTGTCAGTCCATCTGGTATAAATTAGATGGCATAAAAATAGAGTATCCTAATGTCGTGGTGGTGTCACGGTAGATGCCATGTATAGGCAGAAGATGGGGACTAATATGCGCTAGGGGAATCCAGGGAGGGATAGCGAAGTGATTCTCCACACCAAAACTCTTATCGATTTTCTTCCAAGATTACAAGCGCTCCTAGAGCTGTATTGGCGAGAGGAGGAAGAAGAAGCTCTCTAACTCTCACCCACAGACTTCACCTCAAACTCTAGACCTTAACAGAACTGTCCAGAGAATCAAAATCCAACCCCCTCTACTGAAGCCCTAGCCCCCCTTTTATAGGGGAGTCTCGGTTTCAATCTAGGGCATACGTGGAGGCATATTCCTAAGAATATGCCCCCTCCCAAAGTGGCTCGAATAAATTCTTTTCCTTAGTCGTTTTTCATGTGTTACGCAATTCCAAACTTGTTCTCTTGCTTGCCATGAAGCCAATTCTTGTTGGACAGCAGCAAGTCGAAGAGTTGGGTTTTTGGTGCTCACACACTACTAATCCGAGCTAAGTAGAATAACCTATTCCAGCCGATGCACAAATAACAAAAGACAACAAATATTATTAAGGCAGTCCCCGAGTTACTGCTCGAGGTGCCAACATTTTATTGATAAACTCATTGCCGACGTACATACCGACATATGAGATAACCCGGATACATACACTTCTTCGCTAAGTGTAGAAAGGACGAAGGAGAGCTACATTCCATGGACGTTTAGATTCCTCACCGGACCTGTCCGCCTTGTTCTTTTCCTGTGGCTTTGCATCTATAAGATAATAAGAATCATTGTGCAATGCTTTGCTCACGATGAATGGCCCTTCCCATGGGGGGGATAGTTTATACATTCCAGTAGTACGCTGTACCAACCGGAGCACCAGATCGCCTTCCCGGAAGACCCGGGGGCACACTTTCCGGCTATGATAGCGTCGGAGATTTTGCTGATATATGGCGGATCTGGACAGTGCCAGTTCTCTCGCTTCTTCCAGCAGATCAACATCATTTTACCAGGCTTCTTGCACTTTGGCTTATGTGTATTGGGTGACTCTAGGCGAATCATGCTCTATGTCGGCTGGTAATACAGCTTCTGCCCCATATACCAGAAAAAATGGCGTATAGCCTGTTGATCGATTCGGAGTTGTTCTTAAACTCCACAGTACCGCCGGTAGTTCTTCTATCCAGCACCCCGCTGATCTTTGCAGCGGCTCAATGAGCCGGGGTTTTATCCCGGATAATACTAATCCATTGGATCTTTCCACTTGCTCGTTCGATGCGGGGTGGGCTACCGAAGCTACGTCAAGTCGGATCCTCTTATCCCGGCAAAAACGAGCAAATGCTCCTTCCGCAAAATTCGTGCCATTATTAGTTATGATACTGTGTGGATAACCGTACCTCAAGATGATATCTTTGAGGAAAGTTACGGCCGTAGATCCATCACATTTTCTTATAGGCTTTACCTCGATCCACTTCGTAAACTTGTCCACCATCACCAAAATGTGAGTCATGTTTCCTCTTGCTGGTTTGAACGGGCCCACCATATCCAGGCACCATACGGCAAATGGCCAAGTGATTGGGATGGTCTTGAGTTCCGACATTGGCATATGCGTCTTTGTGGCATACCTCTGACAACCATTACATTTTCTCACCAGATCTTCTGCTTGCTCTAAGGCGTTTGGCCAGTAGAATCCGTGTCGGAAAGCTTTTGCTACCAAGGCTCGGGATGAGGTGTGATGCCCGCATTCCCCCTGATGTATATCTCGGATGATTTCAAGCCCTTCGTCCGGGTCAACACATCGCTGGAGGACATTGGTCACACTTCTTTTGTATAATTCGGAATTGATGATCGTGTAAGACTTTGCCCTCCTCTGTGTTTTCCTAGACAACACCTCCTCAGTGGGTAACGTTACATCTTTCAGGAATTGAAATATAGGCAGTGCCCAAGCCGGTATTTGCCGCACGGGGAACACGTCCTCGTCTATCTCCATATGATCCACCGGCATAACTTCAACCGGACTACGCTGAGCAGTCCCCGGGTTTTGCGAAGCAGTCCCCGGGTTTGCCGAAGCAGTCCCCGGGTTTGCCGAAGCAGTTCCCGTGTCAATGTCCATGGGCGCTGCTCCGGACTCTGTGTCCTCCGGGACGTAGATGGACTCGGATTCCGGGGATGGCCTGATGATGGCTTCTTGAGGTGCTCTAATGCTACACTCGATGGAATTACTTGTCTGGTTGACCCGAGCTTCGACAGCATGTCGGCAGCCTCATTTTCCACCCGGGGTGTGTGATGAAATTCGCATCCCTCAAAGTAACCAGAAATCTTCTGCACGTGGAATCTGTATAGTGCCATGTTTGGATCAAGAGCGTCCCATACTCCGAACACTTGCTGCACCACTAAATCCGAGTCGCCAAAGCATATAATCTGACGTATACCAATTTCCTTTGCTACCTTGAGCCCATGCACAAGTGCTTCATAGTCTGCGACATTATTTGATGCGGTGAAGTGGATCTGCAGCACGTATTTCAACTGGTCCTTCTTTGGCGACGTGAGTACGACTCCGGCACCTAGCCCGGTTTTGGTTTTTGATCCGTCAAAGTGCATCCGCCAATAGTTTGGATCTGGAAGTGGTGGTTCGTACTGTACCTCGGCCCAGTCCACGAAAAAGTCTGCCACAGCCTGAGACTTTATGGCTTCTCTCCGGTCATACTGCGGAGCGTAAGGAGCTAGCTCAATTGCCCATTTTGCAATTCTGCCGCTTGCATCCTTGTTACTCATTATCTCGGATATAGGGGCCTCACATATGACCCGGATGGGATGCTCTTCAAAGTAATGCTTCAATTTCTTGGCGGCCATGTACACGCCATACGCCACTTTTTGATAGTGTGGGTAGTTCTGCTTTGAGGTTGACAACACTTCACTCAAATAATACATTGGCCTTTGCACTGACTTTCCTTCCTCATCACGCTCCACCACTATCACTTCACTTACAACTCGGTTGGTTGCGGCTATATAGAGCAACATTGGCTCTTTTGATAGTGGGGAGGCTAGCACTGGCGCCGTGGCTAACATTTTCTTTAGGTGGGTAAATGCCTCATCCGCCTGCGGCGTCCAAATGAACTTATCCGACTTTTTCATGAGTTGATAGAGAGGCAATGCCTTTTCTCCTAACCGACATACAAACCGACTTAACGAGGCCAGGCAACCTGTAAACTTCTAGACATCGTTAAGACATTTCGGCAGCTCCATTCGTTCGATGGCTCGGATCTTGGTTGGATTAACTTTGATACCTCGGCTGGAAACCAGAAAGCCGAGCAATTTTCCAGCCGGGACACCGAAGGTGCATTTTTCCGGATTAAGTTTCATCCGGAACCTCCTTAGGTTTGCGAATGTTTGCCTCATATCGTCAAGGAGCGTTTTGCTTTCCTTGGTCTTGATAACCACATCATCCATGTATACCTGTACATTTCGACCTATTTGGTCATGCAAACATTTTTGCATACATCTCTGGTACGTTGCACCTGCATTACGTAAACCAAACGGCATAGTGCGATAGCAATAAGCCCCATACGGGGTAATAAATGCAGTCTTTATTTGATCATCCGGATTCAAAGGTATCTGGTGGAAACCGGAGTAAGCATCGATGAATGACAACAGTTCACATCCCGCAGTTGAGTCTATGACCTGATCTATTCTTGGCAGCGGGAATGGATCTTTCGGACACGCCTTGTTCAGGTTCGTGTAGTCGATACACATGTGCCAAACCACTGCCACGTTCGGATCATCTTTCTTCTTTTCCACCAGCACCGGATTAGACAGCCAATCCGGGTAAAGAACTTCCATGATAAATCCTGCAGCTAGCAACCGAGCTATCTCATCCCCAATGACTTTTCTCCTATCTTCGGTGAAGCGGCGGAGAGGTTGCTTCACTGGCTTAGCTCCGGGTCTCACATTTAAAGAGTGCTCGGCCAACTCCCTCGGAACACCTTGCAAGTCCTGTGTGGACCAGGCAAAAATGTCCCGATTCTCACGGAGGAAGCTGACGAGCTCACTTTCCTATTTATCACTTAGCCCGGCACCAATTGTTACGGTGCGCTCTGAGAACATGTCATCAATAGGAACCTTCTTGGTATCTTTCGTGGCCTGTAAGGAGACAGTTCCATGCGGGTTACTCAGCGCCGGCATACACTGTTGCGCGGACTGAGCCAATGCCGCCACCTCTTTGATCCGGCGCGACGCACACTCCATGGAATGTCGGAAGTCCCCAGCAATCGTAATTACTCCGTTTGGTCCGGGCAATTTCATTTTCAAATAGCTTATATGACAACTTGCCATGAACTTGTTCAGCGCTAGCCTTCCGAGCAATGCGTGATACGCACTTTCCAAGTTCACTACTTCGAACTCCAGATTTTCAGTTCGGCAATTGTCCCTCGTGCCGAACAAGACGTCGACCCGGACCTTTCCTATGGGCTCGCAAGAAATGCCAGGCACAATGCCATGGAAAGTTGTCCTCGTGGCTTGGAGCATGTTCTCTGAGATACCCAACTTGCGCATTGTGTCCGCGTACATGATGTTTATGCTACTGCCGTTGTCGATCAGTACCTTTGAGAATCTTACGTTAATGTTAGGCCCAATGAATGTAGGATCTAGCACCAACGCATACGAACCAGGGCTCGGCATGAGCTTGGGATGATCCCTAATGCTCCAAGTGATTTCCTGATCCGACCAAGGCATGTACCTCGTCACTGCCGGCATTACCGCATTCACCTCCATATGCCTACGCTGCAAGCTTTTTCTATCAATTTCTTCTGTGGTAAATACACAGTAGCTCTAGTGATGCTCCCTGTACTAGTTTCTCCCCTCATTTCCGGGGTGCCTCTGATCCGGCTGCTGCTGATTTTCTACTTGATGCACTGCATCCCTTCTTTCATTGTTATCATACCTCGGCGGAGGGGGAGGTAACATTAGCTGTTGCGTGTTCGCTCCGGAGAGCAATTGCTGCCGGGGTAATTCCTGCCGAGGTTGATCGTTCCGGGGTGCCTGAGCATTCCCCAAACCACCTTGCTCGATCTTGCGCATCCACTCGCATTGCCTCGTCGTATGACCCGCTGGGCTGTTTGGATTTGGCGTGTGAAACTTACACGGCTGATCCAACATTGACTCGTAAGTATACCTCGGACGGTCTTTCCTTTCTTGCCATTGCTTCTTTTGCTCCGGTGTCCAAGTTTTCTTCCCATCGTTCCTTGGGGTCCACTGACCTCCAGTTTTCTGGCGCTGACTACCCCCTGCTCCGGGTTGATCTTGACTCACGGCTGCTACTTGGTGCGAACCGTACCGATGGTCCGGTCGATCATCTCTCCTTTTCCCTCTGTAATCATTTCTCCGGGATGATCCGGATCCATCCCTCTGATAGTACTCATCGCTTGACTCGTTTGAGGCGAGCCTCGGTTGGGTCGGGTCTCCCAATGCATACGAATCTGCGATCCGGATCATCTCAGCCAACGTTGCCGGCATTTTCCGTTGCAACTTCATCCATAACTCGCTTCCATACTTGCACCCCTATGCAAACCATGTTATGGCCTGTGATTCTATCACGCCCTCACATGAATTTCTCACGGTAGACCACCGGGTCAAGAACTCCCGGTCCGTCTCGTTGGGTCACTGTTTGCACATGGCTAGGGTCTGCGGCCTATTTGGCCTTTGATACGTACTCGAAAAATTGCCGATGAACATTTCCTCGAAATCAATCCAACAGTTGATGCTTCTTGGTGGCAAATTGGTCAACCACACCCTTGCCGGGCCTTCCAACATCTGGGGTACATATCGTACAGCCCATCTCAGGTTGCCTGTGGCAATTTTTACAGCGGTAGCGTAGTTTATCAGCCAATCCTCTGGCTTGGTACTACCATCATAGGTCTTGGTCCCCCTGGGCAATTGAAAGTTCGGGACTGGTGGCTCTTTCATGATCCGGGGTCAAAAACATGCTGGACCCGGTGAACCCTGACATTCTATCTGTTCCGACCTATATAGTCGATCCATTTTCAACCTTGCATCGTCCGGCATCAAATCCCTGCTTCCCAGTCTCGAACCTATCACATGATAGTCCGGTCTTGGATATCCCGCATTTGCCATCTCCGAATCACCGTTGTTATACCGGTTTTGTTCCTGCGGCGCACCTTTCTGTTGCATACCTCGACCGGCACTGTGCTCTTGCCTCGGCATGTTCTGCTGCTGCGGTTGTCTTGCCCCTGCTGAGTTTTGCTGCCCGGCATTGCCGTTGACAACGTTCCTCCGACCGGCATTGCCTTGGTCACGGTTACCTCAGCCAGCTTCGCCTCGGCTCACACTCCGTCGATCATCATTTTTCTGCGCTTCTTTTTCTTTCCCCGCCTTTGTCGGGGCATACGGGACAATCTGTTTGTTCCGTCTGGCCGAGGTTACCACCTCCTCTCTCCTTGGATCGCCATGAGGGGACAACGCAGCTCCAGCGGATTTCTCCCGGTTATCCATCGCCGAATGGACAATCTTGGAGGCCCCAGCTCTCTCCGGGTTCGCCCTGAGCAGTTCCTCGTTTTGCCTGTTCGCAATCCAAACCAGCTCGTTAACCCGGTTTTGCTGCCTTTGCTGGGCTTCACCCGTCAGTCCCTCTAACTCGGATGCAGCTGCATCCGCCGCTCTGAGGTTCTTGGCCGGTGTACTATACCTCGGCAGCCCCACAGAAAGACAGTTCTCTGATTCCTCGATTTCGACATCACCTTCTCTGTTCATCTCGCTCATGAGATTCCTCCCTTTAACTTTTACAGCATCAACTTTGTTTGCCTTCGCGTACTCACGCAGCGTCATGTTCAACAACCGCTGGGCCGCGGCTATTTTCTTTGCGCCCTCTAGTATTTTCTGCCGAGTTTCTTCCAGCTCGGCCTGTGCACGAGCCGGATCTACCGCTGCTACTATAGGGTTTGCCAAGCTATCTATTGCCTCTCTCAGCATGTTTTCCGGCCTCTCTAGCGGAGGACCCCTACCTTTCCTTGGTGCCTTGGGTGTCACCTCCGGATCTGGCGCCGGATCCTTGCTCGTAACCGCTCCCGGCGCTGTCATCATTACCTCCGCACGGTCCGGGGAACGAGCGGTACGTCCCTCGCGAGCCACAGTGAGGGGTGGTTCGCCTGCTTTGACAACGTGGCGCGGATGAACGCCTGACACGTCCACCGCGACGTAGACCTTGTGTGCGCCGAGCTTGAGGAAGACGCCGTTGCGCGGGAGAGGGCGCGTGCCGAAGCAGCCTGCGTTGTCGCTGACGAAGTCCCGCGCTTCAAAGCGCTGGACGAGCCGGGAGACGATGCGCTCTCCAGTGACGATGAAGTTTCCCGTCCAGATCTTGACCCCTGCTAGCGCCGCTAGCCCCACGGTGGGCGCCAACTGTCGTGGTGGTGTCACGGCAGATGCCATGTATAGGCAGAAGATGGGGACTAATATGCGCTAGGGGAATCCAGAGAGGGATAGCGAAGTGATTCTCCACACCAAAACTCTTATCGATTTTCTTCCAAGATTACAAGCGCTCCTAGAGCTGTATTGGCGAGAGGAGGAAGAAGAAGCTCTCTAACTCTCACCCACAGACTTCACCTCAAACTCTAGACCTTAACAGAACTGTCCAGAGAATCAAAATCCAACCCCCTCTACTGAAGCCCTAGCCCCCCTTTTATAGGGGAGGCTCGGTTTCAATCTAGGGCATACGTGGAGGCATATTCCTAAGAATATGCCCCCTCCCAAAGTGGCAAACCGACCGGGGTGCTTTTTCCCCCTCGTCAGCTACGCTTTAGCTACGTGAGCCACGCCCCACCCCTCGTCAGCTACGCTTTAGCTCGTCAGCTGACACGGGCGTCGTCACGCTTGTCGGCCACGCCCCGGTGGTCCAGTCCTTGCTCGCTTCGCTCAGGCAGTGCGTACCGGGGTTCCTTTTGACCAGCGAGATTCCTTCCTTCTCCTAGAAGGTTACTGCGACCCGGACGATGGTTCATCCGGCCACACCCTTTTCCTGCATACAAGTTAGACATATGCTTCCGACTCACCGCTTAAGTCGGATTAGGGCTTGTTAGGTGAACGCCCCTAGGTCCGGATTACCCCGTGACTCGGCCTGCCCTGAGGTGACCCGGCCAGTACTCGCTTTGACCCGGCCGGACCTCGGCTAACCCGGCCTTTCATACCACGGCGTGACCCTACCCGGGGGTATCCCCCCAACACCTAACCAAGGTTCGAACTCGTGAGCACACTCGTTAGTTGAAGGTTCAGAACCACTGGACCAACGGACTCTATTCCTCACAGATCTACTACTTTTCCATTCTTATAAGCATGTCCTAAATCAGCCGTCCTTCAACAAATAAACTGATGTTTTGACTAACAGTCGCAAGAGCTGGACAAGACAACTACATTTCAAACATAGCACTACTTCATATTTCTTATACACATGTTCTCAATCACACGAAGAAGCAAAATATGAAAGTACAGGAAATTATAGAAACAATCAACGCGACACATATCAACATGGAGATAGCACACAATCTTACAAATATATTGAGAACATGGTTGACATACAGTTCCAAACCAACTAGACAACCATATTCACAAAGAGTTCCAAACCAAGTACACAACCTACAAGTTCAAATTTAGTTCTAAACCGACTACAAGTTCACATGAAGCCAACCCGCATAACTAGGTACTTTGTGCCCTCATTTCAGGCGACCTACATGACACGTGAAGCTAGATATGAGCTCCTCAAAGAAGGTCAAGACGAACAAATCCCCTTTTTTGATTCGAGTAGCCTCGACAACCTTTGACCAGTTGCTTGTCATTTGGGCAACATCATTCCTGCCTTGGATGAACTGAACATGCTTATGTCCTACATGATCTACGACTATGACAGGAATCTCCAACATCAGATACCTGTTGAGGTGGGCATTGTTGTACCTAGCTGAAAAGTACTGGATGTGAAGAATAAAGTTAGTTGCTGAAGTATAGTTCAATGTGCATAAGTAGATTTAGGTCTCGTTTGGTTCAAAGGATTTGTAAAACACAGGGATAGGAAAAGTGCAGGAATAGAATGGCATGACACTAAGCATCCTATAGGAATGAAAAATGCAGGAATCGGTAAGATAAGCTGTTTGATTACACCGTAGGAAAAATGGAGGAAATTTTATAGGGTTTAGGTATATGTCATAGTTGTCATAAACACGTAGGAATCTTTCCCAGAGGTCTCACCTCTTGTTAGAAATCCTATAGGATTGTAGTGTAGGAAAGTTATGCATAGGAATTTTGTAGGATTTATTCCTTTAAAACACACATGCCCTTAAAGAGTCAAATCTTAGAAGTTTACTATATTGGCCTTCCTAGGGATGACATTTGACTTTTTCATCTTGCACACATAGTGCGGTATAGGTGGCTTGTGTCCTAAAATTGCTCTGAGATACACAGCTTGGTTTGAAGTCAATTCCATGTTGTTTCCAAACACAAACTAATCGTCGAAGTCCTCCCGCCCTTCATCTATGGACCTAGAAAGAATATACTAGAAAGTAATCTGTAGCGATATAAGAATGACTGTAACTTTAAGCCAATGTCAATGACTCTAACCTCTAGTAAGGTCCCTCGGTTTCTCAGCTTTCTTGGCTACGGGTTGCTTCACCTCGTCATAAGATGGAACATTGTGCCGGAGCTTGCAATTTCTCGACACCATCGCCATGATGTTTTGCGCAATAACTTCCAAATTTTCGGGGTTCAACACCATGTGGTACATCTAAAGATCATTAAGAAGTCTGAGGACGACTATTACTATGATAGAACGAGGATATGATGTGTATAGTTTGTGCTAGTAGGAACAATTTTAGAACCTGCGCATGTATCTCCCTAGCCTTAATGCCGTAGAACCTACAATCCTCACAGTTCATCCTACCTGCCCCAGAGAGTAAATACAAGAATTAAATTAGAGGCACAAGCATCAAGTGACTAAAACAAGTGTAATGGCCTAGATCGAGTGTTGACCTAGGGCCTATACCTAGATCGTGTGTTTACCTAGGTCCTAGACCTAGATCAAGTGCTTACTTGGGGCCTAGACCTAGATCGAGTGCTTACCTAGGGCCTATACTTGTCGCCGGTGACCTAGAGCACAGATGCAGTGACCTAGTTCGATCACATCATTACTGATGTGCGTCGCCGGTGATCAAACACAGACACGCAGTAGTAGAGATGTGTGGACATAGTTCGAGGAGCCTTACCTGTGAGCCTGCAGCCGTCGCTGCCACCATCGTTGCTGGGGAAGGGAGGGGATTTGGTGGTCGCTGGGGAAGGGAGGGGATTTGGGTCGCTAGGCAGAGCGAATGTGTGCGAAGTGGTAGGGACTAGGGAGGGTTAAGCGAGCAGCAGCTTGACGAGTGGGTCTCACACGGTGTCGGATTTTGTTACTATCTTATTCAGGAAAGGTTAAAATCATCTACATTTACAATGTTCTTCAGTTATAAGGATGTAGTTTGTAATAAATCCCACATAATCACACACACTCCAGTGGGTGTGGTGCTGCAATTTCTGTCACACTGGTTCACCATCCCCATGTGGGAGTTGCATATTCTAGGGGCTCTTTGGGCTTTCTCACCACCATGGTTGTTTGACACACATGGAGTCTCTAGATATCAATGCATGTGTTATATATTCTCAAAACCACACCTTGATGATCCACATGACCACACACTGTAGTTGGGTGTGGTGATGCAACTCCTCCTGTCACACTGGTTCACCATCCCCATGTAGGAGTTGCATATTCCAGGGGCTCTTTGGGATTTTTGACCACCATGGTTTGACCCACATGGAGTCTCTAGAGATCAATGCATGTGTTATTCTCAAAACCACACCTTGATGATCCACATGACCACACACACTCTAGTGGGTGTGATGATGCAACTTTTGTCACACTGGTTCACCATTCCCATGTGGCAGTTGCATATTCTAGGGGCTCTTTGGGCTTTCTGACCACCATGGTTGTTTGACACACATGGAGTCTCTAGAGATTAATGCATGTGTTATTCTAAAAACCACACCTTGATGATCCACATGACCACACACACTCTAGTGGGTGTCGGTGATGCAACTTCTATCACACTGGTTCACCATCCCCATGTGCCAGTTGCATATTCCAGGGGCTCTTTGGGCTTTCTGACCACCATGGCTGTTTGACACACATGGAGTCTCTAGAGATCAATGCATGTGTTTAAGCTAGAAACCATACATTTATGATCCACATGACCACACACACACTCAAGTGGGTGTGGTGATACAACTTCTGTCACACTGGTTCACCATACCCATGTAGCAGTTGCATATTCCAGGGACTCTTTGGGATTTCTTGTCACCATAGTTTGACACACATGGAGTCTCTAAAGATCAATGCATTTGTTATATATTCTCAAAACCACACCTTGATGATCCACATGACCACACACACTCCAGTTGGGTGTGGTGATGCAACTCCTTCTATCACACTGGTTCACCATCCCCATGTAGGAGTTGCATATTCCAGGGGCTCTTTGGGATCTGACCACCATGGTTTGACACACATGGAGTCTCTAGAGATGAATGCATGTGTTATTCTCAAAACCACACCTTGATGATCCACTTGACCACACACACTCCAGTGGGTGTGGTGATGCAACTTCTGTCACACTGTTCACCATCCCCATGTGGCAGTTACATTCCAAGGGCTCTTTGGGATTTCTTACCACCATGGTTTGACTCACATGGAGTCTCTAGAGATCAATGCATGGGTTATATATTCTCAAAACCACACCTTTATGATCCACAATACCACACACACTCCAGTTGGGTGTGGTGATGCAACTACTTATGTCACACTAGTTCACCATCCCCATGTGGCAGTTACATATTCTAGGGGCTCTTTGGGATTTATGACCACCATGGTTGGACACAAATGGAGTCTCTAGATATCAATGCATGTGTTATCTCAAAACTACGCCTTGATGATCCACATGACCGCACACACTCCATTGGGTGTGGTGATGCAACTTCTGTCACACTGGTTCACCATCTCCATGTGGTAGTTCCATATTCTAGGGGCTATTTGGGCTCTATGACAACCATGGTTCAACACAAATAGAGTCTCTAGAGATAAATGCATGTGTTATTCTCAAAACCAAACCTTGATGATCCACATGACCACACACAATCTAGTGGGTGTGGTGATGCAACTTCTATCACACTGGTTCACTATTCCCATGTGGCAGTTGCATATTCCAGGGGCTCTTTGGGCTTTCTGACCACCATGGTTAGACACACATGGAGTCTCTAGATATCAATGCATGCGTTATTATCAAAACCACACCTTGATGATCCACATGACCACACACACTCCAGTGGGTGTGGTGATGCAACTTCTGTCACACTGGTTCACTATTCCCATGTGGCGGTTGCATTCCAAGGGCTCTTTAGGCTTTCTTACCACCATGGTTTGACACACATGGAGTCTCTAGATATCAATGCATGTGTTATTCTCAAAACCACACCTTGATGATCCACATGACCACACACACACACTGTGTGGTGATGCAACTTCTGTCACACTGGTTCACCATCCCCATGTGAGAGTTGCATTCCAAGGGCTATTTGGGCTTTCTTACCACTATGGTTTGACACGCATGGAGTCTCTAGAGATCAATGCATGTGCTATTCTCAAAACCACACCTTGATTATCCACATGACCACGCACACTTCAGTTGGGTGTGGTAATGCAACTTCTTCTATCACACCGGTTCACCATCTCCATGTGGCAGTTGCATATTCTAGGGGCTATTTGGGCTTTCTTACCACTATGGTTTGACACACATGGAGTCTGTAGAGATCAATGCATGTGCTATTCTCAAAACCACACCTTGATGATCCACATGACCACACACACACTCCAGTTTGTGTGTGATGCAACTTCTGTCACACTGGTTCACCATCCCCATGTGGCAGTTGCATTCCAAGAGATCTTTGGGCTCTGTTACCACCCTAGTTTTATGCACATGGAGTTTCTAGAGATCAATGCATGTGTTAAATAATCTCAAAAACACACCTTGATGATCCACATGAGCACACACACTCTAGTTGGGTGTGGTGATGCCACTGCTTCTGTCACACTAGTTCACCATCTCCATGTGGCAGTTGCATATTCTAGGGGCTTGGGCTTTCTGACCACCATGGTTTGACACAAATAGAGTCTCTAGAGATCAATGCATGTGTTATTCTCAAAACCACACCTTGATGATCCACATGACCACACACAATCCAGTCGGTGTGGTGATGCAACTTCTGTCACACTAGTTTACTATTCCCATGTGGCAGTTGCATATTCCAGGGGCTCTTTGGGCTTTCTGACCACCATGGTTTGACACACATGGAGTCTCTAGAGATCAATGCATGCTTTATTATCAAAACCACACCTTGATGATCCACATGACCACACACTCCAGTGGGTGTGGTGATGCAACTTTCGTCACACTAGTTCACTATTCCCATGTGGCAATTGCATTCCAAGGGATCTTTAGGCTTTCTTACCACCATGGTTTGACACACATGGAGTCTCTAGATATCAATGCATGTGTTATTCTCAAAACCACACCTTGATGATCCACATGACCACACACACACTCCAGTGTGTGTGGTGATGCAACTGTAGGGGTTCCACGCATGAAAACAATAAAATTTACACTACGCCCCTGAACCCCTGAAGCTGCCAGGACCTATCTATTATTAATACAGTAACGGGAGGGGCTTTTCGTGAACTTACCCTTGAAGACCGAAAAGCGTTGTCAACGCTCAGGAGAGCCTGGTTGATGTAGACGAGCCAAAGCCGACCTCAAGGTCGTGATGAAGTCCTTGCGCTCCTTCTGGCTCGACTTGAGTGCCTCAAGTGCGACACCTCGCGGGGAGTTACACACGTACGGTGCCTGACGATGACTCCCGCTTCCCCGATCCAGCAGCACTTGCGGAAGTAGAGCTCCCGGATCCGAATCCCGCAGCGCAACGGCGCTCCGCGGTGAAGATGTCTCTCACTCGCGCAGTCTAGACTTGGGACCACGGTCACGAGAGAGAGAGGGGAGAGAGAAAATATCAATTAGAGGTCCTCCCAAAAGTGGGGAGACCTTTATTGATTATTGGTGTATTTTTCTAGGCCAAATATCCCACTATATATAGGGGGGAGGTACTACCTCCCTCAAAGTCCCGGGGTGGGACTAAAGGAGAGGAGGGGTGGGGGAGGCGCCGCTGGCCACCCCCTCATGGGCCCCACATGGGGGGCTGGCCCAATAGGGCCGCCGTCCACCCCCTCATGGGCCCCACATGGGAGGCTGGCCCAATAGGGCCGCCGGCCACCCCCTTGGCCCCTTCCCCCTCTTGCCTTGCCCTAATGGGCCCTCTCCCCTCCGGGAATTGGCCCATCAAGCCTTTGACCGTTAAATTGATTTTTCTCTTTATTAAATAATTATGAATAAATGGTTAAATCAACATTTAACATTCATTCACAGATTATTCAACATCCGTGGCCATGGAACACCTTCCACCTCCACTCCGGACATCCTCCGGACTCATCGAAACCCTTCCGGTTTTCTCTCTTCTTTTCTTCGGTGATTCCACCGATCCTATAAACACTCTCTAAGCATCATCAAACCCTTAAGCGTGATACCCCACGGTTCGGGAACACTCCAGACATGGTCGGGACACTCCTGCACCAATGATCAATAGATGGACCTAGATGGCCATGTGACCCTTGTGTGTTCCACGAAGATCTTTCGTCGTTTGAACCGGGACAGTCATGTCTTATTCCCTTTGTCACTCGATACTTGCATTGCCCGAGATCTGATCAATGACATCACCATGTCGTGTTCAATCTCATTACTGAACAATGCTACTTGACTCGTTCCAACAAGTGATATCCCCGTGATCAAATCACACGCTGCGTAGCTATTGGATATAACTTCTCCGAGTGGGCCCTTGAGTATCTTCCCGTCACATGGACGAACAAATCCCGCTCTTGACATATATTGCCTCTACGGTTTCCTCCGAGTACCTGAACACACCTTTATAACCACCGTGTTACCAGATGGCGTTTGATGCTATCTAAGCACTCTCGGGAGACAGTGATTGATATAGCCTCACGGTCTAAGGAATAGTCTACGAGGATCCATTTCTAATCATCGTAACTTGAACTTTGTGACATGATCGGGTCACGATGTTTATGTTGGGTATTGGTTCATCATTTCATTCTTGGAATGAGATGACTCCATTTCCAACTGGCATAAATGCCACATGATCAGGAAACATGATCATCTGTTGACCAATGAACCAGTGACTAGAGTTTCACTAGGAACCCCTAGTTGTTTGTATATCACACGTGTATTGATGTTTCCACTCAATACAGTTATAGCATGATATAAAAACTTATAAACTATATGAAATATGATAATAGTCCTTACTACTATTTGTCTCTAGGGCATATTTCAACCAGTCTCCCACTTGCACTAGAGTACAAATACACTAGCTGCATTTGTTCTCAATCTTTGGCACCATATATCCAATACCCTGAACATGCTTGCTCATGGAAGAGGTTGAGTATTGGGTCTGTACTTTACAGTCCCAAATCCTTTGCAACTTACTAATGTCACCTTCATTGACATTAATACTTTATAATCACATGATAGTGATACATTGCAAATGTATCTATAATTTTTGATGTTCCACGCTAGGTTTTATCGAATTTCTTGTGTTTTGTCCACACTTTGGAGTACTTTTCATATGATTTCTTGGACTAACCTATTAACAAGAGCCAAAGTGCCAGCTGCCTGTTTTCTGCTGTTTTTGGTTCCAGGAAAGTCAGAAAATGAATATTCTCGGAATTGGACAGGACAAAAGCCAAAGTGCCTATTTTTCCAGAAGTCATTAGATGCCAGAATACGAGACGGAGAAGGGCTGGGGGCTGGCCACACCACCTGGCCACGCGGCCAGGCCTGGACCGCGCCAGGGGGTGGTCTGGCCGACCCTAGCACCCCCTCGGCCTCTCCTTCCGCCTATAAGATGCCCTCGGGATGAAAACCCTAAGTGCCCGATCAAAAATCCACGAAAGAGTTTGTAGCCGCCGTCATCTCCATCCCTAGATCGGGAGGGATCTGAAGCTCTTCCCGGCACCCTGTCGGAGAGGGAAATTCACCCTGGAGGCCTTCTTCATCACCATGCAAGGCTCCGGTGTGATGCGTGGATAGTTCATCCTTGGACTACGGATCCATGTAGTAGCTAGATGGCTGGTTCTCCTCCTTTGTGCTTTAATGTCTAGATCTTTTGAGCTCCGTTCATGATCAAGATCATCTATTTGTAATTCTGCATGTTGTGTTTGCGGGGATCTGATGGATATTGAGATGCTATTTTAGATTGATTATTGATTCTATCATGTCTTTGTTATTTGTGATATTGCATGCTTTCCGTTGTTAGTAGCTATCTTGGCCAAGTAGATGCTAGCAACTCCAAGAGTTAGTATTTATGCTCGATAGTGGGTTCATGCCTCTGGTAATCTGGGGAAGTGACAGAAATCTCTAAGGTACTAGATGTGCTGTTGCTACTAGGGAGAAAACAACAATCCTTTGTTCATAGAACAATCGTATTGTTTACTTTACACACAGTTCGTAAAGCAATAATCAATTGCTTGCAACTTAATACTGGAGGGGGTTCGTATGATAACCTGAAGGTGGATTATTAGTCATAGATGCAGTTGGATGGCGGTCTATGTATAATGTTGTAATGCCCAATCAAGTTCCAAAGGAGTCAAGATGATTAGTATATGCATGTATTTCTTTCTCGATGTTTGTCAATTGCCCCGCTGTAATTTGTTCACCCAGCATGTTATCTATCTTAAGGAGAGCCACCTCTAGTGAAATATTGATCCCGGTCCTTGTCTTTTACATTCAATTTACAAACTGTTTACTGTTTTGTGTTTACTTTCTGCAAACTTTTACTTCTTTCCATTCGATACGTTTAATCCTTTGTTTTCCACAAAACACGGTGAGATTGACAACCTTATCGCAAGTTGGGGACAAAGTTCTGTGATTGTGTTGTGCATGTCTCCACGTTGCTACTAGCACCGGTAGTGCGCCCTACCAAAGCTCAGCTAGTAACACCTTTGGGGTGTTTCCTTGCTCCCACTGGTTCGATTAAACCTTGGTTTCATAACTGAGGGAAACTTGTTGTTGTGCTCATCATACCTTCCTCTTGGGGTTCCCAACGAGCTCTACATCAACATCGCACCAACATTTTCCTGGCGCCGACACTTAGCCATCAGATAGCATCTATGTGTATGCATCGTCGCTATGGCAGCAGAACGGGGCCTGATTCCAGGAGCTTACAGTGACATTAGATCAACCTCGAGGGCTTTCTCATGGGCACTATGCCCTGGGACACATCATTCTACGTTAAAAGCGAACTAGCCCCGCCATAACATTATACAACACTTTAGATGGTACCCTTATCTATTATTATAAATGTATTCATCGAAACACTAGTGCACTCTGTGCGACTTTCGATGTTTTGTTTACCTCGCTTCCTACTTGACTTTAATCGGTATCTACAGGAGTTTCCAACATATTACCATATAACATAACCCTTTATGCTTAAGATATGACATCCTTTATGGATTTGGAAAACATGTCTACAGTTCTCTATTCAGACAGTGCGGATAAACTTAGCTCAATGTTATGTGATTCGAACTTAATCACTTTTAAACGTTCCTTATTGGATCACATATTATGCTAAGTTATCATCATGGTTTACTAAGATAGAACCTATGTCTTTAACATAGTGGATGACGATCATCCTTTTTATTTCTTTTAACCATTGATGTTAAACTTAATGCTATTCCTAATTTGAATCATTAAGGATCAGTTCCTTAATTAACTTCTATTCTAAAACACCTTTCAGAATCCCTTAAGGAATACTACATAATATCATAATACAGTTTATTATCAACTTCTACATCTTATTAATCATTATTTATAAGCATTTGCGCCTTTCATTCTTAACATACTTAAGAATTAATCCTATAAGCTCTCACTCAAAATATGTTCCTACATAATTGAATTTGAGACTTATATTGCTCCCACTCAAAAATATGTCAATCACATATTGTTTCAGGAAGACTTTCATAGCTCCCACTCAATTTTATGCAAATTGCATATCTCCTTACTATTTTGAATAACTTCAGAAAACTTTGATCAAATATCAAATTTGGAGATTTACCATGAGATACTAGTATTCTACTAGTTTTAAATCCTCTAGACATTCAGCACACTTGAATCAAATTCATTTGAATTTGTCCAATACCTAACAAATTGTGCTTTTGTCATTTACCCCTTTTTCCTACTATGGCTTTGCAGTCATTTGGGAAAATTCCAAGTAACTCCTTTTACTTGTGAGATTCAGCAACGAATTGCTTTCTAATCTCAAGGGAATTTTACTTCTAGGATTGCTCATAATTTAGTTTACCATTATTTCCTTTATAGTTCGTAGGTATGTCATATTCCAAGAATCATGACAAATGATTCACAAATGTCTCCATACAAGATATGGATTACATTTTGAATCCTACTTCATACAGTGAAAACATTAGTGGGGAAAACACAATGATCAAAATCATTGATTCTTTCCTTCTATGAAGAGAATCGTTCAGGAACGTTGTCCGTTGCGCTTCTCAACATTCTGATGCAGGGTTTTGAATCCTCATCATGTTTTACACTAATTTCCATTTGCTCCATAATTGAGAAACATCACTAAAAGTGAGCTTTCTCAAGAATGTACCAAAATTCAAGCAATACCAGTTTTGCTTTCCTTTTGGTTTCAGCTATGGGTTTCGTATTCAAAGTTTCCAATGAATACGCTACAAGGAATTATTTGCTATTGTTTTGGTTATATCGAATAACCCCAAAACTTTCACGGATTCAAATGGTTCACTACCTTCTAATTGAGTGCTAACTATTTCTAAGCTAATGGTCTCTACATCTACACTACAACGATTTATTCGGTGCCTTCTATTCAACCAGCTTTGATACCTAATATCACATTGTGATGCTCTACATTCTGACGTTTCAGAACGCTTTGCATTTCCACAATTACTTTTATGCAATTCTTATAAAGTCGAATTTCATCACTATTGATCAAATCATAGTAATTGGATTCTCTTTTATATTTATACCCTTTGTTAATGAAACACTTTGCTCAAATCAAATAGTTTCATATTCATGTTTCCTTTGGTAAACTTCTTTACACATTTAAACAATCATATAATGATAATTACCATTTTCGTTAAAACACAATACATCGAATATGTATTCTATTTAACAATTCATCAAACACTTTGTATTCAAGTAATACACGGTGTTCAAGTTATTTTGCTGAACTTAGGCATGATATATATGTGAGAAGAAATCGAATGACTTTCACATATTATCACATAACTTTGAACCTAAACAATGGTTTCATTCATTAATGAATATATCATTAAGTTGGGTATTTTAAACAAGGCATTTTAATGTTTTACAAATGTTCATGCATTATCAATTAGTTTCAAACACTGAGGATAATTCACAAGTAATCAAACAAGATATGAACACGAATAGAAATCATTCATAAAAGCAGAACAACTGTTTGTTACAAACTCATATGAATAACCATCTCACGAAGTGTGAGACACACTAAAGAAGTTCACAATCTCTTGATTACAATAATCATCCTAAAACATAAACTAAATGATAAATATCGAGGGAGAGTGTCGTCGGCCATCATCATCATGCTCGCCATCAATACGCAACGTCACCTCTTCTCCAGCAAGCATCTCTCATGCAGAAGGACCTGTTTTCAGCAAAACAGAACAAGTATCAGATATACTTAACACTGCAAATGTGTTTGCAAGATTATAACATTTATAAAACTGTATATCAAATATATTCCTTTGTCGTTGACGACCTGAGCGACATCTGGTTCAACTAACACATTCCTGAGATGTGTCATGAACCGGTTGAACTCCATTGTTTCCGCGTCGCCCCTCATTACGCAAGTTTTGACTTGTGCTTGGTAGCTTGGTGGCAGCGACCGCAACACATCAGCGTTTGCAAAAGAGCCCGCAATCCAGACGTCCAGGAAGTATGTAGGCCTCATGTACACATCATGCATGTGCTCCAAGTGGTCGTCTAGTGATGAGTTCTCCTCCATCTTAATGGAGAGGAAGTCTCCCATCAGCTCATGCTCCCAAATGCCTGTCTGCTCCATGAAATGTGTCCTAAGTTGTAGCATCACCGAACGAGGGTTGACATCACTCACGAAAGGCCACAGCTCGTCCACCATTCCGAAACGCATTACAACTGAAATATAGGAGGCCATCTCCCGACGGCGATAGCGGTCTTTCCGCTCCTTTGGGGTCTCTAGGTCAGTGGACTTATCCAAATCCATCCCGTCGAGTATGTAGTCGACCATGTCGTTCTCGCTAAGGAGAACATGGAGACTGGCAACCCATATGGAGAAGTTCGATCCATCTAATCTGAGCTTCTCTCCTTCTAACCAATCAATCATCAACACGAAAGGTCCCATCTACATTTATAATTGCAAAGGAATTTAGACTAAGTTTATAATTAAATGAGTTAATAATAACTCCACTCAGAAACACCTATCCCCAAAAGGGTTCCTAGTGATAACACGACCCCTATCAGCCACATCTCCCCCAATCATCACGGCCATCAATGTAGGTTCAAGGGTGGACGCTAAACGTCGGTCACATCATTCATGCGACTCGTGCTCGATCTTTCGACCATCCGTATTCCGAGGCCATGTCTGTACATGCTAGGCTCGCCAACTCAACCTCAGTGTATTCGCTGTGCAACATGGCTTACACCCACTGTATGTGAACGTAGATATGTCTGACACCCGATCATCACGGCCTGCCTCATACCGAAGAACTTTCTTGGTGCACTAAGGGGGAACACAATCATTGGTAATTTTAACAGGGATCATCTTATTAGGCTACCGTCGAGTATCTAATACTAGCACACAATAAGATATACAAACAATAACATTGAATGTAAATGCTATGTGATATGGTCCTTCACATCGTGATCTCCATCCGCCCTCACCGGGTTCCGACGCCAGGGTTCCGGCGCTGTAGACACCAGGGTACCGGTGTCATTCCGGTGTGGTAGTCCATCACCTCCGTGACTATCTACTACTACGTAACAAAAGGTAATCACTTTACCTTTGCCACAACCATATCACAAAGCAACGCCCCCCTGCAAAACAAAGTTAGACGCCTCTACTTTATCTTTGCATGTTTTACGAGCCTGAATGGGCTTTTGTACAAGAACTGTTCTTACCTACGAACTTTCAGCACAACGCTGATCAAGTAGTTGTCTCTACTACACCCCTTTCGGGGCCCTCCATTGCAAATGGCATACCAACTAATGCGAGAGAGACAGACACCCCCCTAAGCCACTTTATACGGTACAAGCCGTATGTCAAGCGTGGACAAGTCTCGCGAATGAACGTGTAAAGTCGGTTGGGGGCCACTTCATCAAGCATTACTGCGGTATACACAAGTACACGTGGGAGGGTAACAACTAAAAGATTAACGCCCACACACTACATCTCGTGTGTTCTACCCATACTAGCATTACTACGCATATATCTAGCTCTGATACCACTGTAGGGGTTCCGCGCATGAAAACAATAAAATTTACACTAAGCCCATGAACCCCTGAAGCTGCCAGGACCTATCTATTAGTAATACAGTAAAGGGAGGGGCTTTTCGCGAACTTACTCTTGAAGACCGAAAAGCGTTGTCAACGCTTAGGAGAGCGTGGTTGATGTAGACGAGCCGAAGCCGACCTCAAGGTCGTGATGAAGTCCTTGCGCTCCTTCTAGATCCAACGACTTGAGTGCCTCAAATGCGACACCTCGCGGGGAGTTACACATGTCCGGTGCCTGACGATGGCTCCCGCTTCCCCGATCCAGCAGCAGTTGTGGAAGTAGAGCTCCCGGATCCGAATCCCGCAGCGCGACGGCGCTCCGCGGTGAAGATGTCTCTCGCTCGCGCAGTCCAGACTTGGGACCACGGTCACGAGAGAGAGAGGGGGAGAGAGAAAATATCAATTAGAGGTCCTCCCAAAAGTGGGGAGACCTTTATTGATTATTGGTGTATTTTTCTAGGCCAAATACCCCACTATATATAGGGGGAGGGGAGGTACTACCTCCCTCAAAGTCCCGGGGTGGGACTAAAGGAGAGGAGGGATGGGGGAGGCGCCGCCGGCCACCCCCTCATGGGCCCCACGTGGGGGGCTGGCCCAATAGGGCCGCCGGCCACCCCCTTGGCCCCTTTCCCCTCTTGCCTTTCCCTAATGGGCCCTCTCCCCTCTCAGAATTGGCCCATTAAGCCTTTGACCATTAAATTGATTTTTATCTTTATTAAATAATTATGAATAAATGATTAAATAAACATTTAACATTCATTCACATATTATTCAACATATGTGGCCATGGAACACCTTCCACCTCCACTCCGAACATCCTCCGGACTCACCGAAACCCTTCCGGTTTTCTCTCTTCTTTTCTTCGGTGATTCCACTGATCCTATAAACACTCTCTAAGCATCATCAAGCCCTTAAGCGTGATACCCCACAGACATGGCCGGGACACTCCCGCACCAATGATCGATAGAGGGACCTGGATGGCCATGTGACCCCTGTGCGTTCCACGAAGATCTTCCGTCGTTTGAACCGGGATAGTCGTGTCTTATTCCCTTTGTCACTCGATACTTGCATTGCCCGAGATCTGATCAATGACATCACCATGTCCTGTTCAATATCGTTACTGAACAATGCTACTTGACTCGTTCCAACAAGTGATATCCCCATGATCAAATCACACGCTGCACAGCTATTGGATATAACTTCTCCGAGTGGGCCCTTGAGTATCTTCCCGTCACATGGACGGACAAATCCCGCTCTTGACATATATTGCCTCTACGGTTTCCTCCGAGTACCTAAACACACCTTTATAACCACCGTGTTACCAGATGGCGTTTGATGCTATCTAAGCACTCTCGGGAGACAGTGATTGATATAGCCTCACGGTCTAAGGAATAGTCTACGAGGATCCATTTCTAATCATCGTAACTTGAACTTCGTGACATAATCGGGTCATGATGTTTAGGTTGGGTATTGGTTCATCATCTCATTCTCGGAATGAGATGACTCCATTTCGAACTGGCATAAATGCCACATGATCAGAAAACATGATCATCTATTGACCAATGAACCAGTGACTAGAGTTTTACTGGGAACCCCTGGTTGTTTGTATATCACATGTGTATTGATGTTTCCACTCAATACAGTTATAGCATGATATAAAAACTTAACCATAAACTATATGAAATATGATAATAGTCTTTACTACTATTTGTCTCTAGGGCATATTTCCAACAGCAACTTCTGTCACACTGGTTCACCATCCCCATGTGGCAGTTGCATTCCAAGGGCTCTTTGAGCTTTCTTACCACCATGGTTTGACACACATGGAGTCTCTAGAAATCAATGCATGTGTTATTCTCAAAACCACACCTTGATGATCCACATGACCACCCACACTCTAGTTAGGTGTGGTGATGCAACTTCTTCTATCACACTGGTTCACCATCTCCATCTGGCAGTTGCATATTCTAGGGGCTCCTTGGGCTTTGTTACCACCATGGTTTGACACACATGGAGTCTCTAGAGATCAATGCATGTGATATTCTCAAAACCACACCTTGATGATCCACATGACCACACACACACTCCAGTGTGTGTGGTGATGCAACTTCTATCACACCGATTCACCATCCCCATGTGGCAGTTGCATTCCAAGGGATCTTTGGGATTTCTTACCACCATAGTTTGACGCACATGGAGTTTCTAGAGATCAATGCATGTGTTATATAATCTCAAAACCACACCTTGATGATTCACATGACCACACACACTCCAGTTGGGTGTGGTGATGCAACTGCTTCTGTCACACTGGTTCACCATCTCCATGTGGCAGTTGCATATTCTAGGGGCTCTTTGGGCTTTCTGACCACCAAGGTTTGACACAAATGGAGTCTCTAGAGATCAATGCATGTGTTATTCTCAAAACCACACCTTGATGATCCACATGACCACACACACTCCAGGATACTTCACCCCATTTTTAATAAATCATTTATAGGTACAAAATAAAGACATTTATTCTGAAATCCAGTAAGAGATTATCAAGACCTGTCACCTAGCTTAAGAACCCTAATTGCCGCAATCGTGGTCGTATTTCTGAAACCTAAATGTTGATTTATTTTAGCCACACATCACTCATCCAATGGGCAATAATCTATGCTTCTGTCATAATTTCAGGTTTGGTCCTCAGATCGATCCAAAATTTCGGGCACCCATATTCTCGCGTGCTAAAACTATCGCGCACTGATATTACCATCCAGCCCATCCGCATAGCGTAACCAATGCATTGGTGCAGAGGGCATTTACGTAATCTATTGAAAACCCTTCTTTATCCCCTCACCGAAAGGAGACAGATCCAAATCTCCTACGCCCACCCTAGCCGCCGCCCGCCCGTCGCAGCACGGCCGTTGTCGTACCCTCGCCCGTCGTCGTCCTCCCTAGTACTCATATAACCGTCGACCTAGCCCAAACCCTAGCTCGTCCTCACCTTCCCGGTTTCCTACCACGCCGTCGAGCTCGCGGATCTGCCACCTCGCCGTCGAGCACTGCCATCTTGCTGTCATCCCCATATGCCACCTCATGAACAAGGTCCTCCCCATATCTGTGAACCTCGGTGTCAAAGTCTACTCCCTCGCCGTCCACCCCACCAACAATGCTTGTCTCCTCGCCGTCCACCTTGTTGTCCACCATGCCATCAAGGCACGCCAGATCGTCGTCCTCCTCGCCTACAAGGAAGGCCGGCAAGGTTCCCAGCAAGAAGCGCACAAAGAAAAAGGTTGTAGCGAAGAAAAAGGTTGTAGCGCCTGTAGGCAAGTAAACAACCTCCTTGCATGTGAATTTTCTGCTCTTTTAAGTCTGCTCGATTTTCATGTGTTTCATTTTCCATGTCTGTAAAATTGCTTGTTTGAGAGGCAATAGGTTCATTTTCCTGCTCATGTTTGCTATCGGGCAATCAACACCATACGTTATATTTGTGATAACCCATATTTTTAAGGTAATAATAAGTTTGAGTTAATTGATAGCTGACTTCTAATTGGTGTGATTTTGATGGTGATCGCTAATTAATTTTGCAAGTTTGGTAGTTGTTTGCAATGATAATTACAAACTTTAATTAAGATGGTAATTAGGAGAACTTAACTTGTTAATGCATGACCACTAGTAATACCCATCGGTCATGCATGTGTGTGGAGTTGTTGTGTGTACGTGCATATACAGATGTCTTGAACAATTCATGCAACTACTACTAGATATTTGTGCATGTGATGCCAACGTGGCATGGTGCTAGAAGAGATTGAGACGTGGTGGCCATCGCTAGTTAGCAAGTGCTGAGTGGACTTCTGCATGGTAGTCAACCTCTAGGTCCTTGACACCTGCACCGGGTGTGTGGCAGCTCCTAGACGTTTTTCTCAGGCGGCAAACGGCAAGGGCCGGGCCAGCGCAGCACAGATTTTTTTATCTAGTTAGACGGTGCTCCCAGCTAGTATAAATAGATTGCCCTGATTGTGTCCCACCCCCATAACATTCGTCGAGAGAGAACTAGAGTAAGGAGGAGGTGCTGGTGTTTTGCAGCTAGGGAGAGAGAGCCTACGAGCGTACTTGTATATTATAGAGGCGATAGAAATTATTTAGAATGAGGTTGGTAGATTATAGAGGAGAGTCAACGAAGAGGAGAGCTGATTGGGAGAATATATATATACCACTGTCAGTTTATGTGATGCCGGTGCTGATTTTCTATTGGAGTATATCTATCTGCATCTATTATTTACATGGGTATTTATATAGTGGATTATATTATTTAACTAAGGCAAGCTTTTCATACCTCTTTCATATACTTTGTAAAATATATTCTGTTATTAAATTATGATGCACCATTTTGGTAGTATGTGATATATGAATATTCATTGACGTATTTGTGGGCTAATACGCCGGTGTCAGTATACGGTGATGGATCCCTTGGAGCCAGCGATGCAAACCGGGTATTCGGTATGAAATTTATTTGAACATGGCGAGAAATTAACTAAATGTTTTCTGAAGAAAAAACTTGGTGCTACAAAGGTAACCGTATTGTACCGGTCACAATCCAGTATGGGACTGGCTGAGTTCTCCGTTGGGATGGCCCTAAAACTGAACGTGTCGATGATGGATCCGTAGGATTAACATAAGTAAATTCAGGTGTCCGGGTTCTAGTAGGTCAAAGGGCTCTGCTCTTCTAGAAGCCTGAGTGGTTCTAGTTGAGGTTGTCGGCATCGGAGTACCCCTCTGCAGAGTGTAAAAGCGTTAGTATTAACCCCTGTGACTCCCGGGTTTGGGAATGCTTACTTTCATGTGTGGCACCATGCGTTTTAAAATTGTCTAATTACTTTATACACATGTTTTTACAAAAGAAAGTATATTTTATAATTTATATGACTGCATGTATGACTAGTTTGCTGAGTACATTTTGTACTCACCCTTGCTCCCTAATATTTTTTGGATGCAGTCGGCAAGACGCGGTCGTTCGATAGGCTGTATCGGTGGGCAGGAAGCAAATTAGAGAATTTAGTTGTACTCCTTTGTAAATGTGAATAAAATTGTAATAAAATTAGTTCGAGCTTCTCGATGTCCACTGTATCGGCTTATAGTTATGTTTTTAGCCTTACGGGTATATAGGCCTCCAGGTCTATATACGCGTGGCGGTTGTCATTCGTCCGGACTGGGTCTCGGGACGTGACAATTTAAGTGGTATCAGAGCTCTAGGTTAGGATACGTGGACAATAATGGATAGAACGGTAGATTAAATTTCACGACTAACCTTTGATATATGCTTTCTTGCTTGGAGTAGTATGCAAATATGTTTGTTAAGTTCTTGAATTGTTTGCATGATCAAATCTCTCGTGTTCCTAATGGTAGATAAAATCTTGCATACTAGTTTAAAGATTATAAATTGTTTGAGTGTTGAATTTCGAGGACCAACTAATAAGGTGGATAGGATGTAATAACCCTAATTTTTAGATTATTATTTATTTTGAGTTTTAAAAATAAATTAGCTTCTAATTGTTTATATTTTTGCTAATCCTAGTGTTTAAAGTGGATCTAGTATTTACATGTAAGAATAATTAGAATAATTCTTATGCATGACATTAACTGGTAGTACTAAGGCAATGCATCCATCGATGAAGCCACCTTGGCAAACATACATGTATGCACTCGGCTGGTACTAATGTAGTACTATTTGCATGTTGGTTATGAGGGTGCAACGTGCCTTAGTATTAGATGGACATGGTTGGGACGTGTTGGCAGTGTTTGTCGGCAAAGTTCTGCGTGTCCTTGTGCATGATAACCAACATGTGGTTCTTTGACACGTATGAGAGAGTGAGCCAATGGAAGTAGATATTTTTCTTAGTGTAGCACGGCGACTAGCAGTGTCTGAGCGGATGACTCCTAGGCGGTTCTCCTCGTCCTATAAATAGGGTCAGCTCGGCTGTAGCTACCATTTCTCATACCACAACGTTTAGAGAGAGAAAGACTAGGAGACTTCTGCTACCATCCAAAGTAGAGAAAGAAAGTGAGAAAATAGAGCTAGCTAGAGAGAGTTAGAGAGCGCGTACGTATTCTGAAGGCGATGGCAGAAGGCATTTTATTAGGAGAGGTCGAGAAAGAAGAATATATGCATATTGCTTGGAGGACACCAGCAATATTTCTTGTGATTGGATTATCTTCTGGTTTCTTATTGGATTATACTTATTGACATGGTTTTCTTTTCAAGGCAAGCTCTTCATGCAACTTTTATATATTTTGTAGAATATATATTTTTATTAAAATTGGATGTTATATATGAGATATGTGAATATGGATTGAAGTATTTGTGGGTTGATACGGTGATGGATCCATCGGAGCCACCGATGCGAACCGGGTATTATTCATTGATATGGATTCGGGAAAGTGGACAATATGAGAAATCATAATAACTGGTTTTCTAAATAAAACTTGGTGCTACGAAGGTAACCGTATTGTACCGGTCACAGTCTAGGTATGGGACTGGCTGAGTTCTCCGCTGGGGACGGCCCTGAAATGGAACATGTCGGTGATGGATCGTAGGAGCCATCGACATAAGTAAATTCAGGTGCTCGGGTTCTAGTGGGTAAAAGAGTGTATGATCAGTTTGCTAAGTACTTTTTTACTCACCACTTGCTTCCAATGTTTTTATCAGAGTTGTGCTGCGGAAGATGTCGTCATCAGAAGATTAGGCTGGACGGTGGGCGGGAAGCCAATTAGAGAATCTAGTTGTATTCTTGTGTAAATGTAATATAAATATGTAATAAAATTAGTTGAGCTTCTCGAGATCCACTCTACAGGCTGATAGCTGTGTTTTTAGCCTTACAGGTATATAGACCTCCAGGTCTATATATGCGTGGCGGTTGTCATTCTACCGGGCCGGGTCTCGGGGGGTGACATGAGCAATTCCCTGCACAGAAGGAAAGAATCAATGATATTGATCATTGTGTTTTCTCCACTAGTGTTTACACTACATGAAGTAGGATTCGAAATAATCCATATCTAGTATGGAGCATTTGTGAATCATTTGTCATGATTCTTAGAATGTGACATACCTACGAACTACAAAGGAAATAATGGTAAACAAAATTATGAGAAATCCTAGAAGCAAACTTCCCTTGAGATTAAAAAGCAATTCTTTGCTGAATCTCACAAGTAAGGGGGTTACTTGGATTTTCCCAAATGACTACAAAGCCATAGTGGAAAAGGGGGTAAATGACAAAAGCACAATTTTTCAGGTATTGGACAAATTCAAATGAATTTAATTCAAGTGTGCTGAATGTCTAGAGGATTTAAAACTAGTAATAGTACTGGTATCTCATAGTAAAACTCCAAGTTTGATATTTGATCAAAGGATTTTGAAATTGTTCAAAATAGTGAGTGGATATGCAATTTGCATAAAATTGAGTGGGAGCTATGAAAGTCTTCCTGAAACAATATGTGATTGACATATTTTTAAGTGGGAGCAATATAAGACTCAAATTCAAATGTGCAGGAACATATTTTGAGTGGGAGCTTATAGGAGTAATTCTTAAGTATGTTAAGAATGAAGGCACAAATACTTATAAATAATGATTTGTAAGATGTAGAAGTTGATAATAGTGTATTATGATATTATGTAGTATTCCTTAAGGGATTCTGAAAAGTGTTTCAGAATAGAAGTTAATTAAGGAAATGGTCCTTAATAACTCAAATTAGGAATAGTATTAAGTTTAACATCAATGGTTGAAAGAAAGAAAAGGATGATCGCCATCCACTATGTTGAGACATAGGTTCTATCTTAGTAAACCATGATGATAACTTAGCATAATATGTGATCCAAATAAGGAATGTTTTGAAAGTGATTAAGTTCGAATCATAGAACATTGAGCTGAGTTTTGTCCGTAGTGTCTAATGGAGAACTCTAGACATGTTTTCCAAATCTATAAAGGATGATATATCTTAAAACATAAAGGGTTATGTTATATGGTAATATGTTGGAAACTCTTGTAGATACCAATTAAAGTCAAGTAGGAAGCAAGGTGAACAAAGACATCAAAAGTTGCACAGAGTGCAATAGTGCTTCGATGAATACATTTATAATAATAGATAATGGTACCATCTAAAGTGTTGTATGAAGTTATGGTGGGGTAGTTCGCTTTTAACGTAGAATGATGTGTCCCAGGGCACAGTGCCCATGAGAAAGCCCTCGAGGTTGATCTAACGTCACTGTAGACTCCTGGAATCAGGCCTCGTTCTGCTGCCATAACGACGATGCATGCACGCAGATGCTGTCATGTGATGATAAAGTATTAATGTCAATTAAGGTGACATTAGTAAGTTGCAAAGGATTTGGGACTGTAAAGTACAGACCCAAGACTCAACCTCTTCCATGAGCAAGCATGTTCAGGGTACCGGATATATGGTGCCAAAGATTGAGAACAAATGCAGCTAGTGTATTTGTACTCTAGTGCAAGTGGGAGACTGTTAGAAATATGCCCTAGAGACAAATAGTAGTAAGGACTATTATCATATTTCATATAGTTTATGATTAAGTTTTATATCATTCTATAACTGTATTGAGTGGAAACATCAATACACGTGTGATATACAAACAACCAGGGGTTCCTAGTGAAACTCTAGTAACTAGTTCATTGGTCAATAGATGATCATGTTTCCTGATCATGTGGCATTTATGCCAGTTGGAAATGAGGTCATCTCATTCAGAGAATGAGATGATAAACCAATACCTAACCTAAACATCGTGACCCGATCATGTCACGAAGTTCAAGTTATGATGATTAGAAATGGATCCTCGTAGACTATTCCTTAGACCGTGAGGCTATATCAATCACTGTCTACCGAGAGTGCTTAGATAGCATCAAACGCCATCTGGTAATACGGTGGTTATAAAGGTGTGTTCAGGTACTCGGAGGAAACCATAGAGGCAATATATGTCAAGAGCGGGATTTGTCCATCCATGTGACGGGAAGATACTCAAGGGCCCACTCGGAGAAGTTATATCTAATAGCTGCGCAGCGTGTGATTTGATCACGGGGATATCACTTGTCGGAACGAGTCAAGTAGCATTGTTTAGTAATGAGATTGAACACGACATGGAGATGTCATTGATCAGATCTCAGGCAATGCAAGTATTGAGTGACAAAGGGAATAAGACACGACTGTCCCGGTTCAAACGACAAAAGATCTTCGTGGAACGCACAGGGGTCACATGGCCATCCAGGTCCCTTTGTCGATCATTGGTGCGGGAGTGTCCCGACCTTGTCTAGATTGTTCCCGAACCGTGGGGTATCACGCTTAAGGGCTTGATGATGCTTAGATAGTGTTTATAGGATCGGTAGAATCACCGAAGAAGAGTAGGGAGAAAACCGGAAGGGTTTCGGTAAGTCCGGAGGATGTCCAGAGTGGAGGTGGAAGGTGTTCCATGGCCACGGAGGTGGAATACTATATGAATGAATGTTAAATGTTGATTTAATCATTTATTCATAATTATTTAATAAAGAGAAAAATCAATTTTTAATGGTCAAAGGCTTAATGGGCCAATTCCGGAGGGAGAGGGCCCATTAGGGGAAAGGAGAGAGGGAGAGGGGCCAAGGGGAGGCTGGCTGGGCCTAGCCCCCGCGTGGGTCCCACTAGGGTGGCTGGCGGCCACCCCTCCCCCTCCTCTCCTTTAGTCCCACCTCGAGACTTTGAGGGAGGTAGTACCTCCCCTCCCCCTATATATAGTGGGGGTATTTGGCCAATTTAAATACACCAATAATCAATAAAGGTCTCCCCACTTTTGGGAGGACCTCTAATTGATATTTTCTCTCTCCCCCTCTCTCTCTCTCTCGTGACCGTGGTCCCAAGTCTGGACTGCGCGAGCCAGAGACATCTTCACCACGGAGCGGCGTCGCGCTGTGGGATTCGGATCCGGGAGCTCTACTTCCGCAACTGCTGCTGGATCGGGGAAGCGGGAGTCATCGTCAGGCACCGGACGTGTGTAACTCCCCGTGAGGTGTCGCACTTGAGGCACTCAAGTCGTTGGAGCCAAGGAGCGCGAGGACTTCATCACAACCTTGAGGTCGGCTTCGGCTCGTCTACATCAACCATGCTCTCCTGAGCGTTGACAATGCTTTTCGATCTTCAAGGGTAAGTTCACGAAAAGCCCCTCTCGTTACTGTATTACTAATAGATAGGTCCTGGCAGCTTTAGGGGTTCAAGGGGCGTAGAGTAAAATTTATTGTTTTCATACGCGGAACCCCAACAAGAACTACCTAGTAACTATGACTAGTATATAAACTATTTGGCTTGCCATTGCTGCTATCGCAATGCTCTACAGAAGTTGGTTTTATGCCTAGAGTATCTACTTCTATCTACTTAAGAACTTATTCTTCACTTCGGTTGACGTCTATGTGGACTTAATTGACTTTACTGAAGAACTTTAGTTGTCGGTGATGGTTTCTTGAGCAGACATTGATGTTGACGTCGTCTTCAACGGCTTAAGACCTAGCAAGGGTTAAGAAGGTACGGTTGAGTACGAGCGTACTCAGCAAGTTCACTAAAAAGGAGTGTATGATGCACTATATCTACAGCCATAGACCATAGGTCATAGGCAATGCAGGTTTTCATAAACATTTCTTCAAAGGTTGCTTTTATTCTGAAAACTATGTCTGACAGCCTTCACAGGTTGACCAGCACTTCATGGAGTTCCTTTCCTGCAGCGTTCGTAACTCCTTCCCGGAACAGGGAGTAACATGTCACAATTCTTACACTCTGTAGAGGTGCATCACTTTTCCCATAAGAGACCTTAGCCTTCTTGCACAACCAAGCCACGAGCTTGTCCACACTTCCTTGGTATGGGGCCCAGTCTAAGATCCAAGCTAGTACTGCCCTCTCCGCGATCCCATATGTCTGCACGATCCTCTGGGGCTGACTACACCTCCGTTAAGCCGCCAACTAGGGCAAGCTATAACCATGGGGAGTTCCCGAAAACTCTATGAGCTGGTGATGCCCCTGGAGGTTCACACCTCTGGCAGCCACTCATAAAGAATCTAGACACCAAAATCGTGGGGCCTAAGGGTGCCCATATGTTGGATCCACATCGGGAATCCCAATGTCACGATAAGGTCATCTTTCCTCCATATGAAAGGGAGAAGATACAACTGACTTTCCCATCCCATTCTAAGTCTTATGGTTGACGCGTAATATACGGCGCTAGAATCACTTGCGACATTGGTTATTAAGTCCTAGATATTATGTTCCTTTACCACTGGAACTGTATCAGTAGATTATTACCATCTGGTAAATAATCCATAATCATATTATTATGAAAATAGTGTTTTCTGACCCTTTTTGAAATGTAGGTGATGACACAGTTAAGTTACAAGCATAGAAAATAATCAAAGGACATGAGCAAGTTGTGAAGTTGCCTTTTGTGATTGCAAGATTATGCACTCACGGTCTTCAAGACAATAGAAGATCCAAATTCTGTAAATAGTATCATTGGTCCGGTAAGGACTAGTGTATAAAGAAGCAAAATGCAACGATGCATAAGTAATGTAATGCAATTTGATAAATGCGAATTCCCAGAATAGTCGTATCTAATCTAGGGTTTGGAAACTAGTGATGAGTTCTTAGGAATGTGTTTCACTTTTATATCAGCTTCACACTTGTGCTTCTTATTAAGGCTTGTGAGAGTGTGTGTGAAACAATAATTAAATACAACAAGTAATATGCAATATTAAAGCACTCAAATGAATCATGGTATCTAAAAGATTTCTTAAGCAAGATTGTTAACCATTTAGAGCTTTTAAGAAGTGTTTAAGGATTACTTTTAATGTTCTTAAAGGAATACTAAAAAGGTTACTTTTACAAAGTAAAGGCATTTAACTTTTAATATGCAAAGTATAAAAGTGAAGTATAATAATATTCTAAGATTGAGGTGGATTGCTATCTGATAATTATGATGGAAATTATGTTGTTAAGTTGTTAAGAGTTAAAGGTCTTGTTATAAGATTATTGTTTAAAGTGGCAAAACGAATAACTTTTGAAGAAAAGGTTTCTTTGATAACGTTTAACCAATCTTTATGGTTAATAGAATGTGATTGATGTCATGAGCGTTTGCTCGATAAGTTTGGATTTATGATTTTAAAAGAACTTTATAAGGCTATTAAGTTACACTTAAGTTTTATTATAGATCCAAGTTATAGCTTTGGACTTAGTTATTATTAGGGATGTAAGTTGTTTTATATAGAATTGTGATTATTATTATTTTTTATTATTTAAAAATGTTCTTAAAGAATTTACTAACTAAATAATAAATAAGGATTTATTTCTTAATAACCTTAAAATGTGTTGGAATAATATAATTAATATTTTTCTAGGAAAACATACTTACTTAAGATCTTAGAAGTGAATTTTATTTAATTTTTGGTGTTATCCTTATTTTTATAAAATTCTACAAAGGATTAAGTGTCCTTGACTATTTGTTCCAAGTTTTATTTGTAAAAAATAAAATTTATTATTTTTGTAAAATAATTGATTTATTTTCATATGCAAAAATTATTTTTATCCATTTTTAGGACCTTTCCTTAATTTATGAGAATTTATTAAGGATTAAAGAATGTTAATATTTATTCACGTTTTATTTAACTCAAATAAGTGAATTTATATTTTTATTATGTAGAGATTATTTTTGTGATAATTTTGATATATTAAATGTATTTTTTAAGATTTTATATGAATTTCCTATGCATTATTTTAGTTTGGAAATATTTGAAAGGGTTTATTAAATAGAAAAATGATTTTGTGGGGCAAATAGTTGGGATGTGCATTGTTGAGGAAAACTGGGCCTGGTCCACTTAGACCAAGTGATATTGGCCCACTAGGTCGGCCTAGCCCAAACTAAAATCAATCGCCATTCCCTATCTGTCTCTTCCTCTCTCTCTCGACGCATTCAGGCACGCACACCCTCCACGCACGCACACAACACCCACCACCGCCAGCGCCGCCTCTCGCTTTCCCTACCACCACCGTCCGTCTCCATCGACGCCGTCTGCTGGCGCCACCTCTCCATGGTATTTTTCGCTAGTTCCCCATCTCCTCGTCGCCGCCCTGCATCCGCACGGCTCCTTGCCTACGACTAACCCTAGCCGCCACGGCTTGGGTCATTGGTGCGACACCAGCACCTCCGCACCGCCGGTTGCTCGTCGAAGACGACCACAGCCTACTTGTCATCTCTCACAAGATCTACAACAACCCTAACCTCTTATCCCATTGATTTGACCTCGACGACCACCTTCCAGGTGCCTCTGATGGTGCGGTGATGCTGCCCCTACGGGCTGGCCATGGCCTCCTGCTGCTCCTATATGTCTCCTTCTTCAAATCCAATGTCGGAGGGATGGTAGCTTGGCTGCAACCCCGGCACCGACTATGGCGACGCCATCGCCTCCAGTTCAGGTAAATACATTTGCGTCAGTTATATGACCTTTGGTTGTTTATTGGAGATTAATCCGTGAAGATTAGGCATGGGTTAGCAGCCCCATGAGTGGATTTGGTCAAAGATTCGTTCTGCTGCTGTTTCTAGTATGAATGAACGAACATATCCCTTTTAGAGGGTTCAGTTAGACGAATTAGAGTAAGCTTTTATAATATGATTTGTAGGGTTCGTCCTTATGATCATTTTGAGTGGTCATTCTGCCATTTTGGCCTAGTCGTTTGTCTAGGGTGATGAAAACTGGTTTTAGCCCAGCCATTGCAAAATAGTTTGTTTATGATTTTGTGTGTGGAGCCTTTCATACCTTTCTGATATTGCTAAAATTGTGAAGTAACCTTGTACAGCTATCTGGGATATTCTTGTTCCCATATCAACTTAGTTTTCTCTATTGCATTCATCATTTCTTCTTCCTCAAATTTCATAAAGTGGCTAATCAATATGTTTAATGCTAGAAACACACAGTCTAGTATTTGATAAATATGACCAAATCAACCCCAATTGCCTCAACTTGGATGAAATACTCACCCCTGGTATCTTTGGTTTAAGATAGTCATACTACAACTTAATTAATACACATGTACGGTGCTTGAATGGGACTAAGTGATCTCTGCTACGGGTTGTAGTAATTGTGTAATTGTAGCTCTATTGATACGTTATACACACATGCTAAGTGATGCCTCGGTTTGGAATGGTCAATTCATCCCTGACATAAATGACTTGTTGTGATTCAATTTCAATCTATCTTGAACGTACACTATGTTGTTAACTGAAGAAAAATCCAGTTTTAAGTATCTCAATAAGTGATGTACTTTGTTTTGGTTCTAAAGATTGATTTATAGTTGGATATATGCAATTTAGCTCAACAAGAGCTCATGTAGAGTAAAGTATATACTAGTTATGCTTGGCTTGAGATTGGTTGATTAGATCAGTGACATGCATGCTTGGGCATGAATGGTTTGTTGTGATGCTATCTCTGACCAAATTATCTTGATTGTGTGGTTAACTAAACCTAACTTGTTAAATCTAATTGAAGTTTATTACTGGATATAGGAGTATTTAGCTTGTTAATGTGTTTCTTGTACTGCTGGACAGATCACAGTAAATGAGCTTGTGGTTGATGCTTCAATTTGAGATAAGAGCTTTGGCTATTCTATTCATGGAAATAAACAGCTTTATAGTGAAGTATATGATTCCTAGAACAAAGATTCTAGGAAAATGATCTATCAATTATTTATTGTGGCTTACAAATGATGTGACAATATTATATTAAGTGGAGAATGATGTGGTTAACTGAAGTAGTGACTTGTGCACTGCTTTTGAACCCTATTGTGGTGCCTCCAATTTCTGGAGTGTGCACAGTAGTATATTTAATGATTTCTAGCTATTTAGCTAGAAAGATGATTTGGAGAATTTCCTAAGGCTTGCAGATAACTTAGTGTGGTGCTTGGCCTTTTGCAAATCTGATATGTTGTAGCTTTGCTTAATATGCTTTTACCTGTGCCATTTAAAATTAGTGGCTTCTGCTAACTTGAATTAACTACTGTGGTGCCTCCCTTAGGAGTGTGCACAGTAGTGGATCTGATTAGCATGATCTACTGCTGAAAATACTACAATGTTGTGGATGTATTAGCATCCAAAAGGAAGGAATGTTTTAGCTTATGATGCAGAAGGCTGAAGTTAATCTTGGAAACCAATTGCAGATTCTAGTATTGGATTATTCTTAGCTCTAGGATGATATGGGTGTAGCACTTCTACACTAGTTTGAGAGCTCCAACCCCCCTCACACACACATTTGTGATAAAAGAAAATATAAGAACTTGTGCTATAGATTTAGCACCAACCTGCTATTCTTGCTGGATTTGTATTGTATTGGCTTGTTGCTGATCTTGATATCCCGCTCCCCTCTCCTTCTACTACTTCATCCACTACATCAGCCATAGCCCGGCCTTCTCCACCTTGTCCTTGCCATTGGATGGCTCCTCGAAGCAACCATAGTGCAAGTAATGTGGTGGTGATATGGGCTAATGTCTTCATTGGTGAGATATGGATGTACTATGATAAATATGATGATGAGTTCTAAAGATCAGTGAGTCCTTGAGTTTTTTGGTGTAGTGGTTAAATGGATCAGGACGTGTTGGTCTTGTGGTGCTGTGAAGTAAGAGGGGAATACTGTTTTGGTTAGTTGTTGTGACTATCCTCTTCTATTTCTACTACTGCTGCTTCTACTGCTGTGTCGACAGGACACCAGCATGCAGCTGTGTGTGAGCTGCTTGCTTGCCTATGTCAAGTGGATCAGATCAAGCAAAAGCTTGATATTTTCTGATGTTCTACCTTTTTACCTTTTTATTTAAATTTGGTGAAACTTGCCCCATTTGTCTATGATGATGTGCTGAGACTATCCTTGATAAGAACAGATACTTCAATGCCCCTTTATTTAACTCGATGAGGAATTTGGCATACCAACTGTATGCCTAGTCTGAGAGTTCATTTATTCCATACTCATCCTTTTCTTTTCTTTCTTTCTTTTACTAGCTTTTCTTGTTTACTTGTCTCATTTGCAAGATTCAAATAGAGAAGAAAATATCAGAAAGATGGAGAGATCTCCTTAAAGATTAGCATAGGATTTTTATTTCTTCTTATGTAATTGTTTCTTCATATAATTGTAATTTCCTTTTTTCCTCTGAATATTTGTCACAACAGTGTAATGTTTGTATTATTGTATTGAAGTTATCCTTTTCTATTCCATTTATAGATTGTATTATTACACATATTGTAAAGACAATGTAACATTGTGTGAGATAATAAAGTTATTCCTTTATTTTTGCACACTATTATTTTATTGAAATATCTCTTATTCCTTTGTTATAAGGGCAATTGTCAACACCCGGATTTTTAATCCCAGATGCCCGTTATGCCATACCTCGCAATCCCAGGATTACCATTTTTGCGAGACATAACGGATTGGATATCTCAGTACATCATCCATTACAAACCATACATAAGGTATTACACAAATAGGGATCTCATGATCTAGTCTTAATACAACAAGCAGTGGAATTAAAAGATAAGCGTAGCGGTGGGGTCCATCTTCAAGGGCACAGGCAATGCTGACGAAGGCAGATTGTCCTAGTTATCATAGTCGTCCTGCTGGCCATCATCTTGATAGTCTCCTTCATAGTGTGGCCATGAGAATAGCCAGGGACAAAAGCCATGAGTACTCTTTAAGTACTCGCAAACTACCACTAACAAGTAGTATAGTTCCAGGTTAAAGTGCTAAATCTAGGTTTAACTATAAAGTTAAGTTTGAAACCTAAGCTGAGTTCTGAAGCAAAGAAAGATAAAATAAAGTTCTAGAATCACTTAAGTGGGGAAACTATTGTCATAAAAACAACTCTATTATGGTCAAGTCAAGATTCATTATTCCTTTCATAAGTTGTTTAGAAAACAGCTGACAACGAAACAGTATGGCCATTCCAACTGTCCATAACCGCGGACGCGGCTATTCGAATAGTTTGACACTTTACAGAGGTGGTACACTTTCACCACAAGATTCGATACATCTGTCAGGGATAACCCTGAATCATCATACTTAGTATGCAGATAATCAAACATAACCTTTCCTTTACACACCCTAGTATAAGCACCTCTCCTATGAGCATGGCCTCCCAACCATGACCATCAGTCATCTTGGGCACTGCATAGGTGGACAACATTGAGAGGTAGCCTCAGCTCAAACCTCTCCTGCGAGGGAACTAATACTAATGCATATAAATTTCCAGCTAAGCCTTACCCAATTCAGGTAGTGTGGTTGTACGGTAAATTTGGAATGGTATCGCATCTGAATCCAGCCATCAGTTTTATAAAAGGGTTAAGGCTTATGCCTCAACATTTCACCATCATAAATCATTTGTGTTTCTCAACACATGTCAAAACATCTCAATAGAATGACTCATCATTCCAAGGTTTTCATAATTCATTTTCATCAAGTGTTCCCATCTAAAGTGACTCAAGTTTTTGATCTACTCTAAACTACTAAGTTAAGAGTGTTCACTAAGGTGGAAATGGTGGGATCAATCTCATGCCATAGAATGACATCTAAAGGGTTCTAAATAGGTCAAGTTTTATACTCTTTTTTCTACCTTCGAAACAAGTAAAGAACTTTGGGTAAAGTAAAGGAAGTAAAGCTTGTAAATAAGACTTGGGGTGACTAATAGTCAAAGTGCTATGACTCAAGAATGCCTATAGCATCCTTGATCAAGTTAACTAGCTTAATTCTAGCTTGCTACAATATCTTGCCTTGGTTGGTGCAGTGGTTGAAGTTTTCTTCTTCTTCTTTGTAGAACTCCTCTTCCTCGAAAGCTTGGTCGGTACTATCGTTTATAAATACATACGGAGTACACAATCACCAAACAATACTTAACTAGTATAATTAGCATTCTAAGGCACATATTTGATGATCTATTATCATCCCAAGCATCACAAGTTTAATTCAATAGTTTCACTCTTTTTAATTTAGAAAAGTAATTTCTACTCATTGAAACATTAACTAAGATTTAATATTCACCACTTAAAATATGGGATCATGTGGACACATGTCATCACCACATATTCTAGCATGTGGGAATGTGCTTTAAGGGTTGGATCATAATTACTTTGGTTTAAGTTCATTATTTAATGATTTAAAGTGACTAGAAAATGCCTATATAGCATTATTTTGGTACTAGTCCAAAGTCACTGCATGTAAACCTTAATATTATTACGTATTCAGATAGGTATGATGAAATGTGATTTTTGAGAGTTGGAATCAACTCAAAATCTATCTTGGTTGATTTTTGAAAAATGTTGCAAGGTGCAATTGCTTCTGTTTTATTATTTTTACTTGGAGAGATCTATAACTCTAAATGAATTAAATCCAATGGGCTTGGATAGATCTTTTCAATACCTTTCAGGAAAAATTGGTTTCATGCAATTTGGATTTGTAAATATCTCTGAATTGATTTTCAAACTAGGGGACAGAACTAAGTTTAAACTAAAAAGATAAATCCTAATTCAAACTAACTGGGTCACGCGGGAAACGCTAACGGGCCGGCCCAGTGTCACTCCGCAGCACGGGGCTCAGCTGACAGGGGGGTCCACCAGTCAGCGGCTCATAACACGCGAAGCGGTACGGGGCGATGTGGGACGTTGGATTAGAGTGGGGATCAACGGTTGTGGATCGTCATTGACGACGGACCTGTCGCCGGCGAGCTCTAACCCTAGCGGCTCGGTGGGGGTGCATAGGGGGCGTACCAGGGCTCCAGCGACGACGGCGAGGCGGGCAAACAGTCTGGTGGTCGACGGCGAGCTCAGGGACGGTCGAGGCAGCTCCGGGGGTGGTCGCAATCAGCGGCGCCCTTCTCCTCCGGAGGCGGCCTGCTCGGGTACAATTCCGGCGAGCTGCTGCTACCCGTGCTCCGGCTAGAGGTGTGGGACGATCAGTGAGGTAAGGGGAGTGGAGTGGTGTGCTGCAAACGGCTAGGGGTGCCCTCCTTTTATAGGCTCGATGGCGAGACCGAGAGGGATGGGCAGGCGACGGTGGCGACATGGCTGAGGGTGGCGATCGACGCGCGGTCTCCTGGCGGTGCTCTAGGAACTTAATGCGGGCTTAGGGGCGGTGGTATGCGGTCGGGGGCAGCTGGCGCTCTGAGCGGCAGAGGCGGCGGTGTCCACGGCGAGCGGTGGCTGTGGTGCATTGGGCGGCGAACGGGCATGTCCGGCGTGTTCCCTGGGTCGTGGCGGAGCGTTGGGCGCGGGCTGCGGTCGAGCGATGGCGTGTGCACGCGTGCTGGGTGCGGCGCTCTAGCGCATGCTCGGCATGGCGTAGTGGCACTGGGTGCGGGGATTGCTCGGTGGTCCACAGCTTGGCCTGGCTTGGGGAGGGGATAGTGGGCGGCGGTGAGGTGTTGGCTAGCTGCTAGACATGGCGAGAGAGAGAGGTGGTCTGCTAGGGTGAGGGCAAGGTTGGCCGGCGAGTAGGTGCTCGGCATGGCATGTCAATGCCACTAGGGGAGTAGGGAATGGGCGCTAATGGCATGGTTAGATCATGAGGGGACAAAGGGATTAAATGGAGATCATTTGGGGGCAAAACCCTGTTGTAAACAGTGAGCTAGGATTAGGGTGTAAATCATGCCTGCCATGTGTTTGATGAAATGGCCGCAGGAACTTTCTTTTTGAATTTTGTAAAGATTTTTGGTGGGTTTGCTAGGCATAAGCTTGAGACTCTGTGGGTGCTTGGGTTTTGAAATTTGAGCTGGTTTGAGTGGTTTTTGAAATAGTGGGATCTTCCCATCTGAAATAGATTCAATTTTGAACTATCATTTAAAATTAGTATTTGAATGTTTTTAGAAGATCACAGAGTGGGCCTTGGTACCTCATTATGTGTACTAGCAAGGGGTGTAAATATCCACAAATGTTTCTGTTAAGTTGTGAGTACTAGGAATAGCCAAAGTAGGCATGATAGTTAATTTGGCCAAAATGACCATTCACTTCATTTATTCATTTTGAGTTGTTTTTCTTTGGGAAAAGTTTGGGAATGATTTAGATGATGTTTATTTCACCTAAGAATCATTTTACAAGCAATGAATCACAGAACCATGGCAATTCAAATCAACTCCTAATTTAAATGCACATACACATGAATGCTTTCATATCTTTAATTGGAAAAGTTTTTGTTAACCCCAATTTTGATGATTTGGATCTTGATAAGCTTGAATTAAAGTTTTGGGATGTTACAAACCTTCCCCCCTTAAGCAAAATCTCGTCCCGATATTTACAAAGAAAACTAGGAACTAAAGAGATCTGGGAACTCTGCCCTAATGTAATCTTCGCGCTCCCAAGTGGCTTCCTCCTCGGTATGGTTGCTCCACTGAATCTTGAGAAACTTGATGCTCCTGGTCCTAGTGGTTCTGTAGGCTTCTTCTAAGATACGGATGGGCACTTCCCGATAGGTCAGGTCATTGTTGATCTCCACAGCTCTATGATCGATGTTCTTGAAAACTTCAGTCTTCTCGGGCACTTCCAAGCATTTGCGAAGTAACGAGGTATGGAACACATTGTGGATGGCTGACATCTCTTCAGGCAGTTGCAGTTGATACGATACTTCTCCTCGACGGTTCAGAATCTTGAAGGTCCCGATATATCTGGGGGCTAACTTTCCTTTCAGACTAAAGCGTTGAGTTCCCTTAAATGGTGAAACCTTGAGATATACAAAATCTTCGACATTGAAAGTCAGGTCTCTCCTTCTCTTGTCAGCATAACTCTTCTGTCTGGATTGGGTAGTCTTGAGGTGCTCACGGACTTTGTGAACCTTCTCTTCCGCTTCTCGGAGAATGTCGGGTCCAAAGATCTGACTCTCTCCTACTTGCGCACAATTCAAAGGGGTACGACACTTTCTTCCGTATAGGAATTCAAATGGTGCCATCTGCAAACTAACTTGATAACTGTTGTTATATGAGAATTCTGTGAAAGGCAGGCAGTCTTCCCATTTTGATCTGTATTCCAACACACAAGCTCTAAGCATATCCTCTAGGATCTGGTTGACTCTCTCAGTATGTCCATCAGTTTGCGGGTGATAAGCGGTGCTGAAGTTCAACTTGGTTCCCAGCCCTTCCTGAACTTTCTGCCAAAATCTCGAGGTAAACTGGGTTCCTCGATCTGATACTATGGTCTTGGGGGTTCCATGCAGACTAACAATTCTAGCGATGTATAGCTCTGCTAGCTTCGCACTCTGGCAGGTAGTCTTGATAGGTATAAAGTGGGCTACCATGGACAATCTATCAACTATGACCCATATTGAGTCATTTCCCCTACTAGAAGTAGGCAGACCGGTGATCAAGTCCATTCCGATGGAATCCCATTTCCATTCCGGAATCTGCAATGGTTGCAACAGTCCTGCAGGCCTCTGATGCTCTGCTTTGACTCTTTGACAGATGTCACACTTGGCGATGTAGCTTCTGATTTCTCTCTTCATCTCGTGCCACCAAAATTGCTCCTTCAAATCCTGATACATCTTTGTTCCTCCGGGGTGGATAGAATAAAGAGTATCATGAGCTTCCTTCATGATAACTTGCTTCAGTTCCGAATCTGTTGGCACACAGATACGTCCTTTGTACCACAATACTCCTTCTTCGTCTTCGGTGAATCTAGGTACCTTCCCTTTACCACTACGATGTTTGATTCTGTCGATACTTTCATTTCCTTTCTAGGCTTCCTTGATTTGGCTAATCAAAGTGGGTTGAAGTTCAATGCTAGCTAAGAATCCTTTGCTAACTAATTCCGTCCTGAACTGCTCCAACTCCTCATACAAACTTGGTTGCTTCTCCTTGATCATAGTGTTTATCCTATACGGCAATCTGCTAAGAGCATCCGCTACCACATTGGCTTTGCCGGGGTGATAGTGAATGTCAAGGTCATAATCCTTGATTAACTCTATCCATCTCTTTTGCCTCATATTCAGCTCCTTCTGAGTGAAAATATATTTTAAGCTCTTGTTATCTGAGTAAATCTCATAGCGATTTCCCATCAGATAATGACGACATGTCTTCAATGCTAGAACCACAGCTGCTAGCTCATGATCATGGGTCGGATAGTTCTGCTCATGCTGCTTCAGTTGTCGAGATAGATACGCGATGACTTTGCCTTCTTGCATCAGCACACATCCTAGACCAATCTTGGATGCGTCACAATACACATCAAACGGCTTCTTGATATCTGGCATGATCAATATTGGGGCTGATATCAATCTCTTCTTTAGCTCCTGAAAACTAGCCTCACACTTGTCTGTCTATTCAAACTTCTTATCCTTCTTCAACAATTGGGTCATGGGTCTGGCGATGCTTGAGAACCCTTCTACGAACTTGCGGTAGTATCCCGCTAATCCGAGAAATGCACGGACTTGGGTTTGAGTGGTTGGGGCTTCCCATTCTTCGACATCTTTGATCTTGGCGGGATGAACAGAGACTCCTCTGGCAGACACAATATGTCCTAGGAATCCTACTTCTTTCAGCCAGAACTCACACTTGCTGAACTTGGCATATAACTGATGCTCTCTCAGGTTTTCTAGGATGATTCTCAGATGTTGCTCATGCTCTTCTTCTGACTTGGAGTAGAGAAGAATGTCGTCGATAAACACAACTACAAACTTATCTAGGAAATTCATAAAGATCTTATTCATGAGATTCATGAAATAAGCAGGGGCATTGGTTAATCCAAAAGACATAACCGTATACTCGTATAAACCATAGCAAGTAGTAAAGGCGGTCTTCGGAATATCTGTTGCACGAATCTTAAGTTGGTGATAACCAGCTCTAAGATCAATCTTTGAGAATTCCTAGGCTCTAGTCAACTGATCAAATAGATCATGTATCTTTGGCAATGGGTACTTGTTCTTGATGGTGACGTCATTCAACTTTCTGTAAGCTGTGCACAGACGGTTGCCCTCATCTTTCTTGTCGACGAATAACACTGGTGATCTCCATGGCGATGCGCTTGGTTGAATCAAGCCTTTCTCTAACATGGCATCCAACTGCTTCTTCAGTTCCACTAACTTTGAGGGGTTCATGCTATAGGGTCTCTGGGCTATGGGTCCGGTTCTGGGGATTAGTTCGATGATGAACTCAATATCCCTATCCGGGGCCATACCTAGCAATTAATTTGGGAATACGTCGGGGTATTCCCAGACTACTCTGACTTGGTCAATGGTGGGCAAGGCTACACTCTGGTTGCACTTGAATTGACGGGGTAAGGTTTCAGATATATGCTCTACTGTTACTCCAGAACTACTGGTCATGGTGATGGCTTTCTTAGCATAGTCTATCAGTTCTTTATGCCTTGACATCCAGTCCATACCTAGTACTACTTCCAATCCTTTGGTTCCAAGTACAATTAGGTTGGCATAAAAATATATGCCATGTATTCTGATAGGCACAGCTTTGCAAATTTTCCTAGCTTTGGTTGTTGAACCGGGGATTTGAACTATCATGACATGCTTCAGGTTGGTTGGGTGAATCTTACTAGTGCATGCAAATTCTTCGGTGACAAATGAAGTCGATGCTCCCGAATCAAACAATACTCTTGCTAAGACTGAGTTGACAGAAAACATACCCAGCACTACATCTGGCTCTTCCTGGGCTTCTTCTGCGTTCATGTGGAAGAGACGGCCGTTGCGGTTGTTAGGGTTCCCTGGGGCAAATCTTCTTCCTGGTTGAACACGACGCTATTGTTGAGCTGGGACATTCACATTGGCATTGGCGGCAGTCTTCTTGGGACACTCATTGGAGTAGTGACCCTTCACTCCACACTCAAAACAAGTGATCTAGGACTTCTCCTTGACTGTGACAGGCACATCATTGCTGCCAGTTCTGGGTGCAGTGTTGTTGTTGTTGCTCTTGGGAGGTGCACGGTTGAAATTGTTGGCATTGCCGGAGTTGTGATTGTTTCCTCCGAACTTCCCATTGCCTCTGCTACGGTTGGGGTAGCTTGGGCGAGACGTTAGGGGTCGGTTGTTCCTTGGTGCATATCCTGGTGAGGGGTTGGGACGGTACTTCTGGTGACTGTTGGATCCAGATTGCTGCATCATACGGCGTTTGCGGTTATCATTTGCCTGGTTAATCTTCCCTTCCATCTGAATGGCAGAGTCGACTAGTTCTTCGAGATCCTGGAAACGGATGTTGACGAGGACAGTCTGCATCTCATCATGCAGTCCGTTCAAGAATCTCTCCTTCTTTTTGGCCTCCGTGTTGATCTCATCAGGTGTATATCTGGCAAGTGATAGGAATCTATCACGGTATTCCACTACAATCATTCTTCCTTGCTCTAGTTTGCGAAATTCATCCCTCATTCGGTTGACTAGCCCCTGTGGCATGTGGGTGCGGCTGAACTTGACTTTGAATGCTTCCCATGTCATCACTTGACCCTGGTTCATATTGCGGATACTATTCCACCAAGCTCTTGCATCTCCTGCCAGATAGTGGGTGGCAAAGAGAACTTTCTCATTTTCATCAACTCTTGCAACTTCTAAGTTGTTTTCCATTGTCTATAACTAGTCATCAGCATCTAATGGGTTTTCAGATTGGTTGAAGATTGGGGGATTGGTGTTCTGAAATTTTTTGAGTTTGGATCCCTGGTGATCCTGATTTCCATGCCCTTGGTTGTTGAGAGCCATTTGGGCGATCTGCTGTAATGTCGCTAATTTGGCTTGGCGCTCTGCCCTGCTTGCTTCACGGTTTGTGATGAGATTCTGCAAGATCTGCAGCATTGGGTCTTGCGACGAGCTGCTCCCTCCTTGGTTCCCACTAGTCATCTGAAGATTGAGATAGATATAGGGGTAAGAGGGAAAGTTTTAAGGTTCATGGTTTTGGTTTCAAACTGAGACTTTGAGTTTGACTCAGGTTTTTCAACTAACTTCATTTCATTCATGCAAACAAGCACCCGATACAACACACACCACAACAATCAAAGGGAAAACAAATGGTTTGAAGAACCATTCTACAAGCTATGATACAGTGGGACCGATACATCTCATGCTACGACAGTGCTCTAGTGCATCTACTCATCGTCGATGAAGTCGGAGTCCTCATCATCAGTGTACAAGTCCATGGCATCCTCCTTCAGAAAGTCATCATCATTGCTGAGGTAAGAATCCATGTCTCCCTGGATGTCTTCACCCTCCTCTTCCTCTTCCTTTGCTACAAGCTGAGCTTCCTGCTCCTTGACGGTCTTCTCGAGGTCGGCCACCTTCTTGCGAAGACGGGCGATGGTGCGATCCTTCTTCTCGCGTTGGCGGCGAAGAGACTGGCGATCTTCGACGGGCAATGCGAAAGTCTAGGCCTTCTGGTCGGCAATGGCACGGTTCTGGTTGGCTAACTCCCTGGCATTGTCTAGTTCCTGCTATCTGTCGTGCAACAAGAAGTCAAGATTCTCCACTTGACGCCTCAACTCTGGGTGACTTGGCATCTCCATCGGCATTCCCATGAAGTCACGTCTTGCATAGTGGGCAAAACGAGTTCCTTGGATTTTGTTGACGTTGAGGGCACATAGACGTGCGAGAGCTTCATGCATTTCCCTGGCTAATCCATCTAGCCAGTTGTTCTTTCTCACTCAGAACTGAATTCTCCCAGAAGTTGGTGCTTCGATGCTTCCTCTAAGGTCCACGGTGACTAGCCACTGTAAGTCTCCTCCTGGGGGTCCTGGAAGTTGAGCTCCAAGATACTCCGGATGTGGGCGTCCCAGTAACTCCGATAGTGAATCCAGATCCCTCTCGAAGATCAACTGACCTTCGTTTCCCAACTGGTAGAACTTGCTGAACTGAGTCTCCATCTACAAGAATTTAGCATGAGGAAGTTAGTGAAGTGATCAAGTGTGTCAAATTTTAAGTACTAGTGTAAGAATTTTGAGGAACATGAATTTTTGAGAAAGAATGAATTCACAAGGATAAGAGAGGAGATAGTTTTTCATAAATACTCACTTCGGTTTTGAAACTAAGTTTTTGTTCGGACGTCCATTCTAACTAGGGTCTCCTATGGTCAGGATAGCTCTGATACCAACTTGTCAACACCCGGATTTTTAATCCCAGATGCCCGTTATGCCATACCTCGCAATCCTAGGATTACCATTTTTGCGAGACATAACGGATTGGATATCACAGTACATCATCCATTACAAACCATACATAAGGTCTTACACAAATAGGGATCTCATGATCTAGTCTTAATACAACAAGTAGCGGAATTAAAAGATAAGCGTAGCGGTGGGGTCCATCTTCAAGGGCACAGGCAATTCTGACAAAGGCAGATAGTCCTAGTTATCATAGCCATCCTACTGGCCATCATCTTGATAGTCTCCTTCAGAGTCTGGCCATGAGAATAGCCAGGGACAAAAGCCATGAGTACTCTTTAAGTACTCGCAAACTACCACTAACAAGTAGTATAGTTCCAGGTTAAAGTGCTAAATCTAGGTTTAACTATAAAGTTAAGTTTGAAACCTAAGCTGAGTTCTGAAGCAAAGAAAGATAAAATAAAGTTCTAGAATCACTTAAGTGGGGAAACTATTTTCATAAACATAACTCTGTTGTGGTCAAGTCAAGATTCATCATTGCTTTCATAAGTTGTTTAGAAAACAGCTGACAACGAAACAGTATGGCCATTCCAACTGTCCATAACCGCGGACGCGGCTATTCAAATAGTTTGACACTCTACAGAGGTGGTACACTTTCACCACAAGATTCGATACATCTGTCAGGGATAACCCTGAATCATCATACTTAGTATGCAGATAATCAAACATAACCTTTCCTTTACACACCCTAGTATACGCACCTCTCCTATGAGCATGGCCTCCCAACCATGACCATCAGTCATCTTGCGCACTGCATAGGTGGACAACATTGAGAGGTAGCCTCAGCTCAAACCTCTCCCGCGAGGGAACTAATACTAATGCATATAAATTTCCAGCTAAGCCTTACCCAATTCAGGTAGTGTGGTTGTACGGTAAATTTGGAATGGCATCGCATCCGAATCCAACCATCAGTTTTATAAAAGGGTTAAGGCTTATGCCTCAACATTTCACCATCATAAATCATTTGTGTTTCTCAACACATGTCAAAACATCTCAATAGAAAGACTCATCACTCCAAGGTTTTCATAATTCATTTTCATCAAGTGTTCCCATCTAAAGTGACTCAAGTTTTTGATCTACTCTAAACTACTAAGTTAAGAGTGTTCACTAAGGTGGAAATGGTGGGATCAATCTCATGCCATAGAATGACATCTAAAGGGTCCTAAATAGGTCAAGTTTTATACTCTTTATGCTACCTTCAAAACAAGTAAAGAACTTTGGGTAAAGTAAAGGAAGTAAAGCTTGTAAATAAGACTTGGGGTGAGTAATAGTCAAAGTGCTATGACTCAAGCATGCCTATAGCATCTTGGATCAAGTTAACTAGCTTAATTCTAGCTTGCTAAAATAGCTTGCCTTGGTTGGTGCAGTGGTTGAAGTTTTCTTCTTCTTCTTCTTGGTAGAACTCCTCCTCCTCGAAAGCTTGGTCGGTACTATCGTCTATAAATACATACGGAGTACACAATCACCAAACAATACTTAACTAGTCTAATTAGCATTCTAAGACACATATTTTATGATCTATTATCATCGCAAGCATCACAAGTTTAATTCAATAGTTCACATCTTTTTAATTTAGAAAAGTAATTTCTACTCATTGAAAAATTAACTAAGATTTAATATTCACCACTTAAAATATGGGATCATGTGGACACATCTCATCACCACATATTCTAGCACGTGGGAATGTGCTTTAAGGGTTGGATCATAATTACTTTGGTTTAAGTTCATTATTTAATGATTTAAAGTGACTAGAAAATGCCTATATAGCATTATTTTGGTACTAGTCCAAAGTCACTACATGTAAACCTTAATATTATTACATATTCAGATTGGTATGATGGAATGTGATTTTTGAGAGTTGGAATCAACTCAAAATCTATCTTGGTTGATTTTTGAAAAATGTTGGAAGGTACAATTGCTTCTGTTTTATTATTTTTACTAGGAGAGAGCTATAAATCTAAATGAATTAAATCCAACGGGCTTGGATATATCTTTTCAATACCTTTCAGGCAAAATTGGTTTCATGCAATTTGGATTTGTAAATCTCTCTGAATTTATTTTCAAACTAGGGGACAGAACTAAGTTTAAACTAAAAAGAAAAATCCTAATTCAAACTAACTGGGTCGCATGGGAAACGCTAATGGGCCGGCCCAGTGTCACTCCGCAGCGCGGGGCTGAGCTGATAGGGGGTCCACCAGTCAGCGGTTCATAACGCGCGAAGCGGTACGGGGTGATGTGGGACGTTGGATTAGAGTGGGGATCAACGGCTATGGATCGTCGTCGACTACGGACTTATCGCCAGCGAGCTCTAACCCTAGCGGCTCGGTGGGGGTGCATAGGGGGCGTACCAGGGCTCCAGCAACGACGGCGAGGCGGGCAAACGTTCCGGTGGTCGACGACGAGCTCAGGGACGGTCGAGGCAGCTCCGGGGGTTGGTCGCAATCAGCGGCGCCCTTCTCCTCCAGAGGCGGACTGCTCCAGTACAATTTGTACATCTATTATTGCTCCAAGGAGTTCTAATAGGGACCTTCCAAGTGTAATTTGTCCTTTTCCTGCACATTCAATAACAAGATAATCAGTAGAAATCATTTTCCCAAGGATCTTTGTAAACACTCCTTCATCTATTCTAATAGGTAATATGGTAGCATTATTAGCAAGAGATATTTCTTTTCCTCCTTCAGTAAGCCCCCAAGTATTCAGAGATTCAAACTTATCTTTGGGCATAAGACAAAATTCAGACATGATACCACAGCGAGCTTGAAAAGTTTCAGTGTTTATATCAATCTTTACTGTAGGGAACCACTTTGATGGTTTAGAATTTATTGGAACATAATTGTGATGCTCCCTAAGCGTATTATAGCAATCTTTTAAGCTAGCAGTGCCAGTCTAAAGAGTGTTCAATCTAGCAAATATTTTTGCGAAAGAAATATCAGTTTGGCTAGGCAAGTTGTAAGTGAGGATCAATTTTTTTATAGCATTAATAACATCATCCTCATTACATTGGAGGAAATATCCTCCCACAACAGCATCTAAAGCATATCTATAGCAAAGAGCAATTCCAAGGTAAAAACTGCTAAGGAACAAGCTTTGAGTCATTTTAGGCTTAGTTTTTTCATGTAGATCAGAGATTCTAGACCAAGCTTCCTTAAAACTTTCCTCAATTCCTTGTTTAAAAGTGAAAATCATTTCCTCGAGTGACATAGTGATTGGAGCAAGGCTAGTCATAAAGGCAACTTAGGATAGGAACTAATTTTTTTGTGTTTTTGAAATAAGAAAGCAAACTAGTAAAACTAATTTTTTGTGTGTTTTTGATAAAAAAACAAGCAAACAAAGAAAAAATAAACCAGGCAAAACAAAAATAACAAAGTAAAGAGATTGGTTATGAGGGACTCCCCTTGTGAAGATGTCCTTAACTCCCCGGCAACGGCGCTAGAAAAATGCTTGATGGCTCTGTAATGGCGCCAGAAAAATGTTGGAGCGTGGTTGATGTAGAGCTCGTTGGGAACCCCAAGAGGAAGGTATGATGAGCACAGTAGCAAGTTTCCCTCAGTATGAAACCAAGGTTTAATCGAACCAATAGGAGCAAGGAAACACCCCAAAGGTGTTACTAGCTGAGCTTTGGTAGGGCGCACTACCGGTGCTAGTAGCAACGTGGAGACCTGCACAACACAATCACAGAACTTTGTCCCCAACTTGCGATAAGGTTGTCAATCTCACCGTGTTTTGTGGAAAACAAAGGATTAAACGTATCGAATGGAAAGAAGTAAAAGTTTGCAGAAAGTAAACACAAAACAGTAAACAGTTTGTAAATTGAATGTAAAAGACAAGGACCGGGATCAATATTTCACTAGAGGTGGCTCTCCTTAAGATAGATAACATGCTGGGTGAACAAATTACAGTGGGGCAATTGACAAACATCGAGAAAGAAATACATGCATATACTAATCATCTTGACTCCTTTGGAACTTGATTGGGCATTACAACATTATACATAGACCGCCATCCAACTGCATCTATGACTAATAATCCACCTTCAGGTTATCATATGAACCCCCTCCAGTATTAAGTTGCAAGCAATTGATTATTGCTTTACGAACTGTGTGTAAAGTAAACAATACGATTGTTCTATGAACAAAGGATTGTTTTTTGCTCCCTAGTAGCAATAGCACATCTAGTACCTTAGAGATTTCTGTCACTTCCCCAGATTACCAGAGGCATGAACCCACTATCGAGCATAAATACTAACTCTTGGAGTTGCTAGCATCTACTTGGCCAAGATAGCTACTAACAACGGAAAGCATGCAATATCACAAATAACAAAGACATGATAGAATCAATAATCAATCTAAAATAGCATCTCAATATCCATCAGATCCCCGCAAACACAACATGCAGAATTACAAATAGATGATCTTGATCATGAACGGAGCTCAAAAGATCTAGACATTAAAGCACAAAGGAGGAGAACCGGCCATCTAGCTACTACATGGATCCGTAGTCCAAGGATGAACTACTCACGCATCACATCGGAGGCTTGCATGGTGATGAAGAGGCCTCCAGGGTGAATTCCCCTCTCCGGCAGGGTGCCGGGAAGAGCTTCAGATCCCTCCTGATCTAGGGATGGAGATGACGGCAGCTACAGACTCTTTCGTGGATTTTTTTGATCGGGTACTTAGGTTTTTCGTCCCGAGAGCATCTTATAGGCGGAAGGGGAGGCCAAGGGGGTGCGGAGGCGTCCACACCACCCCCTGGCGCGGGCCAGGCTGGGCCACGTGAACAGGTGGTGTGGTGGCCCCCTGGCCCCTCTTTGTCTCGTACTCTGGCATCTGATGACTTTCGGAAAAAAATAGGCACTTTGGCTTTTGTCCCGTCCAATTCCGAGAATATTCATTTTCTGACTTTCCTGGAACAAAAAAAGCAGAAAACAGGCAGCTGGCACTGTGGCTCTTGTTAATAGGTTAGTCCAAGAAATCATATGAAAAGTACTCCAAAGTGTGGACAAAACATAAGAAAGTGGATAAAACCAAGCATGGAACATCAAAAATTATAGATACATTTGCAATGTATCAGACACCCACCGCCACCAGTGCCACCTCTCGCTTTCCCGACCACCACCGTCCGTCTCAACCGACGCCGTCTGCTGGCGCCGCCTCTCCATGGTCTTTTTCGCCAATTCCCCATCTCCTCGTCACCGCCCTGCATCCGCACGACTCCTTGCCTACGACTAACCCTAGCCGCCACGGCCTTGGTCATTGGTGCAACACCAACACCTCTGCACCGCCGGCTGCTCGTCGAAGACGACCACAGCCTCCTTGTCCTCTCTCACAAGATCTACAACAACCCTGAACTCTTATCCCATTGATTTGACCTCGACGACCACCTTGCAGGTGCCTCTGATGGTGCGGTGCTGCTGCCCCTATGGGCTGGCCATGGCCTCCTGCTGTTCCTATATGTCTCCTTCTTCAAATCCAATGCCGAAGGGACAGTAGCTTGGTTGCAACCCCGGCACCGACTATGGCGACGCCATCGCCTCTAGTTTAGGTAAATACATTTGCGTCAGTTATATGACCTTTGGTTGTTTATTGGAGATTAATCTGTGAAGATTAGGCATGGGTTAGCAGCCCCATGAGAGGATTTGGTCAAAGATTCGTTCTGCTGCTGTTTCTAGTATGAATGAACGAACATATCCCTTTTAGAGGGTTCAGTTAGACGAATTAGAGTAAGCTTTTATAATATGATTTGTAGGGTTCGTCCTTATGATCATTTTGAGTGGTCATTCTGCCATTTTGGCCTAGTCGTTTGTCTAGGGTGATGCAAACAGGTTTTAGCCTAGCCATTGCAAAATAGTTTGTTTATGATTTTTTTTGTGAAGCCTTTCATACCTTTCTGGTATTGTTAAAATTGTGAAGTAACCTTGTACAACTATCTGGGATATTCTTGTTCCCATATCAACTTAGTTTTCTCTATTGCATTCATCATTTCTTCTTCCTCAAATTTCATAAAGTGGCTAATCAATATGTTTAGTGCTAGAAACACACAGTCTAGTATTTGATAAATATGACCCAATCAACCCCAGTTGCCTCAACTTGGATGAAATACTCACCCCTGGTATCTTTGGTTTAAGATAGTCATACTACAGCTTAATTAATACACATGTACGGTGCTTGAATGGAACTAAGTGATCTCTGCTACGGGTTGTAGTAATTGTGTAATTGTAGCTCTATTGATACGTTATACACACATGCTAAGTGATGCCTCGGTTTGGAATGGTTAATTCATCCCTGACATAAATGACTTGTTGTGATTCAATTTCAATCTATCTTGAACGTACACTAGGCTGTTAACTGAAGAAAAATCCAGTTTTAAGTATCTCAATAAGTGATGTACTTTGTTTTGGTTCCAAAGATTGATTTATAGTTGGATATATGCAATTTAGCTCAACAAGAGCTCATGTAGAGTAAAGTATATACTAGTTATGCTTGGCTTGAGATTGGTTGATTGGTTTGTTGTGATGCTATCTCTGACCAAATTATCTTGATTGTGTGGTTAACTAAACCTAACTTGTTAAATCTAAAATTGAAGTTTATTACTAGATATAAGAGTATTTAGCTTGTTAATGTGTTTCTTGTACTGTTGGACAGATCACAGTAAATGAGCTTGTGGTTGATGCTTCAATTTGAGATAAGAGCTTTGGATATTCTATTCATGGAAATAAACAGCTTTATAGTGAAGTATATGATTCCTAGAACAAAGATTCTAGGAAAATGATCTATCAATTATTTATTGTGGCTTACAAATGATATGCCAATATTATATTAAGTGGAGAATGATGTGGTTAACTAAAGTAGTGACTTGTGCACTGCTTTTGAACCCTATTGTGGTGCCTCCAATTTCTAGAGTGTGCACAGTAGTATATTTAATGATTTCTAGTTGTTTAGCTAGAAAGATGATTTAGAGAATTTCCTAAGGCTTGCAGATAACTTAGTGTGGTGCTTGGCCTTTTGCACATCTGATCTGTTGTAGCTTTGCTTAATACGCTTTTACTTGTGCCATTTAAAATTAGTGGCTTCTGCTAACTTGAATTAACTACTGTGGTGCCTCCCTTAGGAGTGTGCACAGTAGTGAATCTGATTTGACTTTGGTGAAACTTGCCCCATTTGTCTACGATGATGTGTTAAGACTATCCTTGATAAGAACAGATACTTCAATGCCCCTTTATTTAACTCGATGAGGAATTTGGCATATCAACTGTATGCCTAGTCTGAGAGTTCATTATTCAATACTCATCCTTTTCTTTTCTTTCTTTTTTTACTAGCTTTTCTTGTTTACTTGTCTCATTTTCAAGATTCAAATAGAGAAGAAAAGATTAGAAAGATGGAGAAATCTCCTTAAAGATTAGCATAGGATTTTTCTTCTTCTTATGTAATTGTTTATTCATATAATTGTAATTTCCTTTTTTCCTCTGAATATTTGTCACAATAGTGTAATGTTTGTATTATTGTATTAAAGTTATCCTTTTCTATTCCATTTATTGATTATATTATTACACATATTGTAAAGACAATGTAACATTGTGTGAGATAATAAAGTTATTCCTTTATTTTTGTACAGTGTTATTTTATTGAAATATCTCTTATTCCTTTGTTATAAGGGCAATGTAATGTTTAACTTTTATTTCCAGTGTAATTTGAGACTTGTACATATTGTATCTTATTCATAAATAAGAATTCAACTCGTATTCCTTATTATAATTTAATTACTATTTATCATCCCATTACACATTATTTTTTAATTCAAATATATTATTTGAATACAAAATTTTAAAATGAATTCCCTCAAACACCAAGATAAAATAGAGGTCATGTCAAAATCTATCGCACTTGTCCAGATGCTTCCATCAGAGCAAGAGAGATCCCGATCCCTCAATGACTTCTTTAGTTTTGTGCGAAAATTCCCCGGATTTTCTATGCATGAATGCAATGCACATACCTTGTCTCGGCTTATTTCTAAGCTCTAATGCTGGGATGTTACAATATCATTGGTGAATGATGTGATGGTTATAATAGTTACAAATGTAGTCTCCTTCTGGTCATGAGACCATATCAATCACTGTCACCCGAGGATACTTAGATAGCATCAAACACCATCTAGTGATACAGTGATCATAAAGGTGTGTTCAGGTATTCGGAGGGGCATGTAGAGGCATTATGCTTCAAGAGCAGGATTTTCACCCACGTGATGGGTAAGATACATACGGTCGGCTTGGTGAGATTACATCCATAATGTTGCAACATGTGACTAGGTCACGGGATGTAATATCACGGTAACAAGTAAAACAGAACTTATAGGTAACAAGATTGAACAAGGTATGTGATACCAAGGATCGGTCTCGGGCAAGTTGTATCATAGGAACAAAGGGAATTGGACTCGAAATTTTACGGTTCAACTGACATTATCATCATGGAATGCATAGGGGTCATATGGGCATCCCGGTCCCTCTATTGATTATTGATGGAGATCATGCATGTGCCATTCTCGAGCCGTGGGGAAATACACCTAAGGTTACAATGAGCTAGATCTCCTATGTAAGTTGGAATCACCATATGAAAGAGAAAATGTCAACACCCGGATTTTTAATCCCAGATGCCCGTTATGCCATACCTCGCAATCCTAGGATTACCATTTTTGCGAGACATAACGGATTGGATATCACAGTACCTCATCCATTACAAACCATACATAAGGTCAAGGCAGATAGTCCTAGTTATCATAGCTGTCCTGCTGACCATCATCTTGATAATCTCCTTCATAGTCTGGCCATGATAATGGCCAGGGACAAAAGCCATGAGTACTCTTTAAGTAACAAACATCACAAGTTTTAATTCAATAGTTTCATCCTTTTTATTTTAGAAAAGTAATTTCTACTCATTGAAAAATTAACTAAAATTTAATATTCACCACCAAAATATGGGATCATGTGGACACATGTCCTCACCATATATTCTAACATGTGGGAATGAGATTTAAATGTTGGATCAATATTACTTTAGTTTAAGTTCATTATTTAATGATTTAAAGTGACTATAAATGCCTATATAGAATTATTTTGGTACTAGTCCAAAGTCACTGCATGTAAACCTTAATATTATTACATATTTGGATAGGTATGATGAAATGTGATTTTTGAGAGTTGGAATCAACTAGAAAGCTAACTTGGTTGATTTTATAAAAATGTTGCAAGTTGCAATTGCTTCTGTTTTGTTATTTTTATTAGGATAGATCTATAACTCTAATTGAATTAAATCCAACGGTCTTGGATAGATCATCTCAATACCTTTCAGACAAAATAAGTTTCATGCAAATTGGATTTGTCAAACTCACAGAATTAAATTTTGAAATAGCGGACAGAAACTAGATTTAATTAAAAAGAAAAATCTAGATTTGAACGAGTGGGCTAGCGCGGGAAAAGAAATGGGCCGGCCCAGTGGCGCTCCGCGGCGCGGGGCTCAGCTGACAGGGAGGTCCCGCTTGTCAGTTGCACTTAACACGCGAAACGGTACGCGTGCTGTGGGCCGTAGGATTAGAAGCTAGATCTACGGCCGAGGATCGTCATCGACGACGAATAGGTCACCGGCGAGCTCGAACCCTAGCGGCTCGGTGGGGGTCTACTGGGGGCGTACCAGGGCTCCAGTGGGGTCGGCGAGGCGGGAAAACGACGTGGAAGACGACGGCGAGGCGAGGCGCGGTTGCGGCGGAGCTTGGGGTGGTTGCAATCAACGGCGCCCTTCTCCTCCTGTCGCGGCTGCTCCAGCTCCAATTCCGGCGAGGCATAGCTCGCCTTGCTCCGGCTAGAGGTGGGTGAGGTTCAGAGAGGTGAGAGGAGTGGAATGGTGTGGAGAGAAGAGGCTGGGAAGGGCTCCTTTTATAGGCCCGACGGTGAGACCGGGCGGGATGGGCAGTCGACGGTGGCGACATGGCTACGTCGGGGTAGAGGCATGGTTGGGGGTGGCGATCTATGGGCGGTTCCCTGGCGGTTCTCTAGAACTTGAATGTGAGCGTAGGGGCAGTGGCACGCGGTCTGGGCGAGGTGGCGCTCTACGCGGCAGAGGCGGCGGTGTCCACGGCGAGCGGTGGCTGTGAGGCTTTGGGCGGCGAACGGGGATGTCTGGGGTGTTCTCCAGGTCGAGGCGGAGCGGTGGGCGCGGGCTGCGGTCGAGCGGGGGTTTGTGCACGCGGGGACAGAGCGTACTCTACGGGCGGCGTCGGCATGGTCGACCAGCTCCGGGCGTGGCGGTTCCTGGCCGCTCTGTCCTCTGTCTCTGGCCTGGGGCTAGTTGGGCGGTGGAGGTGGACCACAGGCAACTTGCTAGACATGGAGAGAGGGGCTGGAGAGGGCTGCTGCCGCGAGTGCACTGTCAGCCGGCGAGTTGGTGCTCAGCATGGCAGTGCAGCTAGGGGGTATGGGAGGTGCTGGTGTGGGTCTGGTTAGATCAAGAGGGGACAGAGGAGATAAATGAAGATCAATTGGGGCAAAACCCTGTAGTAAACAGTGAGCTAGGATTAGAGTAGAGATTATGCATGCCAAGTGTTTGATTAAATGGCCGCATGAAAGAAAGTTTTGAATTTTGGTTTCAAAATTTTTGAGTGATCTCCACTAGTGCTAGGTAGTCTCTGGGTGTAAGGGTTTTGTAAGTGGAGCTCAAAAGAGATGGTTTTTGAAATAGAGGTGATCTATGCATATGCATTAGATTCAATTTTAAACTGTCATTTAAAATAGTTAACAGAATTTTTTTAGCAAATCAAAAGGTGGGCCTTGGTACTTCATTATGTGTACTAGCAAGGGGTGCAAATATCAAGAATTGTTTCTGTTAAGTTTTGAGTACTAGGAATAGCCAAAGTAGGCATGAGAGTTAAATTTGTCAAAATGACCATTCCTCCTTTTTAATTCTTTTTTATTTGATTTTCTTTAGGAAAAGTTTGGGAATGATGTAGATGATGTTTAAATCACCTAAGAAACATTTTACAAGCATTGGATCATTCAATCATGGCAATTCAAACAACTCCTATTTTAAATGCACACATATATGAATGCTTTCATATTAAATTTGGAAAAGTTTTTGTTAACCCCAATTTTGGTTGATTTGATCTTTGATAAACTTGGATTGAAGTTTTGGGATGTTACAAACCTTCCCCCTTAAACAAAATCTCGTCCCGAGATTTACAAAGAAAACTAGGAACTAAAGAGATCTGGGAACTCTGTCCTAATGTAATCTTCGCGCTCCCAAGTAGCTTCCTCCTCAGTATCGTTGCTCCACTGAATCTTGAGAAACTTGATACTCCTGGTCCTGGTGGTTCTGTAGGCTTCTTCCAAGATACGGATGGGTACTTCTCGATAGGTCAGATCATTGTTGATTTCCACAGCTCTCTGATCGATGTTCTTGAAAACTTCCGTCTTCTTGGGCACTTCCAGGCATTTGCGAAGTAACGAGATATGGAACACATTGTGGATGGCTGACATCTCTTCAGGCAGTTCCAACTGATATGATACTTCTCCTCGACGGTTCAGAATCTTGAAGGGTCCGATATATCTGGGGGCCAACTTTCCCTTTAGACTAAAGCGCTGAGTTCTCTTTAATGGTGAAACCTTGAGATATACAAAATCTCCGACATTGAAAGTCAGGTCTCTCCTTCTCTTGTCAGCATAGCTCTTCTGTCTGGATTGGGCGGTCTTGAGGTGCTCACGGACTTTGTGAACTTTCTCTTCTGTTTCTCGGAGAATGTCGGGTCCGAAGATCTGACTCTCTCCTACTTGAGACCAATTCAAGGGGGTACGACACTTTCTTCCATATAGGAATTCAAATGGTGCCATATGCAAACTAGCTTGATAACTGTTGTTATATGAGAATTCTGCGAAAGGTAGGCAATCTTCCCATTTTGATCCATATTCCAACACACAAGCTCTAAGCATATCCTCTAGGATCTGGTTGACTCTCTCAGTCTGTCCATCAGTTTGTGGGTGATATGCGGTACTAAAGTTCAACTTGGTTCCTAATCCTTCCTGAACTTTCTGCCAAAATCTCGAGGTAAACTGGGTTCCTTGATCTGATACGATGGTCTTGGGGGTTCCATGCAGACTAACAATCCTAGCAATGTACAACTCTGCTAGCTTTGCACTCTGGTAGGTTGTCTTGACAGGTATAAAGTGGGCTACCTTGGACAGTCTATCAACTATGACCCAGATTGAGTCATTTCCCCTACTAGAAGTAGGTAAATCGGTGATAAAGTCCATTCCGACAGAATCCCATTTCCATTCCGGAATCTGTAATGGCTGCAACAGTCCTGCAGCTCTCTAATGCTCTTCTTTGACTCTTTGGCAGATGTCACACTAGGCAATGTAGCTTCCGATCTCTCTCTTCATCTTGTGCCACCAAAATTGCTCCTTCAAATCCTGATACATCTTTGTTCCTCCGGGGTGGATAGAATAAAGAGTATCATGAGCTTCCTTCATGATAACTTCCTTCAGCTCCGAATCTGCGGGAACACAGATACGTCCCTTGTACCACAGTACTCCTTCTTCGTCTTCGGTGAATCCAGGTACCTTTCCTGTACCAATACGACGTTTGATTCCGTCGATACTTTAATTTCCCGTCTGGGCTTCCTTGATATGGCTAATCAAAGTGGGTTGAAGTTCAATGCTAGCTAAGAATCCTTTGCTAACGAATTCAGTCCTGAACTGCTCCAACTCTTCATACAAACTTGGTTGCTTCTCCTTGATCATGGTGTTAAGCCTACACGGTATCTGCTAAGAGCATCCGCTACCACATTGGCTTTGCCGGGGTGATAGTGAATGTCAAGGTCATAATCCTTGATTAACTCTATCCATCTTCTTTGCCTCATATTCAGCTCCTTCTGAGTGAAGATATACTTCAAGCTATTATGATCTGAGTAAATCTCACAGCGATTACCCATCAAATAATGACGCCATGTCTTCAGTGCTAGAACTATAGCTGCTAGCTCAAGATCATGGGTCGGATAGTTCTGCTCATGCTGCTTCAGTTGTCGAGACAGATACGCGATGACTTTGCCTTCTTGCATCAATACACATCCTAGACCAATCTTGGATGCGTCACAATACACATCAAATGGCTTCTTGATGTCCGGCATGACTAAAAGTGGGGCTGATATCAATCTGTTCTTCAGCTCCTGGAAACTGGCTTCACATTTGTCTGTCCATTCAAACTTCTTGTCCTTCTTCAAAAGTTGGGTCATTGGTCGGGCTATGCTCGAGAATCCTTCTACGAACTTGCGGTAGTATCCCGCTAATCCAAGAAAAGAACGGACTTGGGTTTGAGTGGTTGGGGCTTTCCATTCCTCGACATCTTTGATCTTGGTGGGATCAACAGAGACTCCTCCGGCAGACACAATATGTCCTACGAATCCTACTTCTTTCAGCCAAAACTCACACTTGCTGAACTTGGCATATAACTGATGCTCTCTCAGGGTTTCTAGGATAACTCTCAGATGCTGCTCATGCTCTTCTTCTGACTTGGAGTAGATAAGGATGTCGTCGATAAACACAACTACAAACTTATCTACGAAATTCATAAAGATCTTATTCCTGAGATTCATGAAATAAGTAGGGGCATTGGTTAATCCAAAAGACATAACCGTATACTCGTATAAACCATAGCGAGTAGTAAAGGCGGTCTTCGGAATATCCGTTGCGCGAATCTCAAGTTGGTGATAACCAGTCCTAAGATCAATCTTTGAGAATACCTGAGCTCTGGTCAACTGATCAAATAGATCCTCTATCTTTGGCAAGGGGTACTTGTTCTTGATGGTGACATCATTCAATTTTCTGTAGTCTGTACACAGACGATTGCCTCCATCTTTCTTGTCGACAAATAACACTGGTGATCTCCATGGTGATGCACTTGGTTGAATCAAGCCTTTGGCTAGCATAGCATCCAACTGCTTCTTCAGTTCCACTAACTTTGAGGGGTTCATGCTATAGGGTCTCTGGGCTATAGGTCCGGTTCCGGGGATTAGTTCGATAATGAACTCAATATCCCTATCCGGGGGCATACCTAGCAATTCATCTAGAAATACGTCGGGGTATTCACAGACTACTCTGACTTGGTCAATGGTGGGCAAGGCTACACTCTGGTTGCACTTGAATTGACGGGGTAAGGTTTCAGAGATATGCTCCACTGTTACTCTAGAACTACTGGTCATGGTGATGGCTTTCTTAGCATAGTCTATCAGTCCTTTATGCCTTGACATCCAGTCCATACCTAGTACTACTTCCAACCCTTTGGTTCCAAGTACAATTAGGTTGGCATAAAAATCAATCCCATGTATTCTGATAGGTACAGCTTTGCAAATTTTTCTAGCTTTTGTTGTTGAACCGGGGATTTGAACTATCATGACATGCTTCAGGTTGGTTGGACGAATCTTACTAGTGCATGCAAATTCTTTGGTGACAAATGAATGCGATGCTCCTGAATCAAACAATACTCTTGCTAAAACTGAGTTGACAGAAAACATACCTAGCACTACGTCTGGCGCTTCCTGGGCTTCTTCTGCGTTCATGTGGAAGAGACGGCCGTTGCGGTTGTGAGGGTTCCCTGGGGCAAATCTCCTTCCTGGCTGAACACGACGCTGCTGCTGAGCTGGGGCATTTACATTGACATTGGCTGCAGTCTTCTTGGGACACTCATTGGAGTAGTGACCCTTCACTCCACACTCGAAACAGGTGATCTGGGACTTGTCCTTGACTGCGACAGGCACATCATTGCTGCCAGTTCTAGGTGTAGTGTTGTTGTTGTTATTGCTCTTGGGAGGTGCACGGTTGAAATTGTTGGCATTACCGGAGTTGTGATTGTTTCCTCCGGACTTCACATTGCCTCCGCTACGGTTGGGGTAGCTTGGGCGAGAATTTGGGGGTCGGTTGTTCCTTGGTGCATATCCTAGTGAAGGGTTGGGACGGTACTTCTCGTGACTGCTGGATCCAGACTGCTGCATCATACGACGCTTGCGATTGTCGTTTGCCTGGTTAATCTTCCCTTTCATCTGAATGGCAGAGTCGACTAGCTCTTTGAGATCATCGAACCAGATGTTGACGAGGACAGTCTGCATCTCATCATGCAGTCCGTTCAAGAATCTCTCCTTCTTCTTGGCCTCCGTGTTGATCTCATCAGGTTCATATCTAGCAAGTGACAGGAATTTGTCACGGTACTCCACCACAGTTATTCTCCCTTGCTTCAACTCACGGAACTCATCTCTCATTCTGTTGACTAAACCTTGCGGCACGTGGGTGTGGCTGAACGTGACTTTGAATGCTTCCCATGTCATCACTCGACCATGGTTCATATTGCGGATGCTATTCCACCAAGCTCTTGCATCTCCCGCCAAATAGTGGGTGGCGAAGAGAACTTTCTCATTTTCATCAACTCTTGCAACTTCGAGGTTGTTTTCCATGGTCTGTAACCAGTCATCAGCATCTAGTGGGTTCTCAGATTGGTTGAAGATTGGGGGATTTGTGTTCTGAAATTTTTTGAGTTTGGATCCATGGTGATCCTGATTTCCATGCCCTTGGTTGTTGAGAGCCATCTGGGCGATCTGTTGAAGTGTTGCTAAGTTGGCTTGGCGCTCTGCCCTGCTTGCTTCACGGTCTGCGATGAGATTCTGCAAGATCTGCAGCATTGGGTCCTGCGATGAGCTGCTCCCTCCTTGGTTTTCACGAGTCATCTGAAGATTGAGATAGATATAGGGGTAAGAGGGAAATTCTAAGGTTCATGGTTTTGGGGTTTTCAAATCTAAACTTTGAGTTAAACTCAGGTTTTTCAACTAGCTTCATTTTCATTCATGCAAACAAGCACACGATACGACACACACCACAACAATCAAAGGGAAAACAGATGGTTTGAAGAACCATTCTGCAAGCTACGATACAATGAGATGATACATCTCGGGCTACGATAGTGCTCTAGTGCATCTAATCATCGTCGATGAAGTCGGAGTCCTCATCATCAGTGTAGAAGTCCACGGCATCCTCCTCCAGAAAGTCATCATCGTTGCTGAGGTAAGAATCCATGTCTCCCTGGATGTCTTCACCCTCATCTTCTTCTTCCTTTCCTGCAAGCCAAGCTTCCTGTTCCTTGACGGTCTTCTCGAGGTCGGCCACCTTCTTGTGAAGACGGGCGATGGTGTGATCGTTCTTGGCACGCTGGTGACGAAGAGACTGGCGGTCTTGGACAAGCAGTGCGAAAGTCTGGGCCTTTTGGTCGGCAATGGCACGGTTCTGGTTGGCTAACTCTCTAGCATTGTCCAGTTCCTGCTGTCTATCGTGAACCAAGAAGTCCAGGTTCTCCACTTGACGCCTCAACTCGGGGTGGCCTAGCATTTCCATTGGCAGTCCCATGAAGTCACGTCTTTCATAGTGAGCAAAACGGGTTCCTTGGGTCTTGTTGACGCTGAGGGCACATAGACGTGCAAGAGCTTCATGCATTGCCCTGGATAATCCATCTAGCTAGTTGTTCTCTCTCACGGAGAACTGAATTCTTCCAGAAGTTGGTCCTTCAATGCTCCCTCTCAGATCTACGGTGACTAGCCATTGTAGGTCTCCTCCTGGGGTCCTGGAAGTTGAGCTCCAAGAAACTCCGGATGTGGCCGTCCTAGTAACTCTGACAGTGAATCCAGATCCCTCTCGAAGATCAGCTGACCTCCGTTTCCCAACTGGTAAAACTTGCTGAACTGAGTTTCCATCTACAAGAATTAAGGATGAGGAAGTTAGAGAAGTGATCAAGTGTGTCAAATTTTAAGTAGTAGTATAAGAACTTTGAGTAACATGAATTTTTGAGAAGGAAAGAATTCCAAAGGGTAAGTGAGGAGATAGTTTTTCATAAATACTCACTTTGGTTTTGAAACTAAGTTTTTGTTTGACGTCCATTCTAACTAGGGTCTCCTATGGTCAGGATGGCTCTGATACCAACTTGTCAACACCCGGATTTTTAATCCCAGATGCCTGTTATGCCATACCTCGCAATCCTAGGATTACCATTTTTGCGAGACATAACAGATTGGATATCATAGTACCTCATCCATTACAAACCATACATAAGGTCTTACACAAATAAGGATCTCATGATCCAGTCTTAATACAACAAGCAGCGGAAATAAAAGATAGCGTAGCAGTGGGGTCCATCTTCAGGGGCACAGGCAATGCTGACGAAGGCAGATAGTCCTAGTTATCATAGCCGGCCTGCTGACCATCATCTTGATAATCTCCTTCATAGTCTGGCCATGATAATAGCCAGGGACAAAAGCCATGAGTACTCTTTAAGTACTCGCAAAATACCACTAGCAAGCAGTATAATTCTAAGTTAAAGTGATAGAGCTAAGTTTAACTATAAAGTTAAGTTTGAAACCTAAGCTGAGTTCAAAAACCAAGAAAGATAAAATAAAGGTCTAGACTCACTTAAGTTGGGAAGCTATTGTTCTAAACACAACCCTGTTGTGGTCAAGTCAAGATTCATCATCCATATTAAGTTATTTAGAAAACATCTGACAGCGAAACACAGTATGGCCATTCCAACTGTCCATAACCACGGACGCGGCTATTCAAATATTTTGACACTCTACAGAGGTGGTACACTTTCACCACAAGATTCGATACATCTGTCAGGGGCAACCCTGAATCATCATACTTAGTATGTAGATAATCAAACATAACCTTTCCTTTACACACCCTAGTATACGCACCTCTCCTATGAGCATGGCCTCCCAACCATGACCATCAGTCATCTTGCGCACTGCATAGGTGGACAACATTGAGAGGTAGCCTCGGCTCAAACCTCTCCCGCGAGGGAACTAATACTAATGCATATAAATTTCCAGCTAAGCCTTACCCAATTTAGGTAATGTGGTTGTACGGTAAATTTGGAATGGTATCGCATCCGAATCCAACCATCAGTTTTATAAAAGGGTTAAGGCTCATGCCTCAACATTTTCATCATCATTAATCTTTTGTGTTTCTCCACACATGTCAAAACATCTCAATAGAATGACTCATCATTCCAAGGTTTTCATAATTCATTTTCACCAAGTGTTCCCATCTAAAGTGACTCAAGTTTTTGATCTACTCTAAACTACTAAGTTAAGAGTGTTCACTAAGGTGGGAAAGATGGGTTCAATCTCATGCCATAGAATGACATCTAAAGGATTCTAAATAGGTCAAGTTTTATACTTTTTATGCTACCTTCAAAACCAATAAAGAACTTTGTATATCCTAAGAGGGGTAAAACTTGTAACTCGGACTTGGGGTACTAATAGTCAAAGGAGGTGTGATCAAAGCATGCTTAAGGCATCTTTGCTAAACCATCTAGTTTGATTATAGTTGGCTAAGTAATACACTTGCAAGTACTAACTTGCAAGAATTAATCTTGGATAGTGCTAGCTTGCATTGTTAATGGTGTCTTGCCTTGGTTGGTGCAGTGGTTGAAGTTTTCTTCTTCTTCTTCTTGGTAGAACTCCTCCTCCTCGTAGACTTGGTCAGTACTAGCGTCTATAAATACATAGGGAGTGCACAATCACCAAACAATACTTAACGAGGCTAAGTAGCATTCTAAAACACACATTTGATGATCTATTATCATCACAAACATCACAAGTTTTAATTCAATAGTTTCATCCTTTTTATTTTAGAAAAGTAATTTCTACTCATTGAAAAATTAACTAAAATTTAATATTCACCACCAAAATATGGGATCATGTGGACACATGTCCTCACCACATATTCTAACATGTGGGAATGAGATTTAAATGTTGGATCAATATTACTTTAGTTTAAGTTCACTATTTAATGATTTAAAGTGACTAGAAATGCCTATATAGCATTATTTTGGTACTAGTCCAAAGTCACTGCATGTAAACCTTAATATTATTACATATTTGGATAGGTATGATGAAATGTGATTTTTGAGAGTTGGAATCAACTAGAAAGCTAACTTGGTTGATTTTATAAAAATGTTGCAAGTTGCAATTGCTTCTGTTTTGTTATTTTTATTAGGATAGATCTATAACTCTAATTTAATTAAATCCAACGGGCTTAGATAGATCATCTCAATACCTTTCAGACAAAATTAGTTTCATGCAAATTGGATTTGTCAAACTCACGGAAATTTTGAAATAGTGGACAGAAACTAGATTTAATTAAAAAGAAAAATCCAGATTTGAACGAGTGGGCTAGCGCGGGAAAAGAAATGGGCCGGCCCAGTGGCGCTCCGCGGCACGGGGTTCAGCTGACAGGGGGTTCCCGCTTGTCAGCGGCACTTAACACGCGAAACGGTACGCGCGCTATGGGTCGTAGGATTAGAAGCTAGATCTACGGCCGAGGGTCGTCGTCGACGACAAACAGGTCGCCGGCAAGCTCGAACCCTAGCGGCTCGGTGGGGGTCTACTAGGGGCGTACCAGGGATCTAGCGGGGTCGGCGAGGCGGGCAAACGACGTGGAAGACGATGGCGAGGCGAGGCGCGGTTGCGGCGGAGCTTGGGGTGGTCGCAGTCAAAGACGCCCGTCTCCTCCTGCCGCGGCTGCTCCAGCTCCAATTCTGGCGAGGCAGAGCTCGCCTTGCTCCGGCTAGAGGTGGGTGAGGTTCAGAGAGGTGAGGAGAGTGGAATGGTGTGGAGAGAAGAGGCTGGAGAGGGCTCCTTTTATAGGCCCGACGGTGAGACCGAGCGGGATGGGCAGTCGACGGTGGCGACATGGCTACGACGGGGTAGAGGCATGGCTGGGGGTGGCGATCGATGGGCGGTTCCCTGGCGGTGCTCTAGAACTTGAATGCAAGCATAGGGGCGGTGGCACGCGGTCTGGGCGAGGTGGCGCTCTACGCGGTAGAGGCGGCGGTGTCCACGACGAGCGGTGGCTGTGAGGCTTTGGGCGGCGAACGGGGATGTCTGGGGTGTTCTCCAGGTCGAGGCGGAGTGGTGGGCACGGGCTGCGATCGAGCGGGGGTTTGTGCACGCGGGGACAGAGCGTGCTCTGCGGGCGGCGTCGGCATGGTCGACCAGCTCCGGGCACGGCGGTTCCTGGCCGCTCTGCCCTCTGTCTCTGGCCTGGGGCTGGTTGGGCGGTGGAGGTGGACCACAGGCAACTTGCTAGACATGGAGAGAGAGGCTGGAGAGGGCTACTGCTGCGAGTGCACTGTCAGCCGGCGAGTTGGTGCTCGGCATGGCATGGCAGTGCAGCTAGGGGGTAGGGGAGGTGCTGGTGTGGGTCTGGTTAGATCAAGAGGGGACAGAGGAGATAAATGAAGATCAATTGGGGGCAAAACCTTGTAGTAAACAGTGAGCTAGGATTAGAGTAGAGATTATGCATGCCAAGTGTTTGATTAAATGGACGCATGAAAGAAAGTTTTGAATTTTGGTTTCAAATTTTTTGAGTGATCTCCACTAGTGCTAGGTAGTCTCTGGGTGCAAGGGTTTTGTAAGTGGAGCTCAAAGAGGTGGTTTTTGAAATAGAGGTGATCTATGCATATGCATTAGACTCAATTTTAAACTGTCATTTAAAATAGTTAACATAATGTTTTTAGCAGATCAAAAGGTGGGCCTTGGTACTTCATTATGTGTACTAGCAAGGGGTGCAAAGATCAAGAATTGTTTCTGTTAAGTTTTGAGTACTAGGAATAGCCAAAGTAGGCATGAGAGTTAAATTTGTCAAAATGACCATTCCTCCTTTTTAATTCTTTCTGATTTGATTTTCTTTAGGAAAAGTTTGGGAATGATGTAGATGATGTTTAAATCACCTAAGAAACATTTTACAAGCATTGGATCATTCAATCATGGCAATTCAAACAACTCCTATTTTAAATGCACACATATATGAATGCTTTCATATTAAATTTGGAAAAGTTTTTGTTAACCCCAATTTTGGTTCATTTGATCTTTGATAAACTTGGATTGAAGTTTTGGGATGTTACAGAAAAGGAAACCAGAAAAGTTCCGTGAGAGAACCAGAATTGTTCTCGGAAAGTTCTGAAGATGTTCGGAGGAAATCAAAAGGAAACCGAAAGGTGTTTCGGATCAAATCGAATTTTGTAATATGTATTTACATATTAATTAATGTAATTAATATTAAATATAATATTAAAATCTAATTTGAAAGGGTATTCTACTAATGGACCAACTTCCTAGGAAAAAAGGGCCCATGAGGGAAAACCGCAAGAGGGAGGGGCCAAGGCCTAGCCGCCACATGGGCCCACCCGGCCAACCTTGGGCTATGCGCGGGGTGGGGCCCACCCCTATCCGGTCGGCCCATGGTGCACTCGGGCCCATGGCGCCTCCCCCTCTCTCCCTTGTTTAGTCCCACATGGGAAACACAGAGGGGAGGGTGATGTCTGCAAGTGCATAGATCGTTTGTAGCTAGTTTCGAAGTATAGATATTGATCCCACAGGGAGCCCAAAGGTAAGTGTTTATGAGTGAAGTCTCTGTCACACTCAAAGTTGTCACATGTCTTCGAGTGAATTAACTACAAGTGTGGAAATAAGAATGAAATTTGGATTAGAACGGATGTATTTAAGTAAAACTAAAATGTAAACTTTAGGAATAAAAAGCATAAAAGTAAAGAACGATTCGAATGTTTGTGATTTTCTGCAGATGACAAAGAAGGTGCGGGGAGATACAGTTCATGGTGATAGTGACTATGCCAGGTGTACGAATAATAAGTGTAACAATTATAATCTTATAAGTATATGTGTAGGCGAGAAACCCATAATTAGTCGGAACTCCTCTTGGTAGATTTAATCCCAACTTGAATAATCCTACTAGTCTGTTACCAAAACCATGGTCAGTCACTAGACGATTAAGATCCTTTAGGTTGCTTAGCAATGAAGCTCCTTGGATCGGACTAATGCAATAAGCATAGTGGTTCCTCGTGATCGTCGAGTCAAACTAGTTTCCAATTGATATCCCCGTGTCACTCGAGGGTCGCCGGTCTGCTAGCAAACACGATCCTATCTATGTAGAACAAAGCATCATGTTGTCTAGGCTCTTAATTGGACAACAAGCATTAGGCATCCCACAGATAGTCAAGCACACATAATATAATAATTAAAATCAATCATAAACTAATGGAAAATATATGGAGGCACATCACATCTCACCAATCCCTTACATCTCCCACGCCCAAGGAACTTACTCACACATGAGAGAACAAAGCATCATCGATATAATTAAATAAAGGGAGTTCTTATCGATATTACCGTGGAGATCCGCAATAAGAATAGAAAAGTAATCCAACACGATTCAAAATAGGAAGAAACAATCTCAAACCCTATTCTTGCAAAGTGAAGATCTCTCTCTCTCTCTCTCAATTACAAGTAATGGCTAGGAGGTCGAAGATCGTGGAGCGAGATGAAGAACGTCTTCCCCTTCTTCTCCGGATCTCTTCTTTCTCCTTTCTAGATGGGATGGCGGCTGCTATGTTATGTCTTTTGTGTCTAACCTCTTCATGAAAGTTGTCCCTTTTGACAAGACGCATGCGGCAACAACTATACGGCAGGAACTATACGACCGAAAAAATATTCCTGCCGTATAGTTGCTCGTTAAAGCTTCTGTATGCCTTCCTTGATTGCTTCCAAAAAGATGTTTGCTTGTTTTCGCCTGAATATTGTGTTTCTCCTCTTAAAACCTTATGTTGATGTTCCGAACCTGAATCACACATTACCAAGTTTTCTTCGCTACCGAAGTATTAGCGTTAGGTAAAGCTAGAAAACGATCAAATCCGGAAGAAAATCATCAACAAAAACCATCAAAAATGTTGAATCTCACAGCTATCAATGCCCCCAAGTTTAGATGTTGCTCACCCTCGAGTGACAAGAAAATAAGGAAGAATAGCGGAGATTCGAGACTGAAATAAAGAACTTACAAGCTCGAATTGGTGTCAAATTCTTTTCTTCACAATTCCTGCAATCTTAAACATGATCATACAAGTATTCACAAGATTGTACTGAGTGCACTTCCTAACCATGTATATCTTGCTAGCAAATAAATCATATGCCCGAGCAAGTGTCAACAGTTTAGCTAAGAAAGTGAAACAAATTCTTTTGGTGTCTCTCTTTGTTGAGAGATGAAAACTTTTTGCTCTTATTTCGTTAATCAATTAAGAGTACTCAAGTTGGCATCAAAAACTTTCAGTTTAAAAGCAACTCATCTATTGCCACATCAAAATTTCAAGACTCTTAAAGCACCTTTTTCCTTTCCTTGTTTTTCAAAAACTTTAGCCCTTTCATAGAGAAATCATGCCACTGTTTTAACATGTTAATTGGGATTGTGTTGCGCACTCGTGCCCATGCCAATAGATAACTGTTGAGCAATAGTGGGTCAGAGGAGTACTACAACTTCACTTGGAATGTGAAACCACGAGGAGACTAAAATTTTACCCGTCATAGCATTGCTGCTACAAACGCTTACATAACTCAATAGCCGAAATCAAGTGGTTTCCCACATTTAGATCGTTTGTTGGCCAGCGGAGTTAATAGTTCCCCATGGAGCGAGACAGTTTTGTAATGACACGCGTAAAGCAATATCTTACGGTAATTATTAGAAAAAGCAGTGGCATAATCTCTACTACTTCGAAGCATCCATTTTATCACACAAATTCATTCAAGAGTGCTATCGAGCCTATTTACATTAAGCTCAAATGGGGTTGAGTAGTTCTAAAATCAAATCCTTTGGGCTAAACATGGACTCAAGTCATCTTTTGGATGCCTTTTCTTGTTGTAAAAATGTCGGAAATATTTTTAACCAAGTTCATTGCTCATTATTTCAAAGCTAAAAAGGAGACACTGACAAAGGAATAGAATTTATAGGATAACAAGCTAAGTGGGGAGTGGCTCCAGTGCAAGCGAGTAAATAATTGTAGGGTCAATTTAAAATTGCAGAAAAGGTGATGAAAGGAATGTGATACCTCCTCTTGCTTGCTACGTTCTCGTACTTGAGTCGAACCCCTTCTATATTTCCCTATTGCCAAGTCACCTGAAATTGAGCAACCTCTGAGAGAAACAAAGAAACAAATTTGCAATAAAGGTTACAACTATTTTTGTGTGTTTTTGGTTTAGGAATGCAAACTGAAAGTAAACATGCAATTTTGAAGAATTAAAATAAATCAAAAGAATAAATAAAAATATGAATGCAAGATTTGGAGGTTTTCAAACCTCCCCCAAGCTTAGGCTATTGCCAGGCTCAGTTGTTGTCGTCGTTCGGCGGCTGGTGCGGATACTGCTGGTAGTAGTTGGGGAAGTGGGTCATGAAGTGACTGAAGTTGTGAGTTAAGGCACTAACATCCTGATTCACTCCTTATAACGTGTTGTCAATCTCCCCAGCACGCTGGTTGAGCTACTAAATTTTTTGATAGGGGACGTAGTTGAACCCCTACTGCTGTTGATTGGGCCATGGGTCCCAGGATCCCCCTTGCTGCTGCTATCCCTCCCAAGCAGGGTTGTTTTCCTGCTCTTGCTCCTGCTCGTCCTCATTATGCTTCTCTCCTTCTTCATCTTCTTCTTGATCAAGATGGAATTCAGCCATGATCTCCACCACTTGATCCTTGGTGAGGATCTAGTTGTCCTTCTCCAAAATCGTGAAGGCTTGTTGACGGGGCAACGGAACCTGCTCAACCTGTGCATCATCAAGATAACAAAACTGATATGCTCAGAGCCTCTTGTCAGCTCAGTAAACACCAAGGAAACCACAAGCAGTCATATATTTGACATTCATAAGTTTGGAGCCGTCAACAGGTTGCATCACAGGTAAGGTAAAGTTCAATGCTAGGGCACGCTGGGTTACCAATCCACCAATGGGAATGTCACCTTTCTTTTTGTTGCTCTGGTGGCGAAGGTGTTGGAGGAGTAGAGCCACAGGATTGGGGCTTTGCAGTGCATTGGGGAAGAGTGCCTTGGTGATCATGGCCATGTCCACATTGGCCATGGAGCCGGTATCTCCTCTTCCCAACAGTGTATTGGCGAGGAACAGGGCGTAGTAGCGAATTGTTGGGTTCTGAATGGTAGACATCTTCTTCTGGTACAAGTCCCTGCCACCATTAACAGAAATAACCTGCCAAGTTTCTCCACTTGAGACGCTATATAAATTTGTAACAGTTGACTCCCCACCATGAGGGAGGCCAAAAGCATCGCAAAATTGTTGGAAAGTTATTTCATATGGTTGTTGGTTTATGGTGAAGCTTACCATGCACGCATTACCTTTCTCCTTGTGGTCATCATAGAAAGAGGTGAGGAACTCATACATGAGCTCGGTGTAAGTATTGTGGCATGCGTAGGCGAGTAGTGATAGTCTTGTTTTTCACACATGAGGTCGAAGTCCGCCCTCAACCCTGCCGCGGTGAGGACGCTATCATCGACCCAACGTGTGGGCATCATCCCCCTTGATGAAACCATGGCCAACTTTTTGTCTAGATCAGCCTAGAGCCCCGAGCTCTCGCCACGTTGGTGCTTACTCTTGCAAAAAATACTAAAAATTTTGTTCATCTTGATGCACTAAAAAAAATTCACCATGAAACCTTAGGCATATAGTTTCTAAATGATATACCAACGATTCTACATGGAAAAATCTAATCCTAACGTGAGATATCAAAGGGAAAATCAAAATAAGCTTGAGTTCATCCACTAGATCAATGTGAGCGTTTCAACCATGGAATTATGAAAATAAAGCATGGATAGTGAGAGAAACATACTGATATGTTAATTCCCCAACTCAAACGAACTAAATCCACGAAGAATCAAGAATTTTAGGTGGGGTTTGAGAGGTTTGGAGAGAGAATATAAGAGAAAAAAGTGAGGAGGAAGAACCCTAGCCGCCCCAGCACGATTAAGTGGTCGCACCGAACTATACGGCCACAACTATACGAGCGGGAGAAGTAGTTCCCGCCATATAGTTGCGGTAGCATCGACAACTAGGGTTTCTTTATGCCAGATCATAGCTATACGGGCGCAACTATACGGCCGAATCAAAATGGTCCCACCGCATAGTTGGTCATTAAACCTTCTGTGTCCTCGAGATAAATTTTCTTAGACATGCATCAACAACTATACGGCCAAACTATACGGCCAGAATTTTTATTTCCACCGTATAGTTGGTCGTCAAACCATCAGTATTCTGAAAAGAAACTTGACGAAGGCATCGATATCTATACGTCCAAAACTATACGGCCGGAATTTTTATTACCGCCGTATAGTTGGTCATTAAACCTTCTATTCCTAAGAAAGAAAATTTGTTGATGGCAAAGATATCTATACGGCCAAACTATACAGCCGGAATTTTTATTCCCGTTGTATATTTGATCGTTAAACCTTCAGTAGTCATCAATTTTTTTCTATTTCTTCGAGAATTCTTTCTTATCCTGAAACTTAGCGAAACACCTTGTTTTTGACAGAAAAATGACAGTAAAAATTGTCAGCCAACAACAACATGTATAGAGCATGATTTTTAGTATCACCAAACGTCTTCTCCTCTACTGGAGATTCACTTATTTAATCCGGACAAAATGATTAAGCTAGTTTTTGTAGATAAAACTCAAATTTTTATTTTTATACTTATTCTACGCCTGTTCGATCGATATTTCTATTACTTTTGACATCTGCATCTTCACGGGCACGCTTTCAAAAGAATGTTTGTGAAATAGTTGTATGAATGCGATGAACATTTTATTTTTTAATTTATTTTATTATTGTGATGGGTTGACTCCCATTAAGTATTTTATTAAGAATGGTTGAATAATTCAACCCCTTCTCTGTTCTCAAATTCTTACCTGGGGTTGCCCCTTATCGAATACACTTACTGCATGAACTCGTTTTGCTGGTGGAATATATCTTTCCCCTGCTTCCAGGTTTTTGGAAAATACCGGATGATTTCAGCATCATAAACATTGAAGATTATTTTCCCTTAGCACAATCAACTGACGCTCCTTACGTACTAAGGAAAGGTCTTCCAAGTATTATGGATAATTTTTCATCCTCTGGCATTTCAAGAATAATAAAATCAGTGGAAATAACATGCTCATCTATTCTAAGTAGAACATCCTCAATCATATCAATGGGTTGTTTAGTGGACTTGTCAGCCATCTGTAAAGTGGTAGTAGTAGGGGAATACTCCCCTAATCCTAACCTTTTATAGAGGGAATATGGCATTACACTAACTCCTGCACCTAAATCACACAAAGCATTGTGAATATCTGTTTTGCCAATTGAGCATGAAATAGTTGGTATTCTGGGACCTCCTGATTTAGACAATAGCTTCCTATTAGCAGGATAACTAGTCACCATGGCAACATTTTCAGTTATTTCTTTCTTTCTACTAAGAATATCATGAAGGAATTTAGAATAGGTAGGAACTTTTATTGCATCCGCAAATGGGATCTCTAGACGAAGATCACCAAGTGCCTTTTTAAAAGAATCATAGATTACCTGATCCGGTGCTTTCTTTTTTCAATCTAGATAAGGAAGCTTTTGCTCACCATTTTTATTCTTGTCTTTTACCTTTTGTGGAGGATCAGACTCTTTTGTTGCTGCTTATCACTCTTCTTCTTTTCTACTATAATAACTTCATCTTCATTGCTTATCTCTTTTTCTTCTCTTGGATCAACTGTCTCTACATAAGAGTCATAATGGTCATCTTGTGCATCATTTTGCTCCTCCATGGTTTGATCTTGTGTTTCTTGGGCAGTTTCATCTTGAGGATCCACCAGTGTATCATCTTCTTGGCTTGCTTTGAGCAAGGCTTTTTCCTTTCGATCCTTTCAGCTTCATATTTCGGTGGTCCTAATGGTCCTATAACAACTGCACCTCCCCTTGTAACAACATTAGTAGAAATAGGAATATCTATATCAGAAAAATTTGATAACCAAATGCTATTTGTTCACATTTGGTTTCAATCATACTGAGGTACTTGTGAAATAATTTTATTTCTTGGCCAATCTCATCATAATTTTCTGTGAGTTCCGCCAAAATCTTTTTATGTCTTTGAAAATGCTTATGCAATTTATTATGAGATTTTGCTTGTCGATGTTTTAATTCTTGAAAAACTTTTCTAGTTTCATCTTCTTCAGTAAAAACTTGTAACAAGTCTACTTTGTTTTCCTTAACAAGTTCAGAAGGTATACCTTTTTCTTTCATTGTTTAGCATACTTCAGGCATAAGATCAGGAGTTATACGAAGTATCACTTTTTCTAGCTTAGTACCGAAATTAGGATTATATATAGAATCATTCTAAGCCCTAGTAGACATCAATTCCAAACATGCTTTAACAGTTAAAGTATTTATCCCCCTGTTGAGAAGTCAAGAAAATCTCTGCATTGAGTATTAAGACCATGGTAGAATAAATGGCAAATAGTTGATTCAGAATAGCCATGATTAGGAATACTATCGATCATTACAAAGAATCTATTCCAGGCTTGTGGGTAGTTTTCTCCCATGTTTTGACTAAAGTTGCCTATATTCTTTCTAATTTAAGTTACCTTTTAAAAAGGATTAAACCTGTTTATGAATTTAACAATGCAGTTCTCCCAACATTTAATGTAATGACGAGGAAGAGAATATAACCAGTCTAGAGCCTTACTTTTAAGAGACCAACGAAATAATTTTAGACGAGAGAAGTCTGTTGGCAAACCTTTTGGTCCAAGTTATGTTATCACATCGTCGTACTCTCTAAGATGTCTTCCTGGGTCTTCATCTTGAAGGAAATATGCCCTGAGAGGCAATAATAAAGTTGTTACTTATATATTCCTTATATATGATAGATGTTTATTTTACATGCTAAAATTGTATTGATCGGAAACATCAATACATGTGTGTTTATAAAACAAAAAGGGTTCCTAGTTATGCCTCTCTTATAGACTAGCTTGTTGATTAACAAGATGATCAAGGTTTCCTGATCATGGACATTGGATGTTGTTAATAACAAGGTCACACCATTGGTGGAATGATGTGATGAACATTCATCCGAAGTATAGCATTACGATCAAGTCATTATGTTTATATTGTTATAACATCATACGAAGTAATCTTTATCCTTAGACCATGAGATCATGTTAATTGCTAACACCGGAAGAGTATCTTGATAACATCAAACGTCACACCGTAACAGGGTGACTATAAAGATGGGTTCAGTATTGCGAAGGTGTTATGTTGAGGCTCATGGATCAAGAGTGGAATTTGTCAATCCAGATGACGGATAGATATACTCTGGGCCCTCTCGGTGATATCACATTAAGATAGCTTGCAAGCAAGTGATGTGATCACTAGAATGTTATATCACGGGAACGAGAAAAGAGTGCATGTCGGTAACGAGATCAAACTAGGTATGGAGATACCGATGATCGAATCTCGGACATGTAATATATCGAGAGACAAAGGGATTTAGTTACAAGTGTTAAAGGTTCTCACGATCACAGAAGTCATCGTTGAATGTGTAGGAGTCAGTACGGATCTCCAGGTCCCGCTGCTGATTATTGATCGGAGAAGGGTCTCGATCATGTCTGCATTATTCGTGAACCGTAGGGTGGCACACTTAAGAGTTACCGGACACCATTTTGGAGCACATATGTTTCAGACGAAAGAATTGCAAAGCGCAGGAATTGTTTCAATAGAAACCGGAAATTGTTTCGGGTGAAATTGCAGAAAGTGGTTCTGCATGTGATATTGAAATATTGCAAGGGGCTATATGTGAATGTTTGTTAATTAAAGTAATTAACAAAATTCTGAATAAATTTAATAAAAAGAGTTTTATTAAATGAGAGAGCATTAAATTTGGAGAAATTTAATGCATTTAAAGTGGAGACTTTAAAAGGGAATGTGAAGAGGCATTTTAATGTGGAGGGGTTACCACCACATGAATGGGGGAGGTGAGGGGTCACCCCCCATGCGCCGGCCATGGAGAGAGGGGGCACCCCCCTCCTCCTATAAAAGGCCACCCATTCCCTTCTTCATCCTCACACCTCCTTGTGAAGGATCTCTCTCCCCCTCTAGAATTATTCCCCCATGGTCTCGGATTAGCGAGATACATGTTCCCGGTGGCATTTCGTCTGGAAGGAGTTGCTGCTTCCGCTGGATCGCTGGAGCGAGGAGGTGGAGGTTGTCCGGTGGCTTGAATGTGTGTGCGAGTGCGGATGCGCTGCTGAGTTGCGGCGCTCGGACTTCCTCACGATCTTGAGATCGGCAAGTGTACGACTACATCAACCACGAGTTCTTACTCGTTAACAAAACTCGTTGTCTTCGAGGGTAAGTTCTCGTTGGATGTATGTCCACCCGTTGCTTTGTACCTAGTAGATAGATCTTGGCGTGTAGTTCACACCGTAGGAAATTTTTTGTTTTCTATGTTACGGACCCAACAGTGGTATTAGAGCCAGGTCTATGCGTAGGTTCTTTGCACGGGTAGTACACATATGTTTATATGTGGACGATGATGATCATGTTATTGCATCTTCTATGTATTTTGGATATTGGTGGCATAGTGGGATGAAGCGGCCGGACCAACCTTACATGTCATCGTACATGAGACCGGTTCCACGACTGACATGCAACTTGTTTTGCGTAAGTGGCTAGCAGGTGTCTGTCTCTCCTACTATAGTCTGATTTACAACGAGTTGCTAATAACTTAGTTATCCTCGTTGTGGTTCATGTTCGTAGGTAAGAACGGTTCTATCTTCGAAAGCCCTAAGCCACGTAAAACTTGCAATTGATAAATTAGAGGCGTCTAGTTTAGATCGTTGATGGGCTACTGTATTGATATGGTATTGTTGTAAGTAGATGTATGATAGATACTCTTACAACACACTCAACGTGTAAGTTCCATAGACCTTGGCCTTACACACAAAGGAATGATAGAGATCATAGCACGATGCAAATGATAGAGATCAAATGCATGGACCATATCATCTCACTTTACACATTAGATGTTAGCATCTTATACTGCTAGTTTGGCGCTTTTGGTAGCATTATAAGATGATCCCTCATTTAGATATCAAGATAAAAATGTGTTCTTCCTTAAGTATGCACCGTTCTGTGGATCGTGTTTCAAGACATCACGTGATAATCGGGTGTACTCGAATCTACGCTTTCATAGGAACGGGTTTAAGACAGTTTTACACACGCGAATACTAAGGTTCTTACTTGGCGAGCCTAGCATGTACAGACATGGCCTCGGAACACGGACCGAAAGGTTAAGCATGAGTCATATAGTTGATATGATGCCCATATATATGCTCGCCTTTGAAGCTACATCAACTCACGTGATGATCGGACTTGGTGTAGTGGATTTGGTTCATGTAATCACCAAAAAGACACGAGGGATGTCGTTTTTGAGTGGGAGTTCATTAGTAATTTGGATTAGTTGAACTCAATCTATCATAAACTTAGTCTAAATAAACTTTACAAATTCTATTGTAGATGGCACCACCTGCTTTTAATTTCAACGTGTTCATGGAGAAAGAGAAACTTGCTGCGAATGGTACCAACTTCACCAACTGGGCTATGAATTTGAGGATTCTCCTCACTGCTGCACAAAAGCAATATGTTCTAGATGCGCCGCTAGGCCCCCCACCAGCTCCTGATGCCCCTGACAAGGAAAAGAATGTCTATGTGACTCGTCGGGAGGACCACAACTTAGTTCATTGCGACACACTGTATGGGCTAGAGCCAGAACTTCGAAAGCGTTCAAAAATGGCAATGCCTTTGATACCATGGGAGAACTGAAAATGATTTTCGATACCCATACTGCCGTAGAGAGTTATAAACGTTCTTTAGCTGCATGATGGAGGAAAATAGCTCCGTTAGTGAGCACGTACTCAAAATGCCTGGGTACGCCGATAAGCTTGTGTCCTTGGGAATAACGATTCCCATTGACTTAGGCATACATCGTGTTCTCCAATCTCTGCCACCTAGCTATAAGAGCTTCGTGATGAACTATAATATGCAGGGCATGAAGAAGTCTCTTCCCGAGCTTCTGTCAATGCTTAAGACTACAGAAGTGGAGATTAGGAAAGAACATCAAGTGTTGATGATCAATAGGACCACCGGTTTCAAGAAAGACAAGAAAGACAAGCACAAGGGAAAGAAGGGTGGCAAGTCTGTTGCCACGCCTGAAAAGAAACCCCGAGCTGGCCCTAAGTCTGACACCGAGTGCTACTATTGTAAGGGGACTGGCCATTAGAAGCGTAACTGCCCCAAGTATTTGGCGGACAAGAAGTCCGGCAAGGCAAACAAAGGTATATGTGATATACATGTTATTGATGTGTACTTGACTAGTACTCGCAGTAGCACCTGGGTATTTGATACGGGATCGGTTGCTAATATATGTAACTCGGTTTAGGGGCTACGGAACAAGCGACAACTAGCAAGGGATGAGGTCAAAATGCGGGTCGGCAATGGATCAAAAGTTGATGTGATCGCCGTCGGGACGCTACCTCTCCATTTGCCATCGGGATTAGTTATAAACCTAAATAATTGTTATTTAGTGCCTGCACTGAGCATGAACATTGTATCTGGATCGTGTTTGATGCAAAGTGGTCATTCCTTTAAATCTGAAAACAATGGTTGTTCGATTTATAAGAATGATATCTTTTATGGTCATGCACCTATGTTGAATGGTTTATTTCTGATAGATCTCGATAGTAATATTACACACATTCATAATGTTAATGCTAAAAAAAATTAAACTTGATGATGATATGTCTACATATATGTGGCACTGCCATCTAGGTCATATTGGCGTTAAACGCATGAAGAAACTCCATTCTGATGGACTTTTGGAATCACTTGATTTTGAATCATTTGATACATGTGAGCCATGCCTTATGGGCAAGATGACTAGAACGCCGTTTTCCGGTTCAATGGAACGGGCGACAGATCTATTGGAAATCATACATACTGCTGTATGTGGACTAATGAGTGTGTCGGCGCGAGGTGGATATCATTATTTTGTTACTTTCACGGATGATTTGAGTAGATACGGGTATATCTATTTGATGAAACACAAGTCTGAAACTTTTGAAAAGTTCAAGGAATTTCAGAATGAAGTGGAAAATCATCGTAATAGAAAGATCAAATTTCTATGGTCTGACCGTGGAGGAGAGTATCTAAGTTACGAGTTTAGCACACACATGAAAGAGTGTGGAATAGTTTCACAACTCACGCCTGCCGGAACACCACAACGTAATGGTGTGTCGGAACGTCGTAATCGTACCTTATTGGATATGGTTTGATCTATGATGTCTCTGGCTGACTTGCCACTGTCATTTTGGGGTTATGCATTGGAAACAACTGCATTCACTTTAAATCGGGCACCATCTAAATCCGTTGAAACGACACCGTATGAATTATGGTTTGGAAACAAACCTAAGCTGCCATTTCTTAAAGTTTGGGGATGCGATGTTTATGTGAAGAAACTTCAACCGGATAAACTCGAACCCAAAGCGGAAAAATGCGTCTTCATAGGATACCCTAAGGAAACAATTGGGTATACCTTCTATCACAGATCCGAGGGCAAGGTTTTTATTGCCAAGAATGGATCCTTTCTTGAGAAGGAGTTTCTCGCGAAAGGTGTGAGTAGTCAGAAGGTAGAACTCGAAGAGGTTATTGAACCTTCTCTTCATGGAATGGCGAGTGGCGCAGCACCGGAAGTTGTTTTGAAGTTGACTTCACCTGATGAAGAGAGAGCTAATGATAATGATCATGAAACTCCGAAAGAGGACACTACCGAACCTTGCAGGTCAAGCAGGACACGTGCAGCTCCTGAACTGTACGGCAATCCTGTTGTGAATTTCATGGTTGATGAAATGGATGACCCTGCGACGTATGAAGAAGCGATGATGAGCTCGGATTCCAACAAATGGCTAGAAGCCATGAAATCCGAGATGGAATCCATGTACGAGAACCAAGTTTGGAACCTGGTGGACTTACCTCACGATCGAAAGGCCATTGAGAATAAATGGATTTTCAAAAGAAAAACTGATGCTGATGGTAATGTGACCATCTATAAGGCTCGACTTGTCGCAAAGGGGTTTCGACAAATTCAAGGAGTTGACTACGATGAGACATTCTCTCCCGTAGCGATGCTTAAGTCAGTTAGGATTATGTTAGCAATTGCTGCATATTTCGATTATGAAATATGGCAGATGGATGTCAAAATTGCGTTCCTCAATGGTAATATTGAAGAAGAGTTGTATATGATACAACCTAAGGGTTTTGTCGATCCTAAGGATGCTAATAAGGTATGCAAACTTCAGCGATCCATCTATGGACTGAAGCAAGCATCCCGGAGTTGGAATCTCCGCTTTGATGAGGTGATCAAAGAGTTTGGATTTGTCCAAACTTATGGAGAGGCTTGTTTTTATAAGAAAGTGAGTGGGAGCAATGTGACATTTCTGATATTATATGTGCATGACATATTATTGATTGGAAATGATATAGATCTTTTAAACAGTGTTAAAAGTTATCTAAACAGCAAATTTTCGATGAAAGACCTTGGTGAAGCGTCATATATATTAGGCATTAAAATCCATAGAGATAGATCAAGGCGCCTAATTGGACTATCGCAGAGTACATACCTTGATAAGATATTAAAGAAGTTTAATATGGACAAAATTAAGAAGGGGTTCTTACCTATGTTGCAAGGCAAGACATTGAGTAAGACTCAAAGTCCGGCTACGGCGGAAAAAAGAGAGATGATGGATAAGATCCCCTATGCCTCGGCCATAGGCTCTACTATGTATGCCATGCTATGTACAAGACCGGATGTGGCACATGTTATTAGTTTGACTAGTAGGTACCAATCTGATCCAGGTTCGGAACACTGGATAGCGGTAAAGAACATCCTCAAGTACTTGAGAAGAACTAAGGATATGTTTCTTATATACAGAGGTGAAGAAGAGCTAGTCACTAAGTGTTATGTCGATGCTAGCTTTGACACCGATCCGGATGACTCTAAGTCTCAATCCGGATACGTATTTCTCTTGAATGGAGCAGCAGTTAGTTGGAGGAGTTCCAAACAACCTGTGGTGGCTGGATCAACAACGGAGGCAGAATATGTTGCTGCTTCAGAAGCGGCACAGGAGGCGGTTTGGATGAAAGAGTTCATTACGGAACTAGGTGTGGTTCCCAGTGCGTTGGACCCAATGGTGATCTATTGTGACAATAATGGAGCCATAGTCAACGCAAAGGAACCGAGGTCTCACAAGAATACCAAGCATATTAAGCGCCGGTTTCACTCCATCCGCGAGCATGTCAAGGATCGAGATATAAAGATTTGTAAAGTACACACGGACCTAAATGTAGCAGATCTGTTGACTAAAGTTCTCCCTAGGGCAAAACATGATCAACACTAGAACTCCATGGGTGTTAGATTTATCACTATGTGAACTAGATTATTGTCTCTAGTGCAAGTGGGAGACTGAAGGAAATATGCCCTGAGAGGCAATAATAAAGTTGTTATTATATATTCCTTATATATGATAGATGTTTATTTTACATGCTAAAATTGTATTGATCGGAAACATCAATACATGTGTGTTTAATAAGCAAAAAGGGTTCCTAGTTATGCCTCTCTTATAGACTAGCTTGTTGATTAACAAGATGATCAAGGTTTCCTGATCATGGACATTGGACGTTGTTAATAACAAGGTCGCACCATTGGTGGAATGATGTGATGAACATTTATCCGAAGTATAGCATTACGATCAAGTCATTATGTTTATATTGCTATAACATCATACGAAGTAATCTTTATCTTTAGACCATGAGATCATGTTAATTGCTAACACCAGAAGAGTATCTTGATAACATCAAACGTCACACCGTAACAGGGTGACTATAAAGATGGGTTCAGTACTACGAAGGTGTTATGTTGAGGCTCATGGATCAAGAGTGGAATTTTTCAATCCAGATGACGGATATATATACTCTGGGCCCTCTCGGTGATACACATTAAGATAGCTTGCAAGCAAGTGATGTGATCACTAGAATGTTATATCACGGGAACGAGAAAAGAGTGCATGTCGGTAACGAGATCAAACTAGGTATGGAGATACCGATGATCGAATCTCGGACATGTAATATATCGAGAGACAAAGGGATTTAGTTACAAGCGTTAAAGGTTCTCACGATCACAGAAGTCATCGTTGAATGTGTAGGAGTCAGTACGGATCTCTAGGTCCCGCTGCTGATTATTGATCGGAGAAGGGTCTCGATCATGTCTGCATTATTCGCGAACCGTAGGGTGGCACACTTAAGAGTTACCGGACACCATTTTGGAGCACATATGTTTCAGACGAAAGAATTGCAAAGCGCAGGAATTGTTTCAATAGAAACCAGAAATTATTTCGGGTGAAATTGCAAAAAGTGGTTCTGCATGTGATATTGAAATATTGCAAGGGGCTATATGTGAATTTCTGTTAATTAAAGTAATTAACAAAATTCTGAATAAATTTAATAAAAAGAGTTTTATTAAATGAGAGAGCATTAAATTTGGAGAAATTTAATGCATTTAAAGTGGAGACTTTAAAAGGGAATGTGAAGAGGCATTTTAATGTGGAGGGGTTACCACCACATGAATGGGGGAGGTGAGGGGTCACCCCCCCATGCGCCGTCCATGGAGAGAGGGGGCACCCCCTCCTCCTATAAAAGGCCACCCATTCCCTCCTTCATCCTCACACCTCCTTTTGAAGGATCTCTCTCCCCCTCTAGAATTCTTCCCCCATGGTCTCGGATTAGCGAGATACATGCTCCCGGTGGCATTTCATCTGGAAGGAGTTGCTACTTCCGCTGGATCACTGGAGCGGGGAGGTGGAGGTTGTCCAGTGGCTTGAACGTGTGTGCGAGTGCGGATACGCTGCTGAGTTGCGGCGCTCGGACTTCCTCACGATCTTGAGATCGGTAAGTGTACGACTACATCAACCACGAGTTCCTACTCGTTAACAAAACTCGTTGTCTTCGAGGGTAAGTTCTCGTTGGATGTATGTCCACCCGTTGCTTTGTACCTAGTAGATAGATCTTGGCATGTAGTTCACACCGTAGGAATTTTTTTGTTTTCTATGCTGCAGACCCAACACATCTTTCCTTCCACTAAAAGCTTTTTCCTACAAATTTTAAATAATTCCACCATCAAATCAATATTCTCTAACTCCAGGATTAGGAAATTATATTGGTTGTTTAAGAAAATCAAACTTGGAGCACTGTATTCTCTAAGAGTTTTCTCAGGTTTCTTGGGAGTTGTCCTGTAAATGGACATGATTTCCATAAAATCACTCAGGTTTTCAACTTCAACATTATTTATTCTTAAAAGTTTTTTCAATAATTTCCTCGCGCCTTTGAATATGCACATGCTCAATATAATCTGGTAAATAGGTCCTACCAGAGCGTGGAGACCCTTTGTCTCCTAGGGAGACCATTTTTTAGTAGTAACACCTAAAATGTCAAGAGACAAACACTTAGCGCTTAGCTCCCCGGCAACGGCGCCAGAAAATAGCTTGATGTGTGCAAGTGCACATATCGTTCGTAGCTAGTTTCAAAGTATAGATATCGATCCCACATGGAGCCCAAATGTAAGTGTTTATGAATGAAGTCTCTGTCACACTCAAAGTTGTCACAAGTCTTCGAGTGAATTGACTGCAAGTGTGGAAATAAGAATGAAATTTGGATTAAAACAAATATATTTAAGTAAAACTAAAATGTAAACTTTAGGAATAAAAAGCATAAAAGTAAAGAATGATTTGATTGTTTATGGTTTTCTACAGATGACAAAGAAGACACGGGGAGATACAGTTCATGGGGATAGTGACTATGCCAGGTGGACGAATGATAAGTGTAATAATTATAATCTTATAAGTATGTGTGTAGGCGAGAAACCCATAACTAGTCAGAACTCCTCTTGGTAGATTTCATCCCAACTTCAATAATCCTACTAGTCTGTTACCAAAACCATGGCCAGTCACTAGACGATTAAGATCCTTCAGATTGCTTAGCAATTAAGCTCCTTGGATCAGACTAATGCAATAAGCACAATGGTTTCTCGTGATCCTCAAGTCAAACTAGCTTCCCATTGATATCCCTGTGTCACTCGAGGGTCGTCGGTGTACTAGCGAACAAGATCCTATCTATGTAGAACAAAGCATCATGTTCTCTAGGCCTTTAATTGGACAACGAGCATTAGGCATCCCGCAGATAGTCAAGCACACATAATATAATAATTAAAATCAATCATAAACTAATGGAAAATATATGGAGGCACATCACATCTCACCAATCCCTTACATCTCCCACGCCCAAGGAACTTACTCACACATGAGAGAATAAAGCATCATCGATATAATTAAATAAAGGGAGTTATTCTCGATATTATCGTGGAGATCCACAATAAGAATATAAAAGTAATCCAACACGATTCAAAATAGGAAGAAACAATCTCAAACCCTAATATTGCAAAGTGAAGATCTCTCTCTCCCTCAAGTACAAGTAATGGCTATGAGGGTGTGATGGCTAGGAGGTCGAAGATCGTGGAGCGAGATGAAGAACGTCTTCCCCCTCTTCTCCGGATCTCTTCTTTTTCTCTTCCAGATGGGATGGTGACTGTTGTGTTATGTTTTTTGTGCCTGACCTCTTCACGAAAGTTCTCCTTTTTGACAAGAAGATGGCGGTGGCAACTATACTGCCGAATTTTTTTCCCACCGTACAGTTGCTCGTTAAAGCTTCTGTATGCCTTCCTTGATTGCTTCCAAAACGAGACTTGCTTGTTTTCGCCTGAATATTGTGTTTCTCTTGTTAAAACCTTTTGTTGATGTTCAGAACCTGAAACACACATTAAAAACCAAGTTTTCTTTGCTACCGAAGTATTAGCGTTAGGTAAAGCTAGAAAACAATCAAATCCAGAAGAAAACCATCAATAAAAACCATCAAAAATATGTTGAATCTCACAAGGGCACACCCTCCTCCGCCTATATAAAGGGATGCCCATGGGTGGAAATACACACACCAATTTGAGATGTATCTAAGGCATTTACCTTAGAGAATTCCCCCTCTCTCTCTGCATAGTTGTCTCCTTGTGTTGGCGCGGTCCCAAGAAAGGACAATACACGCAAGAGATGGTGCACCTGCATCACGCTGTTGCGTTGCAGGTTTTCCAAGCTGCACATCTACTTCTGCACTCCTGGCGGGATCGGGGAGCCAGAGGTCATCATCGTACACCGTATATATACGAAACCTCGAGGGTGCCTCATTCGAGGGCATATTGGATGTCATGAACCGGAGCTGCTGCACGATGAAGATGGAGCAAGGGGTGACCTGCGAGGACCTTCGCGACCTTGAGGTTTGCTATGAGTTCGACTACTTCAACCACGTCCCCCTGGAATGTTAACCGCGTACGGTCTACAAGAGTGTGTATTCTATATGCTCTAGTCATTACTATATTACTACATAGTTAGATCTTGGGCATTAGGAAGTTCCAACGTAGAAAAAATATTGTTTTCTGCTACAGAACCCCTTCAGTTGCAGCACCGGCATATTCCAGTATCCCCTGATTGTATTCACTTCTCGGTTTTTGAAATGGTGGAACATGCAATGTTGTTCTATCCTTTTGCGAGGGAAGTTTGGACCAAAATATGAAAGACTATGATGTCCATTTGAATCGGAATGACTTCCTCTCCACCAAGACTTGGATCGTTGAATTCCTGGCAAATAATGGTGAGGTTCGGGCAACGGTTCTTGCGGTGGCGTTGTGGCATATTTCGGATGCTCGTAACAGATTAAGAGAGGATGGTGGAAACATTAATCCCTTCAATATTGCTGTAAAGGTTAAGGCCTATGTTGATCTTATTCTAACGTATATGTCTATGCCTACTCCTATCCATAGGTGCGAGACTACTCGTGCAAGTTCGTGGTCTCCACCGCCGGAAGGAATGCTCCAGCTCAACGTGGATGCCGCTTTGTTTGCTGCTTCTGGAAGATCAGGTGCTGCTGTTGTCATCGTGAGTCCACAGGTGATTTTGTTGCTAGTTTTGGTGACAGTTCATCTAATGTTCCAAACCCTGAGCTTGTTGAAGCAATGACGACAAGGCTCGCTCTATCCTGGGCGAAGGAGGAAGGACTTGATGGATTTATGGTGGTGTCGGATTGCCTCTCGATTGTGTAGCACACTAAATCTGATGAAGAGAGATCCCCATATGTTTCATTGGTGCTTGATATTAAGAACTTAGCTAGTTAGTTTTCGAGCTGTTCTTTGTGTCATGTTGGTCGTTTGCAAAACTTAGTAGCGCACACTTTAGCTCGGTCGTGTGAGTTTTCTAGTTTGTCGGTGTGGCGCGGTGTGCCTCTGGATGTAATCTGGGATGCTACCTGTAATAATGACTCTATTTTTGGTTGATTAACAAAGCACACACGCGTTCTCAAAGAACAATGGGGCACAATTGAGCCGATTTCTTTTGACCACGTGCGTGCTTGGACTTCCTCCAACCTACCAAACGTGCCCTAACCCACTTTTTTTTTTCGAATCCCCTAAGGGCACGTACAGTGCGGACGTTTAGCACAGACGCTAAGCCGAAATTCGGGACAGTTACCTAAAAATATCGGTCGATCCCGAGACTTTCCGTCGTCGCCGCAAATTCTACTGTCGACGCTGTGCAAAGAAAAAATCACACGCGCGTGATTTCAGGAAACACCGGCGCTAGCGCGAGGCGTTCTTTTCCTCGCTATTTTCCCGGACGGGTGAACATTGACCGCAACAAAATCGGCAACAAATCAGCCAAGAACAGGAAATGATAAAATTATCAACAGAAAGAGGAAGAGTCGCATGTAGCCTTGCAGGACAGCAGGAGTCCTCAACTGTGCCGAGAGAGTTTAGTCGCCGCTGGCTGCTGCTCACTGCGCGCGGCGCCAGCTACCGGCGTGCCTGAGCGCGGCCGCAAATAGTTGGGGAGAGATGGGGGTATTGAGATGGGAGCCTGCCGGCGGGAGGATACCACGGCAGCAGCGGGAGCTGGTCGGCCGGTGCTTCCCAGTTTGGGCGAGGCAGGAGAAATTGGGGCGGTCATAGTTGACGAGAGATAGATGTGACTGAGGAAGGAGCTTATCTGTTTGCCGGTCGGTGGAAATTGTTTTTTGCCTGCCACCATATGGTCGGTAGTAGCGTCGCGCGTTGTACAGGCGAACACTTAGCTAATTTGAGAAGCGGCCGAATAAACGCTCAGCGTTGCTGGCTACGGCGCTTAGCTGAATTTCAGATTTTTATCTTTTATTTTAATTCGCTTAAGCGCCTCACTAAACGTCTCGCATTGTACCTGCCCTAACCCAGCATTGACAGTAGGAGCCGCTAGGGTTTCTCTGCCCGTGACGCCACCCTCCCGAAATATCCCCCCGCGACCCCCACCCAGCCCGAAATTTTCCCTCTCCTCCCCCGCAGCCGCCTCCCTCCTGTAACCGCACATTTCAATACCCATCCCCTCTTCGAAAATCATGTCGATCCAGATCCAGGCGACACTCCGTGCCGCCTAGACGTCAAACGCCGTCGCCTTCCTCGCCCGTGCCGTCCCTGTCCCCATCCCCCTCCGCCACCGCTTCCTCGGGGTGCCGCCGTTTATCCTCCTCAGCGCACAACCAGCCGCGGGTTCGCCCCGACTCCAGATCTGGCCTCTTCCTCCCTGACTGCCTCGTCCTCGGCAACGAGCAGGTAGCTCCCCGCCTCACCGACGCCATCTCTATCTCTGTTGATCTGTTCACTTCGCCCCGACTCCAGATCTGGCCGCTTCCTCCCTGATTGCCTCGTCCTCGGCAACGAGCAGGTAGCTCCCCGCCTCACCGGCGCCATCTCTATCTCTGTTAATTTGCTCTGTAGATATCGCGGACAGTTTCACGAACCAAATCAAGTGTGCTCATCTGCCTATAAGTGCAATTATTGCTTGCTGCTGTTGCTACCTAAAGTGTTTTTCGCTCTCAAAGTTATTTTTGAGTCTTGTCTTTTAGGTGAATTGGTATTTGACTAGGTAACATCGGATATACATAAGTAGTTGTAGTTTGACCAAGGTTTATGTTGAGACATGCCTCTTACTGTCTACTATCTCTATGCTCAACTATAGTAGTATCCTAAGGTGTAATTGATTTAATAGCGAGCTGCATGAATAGACAATGTATGTTAAACTTGTTTAGATAATGCATATCTGATATTGTCCTGCGTTTGCCTACAGTTTGGGAGTCACAGGAACTCACACCTTTAATGGGGATAGGTGCCAATAGATGTCGCCTGTGTCATTTCAGTTGATCTCTCGCTTAGTTGTTGTATATCTGTATTCTTGCACTCAAGTTGTAGAACTTACTTTCTGTTCTTTGCTGATAATGCTGATATAGCTGATTGATGTTGGATGTCCTCAATATCTAATGGTTTTGCAACCTAACAGTTCAGAACAATTGGATGTTTGGATGGCTTTGAATGAGCTATTTTTTGTTCTACTGGTTTGAGATGTACCGACTATATTTCCTCTCGTTTGGTTGCTTATTTTAGCAAGTCAATTATCGGGAGCTACTTGTCATCTTAGACTTATGAACATATTCTGCATTGTGTGTTGGTGATCAAATTAGACTTCGTATGTAGTGCTATTATCTGACACTGAATTGCAATCTGAAACTTAACTGGTTTGTTTTCTCAATTGGATATATCGATCCTTTGCCATGCGCTCAATTCCTAGTTCTGTTGGCCTGTCTTTGATTCTATCCGGTTACGAGTGCTGGTGGAGCTGAAGGAAAGTTCTCCAAGGCGTATATATTAACTATTTGTGCTATTCTGCAGGAACAAAAAAAAGGAAAGCCTGATTAACCTCTGTATTGCACGGGGGATGAACGCCTTCATGGACGCCTTCTCATTCGGCACGGGAATAATCTCTGGGTGTAATACATGGAGGGATTTTGTTCAGTGGGCCTATCCTAGCAATAGTGAAGAGTCTAAGCAGTTGCCTGAGGCGCTCTGGAAGCTCCAGACAACTCTTCCACGTATGCAAGCAATGATTGATAGAGCAGAGTGGTCATTTCACAAGGAAGGTGTCCCAAAGCTACTCCAAGAGCTAAAAGGTGTGTCTTATGACACTGAAGACCTTATTGAAGAATTTGAATATCTGAAGTTGAAATCACAGATTAAAGATGGTGCAGAATCATTAGATTTCAGTAAGAATGACATCTTATGCAGCTTCAACAAAGTGAAGATTTTGCAGCAGAGGGCTGACTACTTGATGGGACAAATGAATGCTTTGGTTCCACAGAATTCAACTCCACATTTTGATAGATCAGTTAGACCAGAGACGAGTTCTATTCCTGACTCGAAGATTTTTGGTCGCCATAAAGAAGTTAAGGCAGTTAAAGGATTGCTTGGTGTTCCACTAGGGGTCCACAGTGGTCTGAAACGTAACAGGGGTCAAACTCTGACTGCTGTGTCCAGTGAACATAAGGCTTGTTTATCTGATTCGGGGAATAAGATTGTGCCTGTGATGGCGATAGTTGGCATTGGGGGGGTCGGTAAAACTACTTTGGCTCAACAGATATTCAGTGATCAACATGTGAAAGCTCACTTTGATCAAGAGTTGTGGATATGTGTCTCAGATGAATTTGATACTAAAAGGTTAACCACAGAGCTACTGCTTTCTTCTGGAGAGAGAATGCTATCAGATAATCTGGATTATCTTCAAATGAAGCTTGCAAAAGTTGTCCAGTCGAAGAGGTTCCTGCTGGTTCTGGATGATATATGGGATGATGCTTTACAGGGTAATGGGAAGGAATGGCAGAGGTTTTGCGCACCTCTATTGAGTGGACTTGAAGGAAGCATGATTTTGGTAACAAGCAGATCTTCACAGGTAGCTAAGGCAGTCTGCACAGTAGATCCCTTTCAGTTGGAAGGTTTAGAAGACTCTGACTTTTGGGAATTCTTCAAAGCATGTGCACTGGATATCAAGGCCTGCACCAATGTTTCCGACCTGGAATATATTGGCAGAAAGATTGTGCCAAAGCTGAAAGGTTCCCCTTTGGCCGCTAAAACAATTGGGCGGCTATTACGAATGAAGCTTGACACTGATCATTGGAATACTGTTCTGAGGAGTGAACTTTGGGAACTGAAGCAGGAGAAGGGGGACATCTTACCCGCACTCAGGTTGAGCTTTGTCTATCTGCCACAACGATTGAAACGGTGTCTATCATTGTGCGCGATGTTCCCAAAAGATCACAAGTTTGAGCAGAAAGTTCTTGTTGACATCTGGTTGGCCCAAGGCTTTGTGGCATCACAAGGTGAAATTCCTCTATCAATTGTCGGGGCTTGGTACTTTGAAGAGCTTAGAGATCGATGCTTTTTTCAAAAAGTCTGTGTGGCACAAGGAACTGTGCAGGCACGAGTTCAGAAGTATGTTGTGCATGATTTAATACATGACATGGTGCAGCTGGTATCAGATGATGAATGTTTTGTTATAAGAAATGAAACAGATGTGCTCCGTGTTCCTGAAAACGTTCGTCATCTATCATTTTTCACAAAGAAAAGCCTTGATTTCAAGAACTTAATGGCTTTGTCCAGGTGCAAAAAGGTCCGTACCATTCTCAGTACAGAGCAACTTGGCAAAACAGCATTGTTCCCTCTCCTTGACCGGTTGTCCAATCAGCTCAAATATTTGCGTTTCTTGTCGTGCGGTTTTACAACTTTGAATGTGCTACCTGAGAGCGTTGCAAACTTCAATCTTCTCCGGTGCTTGAAGCTTGACATACCCAGGAGGTGTATATTCGAGTCATTTCCAGATTCGTTTTGTTCTCTTTATCATCTACAGATGTTTGAGGCTCTGAATTGCCATTTTGAGAAGTTTCCAAGAGATTTCAGATATCTTACCAACTTGCAGTTCTTTAGAGCAAAAACATTCTGTTATGAGAGGCATCACACAGTACTTTTGCAACCATCCTCAGGCGTCTACATAGATGTCTCACTTTTGAAGAACTTCAATCTCCAAGGAGTGTTGCATCTGAAATTGGGTAATGTGAGAGTGGCTGATGCTGCTCAAATTGAGTTAAATAAGAGAAGCCATATTCATGGGCTAATCTTAGATTTCCATTGGTGCGATGGCAGCAAAGATCAGGAACTTCTTGAGGTGCTTTGTCCCCATCAAGATATTGAGTACCTGAAACTTGAGTATTTCAGTGGTGTCATTATGCCAACCTGGTTTGAGCCAACATATTTGCAGAGGTTAGGGCAGCTCCGATTCAGTGGTCTTCGTGTTCTCACGATAGCTTGGGCTAACAATGACACTGATCAAGCTGGATTCTCATCCCTAACGGAGTTGCATATATCTCTATGCCGCAGAGTATCATCTCTTGATCAGATTCTACAACCAGGTTCTCTCCCATCAATCAAAACTATTTGGATTGAAGAGTGTGACGCATTGTCCTCTATATCTGCTCAGAGGTTTGGGGGTTTCAGCTGCTTAGAGGAACTGAAAGTACGAAAATGTCAACAAATTCAGTGGATTGGATTGGTTCTTCCTCCATCCCTTGTGAAGCTGCAGCTTGAAGATTGTGGTGACCTTTCCGACTCCATTCCAAACTGTTTATTGAATCTTGACAAATTAATCCAGTTGTCTTTGATGAGCGTCAGACTCAGATCTATCCCAGCACACCTATGGGCTCAAAAGCTGTCAAAATTGGAGTCATTGGAAATCTCTTGTTGTCCTGAACTTATATCTATAGGTGGATCAGAAGGACTTGAACACATTGCAAATGTTTTTGTGGAATCTTGTCCACAGCTGAAGGATTTGAGACAACCTCTTAAAAGAGGTCGACGTCCCTTCTTGACAAGTAAGTCTTTTAGTATCTTGGCACTTTGTGTGTTTTCAGGTGAAGTGGTAGGTCCTGGGTGTTTCTGCTCAGGGCTGTCACTTGTGAGTTTTGTTGATTCTTTTTCATGCAAGTATTAATAAACTTGGCGTTTGTTGCTGAAGTGTCATCTGTATTTTGAACAGCCTCTGCCTAGAAGTGTGAGATGCGGTGCAATCATCCCAGCTGGATGCTCCCACCCAGTACAGCCTGAGGTTTCTAGACGCTGCTGATCCATGAGTAGTTGAGATGCAGATGGTTTTAGCCTGAAGTGTTCGCTGCTGTGATATGTTTGTAGCCTGAAGAAGTGTTGGCTGTTGCGATGACATGTGATCCAAGAGCAGTTTACATGCAGCAGATGTTTGTAGCTGAAGTGTTGGCATTTGATCCCTTACTTAGCAGTTTACATGCAGCAGATGTTTGTAGCCTGAAGTGTTGGCTGTTGTGATGATATTTGATATGTAGACAGGCTAGTTTCTGTTGGAACATGGCTAAACTTGCTTTTTTGGAATCTATCTATCTACTCTGCACGGACGTTTTGCTTAATTAGTTTGGAATCTGCCTAACGTAAGTTTTGCTATATGTCCTGTCCTGTGATAATTCTCCTTGACTGTTGCGGCTGTGGTGCAAAGTGTTGGATCCATTGGCACTTTGCCAGTTTGGTTGATGGTGATCATATCCACTTTTCCTGTCAACATTTTGTTCTTCATTGTGCACTGCTTCCATGTCCAATTTTGCGATAGGAATAGATGCTATAGTACAGATGTGAGTTGTTGGTTGCTCGTGCTCTATCATCGTGTGAGCAGGTAAAGGCTTTTTTTTGGGGGGACGGAGTGGCTGCAGCTGCCTGTCCTAGTCCGCCTCTAATGATCGTGGACTCCCTGCCGGACTGAGGTTCTTCCCCACTGCTCGCGGACTTTCTTCTACGGCCCGAGCTTCACCGGCTCTGTCGGCCGTCACCCGTCGACTTCCTGCAGCTGGTCTGCATGTGCTTGGCAAGGCAAGGTTCAGACGCTCTTGCTGGCTGCTGCTCGCTAATCACTACTGAGTAGTGAGAACTGACTGCTTTCTCACGTGCTAGTGAACCTGTTCAGGATCCTACAGACAGACAAGTAACGAATGAGTTAAGCTAAACTGCACGTATGTTTTGTTTAACATAAACTGCACATATGTAGCTACTTCTACATTTCCTCAAGTACTTTTGATATAATGGTTAGAGTATATATGTTTTTTCTAGTGTAATGCTTTACTTTATTTCCATCTGAATCTCTTTAAAGTTTTTTTTTGAGGGTGAATCTCTTTAAAGTTGTGAGGCTATTTCACCTTCATATTAGCAACTGATCTTCTCATTGTCTGCCTCTTTTTTAAATGATTATTATTTAGGTATAAGACCATAATACATACAGTAGCTTCAATAAGTTTCTGCCAGAAGCTCACTTAAATTAGTGGTTCTATATTTCAGATTTCTAATTAAGAAATTATGGCCGTAAGTGTTCTTCGCATTACTAATGAATGGCGAATGAAATTCTTTGCTTTTGCTATGTGGTTGTCTTCCTGCCATGGTTTTCTTTTATTTATTTTGTGAACCGTGAACAAGTTGAAACAAATTATGCCTTTTAGAAATGTCCACGGACCGCATCTCCTAGAAATGCATGTGTACTTATCGATCCCTTGAGTCGAGTGTTATTAGGACATAATATTCTACAAGTAATTTTGGGTTGATGCTCATCTATGTTGTTTTATGCATCTGTTTTTTTTTCAGGAAACAAAGGTGTGGACATTCTGTGGCAGAGGAGAAAGACTGAGGTCGAGGAGGTGTATTCTTCTGGCTTCAAATGTTACCTAAAAACTTGTTTCATGTTTTATACTCAAAACAACACTATGAGACTACGCTAGTTGAGTCATTTTAGCGTGTGTGATTTCAGTATGTACATTTTCATCACCCGATTCACTTGTCCCAAAATGAGTTCACCCAAAACCAAAACACGGTAGATCTTATACTAGAAAACACCCTGCTGGAATCCACTGTTTCAACCAGGAGGATCTAATTCAATTCCCAACAAACGAGGAAAGCCTCAACAAAAGTCTATGTAGCGTACGTAGCTTAGCAGCGAGTTGTTAGCATAAAACTACCACTTTAAGAGCAAAATTTTGGAAATCTACCACTTTACGTTTTCGTGGCAAAAATCTACTAAATTTCAAGTCAGTTTTCTCAAATTGCACTAAACTCGGCTTGACCGCGAATTGACACGAGAACTGACAAGGCTAGCCCACCGTAAGCGCTGACGTGGCTACTCCAGATGGCGGCCGACACGGCCGTTAACGGCAGGAGCGGGACCCACCACTTGGCGCCTGATAGCCGATGTCGGACCATTGACCATGTTCTTCCCTGCTAGTGTTCGTCCCCGCTCGACCACGTTCCTACGACAGAGCGCCACCGCCGTTCCAGTTGAGCGTAGCCGTCGCCATGCCTAGCTGGCACGATGGTTCTGAGTCGAGCAACCCTTCCTAGGGGTAAGCTCCAGTCCCTCCCCCTCCCCCATTTCTCAATTAGGGTTCATCCGAAACTGGGATTTGTCGATTTGTCATCGAATTAGGAAGACTAAATTTGATTTCTTCTTCGATTAGGACCTCACGGGCCTCGACTACGCTCCTAATGTGATTGATGACCCACCATTTTGCGGGATAGTCATGGGCGACGAGCTCTATGACATGCATAACCTCGAGCTATGCAAATGTGTAGCATTTGAAAAGGGACAGACACTAGGAGGAGATTCTACATGTGTCAGATTGAAAATGTAAGTAATATTATCCATTTTTACTTCATCCTTTTTGAGCATCTGAATCTATTACTGCCACTGAATTAGTTTAGCTTTCCTCTTTGATTATCTCAAACTGTTACTGCCAATGCATCCTTTTGAGTTCATATAGCTTAAACCAATCAATTAGTTTAGTTTACTTAAATTAGTTTAGTGCATATAGCTTATCATGTTAGTTTAGTGCATATAGTTTCAGCCGCTGAATTAGTTTAGCTCACATTTGAATTAGGTACTGACAGATAAATGACAGATAAAGAAATGAACTATTGGTACTAACAGATAAATAAATGAATTAGGTACCCATATATCAACTTATTTATGTTTATACCCATGCTTATACCCATGTACCATGTTGGTTATGCTTATACCAAATTGTTATGCTTAATTAGCAGCCAGCAATGAACTGTTGGTTCCAGACTTGGATAGATAAAGAATGGCCTGACACTCTCAATAATGCACTAAGCAAGCCGTGGTCAATGTATGATAAGAGCAATGCTATGATTTTTGAGAGATATGAGAGAAGGAGCAGTGAGTTGCAGGAGCAGATGCACATACAAGATTTGAAGCATAAGGTTGAGGTGCTGAAGAATGCAAAAGAAGAACTGAAAAATGTGTTAAAATCACAGGCTGATGTGTTTAAGGTCACATAAAAGAAGCTAGAGGCTGAAAGAGATGCCCCACTGGAAGAGAAGAAAATGTGGGAGACAGAAAGAGTTACCCAGAAGGAAGAGAAGAAGTGGGAGGTAGATATAGTTGCCTAGAAGGAAGAAAAGAAGAAGCTGGAGTGTACCATATATGAAATGTTCCACGCAAGTGATGTGAACAAAGTAAAGCTGAAGAAAATCAAAGCTATCTATGATGAGCGATCCTTTATTTGTATGATGGGTGAAGCTTTTAGTTGTGGAACCATTTTATTACTGTAATGTTTGTTGTTGAACCATTTGTGTAATTGTACCTTGAATCCTTTGGTTGAATCATTTGTGTAATTGTACCTTGAATCTTATGAAATGCTTAAGAAAGTTCGGTTGCATGTGTCTTGCATTTGAAATAAATTACACCATTTTGAAAGGATGAAAACTAAGATGAAAAATACCATTAGAGGAAATTCAACATAGTCTTACACATATAGCAACCGAATATGTCTTACAGAGTTTTGCAATGTTTACCGGGCTTCTCACCCTTCTTCCTATAGCTGCATTGTTTACCAACACTAAGGTAACCTTTCATCCTAGACATATAACAGGCTTCTCACCCTTCTTCATGTAGATGCCATGTTTACCAGCACTAAGGTGACCTTTCATCTTGTGGGTAGGCTTCATTGTCCTAGTAGATAATTTGGTGCTAGTAGCATTAGTTGAAGCAGAAACTGGCCTTGGTGCTAAGAAAGGCCTGGGACTTGGTGCACTAGTAGTAGGAGTAGGTGGCCTTCTTGCTGCTAGAGTACTTCTTGCTCCTGGAGTACTTCTAGGTACACTAGTAGCTGGAGCACTAGGAACAAGAGTAGATGTAGCAGTAGGAGCTGGATTACTTCTTGTAGTGGCAGTATTGTTAGTACCAGATGATTCAGTGTAGTCATGCCTGCTAGCCTGATACAAATGCACAACACTTAACATATGTACTAGTGATTTCCATTTAAAAAGAAACAAGTATAACTAATAGCTACTAACTTGGTGATCATCTTTTCTAACTTGCAGGCTTGGCCTCAAAGCAACCTGATAGCTAGTATACCTATGAACTACTAGCTTGCAGTTACTGCAAGTGATAGATCCCATCCTAGATGTATCCCTAGGGGCAGGTACCTCAAACTATCCTTTCCTTCTCTTTGTCTGCTTCCTTCCAGGTTTCTCCCCGAATACAGGTGGGTATATGTCTGGTGTGTTGGTCCTAGTCCAATCTTCAGGGCCAGGAACATGGTAGATTGTATGCCTAAATGTCTCCATGTACATGGGCTTCTTGAAGAAATCATGTACATAATCCTCTGGATGTTGCTGCACTTTCATGATAGCTGCAACTGCATGATTGCAAGGAATCCCTGCAAGATCCCATTTCCTGCATCCACATGTCTTGTTAATCAAATTGACAACAACAACTATGCCACATGAACTTGTTACTTGCCATAGACCAATCTCACTGTTCTGAGCATTACAATCCCTGGACCACCTCTTAGCCTCTGCAAGCTTCTCTGTGTAGAATGGAGTTATCTCCCACCTTACTGTTGCTGCTTTCCCCTAGTGCCACTATACTTCACCATGAGTTTATTTCTTATTGCTTCAAGCATTGTCCTAATTGGCTTGTTTCTCACATTCATGATCATCCTATTGAATACTTCACTGATATTGTTCACAACTAGGTTTGTCTTGCAGTTAGTGTCAAACAGGTGTCTTGCCCATGTCTCAGCTAGAATTTTCACTAGCCACTCATATGCCTCTACACAGTATCTCTTCATTGCTTCCATTGCCTAATCAAACACATTCTTTATGTAAGAGTAGCTAGCTGCATCCATATATTATTTAGTTTTGGGCCCCTAAAACCTGCTGACTGGAAGTTGACATAAATATGCCTGAGGCCAAATCTTTGTGGAGAATTTGGAAAAACTTGTGAAATTGCTTTTAATAGTCCCTACACAGGTGAATTTGGGAGGCAATTAAGCATCGGCAGTACTAAGTAGTAGCAAGAAATAGAATTAGAAATTTTGCTAAACTTCTGCCTGTCAGAGATAATGGTGTAGTTACCAAATTTGCCAGATTTTCCAATTCAGTACTTAAGTTGAGTTAGGAACCAAAGCCAGCTAGCTTGATCTTCCTTGTCAACTACACCAAAAGCAATGGGAAAGATGTTGTTCCCATCTCTCCCAGTTGCAGCTAGAATTTACTTTCCAATTGTCAATTTGATGAAACACCCATCTACTCCTACAATTTATAACAGTGAACACATCAAATCCATAAATAAGACTAATAAATAGCACTGCAATATGTAACTTGTAAGTATTACCAATGAATAGTCTGCATACATTAAGAATACCTTGTAGTGAAGCATTGAAGAATATGAATAACCCATGGAATCTTGGGTTAGGGCTAGGATGTTCCACCAACTCCTTGGTTGTCACAGTACACCTACTACCTAGGTTGGTCAATAATATAGCATTCAAATCATCCCTTAGCCTAGTGTACTTTTCTTTTCATCTCCAATGATAGCAGCATATGCCTTCGCTCTTGCTCTGTAGGTCTTTGGCACTTCAACTTAGCATTTTCTACCAAAGTGTCAACACAAGTATTGGGGCCTGTCCTTATTGCCTGCTCAGATTGAGCTGCTAGCCAATCAATGCTCACCTTTGTGTTCTCACCATGAGCTATGCAAGTGTGCTCACACTTGAATTTCCTAATGCAAAAAGTCTGCTCATTTGCAATCTTGGAGGCTATCAGGTAGAAACCACACCCCTATTTCTTGCCTTCTTGAGTGCACCACACAATAATCCTATCAGGATTGTTCCTATGATAGTGGAAGTTCCTGAGCTGAGCTATGTGGTAATTTCTGAGAGCTATTCTAAATTGGTAAATGATGTCTGCAAGTGCACAAATCGTTTGTATCTATATTCGAAGTATAGATATCGATCCCACAGGGAGCCCATGATGGGTTCGTAGCATGGAAAACAAAAATTTTCTACCGCAAGAACGAACAAAACCTAGATCTAATCTAGATAAAAGCCAAGATCTAATCTATTAGACATGAGCAACGAGATAGATAGGAACTAACCCTCGTAGATCCGAAAGCGTTAACGAGATTAGATCTCGTGGTTGATATAGTCGATCACTTGCCGATCTCAAGATCGTGTGGACGATCCTTCCGGGGTCGCGTTCCAGCAGCGCTTCCGCAGTCGGTCAAGTGGACGATCCTTCCGGCGCCGCGATTCGGCAGCGCTTCCGCAGTCGGTCACACGTGCGGAGTCGAAGCAGACCTTCCTCTCCCCGTTCCAGCGAGCAGCGGAGGTAGTAGATCTTCTCCACGGAATCCCAGCAGCACGACGGCGTGGTGGTGGTGGTGGAGTAGAGAATTCTGCAGGGCTTCGCCTATGCCTGTGCAGAAGAAAGGTGGAGGAGAGAGGCGGCAGGGATTGGGTGTTATGGGAGCCGGGGAGGAGGGGGCGCCCCTGTCCCTCTATTTAAAGAAGGGAGGGCGCCTGGGGAGGGGGAGTCCTTGTAGGACTCCCCTCCTCTCTAGGCCGGCGGATTGGGAGGTGGGGGGAGGAGTCCTCCTCCCCCACGACTCCTAGTCTTGACCCACCAGGACTCCTTGATCCCTATCTTGATTTTCAAGCAAACTCCAAGATATCTTCTAGAACCTTCCGGAACATTCCGAAACCTTCTAGAATCTCCATACAAACACTCCGGAACATTTCCTAACTTAGAAAATGATCCCCAATATATGAATCTTATTCTCCGGACCATTCCGGATCTCCTCGTGATGTCCCGGATCCATTCCGAGACTCCGAACAACATTCGGTCTCCAACGCACATTCCATATCTACTTAAAACAACTTCAAACCTTAAGTGTGTCACCCTACGGTTCGTGAATATGTAGACATGATAGAGACACATCTCCTATCAATAACCATCAGCGGGACCTGGAGATCCATAATGGCTCCCACATACTCAACAATGACTTTGCGATCGATTGAACCACTTACATATGAAACTAATTCCCTTTGTCTCGCGATACTATACTTATCTGAGGTTTGATCGTCGGTATCTCCATACCTAGTTCTACCTCGTTACTGATAAGTACTCTTTACTCGTTCCGTGATATGTCATCCCTTGTGACCCAGTCACATGCTTGCAAGCTAACTAGATGACATTCCACCGAGAGGGCCCAGAGCATATCTATCCGTCATATGGATGGACAAATCCCAGTCTTGGTCCATGCGCTTCAACAGATACTTTCAGAATACCCAATGACACCTTTATGACCACCCAGTTACGAAGCGGTGTTTGATGTCATCAAAGTACCCATCCGGTGATGGGGATTAACACAACCTCATGGTCGAAGGATTAGGTTACTATGCATTTAAAAGCTTACAGCAATACGAACTTAATGACTTGATCTTATGCTACGCTTACTATGGGTCTGTGTCCATCACATCATTCTCCTAATGATATAACCTTGTCATTAACGACATCCAATATCCATGATCAGGAAACCATGATCATCCATTAATCAACAAGCTAGTTTAACAAGAGGCTTACTAGGGACTCTTTTATGTTTACAAAACACACATGTATTAGTGTTTCCTAATAATACAATTATAGCATGGGATGTAAACATTTATCATAAACATAAAGATATAATAATAACCACTTTATTATTGCCTCTTGGGCATATCTCCAACAGCCCAAAGGTAAGTGTTTATGAGTGAAGTCTCTGTCACACCCAAAGTTGTCACAGGTCTTCGAGTGAATTGACTGCAAGTGTTGAAATGAGAATGGAATTTGGATTAAACTGGGTGTATTTAAATAAAACTAAAATCTAAACTTCAGAAAGAAAAAAACATAAAAGTAAAGAACGATTTGGTTGTTTGTTGTTTTCCGCAGATGTCAAAAGAGGGCGTGGGGAGATACAGTTCATGGGATAGTGACTGTGCCAGGTGGACGAATGATAAGTGTAACAATTATAATCTTATAAGTATATGTGTAGGCGAGCAACCCATAATTAGTGGAACTCCTCTTGGTAGATTTCGTCCCAACTTCAATATTCCTACTAGCCTGTTACCAAAACCATGGTCAGACACTAGACGATTAAGACCCTTTAGGTTGCTTAGCGATTAAGCTTCTTGGATCGGACTAATGAAATAAGCACGGTGGTTACTTGTTATCCTCGAGTCTACTAGTTTTCCATTGATATCCCCGTGTCACCCGTGGGGTCGCCGGTCTGCTAGCGAACAAGATCCTATCTATGTAGAACAAAGCATAATGTTGTATGGGCCCTTAGTTGGACAACAAGCATTAGGCACCCCACAGATAGTCAAGCACACATAATATAGTAATTAAAATCAATCACAAACTAATGGAAATATATGGAGGCACATCACATCTCACAAATCCCTTACATCTCCCACACCCAAGGAATTTACTCACAAATGAGAGAAGAAAGTAGCATCGATATAATTAGACAAAGGGAGTTCTTCTCGATATTACCGTGGAGATCCACAATAAGAATAGAAAAGTAATCCAACACAATTCAAGATAGGAAGAAACAATCTCAAACCCTAGTCTTGCAAGGTGAAGATCTCTCTCTCTCTCTCAAGTACAAGTAATGGCTATGGGGGTGTATTGGTTAGTAGGTCGAAGATCGTGGAGCGAGATGAAGAACGTCTTCCCCTTCTTCTCCGGATCTCTTCTTTCTCCTTTCTAGATGGGATGGCGGCCGCGGTGTTGTGTTTTTGTCTCTGGCCTCTTCACAGAAGTTGTCCCTTTTGACAAGACGGAGACGGCAACAGCTATATAGTGGGAACTATATGGCCGGAAAAATGTTCCCGCCATATAGTTGCTCGTTAAAGCCTCTGTATGCTTCCCTTGATTGTTTCCAAAGAGAGACTTGCTTGTTTTCTCCTGACTATTGTGTTTCTCTAGTTAAAACCTTCTATTGACGTTTAGACCCTGAAACACATATTGAAAACCAAGTTTTCTTTGCTACCGAAGTATTAGCGTTAGGTAAAGCTAGAAAACGATCAAATCCGAGAGAAAACCATCAATAAGAACCATAAAATATATATCGAATCTCATAGCTATCAGTAAACATCTTTGAAGCATAGCTAGATACATAATTGCAAGTGTGAGTCTACTCTGCTGGGGACATACCACATCCTCTTCTTCAACTTTCTCTTCTTGCCACTAGCAAGTGTGAACTTATGGACTGCCCCATCATCATCACTTTCTTCTATATGTTCTGGACTGAGGTCCTCATCACTAGAAGGAATGAAAGTAGGGAATGATGCTTGCTCTGCCTCATGGTGACATATGCTAGTTGGGTCTGGCCTCAATGGCTTTTTCTTGGCAAAGTAGTCAACCTCAACAGCCACCTCATTTGTTTCAAGATCAATGCCATTTTTAGTTTCTCCATCATCAAAGAACTCCTCCACATCTGTGTCCCCTTCAAAATGCAGATAAGGGTCCACTCTCTGCTTCTTCATTTGTTTCTTCTTCTCCATTATTCTAGCATCCTTAGGGTCTACATCTTTCTCCCTCTTCTCTCTCCTTAATTTCTTAATTAGTTCTAACTTAGCAGCAACCATTCTGTTGTGGTCTTTAGGGTTAAGGATACATCCACTCCTCATTTCTGAGTCACCAGTCTCTGAATCATCTTCAGGGATAACTTCTACATCAACACTCTATTTTTTCTTCTGAAAATTACAGCTTTCTTGAGTGCCAATGTACAACACAACATAAAAATTAATTGCCACCAGAACAATTTCTTCATCATCATCTGATATGTAGTTGTAGATCACACCATATGAGTCAACTGATAGTTTCACTGGTTCTTGGATTATCTCTGGTTCTTCTTCTCCAATGTTCAGGTCAGGTGGCCATTCTATATTTTTTTAGCACAGTGATATTCAAAACACTATCGTCTTCATAAATGGCTAGTATCTCTCTTACATTGGCCATGCTTTAAATTACCACCATCCCTTCCTGTCCTTTCCCCTTTTCCCTCACAAAATACATGTTGTCCCTATGTCCATACCCATGACACTCTATTAGAGCTAGAAGATTCAACACAATTATGTCAGATCTGTAAAGTGACCTCTCCAGATTATCTTCCCCATGAAAATGAAACATGATCTCCCAAATGTCATCATCTAGGCTACAAAAGATTACAAATGAAACATATTCAATACCTACTTTGTACAGGATGACAGCCATATCAATGGCACAAATTTAAATGACTAACAGCCGTATCAACACATTCAGTACTATGAAAATGTTGTTCAGATCATGGGCATTAACAAATTTTAGGTTCATAGTCATCAACACATGCATCATAAGTAGACATAGGGGGAAAATGGGGAGAGAAACAGGGAACCAAAATTCCGGAAATCTACCACTTTATGTTTTTACAACAAAAATCTACCATATTTTGAGTCAGTTTTCTCAAATCACGCTAAGCTCGACTTGACCATGAATTGACATGGGAATTGACAAGGCTAGACCACCGCAACAGCTGACATGGCTACTCTAGATGGCGGCCGACACAACCATTAACAGGCGTTAACGGGACCCACCACTTGGCACCTGATAGCCGCTGTCCTAACAAGTTAGGTTTCAGTTAGTGGCGTGTGTCCGACCCTCACTCCCCCTATCTCTACCTTCGGCGATGGCGTCGACTCCCGACAATTGCCGGCGCCGCCGGGACCCGGGAGTCCCCGCCATCAGCAGGCGGAAATTTTCTTTTTTTTGAAACAAGGAAAAAGCTTTGCCTTTCATTGATATAGTAGAAAAGAGCTTAGAGCATCTCTAGCAGTGTCCGTAAAACGCAAACCGTAAACGTCCAAGTACAAGGCGCCGAATCCGCGATTCCTCGCTTCACGAGAGGCAGCGCCGAGCATCGCATATTCTGTTTTGCGGTTCTGGTTTATGGGAATTGCTCGACGGGGTGAACTGGAAACAAAACTGTAAACATATTTCGAAAGTTCCGACAGTTTCGACAACAAAAGCGACAACAGTTCCGATAGTTTGTATGTCGATCATCGCATAAAATCTAACAAAAAAACACGGCAAACAACATATGTAGGTCGAGCTCAAGCCCTAGTGTCATCGTCGATGGGCTCTCCGGTGGCAGCACCCCTCGCCGTAGGCGAAGAAGAACCATGCGTCGAAGCAGCAACATCCTCCATGACGCATTCTGGGCGCCAACCGTGGGGGCTTCCAGTGAGGCGATTCCGACCAACGGTGAGGCACGCTGCGGAGGAACGGGGCATGACTGCTTCTTGGCGCCGCCCGCCGTCGCCGCCTTCTTTGGACCGCTGGGCTTAGCGACGGGTGTCAGGGCGGAGAAAGGCGTGGCGTGAGCACCGCCGGTCACTGAAGTAGCGGTCGGCGAGACGACCTGCCTGGCTGCACGCTTCCTCTTCTTGATGGCTGACAGGGCGGCGGCCAGTGAGCCCGCGTGGACTGCCGGAGCGATGGAGGACGGCTGCTGCGGGTGCGGAACCTCAGCAGCTACCGGCGGGAGCTGTGCGGGTTCCATGGCGTCTATTCTACATGGCGGCGAGGGCAGGGAGCGGCGGGGGAGGTAGATCGACGGTAGCGGCGAAGCGGAAGCGGGAAGGGAGGTGGAGGAAACTTCCGTCCCGCCAAAAAAAAGAGGAGTGCGGGTTGGCGCTCGGTTTGGCCACGGAAACCAGATATGCTCGGTTCCGCGGGCGATATTTGGCGCCCCGCGTAAAACTTTTTTTTGGGCTGAGTGTGTTTACGGGCACGGATCGACATGTGATTTTTCCGTGGCACCAATAAACGGCGGTTATTTTATGGTTTTGGGGTGTTTACGGGCACCGCTAGAGGTGCTCTTACCAATTTACGAGGAAAACTGGCCGAAAAACCGTTACAAACACAACACTGCATGCCAGTCCCGAGGCTGCGCTCCACACGGGTTGACGACCAACCAGGTTGACACCACACCTCAACGCAACAGGTAGATGCGAAAGACCGGAGCCACTGCTCCAAACTACCACGCCGGTCCCAGGACCGCGCCTCGCCAGGACGAAGACGAACTCGCTTCCGCCAAACTACCCGAACACACCATATGTCCCTCAATCCGCTGGACGTTGAAAGCGAGGCCCCAGGAGGCAAAGCGACACAAGAGTGCCGCCCATGTTCGATCCCGTGAGGGATCTAGGGTTTCCCCTGGAGAGCCTGGGCAGAGGAGTGACAACACAGTTTCGACGACAACTTCAAGAAGGATGCGGTGCCCACGGACGACACCGTCGTCGGTCTCGGCCAGCCGCCAGGACAAGGCTTTTGCCCAACAAAGAGTCCCAAACCTCACGCCCGCCCAACAAGGACCGGCACAACCACCAGACCTCCTCACCCACCCCACGCTCCCGACGATCATCAAGCATCCCTTCTGCCGCCACACCTAGGCTCCCGTCGCCGCGACGAAAGCCGCAGTCCGGATCATCACCGTTGCCTGCAAGTTAGTTGCCGAGAACAACCTGAGCGAACCCGGGCAGCCGCCACCGTGAAAGGGACAGAAGATCATCGCCACCAGAACTTGGCGGCCCAGATCGAGCCCCGGACGAGCCCGCGCTGCCACGACGAGCCCTCCGTCCACGCACCGCCTGCCGAGCGCCACCGCCTGTGCATCCCAGACCTCCGTGCGTTGGCAGTACCAGTGCCATGCCAGCAACCTCCCGCTCTGGCGAAGCCTTCTCCCGCTCCGGCGAAGCTTTCTCCCGCACCACGCCCACGCCCACGCCACCAAGCCCGGAGCCTTCTCCCGTTTCAGCAAAAAATTTCATAACCGTACCAGAGTCGAAACAAGAGTTTAAGTTTTGTAATTCGACTCCGATAGGGAACCCCACAAGGCCAGAATATTACGTGATGGCCGGATCAAATCTAGCTAGCACCGCCAAACTTGAATCATGAAGCCACGTTGGCCCCGACGACGTCGACGCCTAGCCGGGCGTGCGGCGGACGCTGGGGTTGCGCTACCTACCGAGTTGGTCGTCGAGATCCTGGAGCGCGCCTCGCCGTCCACGGCCGTGCGCTGCGCCGCCACGTGCAGGCCGTGGCTCCGTCTAGTGTCGCGCCGCTCCTTCGTCCGGCGCGCCTCCCGGCCCCGGCGCTCCTCCTGGCCCCGGCGCGCCCTCCTGATAGTTTCACTAGTTCTTGGAAGATCTCTGGTTCTTATTCTCCAATGTTCAGGTCAGCTGGCCATTCTATATTTTTTTAGCACAGTGATATTCAAAACACTATCATCTTCATAAATGGCCAGCATCTCCCTTACATTGGCCATGCTTTCAATTATCACCATCCCCTCCTGTCATTTCCCATTTTCCCTCACAAAATACATGTTGTCCCTATGTCCATACCCATGACACTCTATTAGAGCTTGCAAATTCAACACAGTTATGTGAGATCTGCAAAGTGACCTCTCCAGATTATCTTCCCCGTGAAAATAAAACCTAATCTCCAAAATGTCATCGTCTAGGATACAAAGGATTACAAATGAAACATATTCAGTACCTACTTTGGACAGGGTGCCAACCATATCAATGGCACAAAATTAAATGACTCACAGCCGTATCAACACATTTAGTACTATGAAAATGTTGTTCAGATCATGGGCATTAGGTTCATAGTCATCAACACATGCATCATAAGTAGACATAGGGGGGAAATGGGGAGAGAAACAGGAAACTAAAACTTACTCGACTCCACCGAGAGGGGAAGCCCATCGATGGATGCTCTTCGATGGAGAGGAGATAACTGCCCGCGCTAGTGCAGCCGCTGACCTTGCCTCTGGGGTCAGCACCACGAGTTGTTAGCATAAAACTACCACTTTGAGAGCAAAGTTCCGGAAATCTACCACTTTATGTTTTCGCAGCAAAAATCTACCACGTTTCGAGTCAGTTTTCTCGAATCGCACTAAGCTCGGCTTGATCGCGAATTGACATGGGACTGACAAGGCTGTCCCACCGCAACCGCTAACGTGGCTACTCTAGATTGCGGCCGACACAACCATTAATGGCCGTTAACGGTAGGAGCGGGATCACCACTTGGCGCCTGATAGCCGATGTCCTAACGAGTTAGGTTTTAGTTAGTGGCGCGTGTTCGACCCTCAATCCCCCCGTCTCTACCTTCGGCGATGGCGGCGACTGCCAGCGGCGGCGGCAATTGCCGGCGCCGCCGAGAGCCGATGCCATCAACTGGCAATTTTTTTTTTTTTGAAACGAGGCAAACGCTTTGACTTTTATTGATATAGTAGAAAAGAGCTTACCAGTTTACGAGGAAAACTGGCCGAAAACTCGTTACAAACACAACACCACACGCCAGCCCCGAGGCTACGCTCCACACAGGTCAATGACCAATCAGGTCGACACCACACCTCAACGCAACAGGCAGAGGTGAAAGAACGGAGCCCTTCAAACTACCACTCCGGCCCTAGGGCCGCGCCCCACCAGGACGAAGAGGAACTCGTCTCCGCCAAACCACCCGAACACACCACAGGTCCCTCGGTCCGGTGGACGTCCAAAGCGAGGCCTCAAGAGGCAAAGCGACACAAGGGTGCTGCCCACGCCTTATCCCGTGAGGGATCTAGGGTTTCCCCCGGAGAGCCCAGGCAGAGGAGTGACAACACCGCTTTGACGACGACTTCAAGAAGGATGCGGCGCCCACGGGCGCCACCGTCGTCGGTCCCGGCCAGCCGCCAGGACAAGGCTTTCGCCCAACAAAGAGTCCCAAACCTCACGCCCGCCCAACAAGGACCGGCACAACCACCACACCTCCTCACCCACCCCATGCTCCCGATGATTATCAAGCATCCCTTCTGTCGCCACGCCTAGACTCCTGTCGCCGCAGCGAAAGCCGCCGTCCGGATCATCACCGTTGCCCGCAAGTTAGTTGCCGAGAACAACCTGAGCGAACTCGGGCAGCCGTCACCGCGAAAGGGAGAGAAGATCACCGCCACCATAACACCTCCTTGGCGGCCCAGATCGAGCCCCGAACGAGCCCGCGCCGCCACGACGAGCCCTCTGTCCACGCGCCACCGGCCGAGCGCCACCGCCCGCGCATCCCAGACCTCCACGCGTCGGCAGTACCAGCGCCACGCCAGCAACCTCCTGCTCCGGTGAAGCCTTCTCCCGCACCACGCCAACGCCACGAAGCCCGGAGCCAGCCCGCGCGGCCCAGATCCAGCCTGCCGGCGCGCAAGCCGCCCCGCTCAGGCGAAAAATTTCATAACCGTACCGGAGTCGAAACACGCGTTTAAGTTTTATAATTGGACTCCGATAGGGAGCTGAGTACCGAACGAACCCCACAAGGGCCGGGCCAAAACATTACGTGATGGCCGGATCGAATCCAAGCTAGCGCCGCCAAACTTGAATCATGAAGCCACGTCGGGGTCGACGACGTCGCCGCCTAGCCGGGCCTGCGGCGGACGCTGGGGTTGCGCTACCTACCGAGTTGGTCGTCGAGATCCTGGAGCGCGCCTCGCCGTCCGCGGCCGTGCGCTGCGCCGCCACGTGCAGGCCGTGGCTCCGCCTGGTGTCGCGCCGCTCCTTCGTCCGGCGCGCCTCCCGTCCCCGGCGCGCCCTCCTGCTGGGATTCTTCGTTTTCGACCACGCAGATGATGACGAGCAGGCGATGCTCCAGCCCCGCTTCGTCCCGTTCCCGGGCGGCCCGGGCCCGGCAGGGTGGCGGTGCCCCTGCATCCCGCGGCTGGACCCTCGCTGCCTGGACATGGACCTGGACCCCGTCCTGTCTCGCAACGGGTACCTCGTGCTCAGCCGCGTCGCCCTGGCCAAGCCCGGCGAGCGCATGCCCACCGCCATCAACTACTGCGTGTGCAACCCCGCAACCGGCAGCTGCTACTTCCTCCCGCCATTCCACGTCGACCAAGACATCGGGTTCTGGGAGTACAGCTGCGCGTTGCTCACCGGGAGAGATTTCAAGTACCGGCCGGCCTCGTCGCGAGGCTCGTTCGAGCTCGTGGTGGCGGGGATCCCCACGGAACGAACTGAGCTGTTGGTCAGCGTTTTTTCCTCCCGTACGATGCAGTGGAGCTGTGCAGACAACGTCGACATCCCCGTGTGCTTCATCGACAACGACATGGCGCGAAGCTATCGGCGGCCGGAAGACACGCTTGGCAGAGCATGGACGTATCTGGAGATGCACCCCAGGAGCCCCCCGGCCGTCTGCGAGGGTATCATCTGGTGGCAGTGCACCTGCGACGGCACCCAGCGGGTCATGCTCGAGTTGATGGATCTGGGTGGTGGCCAATGGTCTGTCACCTTGCTCCATCTCCCCAACGCGAGCCACGACTTCGGACTCTTGCTCGGCTGCCGCGACGACGGCATACTGCGCCCTTTCTCCTTGGCGACGACGACGACGCTCACCATGTGGGCGTGGTTCGAAACGAGGCTCGCCGGCGAGGTCCTATCCACGTGGCGTCCCAGCGGCGAGATTGACCTGCGTACGGCCATCTCGGAGGCCTTGGGCATCGTCGGCGAAGAGGACTCTGACATCGTCGGCGGCGTCAAGCTGCTGTGGTACTGCGAGAAGAGCAATGTGATCGTGTTCAGCACGGCTGCCCTAGGCAACTTCGCCTTGGATCTCGATACCAAGCGTGCCGACGCGCTCGGCAACATCTCGCAGTGCAAATCGGAATTGTGTGCCAGATATGGCTGCGTAGCGTGGAGGGCTTGCCCATATGAGATCGACTGTCCACCGCACTGGATCACTCCTACCGGTTTAATCAATTTTACTGTTAAGGTGTATTAGTATTGGTCTAGGAGTCCGTATTAGTATTGATCTAGGAGTCCGTATTTGTCTAGATTTATCTTCTTGTACCTCAAGTCAGATGTACTATATATTGTGGCCTTTGGTCTCTAGATAATACAAGTTGCACAAGTTACTTATTCCTAACATGGTATCAGAGCGTGTCGCTCCTTGGCCTACGTTTTAGCCACCGCCTCCGCCGCGCCGCCCCCGGCGAGGTCGATCTCCATGATCTCCGCCGGGGGCATCGCATCTCGTAGCTAGTAGCCGTAAGGCCTTTTTTTTCTCCCTCGTAGCCGCCGCCGCCGCTCGCCCCGGCACCCCGCCGCCGCGCCCGGCCGCCGCCTCCGCCTCCGCCGTTAGCAACTTCCGGTCGCTGGCTCCTTTCCGGTAATTCATGCCGGTGTTTCTTCCTTTCCGGTAATTCATGCCGGTGTTTCTTCCGTTAAATTCTCCGAGCCTTCCTTCCTTACTTCGTCGCTCTATGTCGACTCTCGTGGCTTTCTTCACGCGGTTATGACCGCCTTTTGCCGACTTTGTCTTTGTCGGCGCACCGCTCTACGTCGACACTCGCGGTTTCTTCACGCGGCTATGACCGCCTTTCGTCCACTTTGTCTTTGTTGGCACGCCTCTCTACTTCGACTCTCGCGGCTTCTTCATGCGGTTATGACCGCCTTTCGCCGACTTTGTCTTTGTTGGCACGCCGCTCTACTTCGACTTCTGCGTCTTCTATTCTTTCTGCTCTTCGCTCTCTTATTTCTCTTGTCCGTGTTATCACGGCTGATGGTACCTCTCTTCCTGTTTTCAGTCGAGGCACCCTCTCTACTTCCTCTTTCTCTTTTTCCTGATACATCTCTCGCTGTCTCTACTCCTCCACCTTCTCCTTCTAATGCGTCTCCTTTGTTTTTGGCGCCATCCTCTCCTCCGTCTAGTTCCTCTAGTTCTTCTCTCCGGCCGCCGCCGCTCTCTCTTCCTCACTCTTCGGTGCTATTCTTCTGACCGCCTCTTGGTCTGTGTCGATCTCTTCTTCGATCGACGGTGGCTTGACTCTATAGGTTTTGAAGACTATTCATGCTATGGCGACACTTTGAAGACGCGGATTTTGGATTATCATTTTTTGTTTTGTTTTGTTTTCACTTCTTCAAATGCAATGCTATTGCATACGCTTTGCATTTGAGGGGGGGTGTTAAGGTGTATTAGTATTGGTCTAGGAGTCCGTATTAGTATTGATCTAGGAGTCCGTATTTGTCTAGATTTATCTTCTTGTACCTCAAGTCAGATGTACTATATATTGTGGCCTTTGGTCTCTAGATAATACAAGTTGCACAAGTTACTTATTCCTAACATTTACATCACTACAGGAATGAATCAAGGCGCCGACGGCCGGCTCCCGTAGGCACAACGCCATTTTGGCGTGCCGACGGTGACCGTCAGCATAGTCCCCTCGGCGTAGCTGCTGGTCGGCACAGCCCCTCGGCCGTCGGCGTAGAGAACCCCTCAGCATATGCATGTGCCTACCGCCGGTTCAATTTTACACATAGCTAAGCAAACTTTCATATGGCTGTTTTCGTTCACCAACCGGTGTCGCCATTATTTTTGCAAGCTTGCAATCGAACCAATTGAAATACTATATTATATATGAGCAAACTGTTGATATGTAAATATATTATTATTACATTAACAATATTGTATTAGCTATTCCACGAAAACTAATACTCCCTCTCTTCACTAATATAAGAGAGTAGAGTACTTTATACACACCTGCAAATTCATACCTTCTCACATGTTTTTTTCTATTTCCTTAACTTAAACTGAATTGATAATAATTCTCGGCCAAGAACTAACTTAGCGGTCAGTCAAATGGTCCGTCCAATTTGATTTGCTTTTTTCAGCGTGCCCAATTTGATTTACTAGACTCATATTGTATTGTGTTGTGTTATGTTATGGGAGCGTGGTCAGCTTGTGTTTTTCTTGTGTCAAGGACATTTCTTTGTCGGGCCGTTTGTGTTGGGTTGTTCTGTTTTTGCCCTTTGCGGGCTCCTAGTGTGTTGTTTCAAATATTGAAGAGGTCTTAATGAAGAGACTGATGGACAGTGACAACTCCAAGTCTCTGAGGGGGAGAGAGAGCAAAAGATTGGGAGCGGTGTATGTGATTGAATCAACTGTTCGTTCTTCGGCACCAAGATTTTTTTAGATGCAGGTGGGTTATAACCGAGACTTTTCCACATTAAGTTACGTTGCAATTGAGTTTTTTTTCAGTTCCAAGTGGGGTCGCATATGACATTTTTTCGGTTGTAAGTGGAGTTTCAATTGCGTCAAGTCGTTACACAGGGGTAAGAGTTTGTATTCAAAACGGTATCTGCTAGCTATGGCAAAAACGAGGGCGACTTAGGGTTTTACTGCCGCTGCTATCCCGGTGCCTTGTCAGGCATCGTCCAGTTTTGTACCCGCTCAGGGCCTGTTCGGTTAATCCCCTCTACAAGTGGATTGGGTGGGATTTGGAGGGATTTTGACTTACATGGAAATTAATCCACCTCAATCCATGTTGATCCACTCTAATCCCTTTCAAACCGAACAAGCCCTCAGGGTTAATCTACTCCTGCAGACCTTGTCCCTCAGTGAGTTCTTCTTCGCTGTCTAAAGTTCAGTCCCGTTCTCTTGTCAGTATACAGCTATGTTGCGCCGAAATTCGGTGCCCCTGGATTGGTTTGAGTTCCCATGGGGCTGATCTGACCCAGGTTAAGTGTTGAGCCGTTCGTGAAGAAGAATTTCATGAGTCTGATCTGTTCCAGGTTTGGCTGTTTTGTATTCTGAAGGATCTGTTCCGTTTTAGGTAAAGATTGTTGCTGGTCATGGAGCACGTTGGTTTGGCAGTTCTTGGTCCAATGACGAAGACCGATGGTGATTCAGCTCCATCCCTAGGATCGGCGGGCTCGCTGGACGAGTCCGTCCGGTTGCAATGAAAATTGTAAGTTAGAATGGCCGAGGATTATGTAAATCCTCTGCAGTTCGTGCGCTCTTGGCGTCCAGGCGTGATTAAAACTAAATGTGTTTTTCCTATCCGAGACACACCTGAGTAGAGCTTGGGCGGAAAATTTGGTGTGTATGATGTCCTTCGATCACATGATTATGTCTGTGAGCGACGGGAGAAGTGGAGGTTTGCTCTTGATGTCGCATAATGATTTAAATGTCACATCGAGTCTGGTTTATTATAACTACCTTGATATACGTATTGATGAAGGAAGTGATTAAGAGAGGAGGATTACTGGCATATATAGTGAGCCAAGTGGAGGCAGGAAACACCTCACATGGGACTATATCGGGCCATACATGGCATGTTTGACTTACCTTCACTCCTCTTAGGAGATTTCAACGAGATTTTGGTTGGTTCGGAGAAGGATGGTGGAAGCCTTCAGCCGCAACGGTGCATGCAAGCATTCATGGATGCCCTCTCTGATTGTAACCTACAAGATATGGGGTACGTTGGTGAGAAGTTTACTTGGAGGAGAGGTAGGATGATGGAGAGACTGGATAGAGTTGTCTGCAATCAGAGTTGGAATACCATGTTTCTGTTAGGAATGAAGCCCTAGAGGGTCATATTCCGCCTTGTATTTGTAATCCAGTATCCAACTTAGAGCTAGTTGTATGTATCGCTGCAATTGTTGCAGATGTGGAACCGCATACATATATCTCGCTCTAGCCAGTTTGTACTTAGTCGTTAGAGATTGGGAGGGAAACCCATTGCCAGGACTAATTTGTAAGTCGGGAGATGACAATGTTTCATGTGTCATGAGCATGGAGATGCTATCCGCCTTGCATTGGGTAGTCAGAAGAGGTACGATAGCCGGACCGATCCAAAGGTTTATCAGACATGAGAACACCATCATACGCTACGACTAACACAATGGAATCCTTAGACCTGAGGGGATTGCGCGATCCGAGTTGTGGAAAAGCCGGTTTCGACTCCATCTAACGCCCACCGTAACTGGGAGTCATAAGGGTGGTCTTGGGCCGACTTCGAAGGAAGCTGCGTGACGTGGATCAGCCAAGACGGAATTTGCCCCTCCATCTCGTAGAGATATTCTCTGGGCCCTCTCGTGTGATATGATTCAGAAGCATGGCCATCTACTACTCGATCAAGTGTTGATCGAGGTAGTCCAACTTAGTAAAGCCGGAGGGAACCAGTTATGACTGCATGCAACGAGAAGAGAGTTAAATCGGCACTGGGATGACAGAATCTCCCCTGTGGTTTATCACCAATATCGTGAGGCAAAGGGACTCAGACATATTGTTACATTAAGCGAACTTGTGTAAACCGAGAGTCGGCAAGTCTTGCTAGAGGTCGCTAGCGATTATCAACTCTAGTCGGAAAGTCACTGAGCTATTGCTCTGACTGAATAATTATTGAGTTGTGACCAGCTTACCGTAGGCCTGCGGGATCGAACACTTAAGAGAGTGGAACTAGGCGGATGTTGATCCGACTATCACAAGACAACAAGTTTCACTTGTTCGGACAGGGACACGTGTCAATGGGTTGGAACCACTTTGACTAGGGTTAGGGTTTAGGACCAAGGGACACAAGTGTTTTGTGCCCTCACCTACTCACCTATATAAAGGAAGGTGGGTGGCAGCGGACAAGACAATCCAGTGTTGCTTCCTAGGGTTTCGCTAGACTTGGCAATTCCACCTTCCTGTCCCGTGATGTCTACGCACTTCTATTCTTGTAGACAGTTGTTGGGCCTCCAAGTGCAGAGGTTTGTAGAACAGCAGCAAGTTTCCCTTAAGTGGATTACCCAAGGTTTATTGAACTCAGGGAGGAAGTGTTCAAAGGTATCCCTCTCAAGCAACCCTGCAATCAAGATACAAGAAGTCTCTTGTGTCCCCAACACACCCAATACACTTGTCAGGTGTATAGGTGCACTAGTTCGGCGAAGAGATATTGAAATACAAGTGGTATGGATAATTATAAGTGGTAACGGTGCTAGAAAATACTTTTATGGTGCGGAAGAGACTAAAGGCAAACTGAAATAAAGATGGTAGCAAGCAAACATGTAAGAGATCTAGTTGCAAACAGTGTTTCAATGCTTAGAAACATGGCCTAGGGATCATACTTTCACTAGTGAACACTCTCATATAAATATCTTCTCTTCATGATACTACTCTGAACTACTCTCCGATTGGACACTCTAATCCATGGTAAGGCTACAACAGTCCTCAAAGTTCGCTTTTCCCATCTAGGTAACCCCACACTGTCACCTTGAGCTTTAGATGGTTCCAACAAACACCGCAATTTCATAGAGACATCCAACTCCAAATATAACTCGTAACAGGTATTTGTAATCTCTAGCCTAAGTGCCACCATGGTGTGCACGCTGTCACTTTCACACACATGGGGAGAGCAGAGATCTATTAAAGCACTTGAGTAGCAAGGTAGATATATAGATTACAAGCTCATGATCTTAATAAGATCATGCATAGAGAGAGATGAACACATAGCTACGGTAGAACCCTTAGCCTCGAGGAAGAACTACTCCCTCGTCATCATGGGAATCAGCAACGACGATGGAGATGGTGGTGGAGATCGGTGGAGATGGCTCCGGGGGCACTTCCCCATCCCGGCAGGGTGCCGGAACAGAGACTTTATGTCCCTCGAATCTCCCCTTCGGTGGCGGCGACTGCGGAACTTTTCGTTGCTAGAGGCTCCCCGATTTAGGGTTTTCTCATCGGAGGCTTCTTATAGGCGAAAGGGCAAGGTCGGTGGAGGATGGAGGGGCCCACACCACCCCCTGGCGCTGCCTAGCCTGGCCCGCGCCACCAGGTGGTGTGGCCAGCCCCTGGCCCCTCTCCGTATCGTCTTCTGGCTCCATGTCCCCCTCGGTGCAATATTGACTTTGGCTTTTGTCCCGTCCAATTCCGAGAATATTCATTTTCTGACTTTTCTGGAACCAAAAACAGCAAAAAACAGGAAGCTGGCACTGTGGCATCTTGTTAATAGGTTAGTTCTAGAAAATGTGTAAAAGTACTCCAAATTGTGGACAAAACATAAGAAAGTAGATATAAAACAAGCATGGAACATCAAAAATTATAGATACGTTTGCAATGTATCAACATCCCCAAGCTTAACTCCTGTTCGTCCTCGAGTAGGTAAGTGATAAAAAGAAAGAATAATTTTTGAGGTGACATGCACCATCATAATCTTGATCAAGGAATTTATAACATTGATAGCTGGGATCATAGTACTTTAACATAGCATGAAAGATATAGTTCTAACAATAAGACATAGCAACTATGTTGTAACATGAAAAGATACAAACAAAAGATTCATGAATAACAATGCTTTGAAAGACGTTTGTTTGTTTCACATAAAGAAAACATAATGAGAATGGTATTCAGCTTGTCCCTCACAGTGTAACAAAACATAGATGCATAGGACACCTTCAAAGTTCATAAGGGTGACTAGATACAAGTAGTTTAAGAACAAGCAATATAAAAGTTATGCATCAATCAACAAGTCTTGGGACAATGCACATTAAACTAAGAATAGCCACTATGCTCTCTCAATAGGTGCATAAAGATAGAAGATGGATACTCAACATAAAAGTAAAAGAAAGGTCTTCATAAAAGGAAGCAGGGATTCAAGTCTCTTTCAGCTCTCATTGCCCTATCATAAGCATCTTGAAGTGATTAAGGTTAAAGTGAACAAACTATGGAGTATATGCTTGACAAAGTATAAGTTGGCAATCTCATGTCCCTTGAATACGAGGGCTGCTCCTCATGCTACTCAAGTTTAGTTACCGGTAAGTTCTTATCATTGTAAGTACATGTGTATCATAGAGAACCGCCAACGGGGTACCCCTTGCCCGATGATACGGAAGAATCCCCATATCAAAATGATAAGGCAAGCAGACAACGAGCATCTCAGCAATCTTCTTATTTACCACGGGAAAATGGTGCCTTTTTCTCTCTTTCCTCTTTTCTCATCTTTTTTTTTCTTTTTTCTTAATCTCTATCTCTTTTTTTTATAAGAAGAATGCTTCGTAGATTGCTCATTATGGTTACGCTGCAGGTTTCCACCATGATTAGGCATGGATTAGACCAGCGGCCCAGGTGTTTCTCTAACACACATATATAACTCCATGGACTTACAAGCTCCCCTTTCATTTCACACTGACGACATCCATAGACAAAAGAGCATGATATCAACTAGGTACAATGTACAAGTGCAATGTTGAAAGTGTTCCCCATGATAGCATGATTCTGCTAATCCCAAACATATAAGTGCAAGCATATACAACATAGATGACACAATGGTTCAAGTTTATTAAGGGCAAGAAAAGTAACGTGTGCCATCAAGTTCGTGAGAGCTTTAATCACTAATTTTCACATAACAAGTTTAATTCAGAAGGTAGATAAAAACATGAATATACTTGGAATAGAAATGGTAATAGGTAGGTATGGTGGACTCTTTGGAATAACTTGGTTTAATTTGGAGTTGGATGCATGAGTGGAACTCATACTTGGTATGGAGGCTAGCAAAAGACTGGGAGCAACCAACTAAGAGAGCAATAATGGCCATAATCATGCAAAGCGACAAAACATTATCAATCAAAGCATAAAGTGGTACCACAAGTCAAAAACTAAATGATCATAAAGGCTAAAGTGACTGGTTCATAGTCATAACATGGTGTGAGCATGTGCCCAGTCAACCCGAACAAAGCATCAAAGGAGAATACCAAAATATTATGCTTTTGTACGCTAAAACAACGCATGATTCTTTCAAGGCACATTAAGAAATCTCAATTGTTTATAACATGTCATGATACAACAAAAATCACTAAGCATAAAGCCAAAACAATATTGATACGTCCATTTTGCATCACTATTCTATGTCTTAATTCACTATTATTCATTGATATATTTCGTATTGAGAGGTGATACTTATGTTATTTCATCTACTTTTGCATGGTTGATGACTTTTGGAGCATGGATCACTGCAGTCAGGATTCTGATGGAAAAGGTGCTGTTTGGAGGCAAAATTCGCGAAGATCAGAAAATCCGGGAAAATATACGGAAAATCCTATTTTTCTAGAAGACTAAGGATCCCAGAAGATGGAGTGGAGGTGGGCCACAGGGGGCCCACACCACCCCATGGCGCGGGCAGGCCTAGGCCGCGCCTGGAGGTGGTGTGGCCGCCCTGGCCCACTCCAGCCTCTCCCCTCTGGCGTATATCATCCTCCCGAAACCCTAAGACTCAGGGAGCGACCACAGAAAGATTCCGCCGCCTCTGCGGGGCGGAAAACACCGAGAGAGAAAGATCTCTCCGGCAGACAGATTTCTGCAGGGGGAATTCCTTCCCGGAGAGGGGAGATCGTCGCCATCAACACCACCATCAAGCTGGACTTCATCGGGATCATCATCATCACCACCATCATCACCATCAGCACCCTCATCACCATCTCCATATTGCTGTAACAATTGAGTTGAATCTTGCATAGTTCATAGGGGAAACTTTCCCGGTGTTGATTACTCCTTGGAGTTGATGCTATTGAGTGAACCATTGAATTATTGTTTATGTTCAGATTGTTATACATCATTATTCCATCTCTGATCATGATCCATATGATGTCTTGTGAGTAGTTCGTTTTGTTCTTGAGGACATGGGAGAATTCTTGTTGTTAGTAGTGGAGTTGCGTTGAGAAAGATTCAATAGATTGTTATTTAAGTTGTGGTGTACTTCTTCTAGTGGTGTCATGTGAACGTCGACTACATGACACTTCACCTATATGGGCCTAGGGGAATGCATTGTGTATTTGGCTACTAATCGTAGGGGTTGCCGGAGTGATAGAAACCTGAACTCCCGTTAGGAAACCATTGCACAAGGGACGTAAGGGTCTTAGAGTTTAAAACTGTGGTTAGGTTTCTACCTTAATTACTTTCTTGTACTTACGGATGTTTGCAAGGGGTATAATCACAAGTATGTATTAGTCTTGGATGGGGCGGTACATTAGCACAGGTTCACCCACACAACACTTAGCAAGCTAAAGAAGATTAATCGACTATATGAAGCGAAAGCACTTGACCCATGTGTCCTCGAGAACGTTTGGTCATCTTAAGTAATGCAACCGGCTTGTCCTTTGCTGCATAAAGGATTGGGCCACTTGCTGCATTTATTCCTACTGTCTTTTATTTACTCGTACTTTGTTTACTTGCTTTATCGAAAACCCCTAAAAATCCGTTTGCTAAGTATTTGCAGAGAATTCCTGATCCATACCACTAGCCAGCACCTTCTGCTCCTCGTTGGGTTCGACACTCTTACTTATCGAAAATACTGCGATACACCTCCTATACTTGTGGGTCATCAAATATCAAGCATGACATGACAAAGCATAGGCCACAGTCAAAAACAAACTCCTTTTATACCACTTAAGCATGAACTTTTCCTACTCTTTTCCAATCCAAACCAACTTATTTGAAAGAACTCACAAAGATAATAATAAATAAAGATTAGTGAGCTTGTCTCACAAATCCACAAAGAAGAACTAAAAAGTTCTAAGCTGAAAGCACAAGAAAACTAAGGCTAAACACAGTGCTAGCAAAAGAGAACACTCACAAAACAATAAGAATGAAAACTAGAGTGTTCTAAACAATGAATAATGAGGTGTGTCTCTCTCCAAAAGAAGTGTGTTGGGATCCAACCAACTTACCGCGGCAAAAAAATCAAAATAAAACTAAAAACAAAAATGAAAACGCTCCAAGAACAACACAATTGTGCATGAAACAATAAAAATGAAGTGTTTGGAAGAAAAAACCTGAGATTTTTAATGATGAAGAAGGGGATGCCTTGGGCATCCCCAAGATTTGACGCTTGTACTTCTTGAATATTTCTTGGGGTGACACGGGTGGCATCCCCAAGCTTGAGCTTTAGTCCATTCTTCATCTCATTACATCATTCTTTCCTTACACCTGAAATTTTTTCCTTCATACAAAACTTCACAATATCTTTATTAGCAACATTAGTGTAATCAAGATAATAAGTCTTTGGGTTCAGTTTCAACACCAATAAAACTTACATTAAAACACAAGCTACTGTATCACTTCCCTTAAAAAGCTAAATTACCCAAAAAAGAACCCAAAAAGGAATCAACAAGAAGCAAATGCAAATAATGGTAGAAATCTGTCAAAACAGACTAGCAGGTAAAAACCAATTTTTTCGAAGACCTTCTATTGCTCAAATCGAAAAGTGTTAAACTAACGAAAGTTAGATAACAACCTGGGGCAGAAGCAGAAAAAATTCACGCCTCAAAACGACATATAGAGAGTTTACACGAATTTTTACAGCGAAGCACAAAAATCTGTTTCGGGACAGCACTTCCCCAAATCTTACTTCCCTCTCATTAGAGGTTATTCTTGACACAAAAATCAAATAAAAAACGATAAGGAGAGGTTATTAAAGAAGTAATAACTTCCAAGACTCAATAAAACTATTGGGTTATCTCCCAAGAAGTACTTTTCTTTAACGTCTTTAAGTTAGGCATGATAGTTTGACAAGATGCTCACATAAGAAATATGAATTGAAGTAAAAGAGAGCATCAAGAAGCAAATTCAAAACACATTTAAGTCTAACCCACTTCCTATGCATAGGAATCTTGTAAAGAAACAAGTCATGAAAGCACAAAACAACGCATATGAAAGCAAAATAAGTGCAACTTCAAGACTTTCAACATAAAGAGGGGAAACTTAATATTGTTGAGATACATAAAACCGTGTTTTCCTCTCCCATAATAACTTTCAGTAGCATCATGCATAAAATTAACAATATAACTATCACATAAAACATTCTTATCATGAGCCACATGCATATAATCATTATTACTCTCCACATAATCATAGTCGTTCTTATTAATATTAGTGGGAGCAAATTCAACAAAATAGCTATCATTATTATTCTCATCACCATATTCATCAAATATAGGAGGCATATTGTAATCATAATTAATTTTCTCCTCAATAGTAGGTGGACTGAAAATATCATATTCATCATTGTAATCATCATATATTGGAGGTTTGGTATCATCATAAGCAATAGAATAATTATCTTCCAAAATGTGTTCATTTGTAAACATATCATCATTGGAAGGATCATGGATAACACTAATAGTACAACAATTATTAATATCATCATTTTCAGAATTGGTACCGAAGATATTTTCAATATCAAAAGTAGTGTGCTTTTCCCAATCATGGTCACTACTATAGGTAATAGGCATAGGAATATCATTGAGTTCAGACTCATCAAAAACTATAATAGGAGCAACATGCTTAGGGGAAAATACCATTTCCTCTCTCCCTTTACTCCTCCGCTTCTTCTTTTTATCCTTCTCTTTAGGAGGGAGAGGCTTGAAAGGAAGCTTCTCCATATACCCTGGTTTATTGTTAGAGACAATAGAAGAAACTTTGGAGGATTCCTTCTTTTCATTAATAAGATCAAAACACATATTAGTCCTGTCATATTTTGGTAAAATCTCATCTTCTATAATATTTTGTATGTAAGTATTTGTGTGACAATTATCAACACAATAAATATGACAACCATGCAGGACGCTATTCATATCAAAACCACTCATATCTACCAAAGAAGTTTTTCTTGATAATTCTTCACACCCCAAAAATAATGTAAGTTCATCATGTTGATTAGGAGTGATCATGCCATCACAATACAAACTTGCAGTACTCATTGGATTAGAAGGGCTATTATTATGGCCTAGGCATTGAAAATTTAAAAGACCCACTTCAAAGCAAAGTTCACAAATAAAAGGATACATGGCACAAATGTTTTTACCAAGATCATTTAGAGCCCTATACCACATTCTAGTTTTTTCATTCCTGTGGGTGATACAATATTCTTCTTCAACTTGATTGTTCTCACAAGGTCTATGTATTCCACAAAAATTAATATGCTTATAAGAAATAGTAGTTTCAGAGGTTTGAGCATGTTTATTGCTATCATTAATAAAAATTTCATTTTCTATGCAAGTGTCTTTAAAAGGTTCATGATACATGTCCCATTTTTCTTTAGGAGCATTAATATGAGAAGCAAAGTCTCTAAACAATCAATAAGAATTTTAGGATCAAGACCATATTTAGCACTAAGCTCTTGAAAATCAGCAGTTTCAGCGAAAGACTTAATGCAATCATACTCATAGTTTATACCTGGTTCTTTACCTTTGTCCTTATCCCAATCTTCGGTATTGCTTTGAATTTTTTCAAGAAGATCCCACTTAACTTTGACCTCCTTACTTGTGAAGGATCCCTCTAAACAAGTATCTAGATAGTCCTTGTAATGTCCTAAAAGCCTTGCATAGAAATTATTAATAACAATATTACTGGGGAGCTCATGAATGGGAAATTTGAGCATTAGTGACTTCAGTCTCCCCCATGCTTGGGCAATACTTTCTCCATCATGAGGATGAAAATTATAAATATAATTCCTATCTTTATGAATTTCATGAGGAGGATAAAATTTAGAGTAAAAGAGAGATTCAAGTTCCTTCCACTCCAAATGATGAGGATCATCTAGTAGCTCATGCCACTCCCTTGCTTTGCCCTTAAGTGAAAAAGGGAATAGCTTCCTCTTAACTTGGTTCATTGAAATACCTGCACACTTAAACAACTCGCATAATTCGTGTATAAAGAGTAAATGATCACCAGGATGGACAGTTCCATCTCCAAAATAACAGTTATTCATAACACGTTCAACAATTTTTATAGGTATTTTAAAAGGGATGCTTTTAGTATGTGGATTTAAAATATCACAAGTATCATTAGAATTACCACATATGGGAGATAAAGTATCATCAGAGCAAATTTTCTTCTTTAAAGTTGGGGAACTAAAAATATCATTTTCATAAAAACTAACTTCCCCAAGCTTAGACGTTTCCATAGCATTAGTAAAAAAGATGTTCAAAAGATTCATACTAAAAACATTGCTATTAGCATGCAAAAAAAGTTCCATGGGTTTTTTAATTTTCTTTTTTGACCATTCATGTTCTAACTTAGGAAAAATACTAGAAAGCTCTCTAATTTTGTTGTTGTTTTCCATTAAGCCTAACTAGTTGTAACACCCTCGAATCGGCCCTATGCAAGTTTTAGCCCTTTCCGCCAAACCCGCATAGAAACGATTCAAGGACGCCCACCAGGCACTTTCGTGAGGGTGGAAAACGAAGTAATACCATTACACAACAGTCCTCGATGGGACCCACAGAACAGATATTTATACAACATGACTCCACAAGTCAGGAATACAGACATACAATACAAAGATCCAAATCACCTTGAAATCGATAGGGCGTCCGACTACGGACAAGATGCAAATGGGGCTAAGAGCCCTGAAGAATAACCAATGGCGTCCATAACCCTGCCCAGGCCAAGCCGGAAGGGTAACCCTGCTAACGACGATGACCTCAAACCTGCTAAACAAAAGGGGTGCCAGCAAAGGGCAAAGGAAAAAGAGGAGCGTCAGTACTGAGGCCAGTACACAGCGAGGCTAGAATTCGGCGGCTCTCGCCTACATAAGTATGGTGGGCTGAAGCAGCAACACAACGGCACTAAACAACCTATAGAGACTCGATACAACTGGCGGTTATCAGAGAGGGGTAAGAAAGACCTATTCGGATCCAACCTGAAGCTAACACCAAACAAACCCATCCTGGTATTTCCCCCTCGAGACCAAACGAGGAAGTCAGACCAAGGAACTCACACAGTTGGCAGTTTTAATCATTCCATTATAATTGAAGCACTTACTAGTCAGATATAGATAGCGTGGGCCGTCCTCATAACATAAGTAGTGGGCAGTTTAATTACCATTCTGTTGTAGTTGGGACATTTACTAGTCAGATATAATTGTCCTGAGGAATCCCAAAAATCCAACAGTTGTTGACACTTTTATCACATTCCATTGGAGTTGCAATACTTACTAGGCATATAGCATGTCACAAAACAACCCAGATCCACCAACTGTTGGCATTTTTAATATCCATTCCGTTATACTTGAGCTGATTACTAGTCACATATTAAGTCAAATTTATAGCACTACTTTAGTTATGCTTGTCGATGATCGAGATACTGTGCTCCAAGTCGTCCATAACCGCGGACACGGCTTTCGTAAAATTTTAACCCTGCAGGGGTGCACAAATAGCAACACACACCCGATCAACCTCGGAAAACCAACTCAAAACCCAACGAGGCTTTCACGACAAAGCGATCACAGGATTCATAAAATATTTCAGGGGGCCACCCCACTAAGCTACCCGCAACAAAGTTGGCCGGCTCCGGAAGGACCCAGGGTTTGCGACGACGGCTGTAAACGACTGGGAACCCGAAAGTGTGACTGGGCTTGTCGATACCGCGAAAACGTGGCGCGATCCAAAACAGTACAGGTGCTCCACGCACAATCTTAAATAAAGCAGTAAAGCATGGCATAAGTACAAGATAGTAATAAAACCCCAAACTAGTTTGTGGCCCCAAGAAATAGAAATGAATCAAGCTCTGGCTCAGGGGGGTCCATAAGGCTTCCCGGATGTGGATAGTGCGAAAAATCAAGGAACATGTACCAAGTACTCGGGATCCTACGGGACACAAGTGAGCGTGGAAGAACCAAATAACATCTATTGCCCACCGATGCCTCTGCATTAGTTATATCTAGCATTTTAATAGTTGTATTTAAAGTCATGATCATCTCCACCAATAAGCATCTCCACAAATAAACATCTGCCATCATTCCAACAACTATGGTACTCGACAACACAAGATCGTACCTGAGTAAGCAACTACGACTCGCAAGGCCAGCTATCTACCAAACACAGGTAATAGGAGGTGTCCAAGGCAATATACAGGCTGCACGGGACATAACTGGTGCACGGAAACTAAAGCATCGCGACACCGATAGCAATAGATCAACATGAGGAAATAAAGACTATAAATGCAAAATAGGTAGAAGGGGAAGAGATGCTCGCCTGGGAAACACTGCCGGAGATTCATATCCGAAGAACTTGTTGATACTCGCATCAACTCATCGGCCTAATCCGCGAAGAAGCAAACATTAGAACAAACACTGGATGCAATATTTAATACTACGCAAAAGATCCGGCATGATTATGATATGCATGCGAGATGAACAATTTAATATGCGACAGTCGATAATGTCATATTATAAAAATAATGGGGGTCTCGGATAGGGAATCACATTTAGGATTCGGCGAACTTGGGCTCCGAGGAGTTCGGGGTTCGACAGGTTCGATGGGGGCGGAAACGGCTCGACGGGATCGGTCTCGGATAACGGAAGTAGATCTTGTCGCATCCGGAAAGAAGGACTTGGTTTAGCGTCGGCGGCTCATCGGTTTCGCCCTGGTCGGTGTCGATCTTGTCGTCGCGAAGATCTTGTCGGGTCCGCGTACCGGGTCGGTCTTGGCGTTCGGGGTGAAGTACTTGGCGTTCCGTGTCGGCGACCTTGGCGTCCGAGTTCTCGGGCATCTACGGTCTTCGGGTTCAGGTAGAAGAGCTCGTCGTCCGGGGATTCTCCGGGTCCGTGGTCTTCGGGTAGCTGGTCTTGGCGTTCCATGAAGAAGACCTTGTCGCTCCAGGAGAAGATCTTGGGGTTCCACGTCGAAGGCCTTCGGGTACGGGGGTCTCGGCAGGAAGAAGAACTTGGCGCTCCGAGAGGTCAACGGGATTCGGCCTTTGGACTCTGGGATCGGTCTTCGTGGTTCGAATTTTGGGTCCGGCTTCGAGGCATTAGATCTGGGGGTTTTGGTGCCCGTGAGGAGGTACTTGTCGTATCGGCATCATTGTCTCCAGGTTCCAGGATGGAGATCTTCGGGTTCCCGGCCTCGGTTGTCCATGGTGGACTTGGTTCCGGTGTCGGTGTGCTGCATCTTGTCGGCATCAGAGACGAAGGTAGCCAAAAACACCACATAACATGGACATACATACAGATTTGTTGTCAGGAAGCAACACGTCACGCGGTAGCAAGAACACTTCATGGAAAACAAAAACACAACAACAACAGGCAGCGAGTCTGGCCGACAGAGGGATCGGCGGCAGAGGGAACGACGATGACGGGCGCTGCTGCTTGCAGCGGCTCAAGGCGATGGACGAGGCACCGGCGGCAGAGGGAAGGAAGGCGCGGCAGGGCGGTTCCGGCGGCGACGGGGCGAGGGCACCGGGGCAACGCTCGCATGGGGACCGACGAGGATGGCGTCCAACGGGGAGAGGTCGACGCAGAGGAGCCCGGGAACGGCAGCGCAGCGACGGTTCGGGGCCGGGCGACGCGGAGGCAGTCGACGACACAGGGAGGCCGAGGTAGGCGAGCATGCGCGGGCTCGCTGACGACACAGGCTCGAGGAGGAACCCCTGCAGGCGGAGGCGCGACAAGGAGGTGGCGGTTGCTGGAGAGGAGCGGGGGAGGCGAACGGCGGCCGATGGCGGCGGAGGCGAGGCTCCGGCCTGGGCAAGCCCGTCCGGGCGCTGACGGCGAGGTGCTCCCCGGGCGGCGCTGGGCTGCAGACGGGGAATGAGTGCCGCGCGGGCAGCCGGAGGCGAGGTCGCGGGGAAAACGGAACCCGGCGGCGACGCGCGGGTGCGGTGCCGGCGAGGTGAGGGAGGCGGCCGCGGCACGGTCGGCGAGGCGGGGAAGGACTGTCGGGGAGGAACTCGAGGTCGCAGACGAGGGGCGGGGTCGGGCGGAGTAGCTCGCTGGCGGCGGGGGTCGTTCTCGCGAGGAAGGAGAGAGGCGGGTTCACGGCGGGATCTAGGAGGAGCGGGGTGCGGGGGGGTAGGTGGACGCGAGGTGCGTCAGTGGTGGTGGGGCCAGAGGTGGTGCGTGGCAGGTGGAGACCAGGGGTGGGGGTTTGCGTGCAGGGGCGGCTGTCTAGTGCGGGGTGGGGAGCGGTGGTTGGCCTCGCGGGGAAGCGTGCGCGCGCTGTGTCCGCGTTGGTGGGGCTGGGAGCGTGGTAGGTGGGGTGGTAGGGAGTGGGCCGGCTCGCGGGGTGGGGCCCAGGGACCAGGGGGAGGAGGCGCTGGTGTGGTGGACAGGTGGGATGATGTGGCGGCCTAGGATAGGCTGGGGTGGTGTGGAGGTGTGAGGTGGAGGGAGGGGATTGGCCAGGGTGAGGTGGAGGAAGGGTGGGTAGGCTAGGTTTAGGTAGAAAAGGGTTTGGGGGGATTCTGGTTTTTTGTACTGGGGGTGGCCGACTGGGTCGGATCGGTCCGGTACGGCTGCCCCCTAAAAATAAAATAAATATTTTATTATTTGAAACGGGGCTTTTTAAAACCATTGGTAGACGAAATAAAATATTCCGGAGACCCGGGTTTTGATTTAAATTAAGACGGGAATATTTAGAAAAGAAAACTAGGCGTTTCGAAAATAGTTTTAGACAAATCCATGCAAGATGATGACGATGCTCAAATGCAATGTGGCATGATGACATGAGCATGCGGTCATGATGATGCAATGCACAAAAACACAGCGATTTTCTAGTAGTGGTTTTTGCGGGGCGCCACACTAGTGAAAATAAGAAACAAAAAGACAAAATTGCAGAATCTAAAGGAAATAACTTCGAGCAGTCACACACCAGCAACAATGCTAGACGATAGCTTAGTAGCCAGAAGATGTGAGTACCTTTTACCTTACCTCCCCGGCAACGGCGCCAGAAAATAGCTTGATCTCTACGCACTTCTATTCTTGTAGACAGTTGTTGGGCCTCCAAGTGCAGAGGTTTGTAGAACAGCAGCAAGTTTCCTTTAAGTGAATTACCCAAGGTTTATCGAACTCAGGGAGGAAGTGTTCAAAGGTATCCCTCTCAAGCAACCCTGCAATCAAGATACAAGAAGTCTCTTGTGTCCCCAACACGCCCAATACACTTGTCAGGTGTATAGGTGCACTAGTTCGGCAAAAAGATAGTGAAATACAAGTGGTATGGATAATTATAAGTGGTAACGGTGCTAGAAAATACTTTTATGGTGCGGAAGAGACTAAAGGCAAACTGAAATAAAGATGGTAGCAAGCAAACATGTAAGAGATCTAGTTGCAAACAGTGTTTCAATGCTTAGAAACATGGCCTAGGGATCATACTTTCACTAGTGAACACTCTCATATAAATATCTTCTCTTCATGATACTACTCTGAACTACTCTCCGATTGGACACTCTAATCCATGGTAAGGCTACAACAGTCCTCAAAGTTCGCTTTTCCCATCTAGGTAACCCCACACTGTCACCTTGAGCTTTAGATGGTTCCAACAAACACCGCAATTTCATAGAGACATCCAACTCCAAATATAACTCGTAACAGGTATTTGTAATCTCTAGCCTAAGTGCCACCATGGTGTGCACGCTGTCACTTTCACACACATGGGGAGAGCAGAGATCTATTAAAGCACTTGAGTAGCAAGGTAGATATATAGATTACAAGCTCATGATCTTAATAAGATCATGCATAGAGAGAGATGAACACATAGCTACGGTAGAACCCTTAGCCTCGAGGAAGAACTACTCCCTCATCATCATGGGAATCAGCAACGACGATGGAGATGGTGGTGGAGATCGGTGGAGATGGCTCCGGGGGCACTTCCCCATCCCGACAGGGTGCCGGAACAGAGACTTTATGTCCCTCGAATCTCCCCTTCGGTGGCGGCGACTGCGGAACTTTTCGTTGCTAGAGGCTCCCCGATTTAGGGTTTTCTCATCGGAGGCTTCTTATAGGCGAAAGGGCAAGGTCGGTGGAGGATGGAGGGGCCCACACCACCCCCTGGCGCTGCCTAGCCTGGCCCGCGCCACCAGGTGGTGTGGCCAGCCCCTGGCCCCTCTCCGTATCGTCTTCTGGCTCCATGTCCCCCTCGGTGCAATATTGACTTTGGCTTTTGTCCCGTCCAATTCCGAGAATATTCATTTTCTGACTTTTCTGGAACCAAAAACAGCAAAAAACAGGCAGCTGGCACTGTGGCATCTTGTTAATAGGTTAGTTCCAGAAAATGTGTAAAACTACTCCAAAGTGTGGACAAAACATAAGAAAGTAGATATAAAACAAGCATGGAATATCAAAAATTATAGATATGTTTGCAACGTATCATCCCGCGATGGCAAGACCGAGACTAACATCTCACTTACTGCTCTTCCACCTTGTATGTGTGTGAGACTCCAGAGGCACCACACCACTTAAACAACTCCAGAGGCTCCACGTTAGGTGGTGAAGTCGGAGGCGGAAGGACGAGGGGTACGGAGCCGGCGATGAGATGGTCCCAGGATCGAGCAGTTCGCCAGAGCCGGACAAGACGAGGGAATGTACGATACCACTGTGACACGCTTCCTCAGCTTCCGCACCTGCATGTCGAGAGATACGAGCTATTACCTTTGACCTTGGTCGGATCTTGGGGTAGCTCGCCGAAGTCATAGCCGGAGAATAAAAGTTTTTGTTTACGTCCTGGCTCTGCGCATTGCCCAACAATGGTATCAGAGCATCGGCTCTAAGATTTTGGCCTAGTTCTTGCGCATAAGATTTGTTAGTGGGAAAGATTGTATCTTTTTCGCTATTTTCGTTTTGCCTTTTTTTATCTGTTTTGATCTAGGGCAGTGGCAAGATATAGTTTGTCTTGGCCAAGAAGTTGGTCAAAATTGGTCTATATCTGAGTGGGAGATCACGTGGCTAACGTCCACGATCAACCACTAAAGTTGATTTTCTTGTTGGACAAGAATAGGACAGCCGTACCCTATCAAAAGTTAAAGCTAAAATTTAGCTGGTGTAAGACGGAAAGGTTCCACCTTGCAGTTTCATTTGCTTCTTTTCCCTCAAACAAGGTCTAGTCAGATTACACCGCCATTTGCTGCAACACTACAAGTCCAATATTTTTGGTTAGTGAGATGTACTTCCACAATCTCGGCTGGACCGGAGAAACTGAGAGTCGTTGTTGAGCACCGTATTTGTGCGAAACCACAGAGGTGCTACCAGTTGTGGCGCCTGTCATTGTGCGAAGATCAACGCAACATTGAGGTCGTCTATGACATACGACTATATTATCCACGTTCATCATGAACGTTAAACCCTTTTGGCCTACAAGAGTATGTCACCGGAACCTTCCTGTTACAGCATTACTTCTAGATAAATCTTGGCAGTTAGCGTACGCTAGTTAGAAAATTTATTGTTTTCTGCTGCAACCCCCTATACATATACACTAGAATCATGATCATCCAATGGTTTGTCTACTACATGCGATGCATGATTAGCTTATCTTGGATAGTACAACTCTAATCTTAGCCGTATCAAAGACAAAAATATCGTTCAGCAGTCATCCATGCATGTTGTCCCAGCTATTCCTATACTTCGCTGGTTCAATATTGTATGGACAAGTTCTAGAGAATCAGCATCACAGTGCATGCGATTGTGCAGCCGATATGCTCAGCATGACAAGACCCATCCCCTGATTCTTGTGCTTAAGCCAACGCTATGCCAATGAGGTGGCGGGGTCTTCACATAGCATGCATCTTGCATCGCCTTTTTTGTACTCTAAACCGTAGGATCCCTGCTTGCATTCATTGATAGAAGGGGAATCTGTACATGCCTAGAAGGCAAAAGAATAGAACCAACAAAAACTCTCTTACAAAAGGGAGCCAAAAAGACCATGTCATCTCAAACACCTATGAAAGGAATGCCATGTCTACTAGCGCTACATCTTCTCATACTCGTTGCACAAGGGCGGTCACACTCATTTCCTTTTTCTTGAATACAGGACGTCCACGCTCCTTCGAGATGTTCCATGCCACATAGAAAGCCAGCATAATAGCTTGATGTTGTTGTGTCTTTGGAACACAAAACTAAATCTTGCTCCACCAAGCTCTTTTCAACATTGCCTGATTACAAATTCTTGCAAGAGGTGCATTTATATCAGCACATGAAGCCCATATCTCCTTTGCATAGTTGCACTCCACCAGCAGGTGGTATGCAGATTCGAGTTCTTGGTCACACAAACTGCTAATGGGATTGCAATCAGGGCCTTTGCTCTTTAGGCGGCCACATGTCCAATTTCTATTCCTCAACATTTAACAGATGAAGAACTTTATCTCACCTTCAACTCTTTCTTGCGAGACTTTTTCAAGATGGGGTTTCTGAATTCGACCATGGAATTGGACCTCATATACTGATTTGGAAGAGTAGCAACCGTCAGTGCACAACAACCACTAAATTTGATCATGTTCATTTGTTAACTACACCACCTCTATGAAGGCCCAAAGCTATATGAACTGCTCCAACTCTGCTTCATTATCTATCCTGGATAGACCTCATAGCCAATGACAGTTATGTAATTCCTTAGCCACCGTTGAATTTTTCGCTATGGACGGACGGTAAACCAAAGGCGCCATCGCTCCATGTATTGACCCATGGAGCCACTTATCTTCCCAGAATTTTGCAGTTTATCCGTTGCCAATAGTGATCGTTGTACAAGCTGATAAAAGTTGCAAATCTTTATCATCACACGGTAGCTGCATGCCCTTCCATGCCGCTCCATTTGATCCCATGCATACCATGGCCACTGAAGCCTTAAGGCTCTCCCATACATTCTTAAATCCTTAATACCCAAACCCTCATACTTTTTCTGTGTGCAAACTATGTGCCAATTGACCATATAGTGGCCACCCTTTGCTTCTTCATCCCCTTTCCATAAGAAACTTCTCCTTAGTTGATCTATCTTCCTGATATCCCACGGTGTTAGATCGAAACTTGTGAGAAAATAGGTTAGAGTATATGTCAGGACTGAATTGATTAACGTTAGCCTCATAGTTCCATGGCTTTAATTTGTTTGCAATTCTATCAACCAGCCTTTCAAGATCAGCCCTTGTTGGCTTGCGGATACCAATGGGGGAGGTTGAGAAATTGATAAGGAATTCCGAAACCCAAAACTCAGCCACCACGTTTGTAATGTCAAGATTGTTGCATTTGATGTGGTAAACAGCACATTTGATCAGGTTTGCTTTGAGCCCTGAAATCTTTCCAAAGGTGCACAAAATGCTTTGGGTGACAATCATGTCCTCTTTTAAAGGGCTTAGGAAGATTGTGATATTGTCGGTGTAGAAGCTGGATATATCCTTGATAGCTATGATCCTCAATGGTTACAGCAGTCCAACATCCGTTACTTTTAGGAGAATTTTTTGCAATTGTTCCATCGTAAGAATAAATAGCAAGGGTATAGGGGGTCCCTTTGTCTCAGTCCTCGCTTGTGCAACAGCTGCCTGCTAGGGATTCCATTGAGAAGCACCCTAGAGGAAGATGTCTTCAGGATCAGTGAAATTAAATCACACCATCTCTGTCCAAAGCTAAAACTCCTCAACACATGTATGATATAACTCTAGTGAACCGAGACGAAAGGTTTTGCAATGTCGAGCTTGCGAAACAACAGTGGCTTCTTCTTCGCATGTGCCTCTTTGATCACATTTTTTATAGAGAGGAAATTGTCTTGGATGAATCTCGATTTAGCAAAAGCACTCTGATTATTTGAGACCAACTTCTTGAATTCAGGTCCCAACCGTGTTGCCAACAATTTGCAAACAATGTTCGCCACCACGCTATGCATCAGACTCACGGGCCTATATTCATTAGCCAAGGCAGCCCCATCTCTTTTAGGCAGCAGTACCATGTCAGCATAGCTAAGCAAATGTCATTTATTTTCCCTCAGATTGTGAAGCTGTTGCAGAGCCAAACCCACATCATGACCACGGCCTTGACCTCTTCAATCGTAAACAGGTCATCTAAATGAGCCAAATCCAAGAAAAATCCAATTGAGGCTCAGTGACTTATCTTCATGATCAGTGACTACTCCTCTGCCCCTATTAAGAAGATTGGTTGAGAAATATAGGAACGCGTGACAGAGAAGAGAAGTGCGCAATGCTGATTAGGGTTGTACGTACATGCACACACAAATGCAGATCGAATGAATAGAAGGATGATGGTGGCGATCGTGTGGAACTTAACCTGCGATTTATTCTTGATATCTGATACTAGTACTAGTAGTAGATTTTTCGAATTTGCTCATGCGTTCGTTCAGCTGGTTGAGTATGGTTCTAGGGAGGGGGAGAATGAATTTGCTCAGTCACATGGGCTGGCTCTCGTTAGCTCGAAGATTAATTGGCGTTGAACGTCACTACCTCGGCTGTACCTACTGGATACAGAGTGTGTCAACAATGGGCCTGCATGGAGATGGACTGGCGGTTCTGATCAGGCCCAACTATCCTCCGCCATGCGCCTTGTCCAGCGAGCCTTTCTGAAGAAATCAGCTGGCTCCTCTATATTAGTACAGTATTTTTTTTCTCCTTTTTTTTTCGAAATTCCACCGATCTATTAATAATCATCAACAACAGTACAAAGAGTCCTAATAGTAATAAAAATTATAAATAGGTCATTGGACCACCTAGCGACGACTATAAACACTGGCACGAGCCGAAGACGCGCCGCCGTCCTCGTCCCTCCATCACCGGAGCCAGGCAAAGTTTGTCGTAGTAGAGCTTGTTGTAGTAGACGGACGAAAAGTCGTCATGCTAAGATCCCAAAGGACCAGCGCACCAGAGCAGCAACCATCGCCGAAGGTGAACAACGTAGATCGAAAGAGACTGACCTCAAAACACACGTACGAAAAACGACCAGATCCCAAAGAACCAGTCGGACACATGACTTCACGCGCCCTTCGCTGATGCTAGACGCACCACCAGAGCAAGGATAGGGCGGGAAGGACCTTATTCTGACCCCAGGACGTAGCCGCCGCCTCAACATCCTGAAGAAGACACTGAAAATAGTCTAAAAAAACACTAAAACCTTCCGCCGACGAGAGACCGTGGTCCGCCACGCCTCCAAGGCCCTAAGGCCGCCGAAGATGGGACGGACCGGTGGCGCCGCCGACGAAGGGAAGGAAAACCCTAGATGGGTTTGCTCCGCCGCCGCCGCCTCTTGGAGAGGTCACGTAACCTACCGGTTCGGTAATAACGACTTCTTCTACAGTTTTCTTTATATATCGCCTTGTATCCTTTCTGCCATCTGCATTTCGCCATCAGCGCATGACCACTTTTTTTAATCACCTTTTGTGTTCCTTTCCTTGCACGTAGCCATCGATCGACCGTGTATCCTCATTGATTGGACGGCCGAAATACATACGTATCTTCTGAAAAGGAAAACGGAGAGAATTATGTAGCGAGTGAAATGAACAGGAGAAAAATTAAATCGCGCGGTACGTGGACTGCGATGTTGAGGGGCCGGCCTTTGACCGTCCATTCCATTTGCAGTCGCTACCATTCCACTAGCTGGCTAGCTACTTCGTCATCTAGCAGTGACATGATAAAATACGCCTTTTCTTAATCAATGTGCCGCTAGTCGTACATCAGTTTCAGAAAAAGACAAAAAAAATTCGCCACATGGATTAAAAAATCCCTTCTATTTAAATTAGTTTACTCAAATTTATCAAGACAAATCTAATCAACTAATTTGAGTCATTTTAAAATGTTTCCGTTAGGAAGCGTGCATCGCTTGTTTAGTAGGATTAGATCTTCTTTAGAAATTTGCCTACAAGATTGCATTCAATCTATACTTCCTCTGTTTTAAATTACTCTGCACGCACACTTATCTAGGTGGGCTAGTACTCTCCTATTTTTTGGATTTTTGGTATATGTAGTACACATTCTATAATGTCTATTTCAAAAATCCTAGGATTTTTTAATAAAAAATGAGAAAGCACTAGCCCATTTAAATAAGCTTGCGTACGGAGTAATTTGAAACAGAGGGGGCAGATTTTAAAAGAAATCCATCCATTCAAACTTTTTGTTACAATACTACTAGTATTACTACTCCAGGAAACCCGCACTGTGGATTGAAGGCACAGGAACGAAGGCCTGCAATAGCTATGTAATAATGTACTCCCTCCGTTTTGAAATAGTTGATTTAGATTTGTAAATTCAAATGTATGTATATATACTAAAATGCGTTAGGTATATTCGAATCTAGACAAACTCAAGTTAGTTATTTCTGGACAAAGAGAGTAATAATGCAATACCCTTTTGCTAGTTCTCGGGTGATCGAGAATCAGCCTAGCGCTCGGTCGACGATTTTCTTGATTAGCGCTATATATTATGTGAGGATTAGTGCTGGATTAGGCCACCGTTAGAGCTGGTTTTGCTGGTGGGCTTACGTGTCCTGGTAGTTAGGCCCTTTTTTTTTAATGGGTTTTGCTCAGTCTTTTCAGCTCGTATTTTTTTTCCATCATGTTGGGCTTGCGTCAATGGGGAGTACTTGATGACGCAGGTGTGCAATTGCACAGTAGCATGTAATTGATTTTTTGCATCCTTGTTGTAGTTGTAGTCGACATTTTTTTCTCTGTGTGTAATTACATATGGTTGTGCAATTTTATACTCCCTCGTCTCGAAATAGATGTCGCAAATTTGTCTAAATATAACTGTATCTAGACACTATTTAGTATATAGATACATCCAAATTTTTACAAATTTTCGACGTCTATTTTGAGACTGAGGGAGTACATGTAATTAAAAACTCATGATTTTTTAGTAGCAATTGCACGTAGACTTGCAATTGCGCATACGTGTGCAACTCACATATGTGTAATTGCATATACATGCACAATTGCATATATGTGTGATTTAAACATATTTTTATATGTACTTGCAATTTGTAGATGCACAATTGCAAATTGCACACATATGTGCAATTTTGGTTTTCTGTGTAATTGTATTTTTTTACATACTTTTTAGGGGATTTTACATCCCTTTGCACTTGCAGTTACTATGCAGGCCTTTTTCTACTTAGAAAAAAGCCAATTTAAAAAGCCCACAAACAATGACGGACAGGAAAGCTGGATATAGGATAAGAAAAAAGGTTGTACAGAGTTGGTCGACCGAGAATTATGGTAATTCTCGATTGACCGAGACCTAGCCGCTCCCAATGCAATAATGTACTATCTAGACGTGTAGTTGTATGGATATATCCGAATCTACACAAACTCAATTCAGTTATTTTTGTACTGAGAATGTATATACTGAGGAAGTATGTACGGACCAATACAATACTGTCGTACACGTAAAAAATATAATATTGCACGGGGACCGATGGAGGATGGGCAGGTGAACTGAACCTGGGATGCGTGTTCTTGGTCCGATCTGCTCGAGCCTAGCCACGCACAGTCCAAACTGCACTTCATACTGCTATACATGGTTTCAATTTCAAATACTCCCTCCGCAGAAATATAAGACATTCTAACTTTGTATATTTATTTCACAAAGCTAGAATGTCTAATATTTCCGAACGGAGGGTACTGTACTACTCAAAACTGTTAATGTTTCCCCAAAAGGAAAATCGTTCTTGCGATTTTCGAATATTAATTCAGGAGATATTGGTGGGTGTTGTTGTATGTACGTAGCTGTCGATCAGAGCCCCACAGGGGATGTGCCCAGGTTCTCCTCACCTGATCTCGGGCGTGGCTGCTGTGCCCGTCACGCTCTTGGCTATAGCTACGTTTTCGATTTCGGGGAGTACTATAGCTACCACGAGCGAAATTACCTGTCTGGAATAGTAAAATCGAAAACATAACAAATGAAATAAAAAAACTTCAAAATAAATGTTTGCATGTGGAGGCTGCATCATGTATATATGCTGTGTGAGGCAAAAATAGTAAGGTTCTGAATGAACAATAAGAAGAAATAAGACTTTTATACTCCCTCCGTCCTAAAAAGGATGTTAAAAATATATCTAGATTATAAGTCTTGCTTTCGCTAGCGTACAACAGCCGGGCTCCAAGGAGAAAAACCCATCTAGGATTCCGCACCCCACGGCGGCGACGTCGTCGGTCCGCCCCGCCTCCGGTGGTCTTAGGGTCTTGAAGGTGTGACGGATCACGACCTCTCGTCAGCGGTAGGTTTTCCGTTCTTTGTTTCGTCTGCTTTTTAGTGTCTTCTTTGGGATGTTGAGGCGACAACTACGTCCTGAAGTCAGAATAAGGTCCTCACCGCTCTATCCTCGCTCCGATGGTGCATATAGCGCTAATGGAGGGCGCGTGAAGTTGTTTGTCCGGCAGATCTCCTGGGATTTTGTCCGTTTTCGTGTTCGTCAGTTTGTTTTCAGGTCAGTCTCTTTCGTTCTACGGATGTCATCATTGGCGGATGGTTGATGTTCTAGTGCGCTGGTCCATTGTGACCTTAGCACGGCGACTATTCTTATGTTTAACAACAAGCTCTACAACGACAAGCTTTGCCCGGCTCCGGTGATGGAGGGACGAGGACGGCGGCGCGCCTTCGGCTCGCGCTATTGTTTGTAGTCGTCGCTAGGTGGTCCAATAATCTATTTATAATTTGTGTTACCTTTGGCTCTCTTTGTACTGTTGTTGATGATTATTAATATATCGAAGGATTTTCGAAAGAAAAAAAATATCTAGATTTACATGTATTTACATACTAAAACGTGTCTAGATACAAATGAATCTAGATAAAACTGCGACATATTTTTTAGAACGGAGAGTATAACTTAGAGCCCAAAAAGTTATGTAACTTAACTGTAAGGTAAGCAATTTTGGATCAGGAGTACCCATGTACTAAAAATTACTCTCCCGCTAGCGCATCATGATGTTTACGAAAGAAGTTTTGGGTTCCCACTAGGGTTGCTCGCACTTCTAGGCTCATTTCAGGAAATTTCTTCTCCAAATTAACTACTACCTCTGAGATGTATCTAGCACTAAAATATGACTAGATACATTTGAAGACAGCTATGCATGAAACTGAAACTAGACGTGTGTATGTGCTCGTATCTCGCTCTGTGTCTCTATCCTGTGTTATAGAGGATAACATAATAAGATCCTCTTACTTTCCCATGAAGCTTCATGGGACAAGAGCCGAGAAAATTCGGACGCAAAGCGACAAGGGAGAGTCAAGAAGGAAATCCGGACGCAAGCAGACAAGAAAGACCCGAGAAATTCGGACGGAAACAAGAATAAAAAATATCTAGGAGAGATATCTTCTGGAGTGTTCCCGAACGGATTTCTAAACAGCAAAACCAACACTCCAGAAGATATGAGCCGAGCCCACACAGGAGCGCGTCGTGGCGAGAATTTCACTTAGTGGTCCAGCAAAACCAACATAGGAGCGCGTCATGGCGAGAATTTCACTTAATGGACCAAAGAGAATTAAGTGTTATCTCACTTAATGGACCAAAGAGAATTTTAGAATTTATATTGATTATGAGAAAAAGACTAATACCGAAATACACCAAATCTTCCAACATCTATCTCAAACGAACCCTCTAGCGAAGATTGACCGCGAAACACAAGGATGTGACGGAGAAAGCGAAGTGAAATGTTGGTTTCGGGTTTGCGGAACGTGCCCCATATATATGCACGGCAGGTAGGTAGCAATGGTGTTACTATAGAGCGAGTAGTACCTCCTCTGCTTCAAAATATAAGATGCTTTAGCTTTTGTGAAGGGAATGTATCTAGACATCTATTAGTGTGTAGGTTCACTCCGAATTTATACACTGAAAGATGTCTAGATACATTTATTCTATAAAAGATAAAACATCTTATATTATGAAATGGAGAGGCAGATAGCAACGGCCGCTTGGCCAGTGTGCCAGCGGGTTGGCCTGCACAGGCTGGTATCTTCCGCCTCGCGCAGCTCACCAGCTATCCAGCTTTGACAAGGGGGGAAAGGAAATCACGCGTCTGTGTCGCCTACGTGCATGGACCGGGACGTCGAGGTACCACGACCTTTGGCCAATGGCCACATCGGCTACAGCCAGCACTGCAGTGACATGCGTTGCCACTCGCTCGTAAAATAATGCTGCACAGAGAGACCAACCAAGCAGGCAGGGGGAGATGAACCGAACCGCCTGGCGAGAGTGACGGTGGTCACACTCGCTCACTTCTTGGCCCGCCTACCTAGCGCGAGTACTAGCTCAGCTCCTAGCTACATTTTCTGTACATTCGCCAAAAACAAAAGAGAGGCTAGAGTAGTAATTTTCTGTCTGCATTTTTTTTTTGGCGTGTCATGTCGAGTCCATCTGTGCTTTTACACTGTTATTGCACGCATGGGCATCTACACGAGCAAGCAGCAGCAGTGCACGGTTTTGTTCGTAGGATTTTCACGAAAGTTTTTTTTAAAATTGGTCGGTCACGATTTGGATACGGTGTTATTTTCTGGGAAATGCTTTTTAAACTATATATATTTACGGAGATGTTGGTGCGAGTGGCGGAGCGCTCTCGCGTTGTAGGTAGGTGCCTGACGCAGAGGATCCGGGAGATGGGAGCGGAGGTCCAGGATCTCCTCACCCGATCTTCAGCGTGGGGCCCGCGGCGGCGCAGTGCCGGTGGCTGCTCCGGTAATAGTTTAGTTTAGTTTCATACAGTATTTTATTTATTTCAGAAGTACAATCAGCACTAAGCACTAGTTTTACGTTCACATTCCCTCCTAAGAAGCAAAACTGGGCTCGATATTCAAATGTAGCAAACCGCCACAAACCTATAAGAAGCAAATATTAGCTTGGTGGATGTATGTCTAACTTGCATCCTTTTAGCTAGATCTGTTCAAGTCTATGGCAAGTTGTAACATTATATTTGGCCAATCTGCTTAGTTGAAGAGTTTCCTCTGGCATGGCTCTTAGCATGCACCACAAGTTTCCTCGCCCACTTACTTTTGTCACAGACACGATTCCAATGGCTCATCAAGGGCTTCAACATGCATGAGTATCCCTTGAAGGCTTTTTTTTTCACTTGACACTCTTTGCTTAAGCTTATCAAGAATATATACGTTGCCATGCCATGGAGGATATCCGTAATCGAATACACCTAGGACAATATGACATATGGTCATATATTTCTAGAGGAAACAACAATTATTATCGCCTATAAAGGCATACGAGATCCATACTGGACCCCCAACTAGCTCGCTTTTGCAACACAGAAAAATCCAAGGTTCAAGTTATCCGTGTGTGTCTTTGCATTGCCAAGAGGAGGAAACCCGTGTTCTCATCTTTTCATGACATATCCTTTCGCTAGCTCGCCGTTGGGTTGTAACTGGAGCCGGTGATAGCGATATGCCTCGTGCGTCGTTCGTTCCCGAAGGCATCATGGAGATGAAGCTCCCCACACTTCCTTTCGCTAGCTCCGGGTGAAACTACTGATTTGGGGATCGGATGATGGTGCCGCTCTCACGTCTCTCCCGCTTGGGGCAGCATCCTTGGATTTGCACACATTGGCCAGAGGGAGGACTAGTGGATGGCATAGGTGGCGTGTGTGTGTTACTTGTTCGTGGTCGTCATCGACTTATGTAGCAACGGCTGCTATGATGATGCGCGAGGATAATGACGTACTTATATGGCGTGTGGCTCATGCCGGTGGACGGTGGTCGGCGGCGGCTTATGTCGTAACAATGTGGCTATGAGGATACGCGAGGATGGAGTTACGGCATGGTCGTGGTAGTCGCTCTTCGGTGTGTTTGCATGTTATTATCTCTAGCTTGTCTGTGACTTGGAGTTGGAGCTGTGGCGGCAAGGTCCGTGCGGCCATGATGTCCCTGAGGCAACGATATGACAAGCGACGGATAATTATCCAAAATAAAAAAACTTATAAAATGGTATTTTTTTTTAACTTGCAAAGTGGTATTTCATATACTTGAACTTGAAAAATATACATGTTATGTATTATACCCGGAAACCACAAACGAAGCCGGAGCTCCATGATGATGGCCCTTGCCACCCCTAATAAGCTGTTTTCATTTCCTCGTATCATTTCGGCCAACTGTACTTCGCCATCAGCAATCCCTGAGAAGTCTGTTATCACCTTCTATCGTAGCCGTCGACGATATGGTGTCCTCATTGATTGGACGGCCGAAATACATGGAAAGAGAGACAGATAAATCATACTACAGTACGAAAGTGACTACTACTACTGTAATCATCTACTCGTTCTGTTCTGTTCTGTACTACTACTCGTTCTGTTCTGTACTGTACTACTACTGTATAAGATATTTTAGTTTTTTCAAACCGAATGTGTCTAGACATCATCACGTGGCTGTTTCGCCAACGTGCATGGACTGCGACGTGGTGCTATCCCAGCCTTTGACCGCCCGTTAGCAGTCGCTAGCTTCACGAGGCTTGCACCCATCAGCTAGCAAGTGACAATGTACCTACCTGGATTTGGGAAGTTTAGAAAATCAAATGAAACGCTCTACCGTTTCGGAAATAAGCTGCTCAACTTTAACTACTCCCTCCGTTTCAAAATATAAAATGTTTTAGCTTTGTGAAAGAAGTATATATATGTAGCCCGCTTTTAGTGTATAGATTCATTTAAGTTTACACTGGACCTATATACACTAAAAGGGGTCTAGTTATACTCTTTTTATACAAAGCTAAAACATCTTATATTTTAAAACGGAGGACGTAAATATGAATATAAATTAGACATACATACATATCTAGACAACTTATTTCGTAATGGAAGGAGTATTAGCATTTATGTACTCTCACATAGTTTTGTCTAGATACATGCATACGCCGTGTCACTTATTTTGAAACGGAGAGTCGTAAATTTATTTTCAGCGATTTCGGAGCGACCACGGAGTGCTGCCGGATGACTAGCAGAAGGCAGAAATGAACATTTGGAATGGAGAGAGCGGTGAATTGTTTTTTTTCTTGTGGGATCAGCAGTGTCGGAGCGGGTGAGTGCGGCCGGGTGACTAGCAAAAGCAGAAGTGAACGCTGGCAAGCAGCCATACGATAGGATCCAATAAAATAGTCCCTCCATTTTAAAATATAAGATGTTTTAACTTTATGAATAGAGTGTATCTAGACCTTTTCTAGTACGCAGGTTCATCTAGGTTTGAAAAGAATCTAAACACTAAAAGGATTCTAGACACACTTTTTTCACAAAGATAAAACATCTATATTTTGAAACAGAGGGAATAATATCGAACCGCCGTGCACGTTAAATCTTATATATTTCGCTTTCCGCAAAAAAGAGAGGAAAATCTAATATATTTCACGGAGACCAAGCAGGGGGGATGAATCGAACCTGGCAGAGTGATGGTCACGCTCACTCTACTCTTGGCCTGATCTACCTAGCCCACTCCTTAGCTTGATTTCCTTTCCGCAAATGTTTTTCTTTCTCTTTGGCAAAGATATAAAACTAATACTTCATCCGATCCATATTACTTGTCACTAAAGTAGATGAATCTAAACATATTTTAGTGTTAAATACATTTATTTTAATGAATCGAGCAGTGGGTTGCCGTGCTGCCATCTCCAGTTCAACAGCGCTTACACCGTTACGCAGCTACTTACGCGCATGGGCATGTAGGCACGTACATGTAATGTACCCAAGCAACCAGCAGCAGCATCACACAGTTTTTGCTCGTACTCCTATGACTCAAATTAGTTGACTCAAATTTATTAAGATACGGATGTATCTAATAGTAAATCATATCTAGATACAATTGAATCTAGATAAATCTAAGTCAACTAATTTGAATCAGAGGGAGTACATGAATTCGGTGAAGGTTTTTTTTTTTCTTGAACTGCTTCTTGAATATTGGTACTGTAAATTGGTATTATTTGTTAGGAGACATTTTTTATGAACGGAGATTTAGGGCCATGGACACCAGGGATCCTGTTTAAAAAAAAACAAAAATTGTATTTTCGAGTCCAAAAAATTCTGATAATAAATCAGGGTGTAGGCATGTAGCTAGTGATGTAAAAATGTGCAATATATCAACTGACAATAATAATATGTATTTTAAGCTACACAAAAATGACTGAACTGTAGATCTGAGCATAGTGATTTGAAATCTAAAAATAATTCTGAATTTTGTTATTTTTGTGTAGCTCAGAATACAAAACTTTTTTGAATTGAAATTTTGCACTTTTTTGGATACATCATTAGCTTTTTAATAGAATGCAAAGAACACTAGAGACCGGGAACCAAAATAATTTTCTACATTTTTTATATGCTATTTTGGGAGATGTTGGTGCGAGTGGTGGAGTCGCTTGCGTTGTAGGTACGCAGGTAGCTGTCGCAGAGGATCCTGGGCGGGCCAGGGGCAGGTCCAGGTTCTCTTCATCTGATTTCAGCGTGGGACCCGCCGCGGCCAAGTGCCCGTGGGTGGCTGCTCCGGTCACACTTTTTGTTTACTGACGTTTTATTTAAGGAGTCATGCCATCAGCGCTAAGCATAACTTTTGAGTTCCCATTGCCTGCCTCGTCAAATGCTACTAGCATTACCTCACGCTGAAGTGGGCACGGTTTGCCCACGGGCATCCCACTTATTTTCTATTAAGTGGATATCCATGACCCATTCGGACAGAAACGGTGCATCCACTACCGCCGTCACGCTGAAGTGGGCATGGGTTGCCCACGGGCCGCCAGCCCATCCCACTTATTTTCTATTAAGTGGATATCCATGACCCATTCGGACAGAAACGATGCATCCACTGCCGCCGCCACAAGGCGTCGTGGCTAGTGAAAATTCGGCCCCTCCGCTCTCCCCACCGCAACTGGAGCCAGGTTCCATCACTCCGCCCTTCCACTTTGTTCCTCTCCTCCGTCCAGATCCATCCAATCACTCGAGCAGCGAAGGTCCGCTAAGTTCTCTGGGGAGCAGTTGGCGGCCGACAAGGTCGGTGGGGAGCCACGCGCCCCCGATGAGGTCCGTGGAAGCGGCAGATGTCTCGCGAGGTCCACGTGGAGACGCATTACAATGTCGATGGCTTGCTTGAGCTTCCTCCCTAGAGCGTGGCATCATGCATTACATTCTAGTTGTTTGTGCTTGCCATGGAATGGTGGACAAAGCAGTTGTGCCTGTGAACGTTGATGATCATATCCCGATCACGGTGAAATCACATGCCGATCTTGGCCATTTTCGAGGATTAAGATGATTAGCTAGCATGTAAACTATCAGAGTATATGGCTTACATTTGTTGGCACTTCTTTTTTGTCTATGAGAGTATATGGCTTACATTTGTTGGCTTACACAAGTATACTGTCTTAGTATTGTCATAGTTTTAAACAGTGAACATTTTGATATGAAATTATGTGGGGAGCCGTAGGAGTCTGGCGCGGCTTGTGGAGAGCCGCTGCGGTCTGGCCAGGCCTGTTGAGAGCCGTAGGATCAGTATGTTCTTGAAGTTTCTTCATTGGAGATCAATATGTCATGTTTGGATGTATCAAACAGAGATCAGTCTACCGTAGGAGGCCCGTGGTGATTCCAATTGCTACTTCAGAAAACCAAGTGTCATGATGGAGACTATATAGTGAAACTTTGTATGGTTGCTCTTGCAATTGCAAGGAACCGTATGCTTTTGTATGGTTGTCTAGACCGGTAGACGCTTGATATCACAAAAATGTTGAATGTGTCGAAAAGTAGTCTTACTTGACAATGGCTCTTTTGCCCAGCCAGATTGATTGTAAAATATCAAGATTTTGCACTAGTTGAGTTATGTTTACTATTGGTACCATCCGAAGCTAGCTCTAGCTGAGCTTCGTATCAGCCGTACCAGTGGGTAGAACTATATAGCCGCAGACCTGGCATGTCCGGTTGGTGGGTTTAGTGGACGCCGCTTAAATTGGATAGTTTTAAGCGGACATCCCGTATAACACACATGGCACATGTGGCCAGCTAGTGGGCACCCTTGGACATGAGGCTGAGCACTACCCGTGCCCTCTAGTCAACCGCCCTCCGGCGATGTTTCGTGGACCAAATTTCAAATGTATCCAATGTTTATCACCATAAATTCACGCTGACTTTGACGTTGTTCACATCGCAAATAAAAAACATGGCTGGATCCTAAGAAACAAAATCCCAGCGAAAACCAAATTTACCTCATATTTTGCTCAAATATATGGCAAAATATAACTATGCAGGTGGTAAATCTGCTCATTTAATTTTTCGGAACATGGGTGCTCATGATCCTGCCACGGTAGAACAAAAAGGAAAACTGAACAAATTTTATAGCTTAGGCAGAAGAAACGACAAGTTTCCAGAATTGTATGTAATTTAGTAGTGGCGCCACACACACATATATATATATATATATATATATATATATATTTCTGATACATACATATATTTCTGTTAAATACATATATTTCTTGCATACACAAGCAGAAAATATTTGTTAGTAGTGGCGCCACAAGAGTAAGAATTGAAGAGCTCTTGTGCGTAAGAAGAAGAAAAAAAAAAGAGACAGGCTAGAACAATACCCCCACCAAAGCCGATATACGGTCAATATTGTTTGTGTTTGCCTATGTCTCAATCAATTGAGATTTTCTTAAGTCTCAATCACTTAAGAAAAGTACAACTGGGTTTTAGTTGAATAGACGGTTGCACTTTTCTTAGGTGACTAAGACTTAACGAAATCTCAGTTGAACGAGAAATAGCAAAACCGATATTGTTTGCTGTGTTTTCTCTGTTTGCCGTTTTAACGCTTTGTGCAACAATCTCTGGAAAGTATCTAACAATCTCTGGAAAGTATCTGGACGGCATTTCTTCCTAGCTCTGAAAACGCAAGTGTATACTATATATTTGTGAAAAGCGGTGCCACGAAAAGAGGCCGGTCACTTGCATTGCATCCTACGTACTCCACCCTCTCCCCGGTCCCACTGACGGCCGGGCCACATGCCAGGGACGTACACACCGGGGGGAATGGGAATGGAAATGGATCCTCTCCTGCAGCTGCAGCAGTCCGTGCTCGGTTTAGTTCTTGTGCACGAGCAGTCAGCGGCAGTTGGCCTAGCGAGCGAGAGTGATTTGATCTGATAAAAAATTAGTGGGAAATCCCGCAGACGAGACGATGCTCCCTCCTCCCTTTTCCTCCGCTCCCACTTGCCGATGCTTCCTCGGTTTCTTCCGCGGCTATAGCCAGTCCATCCCCCCTTCCCCTTCTTCTTCTTCTTCTTTCCCACCGTCGCCGGGACCGGGCTGCTGGATCCCTCTCACTCCTCCGCCCCTCCCCTTGCTGCGCGCCGCTTCTTCCTACGAGGACGAGGCCGCTCCGATTCACTGAGCGATCGGTTCCCTCCGGCCGGCTGGGTTCGTTGCTGGATCGATTGGGTTCCAGCTGTCTCGACCGAGGTCCGGCCGGTCGCTGTTCTTGCGGCCTCCTCCTCCAGCCTGCTGCGGGGCTCGATCGCGGTGAACTCGAGGTAGCGTTTCGTGTTTCCAGTCAGTGACTGATCCCATCTCCCGAATTTGTTGGATTCTGCTAGGATAATACTGGACTAGATAGGAATGGAGTTGGATTGATTAGTCTCTGCTCTGCTCCGCTCTGCTCCGCTCTGCTCTCGTTACTGTGGTGGTGGACAAGTGTCCAGCTCTGCTCGGGGCCAATCCTCCATGGACTCATTCCTGATGCTGCCCCCTCTTACCTGAATCTTGGCTCCTTCTGTACAAACTGAAATGGCTTGGCTCTTCTCCTTCCTACAGATGATGCGGGGTCGCTGATGCTGCTCCGGGTGCCGCCGCCCAGCCCAGCAGCTAGCTTGGATCTTTCCTCCACGCTTGGTCAGAGACGACGACGCCGCCGGCGCCCGCCATTTCGGACCAAGCGGCGCTGATTAGTCCTCGCCTTTCCTTCCACTTGGGCGCTGGCCCTGCCGCGGCTGCCCCCCCAATGCGGCCAAGATTGTAAGAGGGACTTGCTCATCACATGGTATGCTCCCCGGTTTCGCATTCTTCGACGGCAGAACCTGGCACCTCTGTCTCTGACGAGATTGCTTGCTCGCGTTGGCGCAGCTGTACCGGATGATGGTGCCTCCGAGATTCAGATGCGCGGGAGGCCGCCACCGTTCTTCTTCCCCGGCAGCCGTGCGGCGGCGGCTGGCGCCGCTGCTCCTCGCCCTGGCCCTCGCGCCCGGCGCCGTCGCGGCCGCGGCCGGCGACGACGCCGAGTACGCGCACTGCAACTGCGACGGCGCGGGCGGCGGGGGCGGGTTCTGGAGCATCGACAACATCTTCCGGTGGCAGAAGGTGAGCGACCTGCTCATCGCGGCGGCCTACTTCTCCATCCCGCTCGAGATCCTCTACTTCGTGGCCGGCCTCCGCCACCTGCTCCCCTTCCGCTGGGTGCTCGTCCAGTTCGGCGCCTTCATCGTGCTCTGCGGCCTCACCCACCTGCTCACCGCCTTCACCTACGAGCCGCACGCCTTCGCGCTCGTCCTCTCCCTCACCGCCGCCAAGTTCCTCACCGCGCTCGTCTCCTTCCTCACCGCCATCACGCTGCTCACGCTCATCCCGCAGCTGCTCCGGGTCAAGGTCCGCGAGAGCCTGCTCTGGATCAAGGCACGCGAGCTCGACCGCGAGGTCGACCTCATGAAGCAGCAGGAGGAGGCCAGCTGGCACGTCCGGATGCTCACCCAGGAGATCCGCAAGTCGCTCGACCGCCACACCGTGCTCTACACCACCCTCATCGAGCTCTCCAGGGTGCTCGACCTCAAGAACTGCGCCGTCTGGATGCCCGCCGCCGCCGACGGCAAGCCCGCAATGCACCTCACGCACGAGCTACGCCGGGGCGGCACCGTCGATGGGCTCGCCATCGCGGTGGACGATGCCGATGTCGTTGAGGTCAGGAGGAGCGACGACGTCAGGCTGCTTGGACCGGACTCCGCGCTCGCGTCCGCCAGCGGCGGGGGCAAGGAGGACACTGGCACCGTTGCGGCGATACGGATGCCGATGCTCAAGGTGTCGGATTTCAAGGGCGGCACGCCGGAGGTGATCCAGACCAGCTATGCCGTGCTGGTGCTCGTGCCTCCCAGCGGCAAGAATTGGGGGGCTCATGAGCTGGAGATCGTCGAGGTGGTCGCCGACCAGGTGGCCGTCGCGCTCTCCCACGCGTCCTTGCTCGAGGAGTCTCAGGCGATGCGAGACAGGCTGGCCGAGCAGAACCGCGAGCTGCTGCAGGCAAGGCGGGACACGCTCATGGCGAATGAGGCCCGCGACGCGTTCCAGCATGTCATGAGCGAGGGAATGCGGAGGCCGATCCACACCATCCTCGGCCTAATGTCCGTGGTGCAGGAGGAGAACCTAACGCCCGAGCAGAAGCTCGTCGTTGACACCATGGGGCGGACGGCAACCGTCGTCTCGACGCTCATCAACGACGTGATGGAGATGTCCGCCACCAACCGGGAGCGCTTCCCCCTGGAGACACGGCCATTCCACCTGCACTCGATGATCAGGGACGCCGCCTGTGTCTCGAGGTGTCTCTGTGACTTCAGGGGGTTCGGCTTCGCGGTGCACGTCGAGAATACGCTGCCGAACCTTGTCATTGGTGATGAGAGGAGAATCTTCCATGTCCTCCTCCACATGGTGGGCAATCTCATTAGTCGGATCGACTCGGGGCATGTCACGTTCCGGGTGCGCGCTGACGATGAGTTGACGGAGGACACCCTTGGCAAGAGGTGGGATCCATGGAGGCCGAGCTACTCCAGCGGGTACTCGTCAGTTAAGTTTGTTATCGGGGTAAAGAGCCAGCAGAGCGCCGACTCGATCTCCACCCCGGGACAGTTCTTACGAAAGCCAATTGGCGAGGGTTTTGATCTCAGGCTTAGCTTCAGCATGTGCAGAAAGCTTGTGCAGGTATTGCCACATTGTCTATTTCGATAAGCTCGTCCAAATTCAGTTCAGTCTGTGAGCAGACAAGTAAATATTTTCTTGTTGTTGTTCCATCCTTCAGATGATGCAAGGGAACATATGGGCAGTTCTTGATGGGCAAGGAGTACCAGAGAGCATGACACTGGTCCTGAGATTCCAGCTGCAGCCGCCCCTCGCGTCGTCGTCCAGCACCGGAGGATCATTCGAGCAGCAATACACATCGCCGTCGTGCCAGCTAACGGGGCTGAAAGTCCTGCTCATCGACGACGACGACATCAACATGGTCGTGGCCCGGAAGCTCCTGGAGAAGCTTGGCTGCGTGGTCTCCTCGCTGCCCTCAGGTTCTGGGTTCCTGAACTCCGTCGGCCCCTCCTCGTCCGCGTACCAGGTCGTCATGGTGAACCTCGAGATGACGAGGGTGAACGCCTTGGACGTCGCCGCGAGGGTCCGGCAGTACCGGAGCGGCCGCTGGCCCTTCGTGATGGCCATGACCTCCGAGCAGAGCGCGTGGGAGAAGTGCGCGCAGTCCGGGATCAACGGCATCCTCAGGAAGCCGGTCGTCATGCTGGAAATGAAAGAAGAGCTCACGCGGATTCTTCAGAGCTCATGACAGTCTGCAGGCTGTTTGCCTGAACTGTCAAGAGCTCTGATCGAAAATGTTTAGAGAACCATGACCGCCGTGACCAACTGGCAGACAAGTGGCCTCGCCGTCTGACATTGCAGAAGGAAGACCTGAGATCTTCGGTTAGAAGAAGAAAATCCGCTCAGATAGCGAAAAGGCACATTGGCCATTGAGGATCTTTTTCAGCTTGCTGTTGTGCAGTGTGTTGCCTGGGGACCTCCAGCGAGTAGCTCAGTGGCAATGGCAATTGTGCCATGTACCATCGGTAGTCAGTCAGGTACACCTGACCTGAGGAGGAAGGTGCCTGATACTCTGATTCTTCATAGAGATCTAGGATGATATGCAGTACTAGTAGTCAGTAGTGGCAAATAAGATTTTTGCGGCGCCAGGATCATGGCAGCTGGAACTGGAAGACTGATTTGTCTGACAGAAGAAGAGATCCATCAGAATTTCAGAAGTGTATTTAGGAAGTGGAGGGGGAATTCATGGTCCAGTGAGGAAGCATATCACTTGACCGAATGTAACAGAACATGTTGTATTCATCAGACATGTTTAATGATAGTTGATTATACTGAGAATCGGTTGATAATTGGCTGAACAAGCATTGTGTTCCATTTCTCTCCTGAGTGTGAACAAGCAGATGGTTTCTTCTTTTGCACTCCTATATATATACAGAGAATCTTATGACTGTATCTTTAGAAACTGTGATTTTGAAGCCATAGAATAAATACAAAAACCTTCAAATGCAGAAGAAAGATGCTGTGATCTGAAGTATTTAATGGTAGTATCTATCAGTAGGATCAGAATTTATGCTTGTGGCAGGTGGTACCCTGCATAATTTAGCTGCAGCTGCACGGATGGGATCAGGCAGATGAGATATGGTTGACCTGAGAACAGTACTAGTAGTAGTAGCTAAGCAAGATCTGCAGACATTGATCTGGAGTTAGGGATCGGAAGAACGTGGCCCAGCACGTGCTAATCTGAGGAGATCGAGGCGATTATGATGATGAAAAAGGCAGAGCACGAGGGCCGCATTATCCGATCGAGTTTTTCCAGATCGCATTTTTTTTTTCTTTCTGAGAACTTTATTTTTTCAGTCACAGCATTGGGTTTTCTGTACTATAGTTTATGGGTTGATTTTAGCCCAAGGACGGGTATCTATTCCGCTTGCCGGGCCAAACCTTACTTTATATATTTTTATTTATTTTACGGTATGATATGCCTAGAAAAATGTTGTTTTACATTATTATGGGTTTTAGGTGACTGAGTCCCGACTGACGATCCGCTAAACAAAAAGATAGACGGCTAAGAGCATCTCCACTCGTCCCTCGTACGGCGTTCGGCGCTGCCCGATTTTGGCACGTATGGAGGGCATCGGATTGGTTCACTCTTTGGGGGAGGGGGAACCCGCGGCTCCCAGTCGTATCCCCGTAAAACAGTAATAAAATATTTATTCGATGATTTATTTATTACACGAACAACTAAAACTAGTCGTAATCCTGTCTAAATCTGTAGTACACGGCTTCAGGGTCCTCGGCGTCCTCCTCCTCGTCGTCGTCGCCGCCGTCACTTGACGCGTGCGGCTGGAACCTGAGCCATTCCGCGGTTTGATGCGGGTAGTGTAGGCCGTCGATTAGCGTGGACCGGCGGCCGCAGTTGCTGCGGCGCAATCCAAAGAGGCACGCATGGCCGCACACTGGCCTGGGAACTCCTCCGGGTCGCCGGTGCGCCCAACCTGGCGCGCCGCCATAGCGTACTCCGAGGGCACCTGCCACTCCGACCTCGGAGGCTGGCCACCCGGAGGTAGGGTGCCCTGACTGGCGACACGGGCGCTACCGCCGCCTCTGCTGGGGCTCCGCGGAGGCTGAAAATGCGGGTACCACAGGCAAGGGTGATCTCCTTCGGAGATGTGGCGCATCACACCGGCGAGCGTCCGGTTCGATCACCATAGTCGTAGACCGGCTTCGTTGTGGTTGACTGAAGGAGGCCATCGTCCTCGTATCTAACGGGCACTCTTTCCCACCAATTGGCGAAGAAGGCGGTCTAGGTCGCGGTGGTGTCGGGACACCAATTGGGATCCATCCGCTGCTTTGGCGTGAGCTCGAGGTAGTAGTGGCTCGTGATGGCAGCCTGGCGGGCGGAACCGCGAGGCACAGGAGGGACGGGCACCCCTTCGGCGCTCAGCGTCCAGTCGGGGGGCAGCCGGTAGCCCGGTGGACATGGGTAGCTAGAGGCGCACAACGCCTCCGTCTCCTCGAGGGTGAGAAATGCCCAGTGTGGGCTATCCATGGCGAGAAAGAGAGGTGTGAATCTATGGATTGCAATGCAGACCGCCCTGGTTATAGCGGGAAAGGGCGGGAAACCTCGGAAGGAAGGGTTAAAAAGAGCGGGAAGGATGCGCCTACCTTACTGCCAGGGCTGGCCCGCATTGTTTTCAGCTCCATCTGGCGCCCCCGCTTACCCCCCGTATTGGGTTCACCTGGGAGCGCCGGATAACTAAACGAGCTACACCGGCGCGAAAATAAGTTTGGAGGGCTGGACTAGCGAGATTTTAAGCGCCGGCACCCCCATAGCCTGTTTGAGGGGCTCTAGGGCCGCGAGTGGAGATGCTCTAAGGACTTCCGTTTTCTGGTTTGGAACCTACGCACTAAAAGATGTCTAGATATATTACTTTTTGAAGCTAAAACATCTTATATTTTGAAACGGAGGTTGTATCAAATGAATTAGCATGGGCTAAACGCCAACCCGGCCGGCATGCTCAACATTAAGTCACGTGCTGTTTCATGAATCTGGTGGACCTAATTGGGCATCCATGCAAACATTATACTACTCCTACTAGGGGACGAAATGGTGGTTCTCTATAGCTCCTTAACCATGACACTAAAATGCATAGATTTACCAATAGAAAGCAGTAGGTACAACCACTCTTCCAAATAATTATTACAAACCATAAATATTGAAACCATCCCTACTATCTCATTCATCACCATGTATATGGCCCCAAAGTTTTCCAAATCCTTGGTAGCAACTAAAACCAGACATTAGGTTTTCTTAGTCAACGTGAACCGGTACGCGACTTGGGGCAGGAGGGGATAGACGGCGGCTGAGAAGACCCATCAAGGGGTTCCGTACCCCTCGCCGGCGTCGTTGGTCCACTCCTCCTCCGGTGGCCTTAGGATCTTAGAGGTGTGGTGGACCACGGTCTCATGCCGGCGGGAGGTTTTCTGTTATTTGTTTATCCTAGTTTTCAGTGTCTTCCTCGGGATGTTAAAGGTGACGGCTACATCTTTAAGTCAGAATAAGGTTCTCTCCGCTCTATCCTTGCTTCGGTGGTACTTCTAGCATTGACGGAGGGCGCGTGGACTCGTTTGTCCGGCGGATCTATGGGGATCATGTCCGCTTTCGTGTTCATTGGTGTGTTTTCAGGTCAGTCTCTTCCGATCTACGATTGTCATCATTGACGATGGTTGCTGTTCTGGTGCGCTGGTCCTTTATGGACTTAGCACGACAACTTTCTGTCTATCTACTACAACAAGCTCTACTACGACAAGCTTTGCCCGACTCCGGTGATGGAGGGGCGAGGACGACGGCGCGCCTTCGGCTCACACTAGTGTTTGTAGTCGTCGCTAGGTAGTCCAATGATCTATTTGTAATTTCTATTAGTTTTGGGTTTCTTCGTACTGCTATTGATAATTATTAATATATTTGTGGAATTTTGTAGAAAACAAAACTAAAACCAGACATTTGCCAGCTTCTCGATATCCCTTTAGTTTAACTATTCAACACTAGCTAGCTAGCCACATGTCATACTCTGCACGAACGTTGTCTCCGAAGAACGTGATGTCGGGAAAACGTGGCTCGGCAGGTGCGTGCTTGCTAACCTGAAGAGACAACCGAGGTGGTGATTACGGTGAGGCAGAGCACGAGGCGTAGCTCAGTTTTTCAGACCTCTTAATTTTAGGTTTTTTTTTTACCTTTGCTTTGAGAAACTACCGCGGATATCCTTAAAAAAAAGCCGACCTTCGGCCGTCTCGGGCTCGCTCTCTGTATGTTTGCCAAGTGTCACAACCAGAATGAAAATAAGATTTGGATGGGAGAGAAGGAGATACAGCAGCACAATGACCACGATTGGTGGTGACGACGACGATGCGACGATGTTATTAGCGTAGGTGGTTGTCGGCGATGATGACCACGGGTGATAAAGGTGCAACCCTTTGTTAAAGGCGAGGCGTGTACTCGGGACGTGCGTCCCGGTCGATGTTGGTGAAGATGTGCCGGCGTGATGACGACGTGAGGACGAAGAAGCCGACGACACGTGAAGGCGTCCCTTAGGGTGCCGCGCGGAGACTCCTTGGCACGATCGTTGATGATGATTTGCCAGAGATGGGTCGACGCCGAGGTTGAAGTAGAGGCGCGTGATGTCTACATGCGGTTGTGGACGACGCAATCCGATATATGATCGGCGAAAGAAGAAGAAACACCGGTCAAATGACTGGCGAGAAAATTTCCCCGGCGAAGAACGATCTCCCCGAGGGCGGCGTGGTGGAAGCGGTGGTGGCTAAATCCTAGGCCGAGGAGCGACACGGTCTGATACCAGCGTACAAATTTTTCCTTCTAGTTTTCTAAATTTCATGATTCAAAATGAAATATTTTGAGAACCGCTTGTCCAAATTACTAACCGTTTTCACTTTTGATCTCCTCGTGCCGAAGGATTTAAAACTAGATCCCGATGTTGATAGGTTGAACAACTTTTTTATACTTTCAAAACCGTTGCGTTCGTACTTCAGATTATTTTAGTTTCGTACTTTTTGTACTTTGGGTTCTTAGTATATTTTGTACTTGGGTTACTATACACTTGTATTTTCACGTGCTTTGACAACGCTGAGTATATTATACTTTCGTGTACTTTGGCTATGAGTAAACTTATACTTTTCTAGACTTTGGCTTTCAGTACAGTTATACTTTCGTATTTCGGTTATGAGTAAATTTGTATTTTTCGTGTACTTCCGCTGTAAGTAGACTTGTACTTTTATGTACTTTTGCTGTGAGTAAACTTGTACTTTACGCGTATTTCCGCTGTGAGTAACTTGTACTTTGGCTCTCATTATATTTGTACTTTCGTACTTCGGCTGTGAGTAAACTTGTACTTTCGTGTATTTTGGTTGCAAGTAACACGTGTACCTAGACTCGGGTGTTTGTGTATTTCGATCCGACATTACGTACGAGACAAACTTTCTCCTACGCACACGTGGCACTCCATGTGAGCGTGCGCACTCCTCGACCGTCTTCTCATTTTCTTGTGCAGTTAGTGTACTGGGCTTTCTATGTTGTTTTCTCAAGGGGCTTTCTATGTTTTTTATGGGGTGATTTTAGCCCAAAGAGAAATTTCCTTTATGCTGGCTGGCCCAAGTTTGCTTTATCTTTTGGTTGTTTTTTACGAGATTAGGTGCCAACAAAAAATGTCAGATTAGGTGAGAAGATTTAGCCTAGCTAGATGCCAACCCGGCCGGCAGTACTGAAGATTAAAATCACACGCTGTTTATTGTATCTGCGGCAGCTTGTTTCTTGTGGCCAATATTGCAACCAGTATGTTTCCTCGAAACAACTTCCACTCTGAAATGATACGAAGTGACGAGAGATTCCTCTTATAAAAAGATCAAAGATAGATAAGAAAAATAATGAAGCATTGAGCTTGCCACTGATGACATTGTATCGACATCAAAGAAACCTGAGCTCCACGATAACGCCCCTAAGGAGGTAATGACACAAACGAGCACCGCCGTCACCGAGAACACAAAGGTCTAGGGTTTTAACCCGGAGCCCTAATGGAGAGAGAGTAGCCACAACCAGTGGCGAAGGACGAAAATAATTTGAGGTCGGGCGAACTCTAAAGCATAAAAATTCCCGATGAAAAATTCAAAATATTAGAATATTAGAAGTTCTCGGCAATGGTAAAACTCTACCATATTTTTTAAAATATCCCTTGATTTAGCCAGATAGTAAAGATCTTCAACTGATGTTTTCATTGTCAACATAGCTCTATTTTGTATTTATGATTAATCATGTTTAAATCTCCTTATTCATAAATTGCATATGGGGAATGCTATTGACCAACCTGTTTCACAACTGGACAGTGCATCATGGGATCATTAGGCCTCTAAACCTTAGAAGCTTTTATTTTCATTTTATATGTATTCGTTCTATCTTGACCAAGGAGACTTCTCATGTAGTGTCAGGTTTATGTATAAATACCTAGCTCTGCCCCTCCTTGCTCCACCGTGCGGAGTTGACACTCAAACGCAGCCCAATAACGCTTATTTCATTTTTTGTTCTCCTAGATGAGCAGAAAATACAACTAATTATATGCACAAATATATATGGCTATATATATGAGCTTTTTTTTTCTAAAAACAAGGTAGGGAAGCTGCCCTATCTTGCCCAAAGGGGTCCTTCGCCCCTGGCCACAACGATGCACTCAAGAGGGTCACGACACCCACATACATCGTCATTGGCACCGGAGCATTGGGTTGTCGCTTGAAAAAACCCTCACCGCACTTGGTACCTCGGATCACCAATTGTCCGTGAGCTGAGCTTCCAACACGCGATCTTGGCATTGACCATGCCAAAGCACCGCTAGCACTAGGAGACCCGACGTCCGCTCCCCGTCACCCACATGGCCCAAAGAAACGAGTCATCGCCACTGCAACATCGCTCTATCGAGACGCCCGTGTAGTCCACCTTCTGGTGACACCACTCCGACATTCACGAACTCATGCCCATGTCGCGAGGTACATTGTTTGATCTGCGAGGCAGAGCAGGTAGGTTGGTTTACATAGAAGGGTGGCAACAACACAACCACATAGACCTGAGGCTACCTGCACCTCCGTGCCACCCTGCAGTTCGCTGCCGGCACTGCCACGCCACCCCGCATTGCCGAGCTTAGCCTCCACCGCTCTCCTCTGGTTGTGAGCCGTCATGCACGACCTAGGCACAACCCATATCAGGTCACCGCCTACCTTCTCCACCCGAGAGAAGAGCCCGCCAACACCCCAAGGCCACCATGTTGCCGCCGATTGCAGCCACACCTCTTTCTTAGCATCGCCAGCCACCACCAACTGTGCCATGGCCTCCGCCCGAGGGGGAGAAGAATTCCACCACTGCAAGCTCCCGGGTTTCGCCCAGCGGTGACGTCTGGTAGATGTGAGGAGGGGGAAAAGGAGAAGGGGTTAACGCGGGTATGCACATAGGCTTCCTCCCCGTTGCCCATGGGAGAGACACGGGAGGAAAGGGGCCTATGTCGAATACGAGAGCCTGAATAATATTACAACCAATATGTTTGAGAATGACCTAGTTCATGTAATGGATATACATGATATATTGGGAAACCAAAAAAGATAATATATAGTTTGTTGAGTTACTATATACTAGGCGACGTTGCCGGTCTGCTCTGACTCTGGTGGCCCTAGGGCCTTGGAGGGTGTAGCGGACCACGCCTCTCGCCACCGGGAGGTTTTCTGATCTTTGTTTAGCCTATTTTTACTTTCTTCTTCGGCATGTTGAGGCGACAGCTATGTCCTGGAGAAAGAATAAGGTCCTCCTCGCTCCGATGGTGCATCTAGCACCGACGGAGGGCGCGTGGAGTCGTTTGTCTGGCGGATCTTTTGGGATCCGGTCCGTTTTCGTGTTCGTTCATATGATTTCAGGTCAGTCTCTTCCGATCTATAATTGTCATCATTGGGGATGGTTGTTGCTCTGGTACGTTGGTCCATTGTGATCTTAGCACGATGACTTCCCGTCTGTCTAGTACAACAAGCTCTACTATGACAATCTTTGCCAGGCTCCGGTGATGGAGGGGTGAGGGTGGCGGCGCGCCTTCGGCTCATTCTAGTGTTTGTAGTCGTCGCTAGGTGGTCCAGTGGCCTATTTGTAATTTTATTACTTTTAGGCCTCTTTGTACTGCTTTGTACTGTTGTTGATGGTTTTTAATAGATCGGTGGAATTTCGCAAAAAAAAAAGATACTATATACTAAAATGATGTTCATAGCCATAATTTTCGTAAATGACCCGAGCGGACACATTACAAAACTTTGTTGGTTTGACACAACACTTCTATAACATAGTGATTATTAACATTTTTGTCATAGAAACTTTGCCAAATTTTGCCTGACTCACCAGGCAGGGAATACGTTGTGTAACAAAATGGTTCATCTATAGATCATTATTCATGACACTAGAATGCATGTATTTTTCTAATGCAAAGAGGTAGCTAGGTTTACCAAAGAGTTATTATAAGACCATGAATATTGAGACCATACCAACTGTTTTATTTATACATATCACATGTATATGCCGCAAAGAAATGACTAGACTCTAGGTAGTAACAACAATCAGACATTTTTCAGCATATGGAAATCCTATATATTGATGGAACCAAACTAATTAACCGTAGAGTTATGGTATGCACACAATTCAACATATGTTGCTTGTATTTTCGTAGAGAAAGGGATTAATTTAGTTTTCTACATATTCATAGCTATATCGGTAAAATGATCAAGACATTAACCTAACACTATGAAAAACAACATGATGCATGTATTGAATCGGGTATGGATATGCGCAACGGGTTTGTGACCGAACTAGTGCTCTTTGCATCTCCCGACTCCATCCTACTTGATGCAAGAGCTTGTTCTTTCTATTGAGAAATTCACTGGGGTGGGGGGGGGGGGGGGGGGGGGGAAGGGAGGTAACCTGGTTTGAAATGGTAGTCTGTAAACTTTTTTGCAATCACTAATCTTTCAGGGAACCGGAATCCCAGATAAGTATATATGAACCTCAATCAGGTTAATTGGCAACAATGCACAACAGTGCTTGTATTTCTATCTAATCCATGCTGCAAAAGACCATTCGTAATACACTCACCATAACCATGAAAAGAAAACGTTTTTGTGCAACAGAAATACAATCTCATCGAAATTGCAGCCTAAAATCAAGAAACTGTCGGGCGCTACTTCAACATGTATATATTCTTCATCATGGCAAAAATGGTTGAACATATATATACACAGAGAGATCAGCTAGGGATCGACGGATGGATCATGGAAGAAATTAAATCCAACAAAAGTATATGCCAAGATTATTCACTGACCCGCAGCACTGCCAAGTCTGAGCTCCAAATCTAGCTCCTCTTCTCCGTGTCGTTCTCCATCCTTGGCAACATAGTACTTCCATCGATCTCTGGCGCCGCCTTGTTCTTTGCCACGATCGGCGGCGCCGTGAACATGGTCCAATTCGAATAGCCGCAGCTCCTGCGGCGGCAGCGCCGCCGGCCGTTCCGCGTGGAGCAAGCTTACTTCTGCGACCGTCGACGCCCTCCCTCGGTCCTTCCGGTGGATGTTCATGTGCCCGCCGAGCGCCTGCGCCGTCGGGAACCCCCTCCTGCAGAAGCTGCAGTTGTACGGCTGCCTCGTCCCCTCGTCGTCGCTGTCCGAGCGCTGCTGCTTGTCGTCGTCGTCGCCGCTCCGCGTCCTTCTTCCACCTTCGTCCTTGGTGCCCCGATCATCCAGGTCCATGCCTGCGATCGATCGAGCTAGGCTGGAGCTGGAGCTATCTAGGGTTTATGCTTGAGAATGCAGCTAGATCTCGACTAGTCTTGGATCGAGAAAGCCCAATGTAGCTATGGTCAAGGAGGATAGAGAACTGCAGGCGTATGTTTAGTACGCATTACTGTGTGCTGATGTGTGCGTTTCGTTTGTTAAGCGTTTCTTTCCATCATCCTGCCGGCCGGGGCACTTTGTTTTTGTTAGATTTTTTGTTGGTTTGTTCTGGCCTGCAGACGGCCGGACTGATTCAACATTTCCAGTTAAGGTTCGGTGTCCTGTTTTGTTGGCTTGTGCTTGGAAGATCAGCAGAGATTTTACCGTCGCATGACTTGTTCAAAACGTGAATTTGAAAGAGCAAGGATTTTGTTTGAATTACCGAAGTCTCAAAGATAGATCTGACACTTCCTAGTGCAATCTTGCCATATGTAGGATAGTTCCTCGAAACGGGCTTTACGCCCCGCTTTATAAATAAAGCCACAACCATACATAGTACAACAAAGTCCACAACGCCATGCGTCAAACTGAAAAGCACATCATGCCCAAGAAACCAAAAAAGAAAGAAAGCGAGGGCGGAGCTGGTGAGGAGCTCCTCTAAGACGCCGCGGAGGAACTGGCAGGAGCCGTGAAGCGTTGCGTCGACGCCCTCAGGGCCTGCAAGATCCCGTCCACGCACTTCCTGTCCCTCTGCCTAGAAAGCGGGTACCACTGCTGGAAGGAAGCAAGGAAGGAAAACACAGAGTCAGAAGCACGGCGAGAAAAGACCCGCTCAATCACCATCTTATTACGGATATTCCACGGCATCCACGTGATAGCCGTAAACACCAATCAGAAGAGGTGGCACCTCCTTCCGGTACGGTTTGCCTCCATCTCTAGAAACTCACCGATCTCTTGGGCCTGCCAGGACGGCCCAAGTGCTTCAGAGACAAAGTTCCACAGAAATTGAGCAGCTGGGCATGTGAACATTATGTGGGTACACGTCTCCGGCGTTCTGCATAATGGACACGGCCCATTGCCTGGGCCATTGCGTTTTGATACCTCTACCCCTGAAGGAAGACGATCCCGCAGCAATTGCCACAAGAAAATCCGCAAGCTCAGGGGTAGGAGCGCCTTCCAAAGGTGGGACATCCAAGATAATTCAGGACCCTGGAACAGGGTCATATACGTCGAACTAACGGAGAAGGCTCCCGAGGGAGATTGGCTCCATATGATCTTATCCCTCTCCTCTGAGAGGGATACGGTCAAGGAGCCCCGCAGCCTCAGAAAGTCAGTAGCCTCAGCGTCATTGAAGGACCTCCGGAACGGGATGTTCCATTGGCCTTGTTGAGCAGCCTCAGCCACTAACATCAAGGGGGCTACTCAGAAGGCAAAGAGGGCTGGGAATTTCTGATAGAGAGGGACGCCCTGTATCCTAGGGTCAAGCCAAAACAGGACTCCCCGGCCATTTCCCACCCTGAAAGAAGATTCTCGACGGATGAGGTGCTTAATGTCCTGGATGGCCTGCCAGAACTAAGACCCCTCCTGACGTTCGCATGCCAATAGGGGGCGGCCCCAAAGGTACTTGGCCTTGATGAGCTGCAACCAAAGGCTGCCATCGTCTTGGAGGATCTACCACACCCACTTCAGCAACAGAGCTACATTGAAGCGACGCTAGTCAAGAACGCCTAAACCCCCAAGAATTTTGGGGGTACAAATGTCTACCGGTGCCCATCTAGCTACCCAAAAGAATCTGGACAGCTCCTTCGCGAAGTCTACGTGAGTTCCTTCAGGGAGCAGATATAGGCCCATCTAATACATGGCGAGACTGGACAGACACGAGTTGATCAAGATAGTCTTGATCCCCTTGGACGTGAGGCGCGCACGCCACGGTTCGGACTTAGACCGAACCTTCGCGACCATGGGGGCAAGGTCTCTGATCAACACCCTAGAGTCTCTCATAGGCATTCCCAGGTAGGTGATGGGGAAGTCTGCCAGAAGACAGTTCAGGTGGTCTGCGATGCGCTGTCTATCCTCGTCGGGGTAGCCTAGGATCATGACCTCTCTCTTGTAAAAGTTGATCTTGAGGCCCGACATGGATTCAAAGCACAATAGCAGGAACTTGAGGTTAATAATGTCAAGTTCCAACCCTTGCACCATGATCATGGTATCGTCCGCATATTGGAGGTGGGAAATCCCACCTCCGGGGATTAGATGCCCTACCACACCCGAAATGTGGCCAGCAGTCCTGGCTTTGTCCAAGATCTTAGCCAGGACATCTACCACAGCGTTAAACAGAAGGGAGAGATTGGGTCCCCTTGTCTAACACCACAGGTGGGTCGAAAGTATGGATCCCACTTACCCATTCACATTGATAGCAGTGCTACCACTCATAACAAACTGCATAATCTAGAAGATCACCCTGTCATCTAGTCCTCGATGCTCAAGGACCGGTCTAAGGAAGGACCAGTCCAATCTATCGTAAGACTTCAGGAAGTCGAGCTTGAGGAACACCCCTTTACGATGTCACACCTTCACCTCATGAATAATTTCATGAAGTGCGAGTACACCATCATGGATCAGGTGTCCCTTCAAGAAGGCAAACTGCAGAGGATGAGTTAGGCGTTCCATGATGGGGGTGAGTCTAATGGCGCAGACCTTGGCAAAGATATGTTGTATGATATTGATCACCGTGATCGGTCTAAATTGGCGAATATCTGTGGCCCTCACAAGTTTGGGGATTAGGGTAATCACGCCATAATTAATCCTAGACATGACAAGAGTCCTAGAGTAGAACTCCTGAAACATTGGCATAACTACCAGGCGAAGTTGCTCCTAGAAAGTCTGAAAGAAAATTACTGGCAGCCCGTCTAGGCCCGGGGACGAGTTAGTCTTCATAGACTTAATGGCCTCGGCCACCTCGGTATGAAGAAAGGAGAGAGTTAGTTCCCCGTTCTCCTCCGTGGTCACCTTGTTACCTTCCGTCTAGAAGTCCCTACTCAACGGAAGACCCGACCTCGGAGCTGCCGAGAAAGCTCCCGGTAGAATGCATAAATATGGGACGAGACTTATTTCTTGTCCTCCAGAAGAGAGTTCGCATCCCAGAGGCATGGGATCGAGCATTTCCTACGCTTGCCATTAGCTATGGCATGGAAGTAAGCCATGTTCGATTCCCCCTAGAGGGTCCAATTCTGGCGACTCCTCTGTCTCCAGAATGCATCCTCTCCCTTGTAAATCTCCATAATGGAGGTTTCTAGGGAATATCTATGGGACCAGGCATCAACCGACATACCCACCTGGTCGGCTTCCTGGTCTAGGGCCTGAATTTCATGCAGGATGACATCCTTCTACCCCTAATCGCAGCCCCTAGGTTCGTCCCAACCCCGCATAAACTGTTGTGACATCTTGGCATAGTGATGCCAGACATCAACAACATAGTATACGCAAGGGAGGGGGAGAGGAGGCCACCTCCAGCCACCGAGCCCAAACTGCCTCCAAGAAGCCCCACTATTTCAGCCAGAGGTTCTCGAAGTGGAAGCGATTCAGTCTCGGTGGTGGCCCCCCTCCCGAGGATAGAAGGAGGGGGTATGGTCGGAGTCGACCCTGGTGACCGCCCATAGCGAGCACAGGGGAAAAGCCACCTCCCATTCCACCAAGACAAAGACTCTGTCAAGGATGCTGCGAATCGGGTCTAGCTGTTTGTTTGTCCAAGTAAATCTAGCCCCGACACGGGAAATCTCTCTAAGGGCAAGGTCAGTGATGCAGTCGTTGAATAGGCAAATCCTATGGAGGTCCACGTTCAGTGAGCTCTTGTCTTTAGCAGAGCGGATGAGATTGAAGTCCCCCGCCACAATGATCGGGGTCTCCGTTCGCTCCACCTTAGCTTTGAGCTCGAGAAGGAACGTGGGGGACCTCCTATGGTCCGTGGGGCCATAGACAATGATCACCTCCCAACGGAGGTTTGATTGTCTATGGGTGAGGGCCATGCTCACAAAGAATTCCCCGCGGTCCATATCCTCAACCTCGAAGGTATCCTCCTTGACACCAAGAAGGATACCCTAAGAGTGGCCACATGTCGAGAGCCAAGTCTAGGCAAACTTGTGGCGAGATAGGCCTTCTAACTCCACGATCGAGAACTCCTGACGTATTGTCTCCTGAAGTCCCACAATATCCACATTTTCTTGGCGTAGGTACTCTCTAATCTGGCAGCACCGGTCGTCCTGCCCGAATCCTTGAATGTTCCAAATGAACACTCGGATTGCTCGGAGGTTGTTCATAAGAACAATTACTTGGGCGAGGCCCCCTTACTGGGGGTGGAACGAGCACGGCCAGAGGGTGGGCGGTGGGTCGGGGCCTTTGGTGGTCTCCCACAAGGTCTCTTTGCTAGGGGAGTCCTCATAGGAGGTCCACTAATATCAGGCTAGAGGGGTGGAGTTATGCTAGGCCCGGGGTCGGCAGACCCAGATCCTGCCAACAAAAGGGCCCGATCACGCTCCTATGCCTCGCGTGCACGAGCAGGGGCAATCTGGCCCTCGTACACCTCTCTAGCCTTGATAGCCCCAATCTGCTCAACCCTGGGACCCTTCTCTCCACGGAAAATGATGTCGTTGTATAACGCAACCGCACTCAGGTGATCCAGGGGAACCTCCTCCAGAATAGAGAACCTGGACCCCGAAGAAAAAAATGAATCAGAAGGGGGAGAAGAAAGGGTAGGGGTACCTGAGAACTCATCGTGAGCTGTCACCCTACGGGTCGCCCGCTGCACCACCGTCGGCTCCGGGCCAGTCCCTCCAGCCCTAGCGCCAACGATGCGGATGTTGTGCTGAGATGAAGGAGGAGGCGACGGGCGAGGGCCCTAAGGGCGGCTTTCCTGGGAGCAGCCACGGTAAGGGTGGTGGTGTCCGTGGCTGCACCCCCAACGTCGAGGTCCGGCGTGTCAAGGGCGAGGGATTAGCACACCATCCCCGGAGAGCAAGGGGAAGATAGAGGTAACACGTCAAGGCCCACACTCCCCGAGGTATCCTCCGACGACACGAGTTGGGGTGGCGAAGGCAACCTCCCCCACCCCCAGCCTGGAGAGCTCCTAAGGACCACTGGGCCGTGTCGAAGTTGGTACCGTATTGTGTGACGTCGAAGGCTAGAGGCTCGTGAAGAAGCTGGCACGCACATCGCGGGACATCCACCGGGACTAGCTTGGCAGGGGCACTCTGGGAAAGTGGTCGCCGGTCCGGGAAGAAGGGGCCCACAGCCGTAGCTACATGGCCTGAGGATGGGTGGGACGTGCCACCGCCCGCGCTGTGCGGCATCTGCTGAGAGGGGGGGCGTGCGGCTCCGTCCTCGCCCCAGCAGGCTCGGCGTCCGTGGAGTCCTCTTCTGCATCCCCTACCCTCCCGGTGGTCGCCTGCCAGGGGTAGGAAGGGGGAAGGAGAGACCGACCCCGAGGGGGCAGGAGTGTCGTCGAGCTCTATTAGCAAGTCCCTCCCCACGCGGCCGAAGAAGAAGCGTAGAATCATCACTAGGAAGACGGAGGTGTCCGGGTAGAGGATGCGCAACCGGATCGCTCCGTGCCCCAGGAGTGAGCTAGAGTCCACCTCAAGGAACTTGCCCACTGTCTGAGCAATGAGGGCAATGATCCCCTCTCTCCGAGCCTCCGCCGGCACCCCTGATAGTCAGAGCCAGGCCTCAGACAGCATCGCAGTAGTCTCCGGATCTACGGATGAGGGCCTGATCAATACCTTTAGCTGGTGGATCGGGAGGGTGAAAGAGGCCCCAATGGCGCACATGCGCAGCGTCACCACAGAGGGAAACGAGACTACAAACTCCGTGGCCGAGACCTGCCTCACTGGCCACTCGTGGCATGGCAGAACATCAGAGAGCTCCTGGTGAATCAGCTCCTCAGTCACCTCTACCTGCAGCGGCAGGTTCTGCTCCAAGATCATCACCATCGCTAGGGTCTCCGGGACCGTCATCTGGACTCCTCCCATGTCGATGTAGTAAAAGCCCCTATTGACCCCATGGCCATAGTACCCGAGGCAATCCTGACCCGACCGGGAATCAAGTGGCGGCCTCACCCCACCAGGGACCACATACGACGGTGCACCAGAACCTGACACGGGCTGCTGCACGACGGGAACCACTGTATTATTCTTCTTAGGTTTCTTCTTCTTTTGTGCGCCTATGGGACTCGCGCCCTTTGTCCCCGGGAGGATGGGGAAATCGGGTCGACCTGAGCGCCCTAGCCATCCTGCCAGTTGGCGACATCCGAGGGCCAGGAGCACCCCGGGCACCATGTGCATCCCCCCGAGAATCAAGCGCACGCTGCCGGAGCTCCTCCTCTCTCCGTCCGGCCTCAGGCGATAGGGCTCTGCCCGAAGGCGCCTGGGCATGAGCCTGCTCCCTCCGCAGCTGGTGTGGCGGCGAACGGGAGCCCCTGCATTGCTGCAGCGGACGGGACAGAGGTGGGGAACAACGGCCCTAATGCCGGTCCATCCCGGACGGGCCACGAGTAGGGTCAAGGCGGCGTGGGGACCGCTGGGTGCGGCCGTCCTGGCCGCGAGGCGGCAGGCTCCAACAGGGCAGAGGGGATCTGCGGTAGGGAGAGAGGCCCCACCTGCGCGACGATGGCTCCCTGGCGGCGGGGGGACTTCGCGGGCGTTTTGGCGCCATCAGGACCGCCTTGTACGAGCGTGGCGGCGGCGGGCGCTCTGAAGGCGGTGGCAAACCAGAGGCGAGCGGTGTCGGGGCAGGAGGAGCAGCGTGCGGGAGCGGGTCCGACCGAACAGTTGTTTGTGTGCCAAACCCTAAGGGACCCCAGGCCAGGATGAGACAGAAACCACGGGCCGTGCCCCAGCAGTGGAAAGAGGGCCTCTAGCAGGCTGGGGCCGCCTGAGGCCCACCAACCCCGCACAGGCCGGTCCACGCGGCGAGACCCGTCTCCCCCGAATCCCAGAGGCACTGCAAGTGAGCTCTAGAGCGCCGAGCACGGGCGTGGATCTCCGGCCTCCGCGGAGATAAAATCTCCCAGCGATGACCGGCTTAGGGAGGAAAGACAACAATGTGTCACCACGCCGCGCTCCGGCACGGGCAACGTCCAGCTCGACGGCACCGGCGAAGAGGGTTCGGGCATGGTCGCGGCCCCCTTGGAATCCTCGTCCTCGACATCTTCCCACCGGCGTCCCTTCAGGTTGGCCATGGCCACAACCACCTCCTGCGGAAGAGGCTGAGACTCCGGCGGTGTCGGATTGTCCGGCAAAGGCCGCTCTTTGAGCGGAGAAGACCTACAAGGAGAACAACCGGAGTTAGACCTCACCTAGGCTCCGAGGCGAATGCACTAGGTGGGGAACGCAATGGAATCGCCCTCGTGGATCAGCTCGACACGCGCAAGGGGACGGGCGTCGATCACCACGCCCGCAGCATTGAGGAGGACAAGGCGTCTCGCCTCCAAGCGGAGCAGCACCACTGCCGGAATGGGGGCCTGGCTGCAGCCCAAGAAGACGGAGACGGCCTCTACGCTCGGTCACGAGCTGGCCAAGTCGGCATGGCGAGAGCGAACGGGGCCGGGGGAGGGGAAGAAGAAGGGGCCGGCATCGGCGGAGGGCCACGTCGGCGCAGCGGAGGGCTGCGTCGACGGCGGAGCGACGGCGGCACGGCATCATCGTCACATGGGCGAGCGGTGCCCACAGGCGCGCCCAATGCATTCAAACGCCATCCCGCATTGGCTAACACTCCCAGTTGCTCTTACTCCTGTACTAAGAAATCGGTCATGATTAAATTTGGAGCAGCAGCTTATTAGTGTAGTGTGGTGAGCGAATTTCCTTTCGTAGGATAGTTCAGCTAGTTGAATTTTAGATAATCCTATATTACCCATAACTCTTCATTGAAATGAATGAACTGATTAAATTCAGTAGTCACATATTCACCCACCCCGCTCTAGTCAACGTTTGATCCTTTATTAGGATTAGGCTAGCTCCATGTCTAAAAGCATCTCTAGCAGAAACCGATGATTGCCCAAAACTGGAAAACTCCATCTGTTTTCTGGTTTTGGGTCAATACCGTGCCCCTATCGAATCCTCTCAATAGCCCGACCTATATAAAATTATCCAGTGGACTGGATATAGGCCCTGGCGGAGGCAGGAAAACTCTAATAGGGGACCAACGTTTTTTTCCTCTTGTGAGCTGTTGGGGAGGGCCAAAGTAGTAAAATGCAAGATTTTAAGGGGGTTTTAGTATAAAAATCAAGGGGTATAATGAATTTTTTTGCATGTTGGGGGCCGGGCCCTGCTGGTCCCCCTGTCTCCGCCACTGAAAAGGATACAGATGCCGCCTAGAGAGGGGGTGAATAGGCGGTTTAAAACTTTTATGAGAAGGGCTTAACAAAGGCAGAATAAAACTAGCGTTTACTTTGTTAAGCACAAAACCTATATAAACTATTGTTCACCTATGTGCACCAACAAGCAACTATGTGATAGCTAGATATAAGACTTCAAGCACGAAGGCTATCACAAAGTAAAGTGCATAAGTAAATAACTCGGATATAGAGATAACCGAGACGCGCAGAGACGATGATTTATTACCGAGTTCCTTCCATAAAGAGAGTACGTCTCGTTGGAGGGGTGGGCGGTACTAAGACCACCACGTCACAAGAGGCCTCACCCTATTCTCCTGTGAACCTCGCCACAAGAGGCCTGGTTCACTTCTTCACTATCAGTGAACTTGTCGGTAGCAATATGTAACCTCTCACAAAGATTGGGGCACTTCTCCACAACTCAATTGGAGGCTCCCAACAAAGAAGCTCGGGGAAAGCTCCACAACTTAATTGGAGGCCCCAAGTAATCTATAAACCTGCAAAACAACTAAACCGTCTAGGGTTAACCCAAGAGTAAAAAGCTTCTCACCTTTCACCCAACCGAATCCTCACCGAGAACTCAAACCGATGCACCAAATGCAATGGCAATAACACAAGAAGTGCTCAAGTCCTTCTTTCCCAAATCCCACCAAAGCTACAAAAGCTAGTGGGAGAATAAGAGAGGAAGAACACAAGAGGAAATCCACAAAAGAAACCCAAAGATCTAGATCCCAATATGTTCCCTTCACATAGGAGATATGGATTGGTGGAGTTATAGATCTAGATCCCTCTTTCAAATCCCCCAAAAAGATTCAAGAAATATGGGAGGGATTGAGAGTATTTGCAAGCACTTGAAGGTCAAAACAATGGAGGAGAGAGAGAATGCAAGATACCAGCCTAAGGAGGAAGAAGGGATCTATTTATACCCCTCCCCAATGAAATATGACCGTTGGGACCTCCCATGCCGGATAATCCGCCCCTCCCCCGGATATTCCGGGTTCCCCGGGCCAAAATATGGCTAAGGACTTCGCGACGCGACCCTCTGCATAGGGGCGGATATTTGGGCTGGATAATCCGCCCCTCGGAGGACCGGATAATCCGCCCCTATTACAGGGAGCCACGCCTCAAAGTCCTTAGCTGTTTTATGAAAATTGGGCCAGATAATCCCCCCCCCCCCCCTGAAAACTAGCAGAAACAGCAAAACTGAAAAATCATAACTTTTGCATCTGGACTCCGTTTTTATAATATTGGGATCGTTTTAAAGAGGACAATGAGCTCTACAAGATAATCCAGAGAAACATCATAGTCCAGCAAGGTAGGATAGAACCAAATGACGAAAAGTTTGACCTCTCCCAAAAAGACGAACCGATAAAACCTCCAACATCGAAAACGCAATAGAGAATGCATATGAAATTTGTTTTCGATGAAATTGAGCTTGTCATGGAGATTAACACAAGCTCTAAATACTCACATAAGTAAGACCCAAATAAGAACCAAGAAATATGATGCCAAGTATTTAAAGGTTTGAGCTCTCACCGAGGGACATGATCAAGTTACTCACTCGAGAGCCCCTCTTGATAGTACGGATATCTATCCTATAAACCGGTCTTCCCAACTAACACCACGAGAAAGGTAAGAAAGAAACCCTATCAAGATCAAACAATTCCCTTGTGTATATTCCACTTGATGTTGATGATGAAGATCTTCTATACCTCAAGATGGAACACCTTTCTTGATTGTGCTAGCTTGGTGAAGACTTGGAATTTGCTCCCCCATACTCCACTATGGAAGAGCCTCTCTTTTAGTCATATGTTCACATATCCATGATCACCATAAGGATGGAAAGCTACACTTGAGATCATCTTATTATTTAAGACACACTTGCCATAGGCTCAACTTCTACTTGACCAATCTCTGGATCATTCCTTGAGACCTTGATCAACACTTGATCTTCTTCACTTACTTCTTCTTCCAACCTTGAAGCCAACATATGGTTCAAGCATTTCTTATGGACAAATCCTACAAGTAAAACTCAATGAAAATATAAGTCCATAAAGATTTTCATTAATTACCAAAACCACACATAGCGCACACATGTTCTTTCAGCCACTGCATCGATCCGCTATATACTCAAGCCAGATTAGCAAATCAGGGCCAATTCTCCCATTATGCCACCGCCACATCGCCTCCTCTGCCGCCCAAATCCCCTGCCTCTTCCGTTTCCCCCCTCTGCCTCTAGCCACCAAATCCAGCTAGTCCCCACCGGATCTTCAAATGTTACTGGTGAACAACAGCGTCGCCAGCCTAGGGGGCTTGTTCGCTAGGCCTCTAGGTCGTCTTCCCCACGTAGCCGCCTCAAGCTCTCTGCCCCCAATGACCGCAAGCATCAATATTGTATTTGTCGTGCGGCCGACGACACGCGAGCAGCCCGGATGGGGCACATGGCACGTAGTTCTCGCATTTCCGCGTGCTTGGAGCGGAGGTGCGCACTGATACCTCCACCTTACACGATGGAGTTGTCATCCTCTAGGAGGAGCAGGAGGAGGTGCATGTTGCCACTGACGACGGCAATGACGAAGAGGAGGAGGATCCCGAGCCCAAGCATGAGGAGCAAGTGCTCCGCCGTGTCCTTGCTTGCTCCATACGCAAGGCCGCACAGGAGGAGATGGATGCCGCAACATCACGGCATACAACACGGTGCGGCTAGAGAAGGGCCTCCATGCCTCCGAGCAACACGAGGTCAACCGCCAAGCCCGGCGCGTTGAGGCACTGCTCCAAGCCTACTAGGTTGCCTCCTCCGAAGAAGAGGAGTGCAGCGCCGCAACCGCCTTTTGGTCCCACTGAAGTGTTGCAGCCACCTTTTGGTCCGCGTGATTAGGGTCAGGTCTAGTTCTTAGTGTTCTGTCGTAGCTTGTCCAATGTAAGATTAAATATATGTAAATTAAGTTTCCTCCATGAACTTGTATGATCTTTGCACTAAAATATCTCGCAAATGCATTTGAAAAAATGTAGTACCGATTTGTTGTATATGTTCTGACATAGCTGATCCGTGTTGTGTAGGTTCAACCTATCACATATCTACTAGATATGCTCTAAGTAATCTCGGATCCCTAGCATCTCCCGGGTGCCACCCCCTCCCAGCCCCCGGCCTAGATTCCGACAGTTGCATCATAAAACCCTTTTAGGCAAGGGATTATAAAAGGCATGAGAAATGAAAGGATGGCGGGTGCAATCCTAAGGATCAAGCTCACCTCGTTCCTTCTGCAAAGGAATTGAGAATGAGGCCCGAGTGGATTTTATTTTCCTATAAGTTCTGCATTGAATCCGAGATACAAAGGAAAACATTCTCTGGTGTTCCCTTTCACCATTCCTATGAATCAAAGGAGTGAATAGTAGCTTCTCATAAAAATTTCCTATGCCTCTACTCTTCCTCCAAATCAAAGGAGCCCTTAGGGATCGTTTCGTCGTAGGGTGCCAAAGTCCTAGGGAAATGACCCTCGGTAGGGAATTTTGACGTGCGCACGGGATTTCCTCCCATCTAGGGGAAAACTTGCCCATTCCGTGTTGCCATTTGGTTGAAAGGAGAGGGCCGGGGAGGAAAAAGAAGGTTGTGCACAAAATTATCAGGAAAATAATACAACACAGTTCTGAATTTTTTTAATTTTCACACATATAATCGATTTATTTTGATAAATTTATATTAAATATCAATTTCATACAACTACAAGTATTCAAAAAGCTAGAAAATCCAATAAGATACCACAATATTATGGAACATCTTGTAGCTTTTGTTGCAAAAATAAACACATCTTCTAGTCAGAATTTATGCATGTCAATTATCTAAATTTCACCAAAGATAGCATAAATTAAACTATAGTATAGAAGTCTCGCATGCTTGTACATAAGATAGATTCCAACATTCACGACTTCGTCCATTGCTCCCATTCAAAATATAAATAGTTTATTAACATGAAATCCAAATTTGTGTGATGATCCGTGCCGTTCACCCTTTCCGCCGCTATAAATTGTACCATCACCTTGTTGGGAACATCTTCATGAGCTTCTTTTCATGTCTTTCTTCTACTCTCTTGTCTTAGAATAAATAAATATTCAGTATATGCCTCTATTAAAATAATTTGTAACCTAAATATGAAGCTATGGATAAATTATAGTTTTACAGTAAAGTGACAACTGCATCATACTTTAATGTTCTACTCAGAGAACTTTGATCTTATATAATAGTGACAACTACAACTATAGTACAAGTGATAGCTATATCAAGGAAGAATGTAAGATTACATGAACTGAGCACTTTGATGTTCTAGTCAGTATTACATGCATGTATGCATAACTGTACAACTACAATATAAATTTCAATGTAACCCAGTTTGTAGCATCGTGAAAACACATAGATCAGTGGTTAAAATCATGTGCATAAACCTTATTTCTTAAAATGTTATTTAATAGTTCAGAATCTGGAGATGCTGGGAGACTGAATAGGCTGCATCTCATCGACAACTTATTGTGTAGCTAGATGGATCAAGACATCGTATGAAGCTACAAGAACCTATCAATTTGTTCTAGAAGTCTCCTTTGATCACCATCAAGCAAAATAGTGTATATACTACCTATTCTTCCACTAGCTTAGATTCTGACACAAAACTATGTGAAACCTCCCGTTTATACTTGTCAAGTATGCCATTTTACAAACTATGTTTTATAACCTCTGTATTAATTGAAACAAATGCTACTGCCAATTCCTAGATAGTAACTAAAATTTGGATTGTGAAGTGTGGACATTAGCACAATATTATCAGATCTTCACCAAGTGCATAATAATTGTTTCAGTAGCACACACACTATTACCGCTAGATCTACCATTACTCCGCAAAAAAAGAAATGCATCTAACAAGAGTTCAGTTTTCAAGACTACATGTGACGAGGGTTTAACTCGTCAATGTCCATTGTTATGGACTTGGGTTTTGAAGAAGGAGGGAGCGTTGGAGGCATCAGTCGGCTAGCAAACAAGCACACAAGGACGCAACGTTTACCCAGGTTCAGGCCTCGTAGAGTAGTCGACCTGCTACCGGAGACCCAGCCTATCTATATAAAGGCTAGGAGGGGGTAATGAGGAGGACAATCACAACCCTAATTTCCACAACTCTCGCCAAATTGCATCTGCGCACCCCTGTAATCTTTGATTCCTTCGTTAATTTCAAGAGCAGACAAGCAGGAGTAGGGACCTCTACGAGGCCTGAACCTGGGTAAACCTTACGTCCATGTGTGCTTGTTTGCTAGCCGACTGATGCCTCTAGTGCTGCCTTCTTCTCCAAAACACAAGTCCATAACAATGGACATTGATGAGTTAAACCCTCGTCAACATGTATAGTTTAGTTTTCAAGCATTTCTTCAAGCAAACAATAGTTTTCAAGCATTTGCTCAAGGAAATGAGTGTATTGTTCTCAATTCAATTTTTGTGTGTTCTACTAATCAAAGAAATTTAGCCCATACACATCCAGAAATGGTCCAATGACTACTAATTCGAAGAAAATGGTGCAAAGTTTACTAAACAATGTACAAGAAAAACATAATAACATAAACCGATAAAAACTCCATTATGCACCTTATGTTCTCTCTATGACAGCAATTCCTTCTTTTGGAGAACTAAGATAAGATTGAAGTGCTGGATAGCAGAAGACACAAGAACAACATTTTGTTTGTAGATCGTATCATGTAGATGAAGTCTACGGCTCTTGAAATTTATGTATACACAGTTTTTTGCTACATCTGGTCCCTAAGTCTAAAAGATCAATGTACATATGAGGAGTTCATGGAGTAGGAAAGCAGAAATATATGGGTTCTACTCATAGGTATTATTTTTGAAAATGCAAAAGGAGGCTCACCTTTGCGGGACGTCAGCTGGGGAGAAGTGGGCGCAATCGAGGTCGGACTAGGAGGACGTCTGTCGGCGGGGCGAGGTCGGCTTGGAGGTTCTTGGGGTGTGCTAGTCATATATCTACGTCTATTTGTTATTTTGTGTATAATGTATCTCGGCAGTATAGCTAGGGGCTTCACTGCAAAAAGGCGACCACCAATATTTTCAACAGTTTACAAGTCCACGAACAAATAAGAAGAAATTAGAATATTAGGATAAATAATAACACCTAGGAGACTAATTGCAACCATTTCTTGGAATTTTCGTGCATGGTAGATTTCTTGGTGATGTCTTTGCCTTGGCAACAAAAAGGCTAGAAGAAAATATTAGATATTTCTTCCCTCCAGTTCCTATGATCTCCATGGACAAGGTTAGGCATTCTTGTACGGAGTCATAAAAATTTAGCATCGTCGTCGATGTGACATTTTGATAACACCATATAAGACACTATTAATTGAAAAAATCTTATGAAGTGCATCAAAACATCGCAATAATGACAGGGAGTAAAATGTTAACTGAACTACAAAGTCCTTCCCGCTAAAGCTGGTGCAAACCCTATTCACAATGTTAGCACCACACTCCAAACAATTGTTTCATCAATATTCCAATACAAATAAAGAATAGCCAAATTAAATAAATATTGTTTGCATGATTATACCTAGTAAGCATGGGAGAAGGGGCTAATTTCAATTAAAGTTTTAGAACAATTTGGAGGCAAGAAATCTTTATAAAGGTCATAATTTCATCATCAACACAGGAGAACAATCATTCCTTATTGTATGGTGTCACAAAATTATTCTATGTACATAAATGTTGTGCCGATGTAAGAATGTGAACACACAAAAATGCTAAATTAAACTAATGTGGATAAAATATGAGGATCGAGCATAGTCTAAGTTGTTTACCTTGTAGTAAGTACTTCCAATGAGTTAATTTCATCATCAACACAGAACCTTCATTCCTTATTGTATGGTGTCGTGAAATTATTCTATGTACATAAATGTTGTGCCGATGTAAGAATATGAACACGAAAAAAATGCTAAATTAAACTAACGTAGATAAAATATGAGGACCGAACATAGTCTAAGTTGTTTAGCTTGTAGTAACTACTTCCAATGAGTTGAAGAATCCCTTTAGGTTTTACTTCATTGATGGTCGCATATGGCGAAAGCTCTAAACGTTTAAAGAAATCTTTGAGAGCTAAACTCTTTGTGTACGGTATTAATGAAATATACTTTTTTTTTGGAAAAAGAGATCTGACTTAGTATAAGACCTAGGAATTTAAATGATTGTTTTACAAAGGAAAGAGAGACATAATTATAAAAGGACAAGTCCTATTATAGGGATGGATGGATTCACATAGGGTCATGGGTATAGAAATGTACACTGATGTCTACAAGAGCACAAGTTGGCCAGAGCATGTTTTCGTGGAAGTTTTTATTCTGGTTTTAATATTGAATCCCAATAAGAATCTTGAGCGAGTATATATCTACAACATTCCTATCGCACCCAAGGTGTCCCATTATCTTGTGTGAATTGAATATAAGTGTTGAGGTGGAAAATGATGAGTTTGGATTGTTTAATGAAAGAGTGATGAGGCACAACCGAAAACTAAAATTTCATAAATTTAAAAGAGCTATTGTTTGTTGTGCGGAGTTTCCTACAAATGAGAGATTAGAAGTGGAGAGAATCTGTTCAGGATGATAGTGAATGTGCCAGGTGTAAGAGCGAGTAAGTATAAGTGATAGTAGTTCTTCATATTGATATGTGAGTAGGCAAGCAACCTTGATTAACCGAACTCTTCCTATTGGACTTATTTGATTTTATTGTCCTACCTTTCTGTTACCACCTACTGGGGTCAACAAAGCATACCAGATCAGAGCATTATGCTTAGTGGTTCCTCGTTTCTCCTCGAGTTGCGTAGCTCCTCTTTGATAACAACCATGTCACTCGGAGGTCACCGATGTTGGGGTTCACATAGGGAAAAAATTAGATCTATGTGAACACACTGTAGATAGCAAAAGATTATCGGTATAGTTTGCTGATGACGATCAAGTCGATCCCTACAGCTAGGTGTATCCCTCCCAGGCATGAGGAGAACTCTCAGTCGATGATAGGATCGAAAGAATGATCCCTCTGTAGGTTGCATGCATCCAGCTTACCAATACTTGTAGCTAGTAGCGGACCCAAGAAATGTTTTAAGCCTAGGAAAATTGTGTAGGCCTAAACTATAAGTTTGGATCAAATCTCCATAAAATGGGCTTGCAGGCCGGCTGGAAGCCCGGGCAGTAGGGACACTGTGTCTGCCACTGCTCATAGCATTCTGCGGTCCAGAGCATCACGGAGACCGTGATAATCTCGCAGCCTGGTGGCGTGCCTATGTGAAGAGGTCTAGGCATAGCGCCTCTCCTCCCATATGGCAGATCTTGATCTCCATGATCAACACGAGATCATTCCCTTCTCTATTTGCAATATACCATATCTCCATATTTAATGAAGATCACCTCGTATCTTTAATACAACATACAATCATGACTTTTATAAAATAGAGATATGATCCGGTACTTTCCAAATAATGAACACTTTCATATATGGAAGGTTTAGGTGCAACCCAGTAGTAGACCATGCGCCATGGTATGGTAGTACTAGAAGGCAACATGCGACATCCCTCATGTGGGTTGCCCCTCCGGTTAGTCCCCCCCCCCTCCCCACCGGAACCCCTCCGGTGGTTTTCTTCCTTTCCAGTATCTTTCAAATAAAGACTGGTACATCTCATGTATGCAAACCTATATATATTTTTGGAACCTTTTCAAAATCTCTTCGGCATTTTAACCGTCTCGGAATGATTCTAATGAACCTAGAAATCCATTCCAATGAATTCAGAACTACCTTCCTGAAATAGGTTAGGTCACCGAAACTATTCCGATGACATGCTTTCGCAAGTATCTTGAGGTCACCGGTATACCACCCTTTCAGGTGGTGTTGGGAAAACCTTAAAGGTAAATCTTCCAGGATGAGGTCACTTGATATTTCCATGTTCTAAGGATTTATGCATAGGATTAATGATGATGATTGACTATTAACATTCATGATTACATCTCATAGTAAATCATAGAGTGGATCAGTTCAGTACCATTGTACTTGCCAACAATATACTCCCACTGATGCCGGTACAACAGGTATACCCATGATCAGAAAACTAGATCATCGCACAACACATGAGCTAGTTCTCGAGGCATGACTAGGAACATATGGCGTTTATCTTTCTACACGTGCATATGAATTTTCGTTTGAGTCTCACAACCAAAACACATAGTAGTTAAACATGAGTTTCTAATTTCACATGGGTTATTCAGGCTAACCATTGGTTCCATACGTGGATATCACTACAACATGTGGAGGCTCGCGATATTTTAGACTATGTGTGCAGCCACTTGGAGATGGTAGCCCATATGTTGTTCAACCGGTTTAGATGAAGATCTAGAAATAGGTTTTTTGGTTGTTGACTTGTAATCCGATTGTCTCATGTGCCATTCTTTATTACTTTGCAAGAATTGACACTTATATTTGCTTTAAAGTCGGATGCGAGATACCATCTAAAAAATAAATGTCGAAAGAGGAGGGAAGAGAGTGGAGTGCAGCGGGAGGTGCTATATGCTACTCTTTGCTGCGATGCGCCACGCACCCATTTCTAGATCGCACTCTGTTGGGCCGTAGCCGGTAATTCTTATTCTTTCATTTCTTAAAAATATTAATCATTTTGAATATCATCAACTATAATTGAAAATCATGAACAGTTTTTCAATGTCATAATTTTTTTTCAAAATCATGAAGCAATTTTTTTTTGAACAACAGAGCACCCCAGAAGGGGCTGGAGCCTTCATTAATTATAACAGTGGGTGTACAATGAAATTACAGAGGACCCCATAAAACAACAAATAACACATAGGTCCCGGGTATTTGTAGATAGAACCTTGCTAAAAGATTTGCAATTACAATCTAGTCCTATCTCTTTCCCACCGCGGAGCAGAGGAAGACGAGCGCTGCAGCCATGGACGGAGACGGGGATGAGACCACTTGTCTCTGGCCTGGCAAAGCCCTCAGCACCCGACTTCGAAAAGGGCCTTCCAGCGGAGGTAGATGAAGTGCCGGAGCTCACCGACCTAGAGAAGGCCATCTTCGCCAATAAGATCTGCGTATTCTTGGACGCCGAGGAAAAGCTCTAGAGAAGAAAGGCTCCTATGCTCCTTTGCCGAACCAGCCAAGAGCAAACACTACTGTCTCTTTTCCCCATCCCCACCATGGAGATTGAAAGGAAGAGAGGAAGCAGGGTATGCATAAAAGCTAGAGCAGCAGAGGCACGCCAGCACCGAATCAGGGAAAGTGGCTCATCGTCGAACACCTGGAGCCTGCCACGGACCAGGGGAGGTGGGCGTAGGAGATGACGGTGGCGACGTACCGGGGTAAAACAGATCTTATTGAACGGGCAAGTGGTGGTCTTCTCCATCACCGGCCCTCCCCATGAGAGCATCATCAATGGAGGAAGAGAGACCACATCGAACTAGGCAAGATCCGACGTGCCCAGCTCGAAGCACCCGAGGTAGGCCTTATTTAGAGGGATGCAGGCCTTCCACCAACTCGCGAGCACCACTACTTGCCACCAGCAGGGAGCAGCGAGATGGGAGAAGAGCAAGACGCAGCAGAGCTGGCCGACTAGATCCACTTTCCTACCCTCACACGCCACAGGGGCAGACGCCAACAGAGACAAAACAGCAGAAGAAACTAAACTACAACCTAAACTAAAGGCCAGACCACCTGAACCATCCACTCGCCGGCCAGCAGGGCCGCCGAAGAGAGGGGAGGTCAGGGGCAGCGCGAGGGGGTGGAAGTCGACTCTCAAAAGGGGGTTGGTGGTTGGAGAGAACAACGCAGAGTTTGTGTGGTTCGGCTAAGCAATTTTTAAAATCATGAACAAAATGAACAATTTTTCAAAATCATGAACAAATTGTCAAATATCGGTGAATTAGTTTGAGACCTCGTGAATTAAACAAGGCCATTTCGTCGAGTCTGTTCACCGTTTGCATTGCCTCGCGTGTTTTCTCACAAAAGTCACAAACGAAATATTTACAACCAAATGCAACCGGTTAGTATCACACGGTAGAGAGACCAAATCAAACTCAGATCTTGTAGATGTCGCCGGTGCTGCCGCTGGAGGAGCTGCCCCGGTCGGAGAAGCCGTCGTAGGCGCCCATGGTGGTGGCCGCCATGTCCTTGTACGTCTTCCTGACGGCCCAGAGCGCGCGGCAGCATTCGTCCATGCTGGGCCTCTCGTCCCTCACGGGCCCCATGCACCGGAACGCCAGCTCCAGCACCGCCTCCGCCGCGCACGCCGCCGCGTCCGTGCGCAGCAGGCACGGGTCCAGCACCTCCTCCGCGGCCCTCCCCTCCACCAGCCGCCGCATCGCCCACCGCGCCGTGAGCCGCTCCTGCATCTCCCGCTTGGGCTCGATCGGGCGCCGCCCGGACACCAGCTCCACCAGCAGCACGCCGAAGGAGTACACGTCGCTCCGGTCCGTGAGCTGGCACGTCTTGAGGTACTCCGGGTCCAGGTACCCCGCCGTGCCTTTCACCTGCGTGGTCACGTGCCTCGCCCCTCCGCCGCCGCCGTTGGTATCGCCACCGGTGCCGAAGCCGGCGCCGAGGCGCGCGAAGCCGAAGTCGGCGACCTTGGCGCGGAGCGAGGCGGTGAGGAGGATGTTGGAGGACTTGATGTCGCGGTGGATGATGGGGTGGTCGGAGTACATGTGGAGGTAGGTGACCCCGTGGGCGACGTCGATGGCGATGTCGAGCCTGGCGCCGAGCTCCAGGAAGCGGCCGCCGTAGCAGCGGTCGAGGTGCTCGCGGAGGGTGCCGCCGGGGACGTGCTCGATGACGACCACCCGCTCGTCGCCGTGCTCCAGGTAGCCGTAGAAGCGGACGAGGCTCTGGTGCTCCACGCGCGCCATGATCTTCACCTCGCTCCGGAACTCCACGTCCACGTGCGGGCTCTTGGTGCGGGCCCGCTTCACGGCCACCACCGTGCCGTCGGGTAGCACGCCCCTGTACACGGCGCCGAAGCCGCCCTGCCCGATCTTGAGCGCCGGCGAGAAGTTGCTCGTCGCCTTGAGGATCTCCTCCATGGTGAACACCGAGCTCTGGAACTGCTGCACCGCCGCCACGCTCCCCCTCCTGCTGCCGTACAGTCCTCCTCCCGGTCCTCGGAGCAACGACGGCCGCCCGGCACCGTGGCCGAACGCTGCGATCGCACGCACCAGTTGGTAATTAATCAAGGGAACCCGACCGGTGTGGAGAAGGAGAAGAAGGTCAACAAGCTAGACAGGGAGGGGAAGACTCACAAGGTGGCTTCTTGATCGCGTCGTCCGGCGCCGGCAACGCCGCCGCGGTGGACCTCTTCTTCTTCTTCTTGGAGGAGGAGGAGGAGAGCGACGAGGAGGAGGACGTGGAGAGCGAGCTGAACCAGACGCCGATGGACCTGAACAGGGACTTGTACCTGCCGCTGCCGCTACCGGCGGGGAGCTGCTGCGACCACGCCGGGCTCGGCCCCGCCGACCGCCGCTCGAGCCTCCCGGCCGACAACGACGACGCGTTCCTGCGGTGGTCGCGTGCGGCCATGTTCCCCCACCTACACTACACGCGCACCACTCCAAGCAGTCGGCCACGAACGGGCGGCGAAGACGACGTACGGTGTTTATGGAAGAGAACGAGACAAGCGCGGCGCGCGGCGACCGTGTCCACTCTGAGGCCGGCCAGCTTAGGCAGCAGCGCAGGTGGGTCCGCTCCCAACCGCAGCACAGTACAATGTGACACTGCATGTGGGGGCGCGCTGTCGTCCGGCACCCACCTGCAGTTGCATGGCCAAGTCTCGGGCGACTTCGTGTTTTCTGAATTCTTTTCTTGCCAGAGGAGAACCCTTCCACTCTCGCCGTCGTTTGCCAGGTCAGTGCTAGTACAAGGATTTGAGAAACATGTCACTATTTTATTACTACATAGATGTATAATTCTGTCTCAAGAAACAAGATCTATGATGTATCTAAATTTGACCTTTTTATATACACAAATATAAGTACATCTGCACTAGCAAATAATACTATATCAATACACCATTCTCTACAATCTTCATATCTTACGTACAATTTGATCAAACTTAGTATGCCTTGACTTTTGGCTTGATTTGTAGTATCTTTCTTTTTTGGAACGGAGGAACTCACTCCATTCCTAAATACAAGATGTTCTGGGAGTTCAGTTTAAACTCCAAAACGTCTTATATTTAGTAACAAAGGTAGTATTCTATACACTAGTACAAATTTGCGGCTAGCATGTTTCTTTAAGAGAACGTGTCAACCACTTGATGAAGACTCAAGTGCAGTGTGCCTTCACTATCATAGCCAGACCTGTTCAAACTTCAAACTCAAGATGAACACACGCAACAATAACTATGGTAAACCTCTTACCCTCATATCCAGACAGGCAGTTTGTCAACGAAGGCAACATCAGCTAAAGAACAATTCATTGGGCGGATAAAACTATGCACACCAACGCCGACAAATTGTTCAGCAAGAAACATAAGATAGACAGCTCAGATCGCCAACAGACGAAGATTGCACAATGAATTCTCCTAGTCAAAGCAGGGCAAAGGATATACAGGAAGCGCATACGGCTTCCTTCTTCTTTTTTTACAAATGCAACATGATCCAGAACCAGTTTTTTTACCCCCTTCCTGTCACCTATCTAGTGTGTGATGATGGTTTATACAGACGCTAACCGAATCAGAAAAAAGCGGACCAAATTCAGAAGCACGAAAAATATATAAGAGACTATCAGCTATGATATGCATATCGCAGAGCTCTGTTCCCTAAAATCCTCCAGGTACCATATAAAGCGACAACTCATACACAAAAGGTACTACTACAAAACAGGGATGTTTCTTTTTAACACGGTTCTTGATGTTTCCTTTTTTTCATTATTTCCCATTTCTTCCCCCAGAGTTCATGCCACCTCCACCAGACCATACCATGCAAGGAGCGGAGTAGTTGCTGATTTTAGTTACCCATAGAAATACGACTAGTACTAATCATCCTCAATAGGCGCGCCACCGAGCTCCAAGAGAGGATCCACCGCAGTCAACAAGCTATTCATACATCTCATCTATCAACGTTATCTGCAACATAACACAGAAGGCTTTCATCAAAGGAAGTTACCATATTTTTTTATACAGATGATTCGTGTGAAATTAGTACTAGCATTAATTGGGGATTCAGAAGACAATAATAACCAGTAATAAATCACTGCAGATACAATCAAAGAGATGCCAGTACATTGTTCCCTTATCTTCATATATTGATCAGCATCATTGGTCAGTTCATATCTAAGATTTTGCAGAATGGACTATGATGCATAAACACCTAATAAAATTACACTTTCCCATGAAAAATCTCTCTTAACAATGAACATGCATACACTAGATGACTACGGAAACCACATCTATGTGCATCAATGGCATTGTCTTCAGTGAGTTATAGTTTGCCAAAAGGAAGGGAGTTAAAATATATGAGCTTTAACGCACTAACCTGGTCACAAACTGGGCAAGTCTCACTTCGCTCCATCCATTCAAGGATACAACAGAGATGGAAATGATGCTCACACTTGGTTATGGAGCGGGGATTCTCTTCATCATATTCTGGTGAGAGAACAAAAAGAAGTTATTATAAGGAATTTTTGGTCCAGCACAACATAGAACTTAGAACATTAATTTGGTGGAGTACGGTTGGAGTAACACGCACATCATCAACCAGAAATTACAGCATGGTGCAAGTTCTTAGAGTACATGTTATCGGAAGGTCCACTATGTCAGGTGGTATCCATTTATCAACTAGTGAACTGGCTAATGCTCCACTAAAAAAAGGCATATAAAACAAGCAGAAAATCCATGCACCAAAATGCAGAAAAATAACGGAAGGACCAGTTAGGACCAATTACAGCAAATAAGTGGAGCACCACTTATTTGACTAGCAGATTCTGGGTAACATATCCTCTACCAGCATTTGAGAAATAAAAAATGGTAACGTTTCAACTAAAATGAGCTTACCAATCTCCTGAACAAATTTATCCTGATAACAAGAAATCAGCAATCGATAGGAAGAGTAGCAAAAACATGTGCATCCAATTCCACGACCAACTAAGTAAAGATAGTATCAACAAATATTTATCCACGATCAAGGGAAAAACAACCTTCAAGGCAGATTGGGCAAACATCCTCCTCCTCGATCTTATCTTCAGGGACACCTTTTTCACACGATTCATATTCATCCACCTTTAAAGATTCCTGCTGATCATCTGTTTTGCTCTTAATATCTGACTTCTCCAAATCTGCACATGAAAAAATGACAAGTTTCCATCACTATCATCACAGGCAAATTTTAATCACTAATCCTGAAAGCTAACAGAAACTTTACCTGAGTTTTCTGTAAGTGGCAAGCCAACATCATAAGGCAATGGTGCAGGTGGTGCTCGGTAAGTGTCAGGAGTTGAAGTGTCCAGATTTGTGTCAACTGCGACTATAGCAGAAGCCGGAGATGACCCATCAAAGGCAGAAGACAATGGTTCATGCTCCTCCTGATTCTGTTGATGCTGGATAAAGCAAAGCCAATACTATCAGCCAATTCAAGTGACTAATAATGCCAGACTGACACAACACAAAGGTACCAACAAGTCATACTTATTAATCAAGACAAATTGTGCAGATTACCCAAGAACTGAGGCGGTGAATAATCGGATTTTATATTCATAAAACAAATGCAGAGTGTAGCAGTTAATGGCATGAACAACAACAAAAAATGCTATTGATAACTAAGCAGAACTTCTTGTGTGGAGAAGGCAGATGGTAGAGACCACCCTGGCACTAGCATCATGTAATTCCCTAGTTTACAGCGGCACACAAAACAGAGAGTACAGTGAATTTAGAGGGTGTACATACATAGATATGAACCGGTGCTCTATCTGCTTCAGATCTTCCTGCTGAGAAACAACAGCAGCCACCCATTCTATCCTGAACGGAAAAGCTTGGTCCGGGATATCCTCTAGCTGTTGTTTTCGTCTCTCATACCCTACAAAGAAACAAAGCCATTGCTGGTCAAGGAAGAACAAGAAATCATGAAGTGAACTAGGAACATAGCATATGACACAAGACGGACAAAACGCGCTGGCACACGACACGATCAAACAACCGTACAGGCACCTCGTTATCTTGTGGTTTACTCTGACAGAGCCGGTCTCTGCTACCGCCGGAAATACCACATCATTTGTGGACACTCCACGATTAACAACTCTAGCTCAGGAAAGGACATCGGCAGCGCCACTGGAGCAGCTGTTTATCAGGTAACAGCAAATTCAGCAACCACGGAGCTACAGCTACCTATCGATGCAACCTTAACTCCCCCCTGCAAACAAAGGCGTGCCAGCAACGCAGCTACACGCATCAGGCAGCCTTGACCACAGACCGCGGTTAACTTGAACCCCAAACCCAGAACTGCAGTGCACGGGCAAGGCCATCACCACAAAGTACCGAACTCCAACTGCAATATTGTGTGCACGGAAGCGCTGCTCCACTGTGCCCACGTGACATAAGCAAGCAAAGCTTCCTGCAGCAGACATCCAAATCGCACAAGGAACGCCGCAATCCCCATCTAGTTCTAGGCACACGCTAGCTAGCTAGCTCGACTGCAGTTGGAGCCCCCCTTTGTTTTTCTGTGTGAACGAAAGCTAGTCGGCTACTCTAAAGCAAACTAAGATGAAACGGGACGGATCGGAGTCATCTCGGAAGCAAAACAGATAGGTAGACAGATAGATATCTGGATTCGAGTGGTCGCGGCACGAGAAGGAGACGGACCTTGCGCAGTCCAGGCAAGGCTAGCACGCTACCGTACCAGCAGAACAGGGCCAGCAAGCCCCGACGCTTCTTCTCCGGCGCGGAGCGGGCGGGAAGGGGTCGGGCTCGGGGGCTCGGGGGCTCGGGGGCTCGGCGGCGCGGGCGGGGGGTCCGGAATTCGAGGAGACCTAGAGGGAAAAAAAATCGAGCGGAAGAGAAAACCCCACGCGGGGAGTGAAAAATCGTCCGAGAGCATGGAAAAGGCAGCGGGCGGAACCGAGCCAATCGGGGAGACGGATTACCGGGAGCGGACGGGGAGAAGAAGGAGCTCCGGTGCTGCCGCCTTGCGGTGTCGTGAGCCGCTGGGCTTCCTCCGCCGAGCAGAGCTCCCGGCCTCTGGTGCGCCTCTCCTCTCCTCTGTGGAGGGAGAGAGGGGATAGTGGTTTGTCAGGGTGCGGAACCTGCAGGGGTTTTTCTGCAAGAGTCGCCGCCCGCCTGCCTGAGTGCCTGAGTGGAGAAGAGGGCCGTGGAACAATATCTGGTCACGTGTTCGCCCCACCCTCCTCTCACTGCTAGTGGGCCAACACACCATCCGGGCCCACATGTCAGGGTACAAATACGAGTGACCGCCAAAGACGAGAAAGATCCGCTTCGCACTAGCAACTCTTCTTTTCTCGATCTTTTCGTTCGTTTTCTAGTCTAGATGATGAAAACAAAAACAGAATTTGGTTCAGCGGCAGGATTTACATGCCACGGGGGAAGGACACGTGGACCGGACCGGTCTCGCTGACGCTGGGACCGGCTGCGTTGCGGGCAGTCGTGCTCACAAGAACAGTTGGTTGGGACGGTTGGACTTTGCGATGCTAACAGTGCCGACGTGGCTTTGACTTAACAGCGATGGTACGGTTAGGTAAGCTGTTTTTGTGGTGCCTCTGAAGTGAGTAAGAAAGAAAGTAGTCTCGTGCAATGCACTCACAATCAAGCAACTTTTTTTTTGGATAATCAAGCAATTTTAAGTGGTTATTAAGCTGTAGTAAATAATTAACTAAACTTGTTGTATTCAATGTTTTGACGGTAATAGAGTTTGTGGCTATTTGAAGCGGGTTCGGATTCAGATGAGCGCGTCCGTTTCCTTCCATTGATGGCACATAGGTACAACCAACCAGGTCAAAGATGTGCTGGCGATACGTTTCGACGGTTTGCGTTCGGAGCGGTTTCCAAAAAAACACCCTGGGGATGGATTGTCGTAACGCGGCCCCGCCTCTCCTCTCGGCATGGTCAAAGTGTTCCACGGGAGCACGTGAATAGATAGATAGATAGCCGGCTGGAATTCAGCGAGTGGAAACAAGCGGCTGCCAGTGAGCATCGAGCTCGTTTGCATCTGGTACAATGCAATGGAGGAGACGGCAGAAGATGATGTGGCGGTTCTTGGAACACCCTATCGTGCCCCGCCTCTCGGCATGGTCAAGGGTACGGTGGTCCTCCGTGAAAGAGAAGCTCTGTGTAACACGAATCTAGTATGGCCATGGCAAAAGACAAGATGGACACCTATTTGGACTTTGGAGAGGGGTGAGTGGGATAGAGTGCGTGTGTGTGTTGTTGGTTTGGGTGGTGGCGGTTAGTTGACGGCTTGACGTGTGGGGCGTGTGTGTGAGCTTGATCGTCCTTAATTAACTACTACTCCCAACTAGGGAGGACGGATGCGTGACGGTGACGGAGTCACGACTGGATTGCTTTGTCTGTTCATTTGCTATCTAATCCTGGACCCACTGTGTGTTTAATTGTTATTAGACTAGTAGTACTGCTTACGGTGGAGTGAAAGATTGGGACTTGATTGAAAATTAGGGAGTCCAAAGCAAAACATTGGATTGGATTGGATTGATTGATGCAGTGTTTTCGGACGCAGAGAGCGAGCGGTAGCACTACTAGCCTAATGTGTGATGTGCGTAATAGTACGCTCCATTGGTGGTTAGTTGGGATTTCGGCCGTTCGGAGAGAAGAAATTTCTTCTCTCCTCACGGCTCACGCGTCCGCGTCTGACAGTGAGGTCCACAAGCCGGCCGCGGTGCTCTGAATCCACACGAGCGGGACAATGTCGTCTGGGCTGGGATTCTGTCCAAGTGAATCTCTAGCAGCAGGCCAGATTCTTCCCCGGTGGCGCGGCGCGGGCCAGAAAAAGCCTAGTGAACGCATAGACCAGCCCACCGAACGCGAATGCGCTCTAGCTCGGCTTTCTCTAAAAAAAACACTCGGCTGGGCTCTGCTCTGCTCGCCTCGCCAAAAAAAAAAAAAGCTAAAAAGCAACCGGTGGCTAGCTTCTCCGATCGAGCCATCGATTCATGGCCGTCGGATCAGTTCGGATCGATTCATGGCCGTTCGGATTTGTAAGTTGTAAAACCGAATCAAGGTAGACACGATCCGAGCCAAAAGATTGAACGAACAAAAAAAAGAAACTCGGGGACTACGCCCAAGTTAATCCGGCATAAGAACTCAGTAGTAAAATATCACATGTGTTTAGAATACAATTCCATCCGGCATACCGGGGATCTCATAAATTTTCAAGTGTTTTTACTTAAGGAGCAGCGGGAGGAAGTTCGGCATCATCGTCGCCCTCTTCGATATCCGAGGCAGTGTCCTCTTCGTCTTCACCCGAGTCATCTTCAACGTTCTCAACTTCCTCTTCGCCTGCGACTTCCAGGAAGCTCGGACCCTCAGTCCATTCGTGAATGGGGCATATTCGATGAGGCTGTGGGCGCAAGCCTGGCGCCGAGCTACCCACTCCGGGTCATCCGTCCATTTGGATCCGGTGCGCAGGCATGTGAGGAGGCTGAGATCTATCTTCTCATACTACGTCGGAATGTGGTGAAGGATGGTATCGGCTGCAGCACGTCCAACGGACTCTCGCCAGAGGTCAAGCTGGGTCTCGATTTCCAAAAGCCTTTCAGCGAGCTGTGTGACTCTTTCTGGAGCATCATCGGCGGGCCAGAAGGCGTTGAAGACCCAGACTGAAACATCGAGGAGGTCCCTGCCGTAGTTCTTAATGATTTCCACACGAGACGACAGGCTGACCAACAGGTCCTCCATGTCAAAGGGAATGCTCTCACCCTCAGGAGCGACCGGAGTACCCCTTTCTCGGCGGAAATTGGCGACAGCAGCACTTGCAATGGCAGTACCCTCTGGAAAGTGGCCTGGGAAACAAGGCAAAGGACAAAGTTGAGAAAACAAGGCATATGAAGTAACCCGGAGAAATAAGGCGGATAAAAGAAAAGAAATTACGTGAGATGTGACTGTGAATCCGGGTCAATTCCTTGGTGCAAGCATCACGCCTCTTCCGAAGCTGCTCGAGCTCAGCATTTGCCGACTCAAGTTTGACCTCGGTTTCCTGAAGAAGCTCACGGTCCTTAGCATTTTGGAGCTTGAGGCGCTCACTTTCTTCGGTGTAGTCCTGGCCAGCCTTTTTTAGCTCGGTTTGGTGTTGCGCCTTCATTTTAGCCATCTCAGCCTTGAGCTTGGCTATCTCATCGTCTTTGGTCCGGAGGAGGGCGAGCTCATCATCTTTCTTCTTTAGTTCGGCTTGGTGCTGCCCTGCTTGTTCGAGAAAATGTAGCATCACGTCAGGCACCGGCACACTATCTTCAAGCGATGCTGAAATAGTGCGTTGGCCCGGCAGTGCCGAGGAATGAATGTTTGCCAAGCCAAGGAGGAAAGCTGATGGAAACCGCGGTAAAGGCAGACAAGAAGGACGTACCCTTGATCTGCTCCAAGTTCTTCCGCATTATCTTGTTTTCAGCTTCCACCCCAGCTACGGAAACCGAACAATCAGATTGGTTCGACAAGCAAAGTTGAAGAAAATTGAGGAAAGGATAAGGAAGAAATTTACCCCTTTTCTCATACTCCGCGATGAGTGCAGCCTGTTTTGCGCAAAGATTCTTGTGCGTATCCAGCAAGCGTTGGAATTCAGCACTCCGGCGGTTGGTGGTCACCTAAAATAGATACAGAAACTTAAATCAGCCTAGTGCATATTCGAAGCGTACTAAAAATCCAGGCCAAGTGGAACTTAACCCGGCTCTAGGTGTGCATGTTCGAAGTGTACTAAAATCCGGGCCAAGTGGAACTTAACCCGGCTCTAGGTGTGTGCATGTTCGAAGTGTACTCAAATCCGGGCCAAGTGGAACTTAACCCGGCTCTAGGTGTGTGCATGTTCGAAGTGTACTCAAATCCGGGCCAAGTGGAACTTAACCCGGCTCTAGGTGTGTGCATGTTCGAAGTGTACTAAAATCCGGGCCAAGTGGAAATTAACCCGGCTCTAGGTGTGTGCATGTTCGAAGTTCTCACGGAGCTACGTTAGTGTTCTAAAAGAGCATCCGGCTGAGTAACAAGTCACTCCCCCGGAGGCTCGGGGACTAATGGTTATCATCTACAACTTTGTCAAGGAGAAGTAACGTACCTCCATCATTCGCCCAACGAGATTAATAGCTTTTGCGGCCGTGTTCATCTGAGCGGAAAACTCGGCAGGACCGAACTTTTCCGAGAGATCAGATTCCTGGACTACCTCGGCCTTGTTCCAATTCATAACAAATTCCATCAGGCTCGGAGGGTACTGTTCTCCCGTGGGCATATGGAGCGTCACCAAGCCCTTTGCATGTGCTTCCTTCCTCTCCACCAAGGCAAGGGCGGGGCTGGTGTGCAGAACCAACTGCTGGGCTTCGGTTGGCTCGGCAGGCGCGCCCTTTTCCGCTGATGTCTTCTTGGGGAGCATTGACACAAGGGTGCGCTGCCCAGACTCGACGGCGGTGGGCTTGGTAGCGTCTGCAGCTTTCTTGCATTTGGCTTGCTGTGTAGAGGAAGTTGTAGCAGCGGTTTTCCCCTGCCGAGGTTGAGAGGACTCGGAAGATGCAGAGGAACTAGGTGCTGGTACTCTCGCGACTGGGCTTGGTGCCGGCGCTGAAGTTTTCGCTGCCGGAGTTGGTGTTGATGCCGAGGTTGGAGTTGGTGTTGGTCTGCTTGCTGGTACGGGAATTGGTGCTGGGGCCGAAGTAGCCTCAGTGGCTGCTGGTTGAGGTGTTGTCGAGGTGGTGAATGCCGTTGCTCCGGCTAGGCCGGTCTCCCCCACTCCAAGGTTACCCTCCCCTTGCCGAGGTGGAGCTGAACCCGGAGCGGCCGCAGAACCCTCTGGGATAGGGCTCAGCGGGCGTGACTCGTCATCACGACAGGGAGAAGGGCTAGGTCGGAGAGGGGAAGAGATACTAGATCCACTTTGAGGGACCTCCACCGGAGCCCTGCGAAATCAAATAACGTCAGAAGAAAAATTATGACGAAGTAAGGAAGAACGAGTTACAGAAGAAAGAAGGACTTACGCATCCGAAGTTTCGGCCGCTTTAGGTTTCCGAGCCCTTCGTGCTGGGGCCTTGCCTGCTGGTTTGGGGGCAGTCTTATCCCCGGATTTCTTTCGCCTTTTAACGGGCTGAGAGGGCCCGGAGGAAGAACTCGAAGAAGCCCCACGTTTCTTCTTCATGGCCACCGGAACAGGCTCGCCCGTAGCAAGAGGGGGATCCTCGTGAATATGACCGCCGGGGTGAGCTGATGGCGGAAAAGCAAAAGAAATGGGGACAGCCTCAAAAGGTTCAATCACCTCGATTTCCGAGTCATCTTCATCATCGGGCCCATCTCTAATAGAAGAGGATTTACCCGTGGGTCGTTTCGTGGCATCGGTCATAGGGAGGAACATCTCCTGGTCTGGCTCTTCTTCGCCCGGAGTCTCCCGGTCCGGTGCCCACTTAAGGGACGGACCGGTGCCGTCCTCAAAGGTCTGCTGAAGGAATTGCTGAGGAAAAGAGCGAACAAAAGAGTCAAAAATTGCAACAATAACTGACATGTAATTAGTCCGGGTTAAGTTTGCAGCATGAAACTTACCGTGGGAGGAAGCCGGTCACGGCAGAAATGCTCGATCCCGCAAGACCAATCAGTGGAAAAATGTGAGTGGTGAAGAGAGCCTTAACCCGGCGATAAATCTCCGAGTTGGTCAGCTCGAAGGATGAGGTCCGGTTAGGATCGCGGCCGTAGCTCATGTGGCACACCTTGTGGGTGCGTTTCTAGAGGGGTGAGATTCGGTTACGCACAAAGGTGATCATGGCATCCTCGTTGCATAGTCCGAGCCCCTTCAGTTCCGCGAACCTTTTGCTCACTTGGTTGGCCAAGGCTGTGGGCTTCTTGGGGATCACATCCCACAGGTCCGGGTTAGGTGGACCCGGAGTGTAGGGAAGCAACCAGATCAAGTCTTCGGTGCCCGTATTCCGGACATAGAAGAAGGTCCGGGCCCATCCTTTGCAGGACTCTAGCCCGGTGACCCGGGGAAAAACGGAAAATCGCCGGGGTGAAATGGAGGCCGCTCCAAAGTGAGTGAGCCGCTTGTCCTCCGGATCAACGTGGATGTTGGGAATGACGTTGCGGCGAAGGCCGAAGAACCGGATCCATAGCTCTTTCGTGGGCCATAGTCCGGCGTAGCCTTCGATCGTAGAAGCAAAGGCAGAAAGAGAGGTGATGGCATTGGCTGGGAGGTGGTGTGGCTGGAGTTGGTACGTACCGAGCCAGTCCTGGAAAAAATCACTCACCGGCAAGCCGAAGCCCCGTTGGAAATGGGACAGAAACACGACGAACTCGCCCGGATTGGGTGAGGGGGCCAGTTCATTGGAAGGAAGACGCGTGGCGACGCCGGCAGGGATGCGTCTGGTCCGGTAGAGCCAGTCCAGGTCATCCTGGCAGACCCAGGAGCCGGCCCACGCGCCGCGGTCCGCCGCCGCGGCGTCTTCTTCCATCTCCTACTCAGCAACAATGAGTTCCTCTTCAGTCATCTGGTCCTCGAGGCCCTCGCTGGCACTGGAGGCGGCGGGGGACAGTGGTCGGGACTGGCGTGGACCCGTGGCGAGAAATTCGCGTCGCGGTGGCGGCGACGCGGAGGTGCGACGGAGAAGTGCGGCGGCGACACTGCTAATTGGCGATGCTGGCGGCGGCGCGGTCGCGAGGAAGAGGAAGAAGAATAGCAGCGGGCAGAGGGGTGCGGAGGGGAAAAAATCCTAAGGGACGCACCCCTCCGCTATTTAACCACTCCCGTCAAGGGTGAGTGGGATCGCGCCCTGTGGACCGGCCACACGCTGTGGCCGTGTATCACTCGTCCGGACCAATCAGTGAGGAGCCATACGGAGGGCCACAGGGCGGAGAAAGTCCTGTGACGTGACGCGCTGATGCGGTAAACGAGGAGGCAGGCGTGACGTGACCCGCGCACAGTGATAACTGACAATTACTGCGGCGGTTATTGTACTGTCCCTTAAAATAAGACGACATAATGATTACCCTTCACATGGGTTAGCGTACGAGAGAAGGAAGTAAGACCCGGATGGAACTGTGGTAACCCGGCCGGCAAGTGAAAACTTGAAATGTGCGAAAGGAACGTAAATCCAAGCAGTCCGAGGTACAGAGGTAACTCGGCAACAACGACCGGGGCACAAAATTGAACCTGGTGTGGCCTTAGCGGCCAAGGCAGCTAAGACCGCACCAACTTCGGGACTAATGTTAAGGGGATACCCCCGGGTAGGGTCACGCCGGGGTATAAAGGCCGAGTTAGCCGAGGTTCGGCAAGGCCAAAGTAGATGCTGGCTGGGTCACCTCAAGGCAGGCCGAATCACGGGGTAATCCGGACCTGGGGGCGTTCGCCTAACTAGGCCTCATCCGACTTAAGCGGTAAATCAGAAGTGTATGTTTTACCTGTATGCAGGAACGGGTGTGGCCGGATGAACCATCATCCGGGTCACAGCAAGCTTCTAGGAGAAGGAAGGAATCTCGCTGGTCAAAAGGAGCCCCGGTACGCACTGCCTGAGCGAAGCGAGCAAGGACAGGACCACCGGGGTGTGGCCGACAAGCGTGACGACGCCCGTGTCGGCTGACGAGGGCGCCGTCAGAGGCTCACGTAGCTAAAGCATGTGTGACGCGGGGGAAAAAGCACCCCGGTCGGCTTACCACTTTGGGAGGAGGCATATTCCTCCACGTATGCCCTAGGCAGAAACCGAGCCTCCCCTATAAAAGGGGGGCTAGGGCTTCTGTTGAAGGGGTTGGTCTCTCTACGATTCTGTTTTGGTCAAGGGTTTCAGGTGAGATCTGTGGGTGAGAGTAAGAGAGCTCCTTCTTCCTCCTCTCGCCAATACAGCTCTAGGAGCACTTGTAACCTTGGAAGTAAATCAATACAAGCTCTTGTGTGGAGAATCACTTCACTATCCCTCCCTGGATTCCCCTAGCGAGTATTAGTCCCCACCTTTAGCCTATACATGGCATCTGCCGTGACACCACCACGACAATCACGCCTTCCCGTCCCGACATAATTCCACCTGAGGGCCCCCCACCTTGGCACATGCCAGTGAGAGAGCGCGGCCCCTACCTCTATGTTCCTCCCCCGTTGCTCGCTAGTCTTACAGAGAGGGGCAATTTTGCTCGCGCAAGAAGGGAGGTGCGCCGAGCTTGTCAGCCGCTCGGTCTCGTGCGGCAGGAAGGGTGGCAAGTTTGGTGGTGACGAGGCCTCAATCTCGTGGGACTCATTTGCATCGGATCACCCGAGGGTTATGGATTGGGTTTTCAGAAGAAATCCTTGTCGGCTCGCTTGACACCGACGCAGTGCCGTCCGAGGACAGCACCATTCCTTCCTGGAGGACGTTGTGGTTACCCGTCATCCACTTTCCTCTACGTGCAGGGGGAAACCCTAGGACCAGTCTCTGGTCCAGGCAGCAGAGTCGGCGCTTCCCTTCTCGAAGGTGTTGCTTGGTACTTGACGGTTCGGTGCTAGGAGCGTGGTGGTACTCCTCCGAAGAGCGCAACTGTGACAGGTCTCCCTTGTCTAGTTAATCCGCCTATATCTCCACTTTGTTTCTTTGGGCGAGTGTTTGCTGCTGCTCCAACATCTTCCTTCGTTTCGATACTACCTTAGTTGTATCGTGGTTGTGATTGCTATATTAGTATAGCGAGCCGAAAGCCTGATTCGATCACCGTTGGACCTCCTCTTTACCCCAACGGTTAGTGTTGGTCGGTCCAAGCTGGTCCGGGACTTTGGGCCTCCGTCTCATACCGATTGGAATCGAATGTCTGGCCTGTATTAAATGCAGTGGATCGTGGATTTGTGGGACATTACACTGTACGCAGAGTACATGTGCGTGGGCTTCCATCTAGGGACTGCTGGTTGTTCCAGCTCACGGGAGCATCGGGACCCGGATGCCCCTACGAATTTCCGTAGAAGACAAGCATTTCTCCATGGGTACAGTGGTTTTCTTTTGGCCGATAAACTTTTGTTCTAGGCTATCTTGAATGTCCGTCACAAATGAACTGTTGGGTATATAATAGGGAGCATTCCATGGATTTTTTCCCGAAACGGGGACATAGCCCGCCCCTGCATCAAAATGATGCACACGACCTGCATTTATTGCAAAGTTTAATAGAGAGCATTACATGGATAAATGATCTTCAACTTAAACCACTACATTGAAAACATACAAACAAAGGAATGGTCATCCAATCGTGAACCAGGACAGGAAAGAGAGAGAGGCTCTCCCAAGAGGCGACGGCAATGGCAAAACCCATCTAGGGTTACTTCCCTCCGCCGGTGACGCCACCGGTCCGTCCCGTCTCCGGCGGTTTAGGGCCTTGGAGGCGCGGCGGACCACGGACTCTCGCCGGTAGGAAGTCTCAGTGTTTTTAGACTATTTTCAGTGCCTTTTTTAGGATGTTGATGCGGCGGCTACGTCCTAGAGTCAGAATAATGTCCTCCCGGCTCTATCCTCGCTCCAGTGGTGCATTTAGCATCGATCGAGGGCTTGTGGAGTTGTGTGTCCGACGGATCCCTTGGGATCTGGTCATTTTTCGTTGGTGTGTTTTGGGGCCAGTCTCTTCCGATCTACGTTGGTCATCTTCGGTGATAGTTGTTGCTCTAGTGCGCTGGTCCTTTGGGGCCTTAGCACGACGACTTCCCGGCTGTCTACTACAACAAGCTCTAGTACGATAAGCTTTGCCCGACTCCGGTGATGGAGGGCGAGGATGACGGTGCGCCTTCGGCTTATGCCAGTGTTTATAGTCATCGCTAGGTGGTCCGTTGTCCTATTTATAATTGAAAGAATATGATGGATATATTATTGAGCCTCATGGTATATACCTAATACTCTAACATCCCCTCGCAGTCGTAGCGTTAGCATCGTGAACAACTAGAACGTCGCGGACGGTCATACTGGAGATAAACCGAAGTAGCATCCAGTAGACTGACACCCCCCCTCCCCCCCGCGCAGCCGTAGCGGGAACGTCGTGGATGGTGTCGTGTCGCGGTTGTTTGGACTGTAGAGGAAGCTGGTGATGCTCAAGTGAGGTGGTAGCCCTTGTGCCGATGTCGAGGAGCCGAGAGCGTTGGGCAGTGTCGTGGTCGAAGTAGCCGTGCGAGGGGTCGCCGTGGTCGATGTCGTGGTCGGGGATGCTGGTATCAAGGTAGCCGCACGTGAAGCCGCATGTGCATAGTGCACGAGAAGGATGACGGAGACGCGTCGAGGCAGTCGTTGAGGGTGTCGATGCCGAAGTCGATGCAGTCCGAGCCGTCGAGGACGAGGTGCGACCATAGTTTTGCCAGAACTAGGTGCACGTCAGGGACGAACGCACACTCCTGTTTTGCCAGAACCGAGTATGCAAAGAAGAACTCGTCGGTGACACGGTCGAGACAGTCGTAGAGGGGTCGATACCGAATAAGACGTTGTCGAAGCCGATGAAGACGTAGAAGGCGGCGAAACCAGCGGCCACATGGGTTAGTCATGCTGGATGCCTAGAGTGGCGATGGGGGTAGTCGGCGGGACCTGTGACGGCAAGAGGATGCCCTGCAGGTTATCTTGTGAAGTGCGGCGGCGGTGCTCGAAGTAGCGGGGAAGACCCGACGACGTGACGAAGACCATGTGCAGACGACGGCGATCCGCGCCGTAGGAGATGGCACGGTGAAAGTCGAGGCCGTCGATGTACGAGGACGACGAAGTAGACTGCGTGCAGCCAAGCTACGACTCGAGGGGCGGCATAGTTGCAGGGCGCAAGTGAGTGCAGTGGCTGGGAGACCACTAGCGACGTACACGCCAAGGAAGACGCGTTGGAAGCCAGTAGCGTGGACCAAAGACGGTGGCGCTGCGGCCCGATGGGGCGACACAGCGGCAGCCCGTAGCTCGATCGGTGGTAGGCGCGTGCTCGGGGACGTGCTTGGCGTAGATAGGCGCGGGATCGGTTGATCAGACCGACGGTGCACCGTATGCGTCATGGCGTGGACGACGCGTAAATCGGATTCGATGGCGACGTTGTCGGTGAAGTCCCGGACGATGACGACGAAGAGGACCCGAGGGGGACGGCCGCCGTGCGCGGCAGCCTGCCATGAGGCCGCGACAGCCTGCCGAGGCAGGCGCAGCAGCAGAGGGGGTAGGCGCACGGACGTGATGTAGATCCTTGATGCCGATGGTCGGAGTAGAGGCGCGACGATGACGACGGCGGTGGGCGACTCAATCCGATCTAAGATCGATAAACCAAAAAAGAAAGCCGATCAAGAGATCGAAGAAAAAGACTTACATGGATCGGCAAACAAACCCTTCGTACGGGTTGCGCAGCCCCCGCGGAGATCATGGAGATTGACCTCCCCGACCTTCCCGGGGGCAGCGCGGCGGAAACTATGGTTTGAGATCGATTTAGGCTGATACCATTAAAAAATATGATGAATATATTATTAAATCTCATGGGCGAGTATATATAGACGTATAGAAGATTATCTTGGAGTACGAGTCAAGTTAGAACTGTACGTAAACAAATCCTAACTCTATCTACATGTTGTAATTCGTAATTCGTAAAGCAAAGATGGACAAATAACGCACGCAACAACGAAATTAAACCGGTTTAGTAACTGACGACGGATGCATGCGCGCGCGCGGGAAGCTATAGCTACGCTGCCCTCCTCTCTGCTGATGATGCTGCTGCTAGGAGATCATCGACGAGACGACTCAAGTCCCGGTGCGAGGATCCTCCTTGCGCCACGGCCGCGCGTGCCTTCGCGGCGAGCTCCTTCACCTTGGTCCTGGCAGCGTCCGCCGGCCCTCCGGGGCGCATGAACGCCGTCAACGCCCTTGCCACGTCCTGCGCCGGGACGACCTCGTGTTCCGCCAGACACTCGCTCCGTAGGCCGGCTCCGTCGGGCCACAGCCGCCCCCCGATCCCCAGCACCTGTGTCACCAGCCTCTCGGTGATGAACTGCTCGTAGACCACCGGCCACGTCAGCACCGGCACGCCCGCCGCCACCGTCTCCAGCACCGAGTTCCACCCGCACTGCGTCACGAACGCGCCTGCCGCGGGGTGCCGCAGTATGGCCGCCTGCGGAGCCCAGGTCCTCACGAGCAGCCGAGCAGGCCCCTGTCTCGCACACGCTCCTCCCACCCCTCCGGCGGGCTCCACCGCTCCTCCTCCCCCCTCACCACCCACAGGAACGACTCCCCCGAGGTCTCCTGCCCGAGCGCGACCTCGTCCAGCTGAGCGTCCCTGACGTGGGCCGTGGTGCCGAAGGATATGTACACCACCGAACGGTCTTGCTTCGAGTCAAGCCAGTCCACGATTCCGCTGTCCTGCTTCTTCTTCTTCTCTGCGGCGGCCCGCGGTGGCGACCGCAGCAGCGCCAGAGGCCCGATGAAGTAGGCCCGCTTCACGTAGCCTTCGCGCGCGTACATCTCGCAGTACGGCCTCTCCAGCTCCGTCCACGTGTTGACGGCGAGCCCGAAGCAGCCTTCCTGGAGCGAGCTTATCGAGTCCAGGGCCGAACTGTCCTGCCTCCTGAACCACTCCGGCAGCTCCGTCCTCGGGGCTCGGGATCCGTATGGGAGGGCCGGGAAACCGGGGCACCTCCACGACGGCTGAGCCATCGTCGTCCTCGCCGACGCCGCCGGCCAGGTGCCGGCTGGCGAGCATCGGGAAAGCGCCGATGACGTTGAACGCGACGCACGGCACGCCCAGCTCGTCGGCGACGCCGCTGCTCCACGGGAACAGCCAGTCGGTGACCACGGCGTCCGGGGACTGGGCCCGGATGAGCGTCTCCTGCGCGGGGCGCGTCGCGGACTCGCTCACGGCTGCGGCCACGATGCGCTGCGTCTGCTCCGGTGTGCCGGCCTTCCCCATGTTCTCCACGCTCTCCGGTAGCCCGTCCACCGCGGGGAACGGGTAGGTCGCGATCTTCACATTGGGATTATGCTGCTGCTCACGCTCCAGCTGCAACGACGACGACTGGACGATCCAGACGTTCGCCGGGGGCACCGCCACTGTCGCTTCTACTGCGGAATTGGTCGCGGCCAGGCTAATGGCGAGCTCGGTGAAGGGCTGGATGTGGCTGGTCGCGAAGAAGGGGATGAGCAGGGCTCGTAGCTGCTTCTTGCTGCCGGTGCTACTCATTGCCGTGGGGGAGGACATATTTTCTTGTCGCTTGTGTTGTGGTTAGGGAGGACGCCTGTTTGCCTATAAGTAAGACACAAAATCATACGACTTGGAGCTAATGCATGGTTGGTTGCTGCCTACAGCCGACGTGAGGTTGTCCCTAGGTACAATGCCCATATAATGGTAGCACCTATCACTTAATAAATGTCACTATTATACTCTTAGCCCTGTCCCGGATTTGTCTAAATTCGCATCACGGAGTCAGTACTATGCACTTCTACCAATCAACAAATTTTGTGTTAATAACAACACAATACTAAATTGGCAATCTGGTTTTTGTTATTTTATGAGTTGGATAACAAAATTGAATGGGCTCTTTTGCATACTTAAGTGAAAACCTAAATATATAGCAATTATGCATGATTAAAGTAGCTTTTAGTATTAATCAAGTGACAATTTAGGTAACATTTTGGCTGATCCATAATCATCCCAAAATTTGACTCTAGTTCATATTGGTCACTCAAAACCAATAATGGTGAACATAGGATTTTAATTGTGGCTTATTTTAGGACAGATTTTGGAGAGATAAGAGAGTAATTCCTAGTTGTTGCCTAAAGATATGATTTGTTATTCTACTAACCATTTGCTTGTTTGTTTGTAAGTAAGAGGGAAAGAACAAGATGAAGATAAGAAGAAGACAAGAAGATAAGAAGACAAGATGATGATCAAGTTTCTTCCAAGATCGTCTTAGTCTAGGATTTTCCATTTCCTGTTGTAATCTTGCATTTGATGCATTTATCATGTAATTATTAATTTGTGAGTTTGTAATACGCCATTCATACTTGTAATATTCTTTTGTGGGCTTGAAGTTGGTGTATGGGACTTGTAATATTCTTCCTTATGTGGTTTGGAGTATTATGCATGTATATATTCGTTGCTTCATATGAATTGTGCTCAAAATGTCTAAAATATAGCAAAGGTCATGTCAAATTTCCTAGCACTCAATTAAGCAATGTTTGTAACAATCAAGCAATGAATCAAACCACGACTGTGTGCTGGCGACTGCAATGAGGTTCTGTCTCAGAGTGAGCTCTTGGGCATGAATGAAAGGGGCGAAGCTCAGGTGATGGCGTTCCGAGATTGCTTGACAGACTGCTGTCTGGCCGACCTTGGGTACGTGGGATACCCATATACGTGGGACAACCGAAGAGCAGGCGCAGCTAATGTGCAAGCTAGACTTGATAGAGCCACAGTGAATAGCGGTTTTATTGATCTTTTTCCGCAGATAGTGGTTCAGCATATTGTTACGGAGGAGACAGATCATGCGGCGCTACTTATAAATGTTTCGGGGGACACTCATTCTTCCCAAGTCAAACATAGAGGGTTTATATTCGAAGACATGTGGACGAAGCATGATGGTTATGAGGATGTGATGCAGTCGGCCTGGGAGGAAGGGCACCACACGGGTGGTGGCATGTCTAGCATCTGGAGTAGGCTCAGAAGTGTCTCGACCAGTTTAAAAAGATGGAGTTTTGAGGAATTTGGCTCGGTTAGACGGCAGATTAAAAAGCTAAAGTCCAGTATTGAGGAGGAGAAAACCTGTGCGCTGGTGTCGGGCCCCTCTGATGTCCTCAGAAGTTTAGAGAAAGATCTACATGTTATATATGAGAGAGAGAGGAGGTGATGTATAAGAAAAGGTCAAGACAGGACTGGTTAAATTATGGTGATAAAAATACTAAGTATTTTCAGAATCGGGCAACACATAGGAAGAGGAAGAACACTATCAAACGGATGCTGAGTTGAGGGACTGGGCCAAATCGTTCTTTGGTACCTTATTCTCGTCGTAAGGGGCCTCACACATGGATCGTATATTGGGACGTATAGGGGAGTTCGTAACACCGGAGATGAATGATCTGTTGGCTGCCGAGGCAACGGATAAGGAAATCAGCGAGGCACTGTTTCCAATGGGGCCTACAAAGAAGCTGGGCCCTGATGGACTCCCGACTCTATTTTATCAGCGCCACTGGGCCATGTTCAAAATGGAGGTTTGCACGGCGGTCCGAGATTTTCTAGCTGACACCAGAGGATTTCAATGACACAGTGCTGGTCCTAATTCCGAAGGTTAATTCTCCCACAAATCTCACTCAGTTTCGACCTACTAGTTTGTGTAATGTCCTTTATAAGCTGGCCTCTAAAGTTTTGGCAAACAAGTTGAAGAAAATCCTTCCCATCCTCATCTCCGAAGAACAAAGCGCTTTGTTCCTGGGAGATTGATTACTGACAATATGCTAATTGCCTATGAATGTACCCACGCCATTAGAACTAGGAGAAGGAAGATTCCTTCCTGTACAGTCAAGTTGGACATGATGAAGTCTTACGACAGAGTGGAATGGATCTCCCTTGAGAATGTCCTCTTAAAGATGGGTTTCTGCAATGTTTGGGTTCAGCAAATTATGAGATGAGTAACTTCAGCGAGATTCTCTGTTAAGCTGAATGGTGAGAAATTAGACTGGTTCCATCCGTCGAGAGGCCTTAGGCAGGGGGACCCCATCTCCCTTACCTTTTTCTGCTTTGTGTGGAGGGATTTTCTGTCCTTCTCAAAGAGGCCCAGGATAAAAAGGCGATCAAGGGGGTAAAGTTTGGAGCAAATGGACCGCATATTACTCATTTGCTTTTTGCCATCAATAGTGTGGTATTCCTGGAAGCTACACAAGAGGGCATGGAGTGCCTTCGTACCATCCTTCAGGATTATGAACTAAGTTTGGGCCAAAGGGTTAACCTACAAAAATCCGCAATCTTCTTTGGAGCCGGGTGTAATCAAAATTTGAAGGAGGACATCAAGAACATAATTGGTATTTCTTGTGAGGCTCTTTCTGTGCGCTACCTAGGACTTCCCATGGTAGTAGGGAGATCGAAGAATAGAACGTTTGCGTATGTAACTGAAAGATCATGGAACAAAGTTAAAGGGTTAAAAGGCCAGGGATTATCGAAGGAGGCTAAGGGGATCCTAGTCAAGTGGGTGCTCCAGGCAGTACCGGCCTACCCTATGAGCTGCTTTATGTTCACTAAAAAGAAGTGTTCCAACGTGAGCTCGGTTTCATCCATATTTTGGTGGGGCGACAAGCAGGATCAAAGGAAAGTTCATTGGGTAGCCTGGGATAGGATGTGTCGGAGCAAGGGGAGCGGAATACTAGGATTCAGAGACTTTGAATGTTTCAACTAAGCTTTCTTGGCAAAACAAAGCTGGCGTCTACTCTCGGAACCCTCGTCGTTGTGTGCAAGAGTGTTAAAAGAGAGATATTTCAAGGAGGGAGACATCCTATTGGCTGGCTGGCCGAAGAGGGCCTCGTTTACCTGGCGGATTATTATCCATGGTCGGAACCTGCTACGTGAGGGACTAATCTAGCGCATTGGAAATGGTGAGTCTGTCCAATCCATGTCTGATCGGTGGATTCTGCGGGAGACAGCGCAACACCCACTGGGGTGTAAGATGGAGGCTATTCCTGGGCGGGTCAAGGAATTCCTGCTTCCAAGAGGAGGGGGATGGAATGAAGAGAAGCTTCAGCGATCCTTCCATGATGCTGATGTGAAGGACATTTTGCAGATCAATGTGGGAAAGGATGGGTCAAAAGATCTCATAGCATGGAATCATACAAAGAGCGGGCAGTTCTCTGTAAGATCTGCCTATCACCTAGCTATGCATATGTAAAAATAGGCTAGAGGTTCACCGGAATCGTCTCGGTCTTGTGATCAACAGAAAGGATGGTTATCCTTATGGGATGCTAAATTACCCGGAAAAATAAAAGTTCATGTGTGGCAATTGATTGAGAACGGTTTGGCTGTGGGGGAGGAGCTCAAATACCGAAGAATCAAAGATGGCATTGTCTGTCTAGTGTGCGGCAAGGAGGAGAGCTTGATCCATATATTTTGGACCTGTTCACATGCGATACATGCATGGAAACTGTTGAAGGAAGAGGTGTGCTGCCGGTTTGAAAAAAAACCTGGCGATCTTCGCTCTCACTCGGAGCTGCGAGGATGGTTACTGGACTGGATCGGGAAGGGCAAAGAGGAGATGTTAGCCTAGGTTTTCACCCTAATCTACAATCTCTGGATGACAAGAAATGACACGCGCGACACGGGTCAAGTGGCGGATCCAGCAACCATTGTTCGGTGTTCGATGGAGGGGGTCTTGGAGTGGTGGAATATCCACTATCCACATAAAATAAAGGTGAAGGGTTCGTAGCATGGAAAACAAAAAAATTCTACCGCAAGAACGAACAAAACCTAGATCTAATCTAGATAAAAGCGAAGATCTAATCTATTAGACATGAGCAACAAGATAGATAGGAACTAACCCTCGTAGATCCGAAAGCGTTAACGAGATTAGATCTCGTGGTTGATGTAGTCGATCACTTGCCGATCTCAAGATCGTGTGGACGATCCTTCCGGCGTCGCGTTCTGGCAGCGCTCCCGCAGTCGGTCAAGTTGACGATCCTTCCGGCGCCGCGTTTCGGCAGCGCTTCCGCAGTCGGTCACACGTGCGGAGTCGAAGCAGACCTTCCTCTCCCCGTTCCAGCGAGCAGCGAAGGTAGTAGATCTTCTCCACGGAATCCCAGCAGCACGACGGCGTGGTGGTGGTGGTGGAGTAGAGAATTCTGCAGGGCTTTGCCTATGCCTGTGCAGAAGAAAGGTGGAGGAGAGAGGCGGCAGAGATTGGGAGTTGTGGAAGAGGGAGAGGAGGGGGCGCCCATGCCCTTCTATTTAAGGGGGGAGGCGCGCCTATGGTCGGCGGGTTGGGGAGTGGGAGGAGGAGTCCTCCTCCCCCACGACTCCTTGTCTTGACCCACCAGGACTCCTTGATCCCTATCTTGATTTTCAAGCAAACTCCAAGATATCTTTTAGAACCTTTCGGAACATTCCGAAACCTTCTAGAATCCTCATACAAACACTCCGGGACATTTCCTAACTCAGAAAATGATCCCCTATATATGAATCTTATTCTCCGGACCATTCCGGATCTCCTCGTGATGTCCCGGATCCATTCTGAGACTCCAAACAACATTCGGTCTCCAACGCATATTCCATATCTACTTAAAACAACTTCGAACCTTAAGTGTGTCACCCTACGGTTCGTGAATATGCAGACATGACAGAGACACATCTCCTATCAATAACCATCAGCGGGACCTGGAGATCCATAATGGCTCCCACATACTCAACGATGACTTCGTGATCGATTGAACCATTTACATACGAAACCAATTCCCTTTGTCACGCGATACTATACTTATCCGAGGTTTGATCGTCGGCATCTCCATACCTAGTTCTACCTCGTTACTGATAAGTACTCTTTACTCGTTCCGTGATATGTCATCCCTTGTGACCCAGTCACATGCTTGCAAGCTAACTAGATGACATTCCACCGAGAGGGCCCAGAGCATATCTATCGGTCATATGGATGGACAAATCCCAATCTTGGTTCATGCGCTTCAACACATACTTTCAGAATACCCAATGACACCTTTATGACCACCCAGTTACGAAGCGGTGTTTGATGTCATCAAAGTACCCATCCGGTGATGGTGATTAACACAACCTCATGGTCGAAGGATTAGGTTACTATGCATTTAAAAGCTTACAGCAATACGAACTTAATGACTTGATCTTATGCTACGCTTACTATGGGTGTGTGTCCATTACATCATTCTCCTAATGATATAACCTTGTTATTAATCACATCCTTATGTCCATGATCAGGAAACCATGATCATCAATCAATCAACAAGCTAGTTCAATAAGAGGCTTACTAGGGACTCTCACATGTTTACAAAACACACAAGTATTAGTGTTTCCTAATAATACAATTATAGCATGGGATGTAAACATTCATCATAAACACAAAGATATAATAATAATCACTTTTATTATTGCCTCTTGGGCATATCTCCAACAAAAGGAACCAAAACTTAAAGAGTCATGGATCAATCCGGATCTTGGATGGGTTAAGGTGAACACGGATGGCGCCTTTCGCGAGCGGAGCAACAATGGCGGGGGTGGTGTGGTCGTGGCGCGGTCATCATGGCAAATTCCTGACAGGGGCTTTGTCATTTTTTTCCCATGTCATCGACGCGGAAGGGGCTGAACTTTTGGCATGCAGGCATGGTCTCCAGGTGGCGGAGGAAATCTAGGCTACAAAGGTTCTCTTGGAAACAGACAATACTTAGGTGATGGCGAAGCTGGCAACGGAGGTACGGGATCGCTCGATTCACGGGCTGCTGATTGTGGAGATCCAACTTCTCTTGGCTCGCTTTGAAGAAACTAGGGTACGGGCGGTCCGGCGGTCGGCAAATGAGTCGGCTCATCAAACGGCAAAATTTGGCTGCGACAATAATGTGTGTAAGGTGTGCTTTAGCATTCCACCAGACTTTGTGGTGAATTCCCTTGTACTATACTCGATTATGGTTTAACGAAATCACAGTAGTTGTTCAAAAAAAAAACTCCTCCGCCGGCCATGTCGTGTCGGTGTGTCCCGCCGCTAGGATTCTCTTACGTCCGCGTATGTCCGGCTGATGTCCCTGGACATATGATCTATTTTATACGGATGCCACGGACATGTCAATTAGTTTAAGCGGCTAAGAGAATCTCCACGGGGCCAACTCAATCCGTCTGGGCGCGTTCGAACGCGTCCGCACATGCGGGATGTGCGCGGTCTCCCCAATAGCACGACCCAACGGACAGACGTGTCCGGCTCGACCCATCAGCGCACCAAATTTGTGTGACTAATGCGTCGGCCCGGACACGGACGGATTGAGGGCGTGTCCACCCCGCTTGCGCTACTGGCCCACTTGTCAACGACCAGCAGCGAGTCAGAGGCAACCGCGGCACCTATTTATACACAACCGTGGTAGCGATTCATAGACGTGGGCGGCAGTCTGACCGGCGGCACCGATTCAGACGCAACCGCGGCAGCCTTCGCCATCAATGCCGACGGGATAGGACGCCTCCTGAGTTCCCATGATGGCATTGATGGCGAAGGCACGAGAACATGCGTGCGCTCACAGAGCGCACGAGCAGGGGCTACTTAAATAGGCCCCTGCGCCCGTCGGTGCCGCACTTCTCTCCTCTCACCATCGCCATCGCTAGAGCCTCCCAGCACCTCCCATCGCCACAGCCACCACGCACTGACAGCGATGAAGAAACTAGCTTGGTTCAAAAAGGGAAAGAACGATCATGAGGCAGACAGATCCAGATCGAGCGGCCGGTGCAGGCAGGGGAGAGGCATGCCAGCCTTCCTTCGGGGGGTTGTGCCGCTGTCGCAGGACTTCGACAGCCTCCTCACCGCGCTCCAGGAGGAGGAGGGGCCAAGTCACGACCGCCGCTACTTCCGCGTGGCGGAGTGCGAGCGACGGTGGAGGGAGGGGAGAGGCATCGCCCACCACGATGTCTCCCTCCCTACGAGCTGGCACCTCAATTGGGAGCAGGTGTCAGTGTCGCCAGAGCCGAAGGAGGGCAAGGGCCTGGAGGAGGAGATCGCCTGCCACATCCGCAAGCTCCCGCCGGCCCTCTGGTACGATCGTGCCTACCAAAACAAGACGTTCTGGAAGCGGTTCCTGGAGTGAGAGTACACGGCACGGCGCGCGAGCTCCTACCGCGGCGAGTTTGATCCGTGGGGGTCCCGCGCCCTCCCCACCTTCGAGCCCGACGACAACGGTGCCGTCAACCACTCCGACGCCGACCACGGCGACGACGACCTCATCATCGTCGTCAAGGAGGAAGAGGAGGAAGAAAAGGCCGCATCCGCCGCCGCGCACCTGCCCTCGGAGTACCAGGAGATCCTGGCGCGGGGCTACGACGAGGATGCCTTCATCGAGCAGGTCATCACGGCCAGCACGAAGGAGGAGGACGGCATGTGGGACGGCTACTAGGAGGCCGTCCAGCTCACCGGCCTGGTGGCGCATGTGAACACGGGGCTGCCGCCACCGCTGCCGCTACGAGGGTGAGCTGCTGCACCCACGTCGGGTGGTATGCTCCGCACGCGTCGTCGAAGACGGATGCGTGGCCAGCATGGCTTGGCCAGGTGATCGATCAGCTTGTGGCTCCCACACACGCACCCGCGCCAGCGCCGGCGCACCTCTGGACGCCCTCGGAGTACATCGACCTCGATCCCTACATGTACGTGGCGGCGCCGACGGTGGCGGGGGGGGGGGGGGGGGGGGGGAGGGTGGTAGGTAGGGCTAGTGCCAATATTTTTTTTCTTTTTTATATTCTGAATGTAATATTATGTATAAACATGTATGAATTTTGCCAGTTTTAGCGCGAATTGTGTCGGTTTGAATTTCTAAAAAACAAATCGGCGTGGCCCAGTGCTGGCCAGACGCGGACAAATGGGTCAAGCCGCTGTGCGCGGCTGGCCGGACATGCTGGACCGTGACACAAAAGCGACTGTGGTCCGACCCAAAAGGACATAAACAGGCCGTTTCAGCCATCCGTTTTGGTCGACCCGGTGAAGATGCCCTAACACAATTCATGTGACAGACACTTCGAACGTGTCCGTGTAATTCATGAGCCTCGTGCTGCTCCTCTTCATTTCCAAGTGCTCCAAGTGTGTTTTGATGAAAATCGCTCGAAGAAAAAAATGTTAGGCCCTTTTGTACGAAGTTTTCTTAAAAATTAAAAATACGTAAAACAGGATTTTCTATCCTACAGAGTTATAACACAAAATAAGAAGATCTTTCGAAAGTCTCCAAAATAAATGTAAAACATGAATATAGCAGTATATATGCTGAAAATATGTTGCAATATGTCACAATAAACTAAAAACTTCATGTATTCATTTTACATACATCAAGCGCGAATAAAAGGATCTTTATTGGATGAGAATGCAACAACTCTGTACGTACATACATATTTAAGAATGAGTTTGTCTAGATTTGTATGTATCTAGACATGTTTTAGTATATAGATACATGTGAATCTAGACAAACCCAAATCACTTATTTTAGGACGGAGGAAGTACATGATTATGAGTGCAATACAATTCATCTGACAACTAATCGGTAGATCGAGTACAAAGTAATCAATAAAACATATGAGCATAGATATTGCACGGTTCTCTTAATGTCATTTTTTAGTATATCCATCATATTCGATTAAATGGGTTGTGTTGTTACGAGAAAGTTCTCAAATTGGATGAATAGACAAATATAAATAGAATTAACTAGGATGAATAGAAAAATTCTGAAACTGGACGTGGATGTTAGAGTTGTAAAAACAACAATAATGTATCTTGATTTTTAGTGGCACTATTATGTGAATAATTATGTACGTCTAATGTAAAATATATATTTAAGACCTTATGTTGATGGATGAGTTATGTTAAATTATAAAATTTTAGTACAAATAGGCGAGAAGCATTGTTACGAAATATGTTAATTACACATATTTGAAATGTTAAACAAATATCAAACACGATCAAATATGGTAATTAGACACGGTTATTAAAGTTGCATGAACCAAAAAATGAGCAGTTTATAGACAGTGGTTTCCTAGTGTACACTAAACAAATATGATTACCTAACAATTTAAATTAGTGGAGGTTCATCGATGCACCTCTGTTAAATTCAATTATAATTCATACTTTAGTACTTTGTTGATTGATACATACTAATTTGGTTTTAAAATCTAATACGGTTGAACACTTACGGAATAGATAACGTACCGCGCCACTAACATTGACTGATTAGAGGGGTTTACAGGAGCACAAATCTTGAGTTTAAAACCTTTCATGTGTGGATCTCATGCAGATACACTGGACATGTGTTTTGCGCATACTTAACATATGATTTATATCAATCCAAAAGTGGCAATCTTATGAATTCGAATAGATATTGATCATCTATTAATTAACTTGTGTTTGTAATTATGCATATATGTGAACGTTATTTGAACATATTTAGGGATTATTACATTTATCTCCTTCATACTAATTATTGAGTTAGAAGGCAATGGTTTTGCACAAGTATATTTAATTCGTTGCTTTATAACTCATACCACACGCATAGCGATTAATCGATCCAGCTGGGTATACTATACACTAATACACACACCACTATACCATAAAGGCACGCGGTGCAGCGCCCGACCATCTTATGTAAAAACGAATAGTATAGTCAGGAGAAATTGAACAGTAAAATTCTATGAAATTTGAACAACTGATATGGCAGAATTATTTAAAGTTATAACAGATCATATATGACATATCGTGAGCTATACCGTAAGAGAGCATGATTCTTAAACACCTCACTTCTTACAACTTTGCCACCCTAAAACTTGTGAAATGAGCCACTCAATCAATAATTCCAAGTGAACTTACATAACCTGACCAACAAGAATTTCATATAACATGCTTAATAAACACATGCGTCTATTACTACCAGATAGATAGGTTGGTATTAGTGCCTAATATTCCAAGTAATATCAAGCTAACTCGAATCAAGCACCAATGGATGACAACATTAAAGCAGGAGCAATCTAAAGCTAATAAACAAGGAAATGGTACTTGTAGTGGTGGTACTGATACGTCCAAAACGTATCTACTTTCCCGAACACTTTTGCTATTGTTTCTCCTCTAAACTTGTGTGATTTGGATACAACTAACGCGGACTGACGCTGTTTTCAGCAGAATTGTCCTGGTGTCTATTTTTTGTGTAGAAAATAAACTATCAGGAAAAATCCCGGAAAATATGCCGAAAATCCTATTGCACCAGAAGACTCTAGGAGCCAGAATACGAGACGGAGGGGGGCTGGGCCTAGGACACTCCACCTGGCCGCGCAGGCAAGCCCAGCCACGCCAGGGGGTGGTCTGGCCGCCCCAGACTGCCCCTCGGTCTCTCTCTTCGCCTATAAGTTGCCTTCTGACCTAAAAACTCAGGGGGGGGTTCGACGTTTTTTCAGAAGAAGTTCTGCTCCGCCGCCACCACCAGATTCCACGAAATAGCACCAGAAACTCCGTTCTGGCACCCTGCTGGGACGGGGAATTGGAGGAGATCATCGCCATCATCATCACCATCGCTTCTCCATCGACCATTCATGTTTCCCCCATCTATGAGTGAGTAATCCCCCGCTATAGGCCATGGGGATGGTAGGGATTGGATGAGAGCGTTCATGTAATGGCATCAGATTGTTAGGGCATGGTGCCTAGTATTTTTTATTAGTGCTTTATGACTTTGTTGCGACTTGTTATGCTTAGTGCTTGTCACTAGGGCCGAGTGCCATGATTTCAGATCTGAACATGTTATTGATTCATTATGATAGTATTGTTTTTTGCCTTATCTACAAGTTGTATACACACGTTGTTGTCTGGAACCAATGGCCCCGAAGTGACAGAAATCGGGATAACCGGAGGGAATGGCTTTGATGTGAGGATCACATGTGTTCACGGAGCGTTAATGCTTTGCTCTAGTGCTCTATTAAAAGGAGCACCTTAATTGTCAGTAGTTCCCTTGAGGCCCCGCTGCAAACGGGCTGGCAGGACAAAAGATGTTGTGCAAGTTCTCATTGCGAGCACGTATGACTATATATGGAACACATGCCTAGGATTATCTAGTACTTGGATGCTTTATCTTATTTATCTGTAATTGCCCTATGTTCTGATTGCTATGTGAATTGTCTTGTCCATGCAACGCCCATCAATCCATCCCTATGCCTACTGCACTCGAATCCTACTGTTTACTGCTATTGTTACTGTTGTCTTTACTTTATTGTTGCTATTCCTACTACAAAACTGTTGCTACTGATAAACTGCTGTGAGCAAGATTGTTTCCAGGTGCAGCTGAATTGACAACTCAGTTGTTAAGGCTTATAAATATTCTTTGGCTCCCCTTGTGTCGAATCAATATATTGGGTTTCACTTCACTCAAAAATACTGCGATACACCCCCTATACTTGTGGGTCATCAAGACTATTTTCTGGCGCCGTTGCTGGGGAGCATAGCTTTATTTATCAAGTTCACTTGGATTCTCTATTGTTCGCTGCTATCCATCCATCATGGGTAAGTCTCTTGATGGCAAAGTTCCTATTTTACCATCCACTATAAGAAGATGTACGGTTCTGAACACCTTTATTGCTCTTGATTCACCGTCTGTTATGAGTAAGCTCGTTACACCACCACATACACATGCTACACACACTGCTGCTACTGCTGAATCTGAAACTTCTGATGCTTATGATGATGCTTCTACTGTGCTTGATAAGAGTGGTTCATTAGGTCCTTTCCTAGATGCTACGATTGCTAGAACTATAGCTAGAAATATTGAAACTCCTAATGAAGACACTACTACACCTGTTAGTTCACCTGAGTCTAGTAAGAGTTATGACATTGAAGATGGTTATGCTGAGATGACCGATGAATTTATTAAAGAATGTAAAAACACCCATGATAGGAGCGCTGCTAAGAGTCTCCTTGAGAGGCATACTATTAGACCCAAATTGTCTCCTATTGCTAAGTTTGCTGCTTCTCCCATAAACATTATAGATGAAGATTATGATTTCTCTCTCGATCTATCTTACATAGCTATTGTTGAGAAAGAACCTTTTTGTGGGACTAAGAATGAAAGTGTGGTAGCACATATGAATGAACTTTTTACCATGAGTGGCTTGTTTTCTGATGATATTAAGATGCGTACTTACTTTGTTGCTAAGATTTCCCCTTTTCACTGAAAGGAGAAGCTAAAACTTGGTTTAGTAATTTACCTCCTGGATCTATTGATAGCCCTGATTGCTTGATTAGTACTTTCCTGCAGAAACTTTTTGATTTTAAACAGGGAGAAAAGGAGGTATTGCCTGAATCTTGGGCAAGGTTTTGTGTTTTGATTCATGCACAAGCTAGAAGTCCATTACCTAAGAATGAGTTTCTTGATATATTTTATAATGGATTAATCAAAGAATCTAAGACATACCTAGATAGTTGTGCTGATTGTGTTTTCAGGAATAGGACTCCAAAGGAAGCTGAGGAATTAATGGCTAAAATAAGCAAGAACTATGAAGATTGGACTCCTCCTGAACCAGCTATACCTGAAGTAATTGTACCTGAACCTACTATACTAGTGCCTATTCCAACATCAAAGAAGAGGGGAGTTATTGAATTAAATGATGAAGTGATGAAGGAAGCTAAGAAATGTGTTAAGGAGAAGGGAAGTAAAGCTGCAGATGTCAAGAATGTACCTCCTATAGAAGAATTATGTAAGCCTATTCCCTACTCATCCACTATCGAGGTACACTCTCTCCAACACTTTGATGAAGGTGATATCCCTTACTCTAAACCGCATGATCAATGCTTAGAAGAATTCGATATCTTTATTGTTAAGCAAGATAATTTTAATAAAAGGGTGCAAAATCATCTAATGGAAAACACTAGAGCTATTGTTGAGTTGAAAGATATTGTGGAAAGAACCTCTAATGATGTTAAAATGATTGTTAAAAACTTTCAAATGGTTCAAACTCAAATAGATCAACTCATTAAAGTGCAAAAAGACTTGCTAGTTAATGTTGCTAAAGAAAAACATGATTATGAAATTAGAACTAGAAGTGGTGCTGCTACCCAGGATCCTCTATATCCTGAGGGGCATCCCAAAAGAATTGAGCAGGATTCTCAACAAGCTAAAAATAGTGGCTCTACTCGTAAGAAAAGGAAAAGGAAACATAAAACTGTTGTAGAACCCTCCGAACCTGCTACAGATCCTAATAGTATATATATCTCTGATGCTGAAACTGAAAGTGGTAATGAAGAAAATGAAGTTCTTAATGAAGAAAAAGTTGAAGAAGAACATGAAAACCACACTAAGAATACTAAATACACTAAAGAAGATTTTATTGCTAAGAAATATGGTAGTGAAAGAGAACCTTGGGTCCAAAAACCTATGGCTTTCCCTGATAAGAAACACTAGTCAAAGGAAGATGAACACTATAATAAGTTTTGTGAGTGTATGAAACCTTTATTCCTGCAAATTCCTTTGACTGATGATATTAAATTGCCTCCTTACTCAAAGTATATGAAGGATATTGTCTCGAATAAAAGGAAGATCCCTAATGAAGAAATTTCTACTTTGCTTGCTAATTATTCCTTTAATGGTAAGGTTCCTAAGAAACTTGGAGACCCAGGGATTCCAACTATCCCTTGCTCTATTTAAGAATAGTTATGTTAGAACTGCTTTGTGTGATTTGGGAGCTGGAGTTAGTGTTATGCCTTTCTCTCTCTATAAGAGGCTTCAACTAGAAAAATTAATACCAACTGATATATCTTTGCAAATGGCTGATAAATCTACCACTATTCCAGTGGGTATATGTGAGGATGTACCTGTTCAAGTGGCTCATAATTCCTTGATATTAACTGATTTTGTTGTGCTTGAAATGCCTGAAGATGATAATATGTCTATTATTCTTGGGAGACCTTTTCTTAATACTGCAGGAGTTGTTATTAATTGTAATCAAGGAAAGGTGACTTTCAATGTTAATGACAAGGAGCATACTGTCTATTTCCCCAAGAAGATTGAAAGGACTTATGGTTTGAATTTAATTGAACATGTTGAGGGCATTCAAGTTGGAGAAATATAGTGTCCCATACCAAGAGGAAAATTTGAAACTATTATGATTGGGACCATTGCTATCAAGGTTGAGGTAACATAATCATTAGTGGAATACAAAGTTTTGTATCATATGGAATTGTTTTGGTAACAAGACCTGATCAACCTTGTTAACAAAAGGATTTCATTGAACAAAACAATGTTTTCACTATGATTATTTCCGTGTACTTCTATTCTATCCATTTTAGTTTTTGCTTTCGTTTAGTTTTCTTTTTGTTGTTAGTTGCTTGCATGTTAGAGTGTATTAGAACTTCTGTAGTTATAGCTTTGTTTTGTCCTTGCATCATTTTTTCAAAAAAATCTGTCTGTCAGAAAATCATTCTTCTATGCCTGAAAATGCCCAAAAAATAAAGTGTCTCGAAAAATTCCAAAAATTTCATATTAAATTTTCACGTGAAAAAGGGGCAGAGAAGTGCCTGGAAGGTACCAGGGGGACCCACCAGACAGGCTCACCACCTGGTGGTGCGGCCTGCCCTGGGAGGCTCCATGCCATGGTGTGGGCCACCCCTGGCCCTCCACTAACTCTCTCACCTGCCACTTTCTTCTCTCTCCCGAGCAAGCTCCAGTTCATTGCTCAAAATCGTGTTCTTGCTATGCTTGCTCTTGATTTTTTCGATCTCCTTGCTCAGCCCATCTTTCTTGCTGAAATTTGGAGCATTTGTTCCCTGGTATGTGACTCCTCCCCTTGTCCAAATAGATTTGTGTTTAGTGGATTATATATTAAGTATTTTGCTGCTGTAGGTAACAGGTTATGAGAGCTTATAAGCTTGTTTGATGCTTAGAGATATAGTTTTGATGCATGTTTAGGCCTCTTACAAGCCCCTATGTGTAGAATCCTTCATTATATTTACTTTGCAATCACTTGTTTAATAGGTGTTTAAATTTCAGAATACCAATCATGAACAACCATACCTTTGGAGAGATATTTGAGAGTGATGCACCTAGGAGGTCGAGGCCCTCAAGATCAGCCTCTCAGTTTAGGCCATCATACAACGAAGATCTCATTGCAACTCGTATTGGTAATGAAAGGGATGATGGGGATGCTCACCCATCCACTTTTCCTTGTTTTACTTTCTTACAAGCCGCAGGAATTCTTGATGATTTCTTGCTACTGATTGAGAGAGTTGGTTTGACCTCATATATGCAAGATGGGAGTGAGCAATACGCTATGCTCACCAAAACCTTTGTTGAGAGCTTCACGTTTACTAACACATCCTATTAGGCAACTGTCTCTTTCAAAATTTATAATCTGCCCTTCACCATGCCTTTGGAGAGATTTTGCAGTATTGTAGGTGTAAGCATGACAGGACCGTGAAGAAAATTCAAGGGCGGCCCACTGATTTACTGGAGCTTTACCGAGGGGTGACCAATGATGATGACCGCGTGGCGCAACGCGGAAAGATAAGAAATATCCAACTCCCTACTCTTAGATACTTTGCATATTATCTTGCTACTAGCATACTGGGTAGGGAGAACACAAGTAATATCTCCAACTATCATTTAGCCTTCCTTGCTGATGCGCTTAACAATGATACTCGGTACAACCTTGGCTCGCTTATTGCTCGCCGCCTAGCTGCTAGGGGGCCTATCTATGGGGGCATCATTGCCTCGCGTATGGTCAATGCATTAGGCCTTTTAGTGGACCCCAATGATACTATACTGGCACCACAGAGGCTTGACCTTGTTGCTATGAAAACTCATCACTTTATCACTGCTACTTCTGATTTGAACAGTCTAGTATATAGGATGCTTTTCACTGATGGGGATGAAAGGGAGATCCCTTTGCCACAGCCTTCTTTATTTAGTGTTCACAAGAGACCATGGTCGCGCTCCAAGGAGGAGGTAGACGAGCAGCTTCGCTTGCTGGGCTTTCACGAGCAGCACCAGGAGGATGTACCCTCCTACGATCACTCCGCTCACTAAGGAGGGACATACTCGAGCTCACACCAGGACGAGGGTACCTCCTCGTCATACTACGGTGACACGTCATCCTGGCCGGCTTGGGATTAATACCCACTTAGGTCAAAAGCCTAAGCTTGGGGGGAGGTACGCCGACACCGCACTCATCTCCTTATCATGTTGCGTCGGTACTTTGTATATTCATGTTTCGTTCTCTTTTTAGTTTTTGTTCTTTCTTTGCTTTTGCTTTCTAAAACACAAAAAGACCAAAAATATTTCTGTTGTTTCTCTTTGTTTGCTTCTTCTTATTTTTGCCTTGGTTTGTTTTTCCTTTTTGCTTTGTTTGAACTATTCGAAAAACCCAAAAAGATTTTGCTTTGCTTGTTTTCCTTTTGGTTCTTGTTTTAAAAATCAAAAACAACAAAAATATTTGTCGTTCTTCTTTGGCTTTGTGAGTTTGTTGCAGGGTTCATCAGTCCTTAGTGGATATTAGTTTCATATTATTATTCAAGCCACACAAGTGAAGAGCAATAATGAGGATTAATGACAACTTGAGGTGTGGTAAGAGGCTGGTAACAAACTCTATTTGTTTTCATTTTTGTACATATACTCATCACTGTGGGCGTGCTTAGTCTGTTCGTGTAAGGTGTATGTTATCTTTGGATGCTTAATAGTTCTTGCTTTCGTACGATTAGTTCCAGCTTGCTAATAGTTTGTATCATGTCTTATGAATGTTTGCTTGCATTACTCTACTCCTAATTTGGTATGACACCGTGGTATCCTCCTCTGAATGTTTCATTTGAATTGACTTGGCACATGCTCGCGCATGCACATGACTATAATAATCAGTTAAGCCTCGATGAATTATTTTGCCTTGAGGATCTTGAATCACTTTCATGCCATGATTAGTCCTGTTTTGTTGCAAGCATGATTATGACAGCTATTGCTCTCTCGTTTGTCTCTCCCTTACTATTGCTAGCCTTCACTTTCACTGAGTATGTTTTACTCATGTTTCCAATTCCCTAAAACCAAATATTGCCAAAGTGTCCACCATACCTACATATTAGCATCATTTGGTACTTCCGTGCATATTCAATATGCCTTGTTTTCTTCCGAATAAAATGTTTGCTTGTTATGAGAAAGTTAGTTAGTAAAGCTCTCACAAACTTGATGGCACACTTTATTTTCTTGCATTTAATAAACCTGAACCATTGCGTCCTTCTTTGTTGCGTATATGCTTGCGCTTTATAAGTTGAAGTTAGCAGAACCATGTATCATGGGGAACGTTTTCAACATTTCATTGGTACTTAGTACCTCGTTGATATCATGTTCTTTTGCTTATGGATCCCGACGGTGTGAAATAAAAGTGGAACTTGTAAGATCATGGAGTTTGTATGTATGTTAGAGAAATGCCTAGGCCGCTAGCCTAAACCATGCCTAATCATGGTGGAAACTTGTAGCATAACCATAATGAGCATTCTATGAAGCATCCTCAATAAAAATCTATGCACATAGAAAATAAAAAGATCGTTGAGATGCTCATTGTCTGCTTGCCTTGTCATTTTGATTATGGGATAGCTCCTATGTCATGTGCAAGGGGTACCCCGTTGGCGGTTCTCTATGATACGTATATACTTACAATGAAAAGAGCTTACTTGTGACTGAAGTTGAGTAGCATGAGGATCGGTCTTCGTAAGTAAGGGGCATGAGACTTTGATTTATAACTTGTCAAGCATATCCTCTTAGTTGTGTCACTTTAACCTTAACCATTTAAAGATGCTTATGATAGGGGCAATGAGAGCTCAAAGCTAACAAGTACCATACTTTCAGCATTTGGAAGCCTTTCAAACTATTCAAAACCTTTTCTTTTACTTGTTGAGTCTCCACATATTTTTTGAGCACTTTCTTGAGAGCATAGTTGTCATTCTTTGTGCTTGTCTCATTACTTGATTATTTATGTTATGATTTTTATGCTTGTATCTTTACTTCTAGTCTTCACCTGAACTTCAGAGGTGCCTTAAATCAAAGGCAAGCGAGATACCACTCTATCATACCTTTTGATGAGCATTGTAATGTTGCTTATGTTTATACTTCATGCTACTTATTATTTTTGAGTTGGAATCTCTTCATAGCTTGCATTGCCTATTAAGTAAACTTAGTTGCATGATCCTTATTATGAATTGACTAAGTAGTTGATTACATGCTGAGAATATATACATCATATGAAGCAAATGTGTTCATGAAAGTTCTTTTATCACACTCAGTTTTCAACTGAATTGCTTGAGGACAAGCAATAAGCTAAGCTTGGGGGAGTTGATACGTCCAAAATGTATCTAATTTCCCGAACACTTTTGCTATTGCTTCTCCTCTAAACTTGTGTGATTTGGATGCAACTAACACGGACTGACTCTGTTTTCAGCAGAATTGCCCTGGTGTCTACTTTTTGTGCAGAAAATCAACTATCAGGAAAAATCCTGGAAAATATGCCGAAAATCCTATTTCACCAGAAGACTCTAGGAGCCAGAATACGAGACGGAGGGGGCTGGGCCCAGGCCACACCACCTGGTCGCGCGGGCAAGCCCAGGCCGTGCCAGGGGGTGGTCTGGCCACCCCAGACTGCCCCTCGGTCTCCCTCTTCGCCTATAAGTTGCCTTCTGACCTAAAAACTCAGGAGGGGTTCGACGTTTTTCCAGAAGGAGTTCCGCTCCGCCGCCACCACCAGATTCCACGAAACAGCACCAGAAACTCCATTCTGGCACCTTGCCGGGACGAGGAATTGGAGGAGATCATCGCCATCATCATCACCATCGCTTCTCCATCGACCATCCATGTTTCCCCCATCTATGAGTGAGTAATCCCCCGTTGTAGGCCATGGGGATGGTAGGGATTGGATGAGATCGTTCATGTAATGGCATCAGATTGTTAGGGCATGGTGCCTAGTATCTTTTATTACTGCTTTATGAATTTGTTGCGACTTGTTATGCTTAATGCTTGTCACTAGGGCCCGAGTGCCATGATTTCAGATCTGAACATGTTATTGATTCATTATGATAGTATTGTTTTTTGACTTATCTACAAGTTGTATGCACACGTTGTTGTCCGGAACCAATGGTGTGAGATCCAGGCACATGGCTTAATAGGGCTGATAGGATACCCATATCAACAAGTTGCAACTTCTTTTCCGGAAGCTCATTCAAAAAGAACTCTAAGGTTAAGCGTGCTTGGCCTAGAGCAATTCTAGGATGGGTGACCGACCGGGAAGTGGGTAACCAGGAGCGCACGAGTGAGGAAAAAGTGCGCAGAAAAGACTAGTGTTGGTCTGTGGGGCCAGTCCAGATATCCTATTAAGCTGCCAGGAGTGACACCCCCGGGCCCAGGAGTGGACGCCAAATTGTGGCGCCCCGCAAAAACCACTACTAGAAAATCGTGTTGTTTTTGTGCATTGCCCCGAACCCCGAACCCCCCAGAACCAAGACCTTCGCCCCAGATGTATGACCCCTTTATCCGAGACCCCTATTTTTATAATATGACATTATCAACTGTCGCATACTAAATTGTTCATGCATGCATACCTGTCTGTGGTTTGGGGGCATTATGCCGATTCACCTCATAAATAAATATGGAGTCCATCTGTGGGATATCTTTGTCTTATTCCGGACTCCATTTAAATTGGCGTAGCGAACCGATGCCATGTTTTGCCCTGTTTATACAACATTTAAATGCGGGGTTGCTAAATAACTTGAACCGTGTAATTAATTGTCGGGACCGTGGTTCCGCTTAATATTGCCTAATTGCATCGCATCTGCACCATATCATAATCATGCAGGATCTTTTGCCGTAGTATTAAATAGTGCATCCGGTGTTTCTTCTAGTGTTTGCTTCTTCGGGGATTAGTCCAATGAGTGGATGCGAGTATCGACAAATTCTCTGGATATGATCCGTCGGCAGTGTTTCCCAGGCGAGCATCTCTCCTCCTTCTACCTATTTTGCATTTTAGTCTTTATTTCCTCCTGTTGATCTATTGCTATCCGTGTCGCGATGCTTTAGTTTCCGTGCACCAGTTATATCTCATGCAGCCTTTATATTGCCATGGACACATCATATTGCCTGTTGTTTGATAGATAGTCTGCCTTCGAGTCGTAGTTGCTTGCTTTTGTGTTGCTTTGCGTCGTTGTCGTTCCACCGTGACGGCAAGTTGGCACATGATAAATGGTGGAGATGTTTATGGTGGAGTTGATCATGACTTTAAATACAACTATTAAAATGCTAGATACAACTAATGCAGAGGCATCGGTGGGCAATAGATGTTATTTGGTTCTTCCACGCTCAGTTGTGTCCCGTAGGACCCCGAGTACTTGATACCTGTTCCTTGATTTTTCGCACTATCCACATCCGGGAGGCCTTATGGACCCTCCTTAGCCAGAGCTTGATTCATTTCTATTTCTTGGGGCCACAAAGTAGTTTGGGGTTTTATTACTATCCTGTACTTATGCCATGCTTACTGCTTTATTTACGATTGTGCGTGGAGCACCTGTACTGCTTTGGATCGTGGCACAATTTCGCGTTATCGACAAGCCCAATCACACTTTCGGGTTCCCAGTCGTTTACAACTGTTCTCGCAAACCCTGGGTCCGTTCCGGAGCCGGCCAACTTCGTTGCGGGTAGCTTAGTGGGGTGGCCTCCTGAAATATTTTATGAATCCTGTGATCGCTTTGTCGTGAAAGCCTCGTTGGGTTTTGAGTTGGTTTTTCCAAGGTTGATCGAGTGTGTGTTGCTATTTGTGCACCCTTCCAGGGTAAAACTTTCTGAAAGCCGTGTCCGCGGTTATGGACGACTTGGAGCACAGTATCTCGATCATACACAAGCATAACTAAAGTAGTGCTATAAATTTGACTTAATATGTGACTAGTAATTAGATGCAACTATAACGGAATGTATATTAAAAATGACAACAACTGGTGGATCTGGGTTGTTAGTTATATATGCCTAGTAAGTATTGCAATTCCAATGGAATGTGATAAAAGTGTCCACAACTGTTGGGTTTGGGATTCCTCAGGACAATTATATCTGACTAGTAAATGTTCCAACTATAACGGAATCTTAACTAAAACTGCCCACTACTTATGCTATCAGGATGACTCATGCTATCTATATCTGATTAGTAATTGCTGCAACTATAATGGAATGAATAAAATTGCCAACCGTGTGAGTTCCTCGGTCTGACTTCCTCGTTTGGTCTCGAGGGGGAAATACCAGGATGGGTATGTTTGGTGTAGTCTCAGGTTGGATCCGAATAGGTCTTTCTTATCCCTCTCTAATAGCCGCCAGTGTCACAATGTCTCTATAGGTTGTTTAGTGCCGCTGCGCTGCCGCTTCAGCCCACCATACCTATGTAGGCGAGAGCCGCCGAATTCTAGCCTCGCCCTGTACTGGCCTTAGTATTGACGCTCCTCTTTTTCCTTTGCCCTTTGTCGGCACCCCTTTTGTTTTAGCAGGTTTGAGATCGACGTCGTTAGCAGGGTTACCCTTCCGGCTTGGCCTGGGCAGGGTTATGGACGCCATTGGTTATTCTTCAGGGCTCTTAGTCCCATTTGCATCTTGTCCGTAGTCAGCCGCTCTAACGTATTCAAGGTGATTTGGATCTTTGTACTGTATCTCTGTATTCTTGACTCATGGAGTCGCTGTTGTATATGTATCTGTTCTGTGGGTCCCATCAAGGACTGTCGTGTAATGTTATTACTTCGTTTTCCACCCGCACGAAAGTGCCTGGTGGGCTTCCTTGAATCGTTTCTACGCGGGTTTGGCGGAAAGGGCTAAAACTTGCATAGGGCCGATTCGAGGGTGTTACAGAGTGGCATCAGAGCTCAGCAGTTGCGATACCCCACAAGTCCAGCCTGTAGGATAACCTAGCTAACGGCCGAAGTCGAGTGTCAAAACTATTTTGCCAAAATCGGTTGGATAGATCTGATTAGGTCTGTTTTACTCCTTACCCCTCTGCTGTTCTCCTCTTACCTCTGCGTGTTTGGATCTGTTCTCTTATCTTTTCTTCGAGTCCAGGAATTCTCGTGGTTGGGTTTCCGTCGTACCTTTAGGGTTTCGCTTCCTCCTTTGGTAACGGTGTTTCTACCTCCGTTCTTCGTGCTATCTGAGGAATCATTCATCTGTTGGACTTCTCTTTGTTCCTTGTTGTGCCTTCCGGTGTTTTCCGACACGACGACATCATCTACGCCAGATCCGATGCAGAGCCTGCATCACTCCTTTGTTTCTGAACCTCACTTGTCGAGATCTTCAGTCTGATTCCGAGAGTGGGTTGCATAATCCTCCTATTCATGTACAAAGTAATGCTCTGGGTGCGCGATGGACTGATCACCATCCGACTACTCTTATCATTCGCTCTTGTACATTGAATCGTTGGATCAAGCAATTTTACTCCGTCCACGGAAGCTAGAGGTGGCTTTATTTGTTGATACCTCTACCTTCGCTTTTTGTTCCCGGAGTGTTCTCTCGACGATCACGAACAAGGACCTCTTGTTAGTGGTGTCGCGGGGATCTACACGAAGCGAGAAGATTCAGATCACCGACCTTCTTTCCGGTACCATGAGGCGGATCTCGAGGGCGAGATCAATTGTTAGTGGTGTCGAATTGTGGCGCCCCAAAAAAACCACTACTAGAAAATCGCGTTGTTTTTGTGCATTGCATCGTCATGACCGCATGCTCATGTCATCATGCCACATTGCATTTGAGCATCGTCATCATCATGCATGGTTGGTTTAAAAACTATTTTCGAAAAGTCTGGTTTTGTTTTCTAAACGCCCCGTCTTTATTCAAATACAAAACCTGGGTCTCCGAATTATTTTGTTTCGTCTACCAACGGTTTTCAAAGTCCCGTTTTAAATAATAAAATATTTCTTTTATTTTTAGGAGGCAGCCCGCCAGGCCCGAAAGCCCGGCCGGCCACCTCCAAGCCCTAAACAAAAACCTAGTCTAATCCTAACCATCCACAAACCCCAATACCCTACCTACCCCAACCAGCTCTCTCTCTCTCTCTCTCTCTCCCAGCCACCTCACCCTGCCCACTCCTAGCCTGCCACCTCACCCCGCCTGATCCCACCATCCTCCTTTTTCCCGCCCACCTCGCCAAACTCCCACGCCACCTGCCCCACGCACGGGCCACTAGCAGACGCGCTGCCCCGACCCCGCCTCCTGAACCACCGCACGCCAGCCCGCTCCCACCCCTCTCTCCACCCCGCGCCCAACCCCCCCAGGCCCACTCCCCAGCACCCCACCTGACGCCCCGACCGCCTGTCCCCCCTGCACGCTTCCCCACCGCACGCCACCAACCGCCCTGGCCCCACCACCACGCGACCAACCCCGCCTCCTCCTTCCTCCCCCGAGCCCCGCCTCCACCAACTGCACGCCCCACCGCCACCGTCCCTCTCGAGCCAGCCCGCCGCCAGGGCCGCCCCTCTCTCCCTCCTTCTCCCCGCCGGTCGTCGCCCTCTCACGTGGACCTCTTCCCCCGTCGCCGCTCACCGCGTCCCCGGGCCCCTCTCCCGAGCGCCGCCCGCGTCGGCCTCCTCCGTCGGCCCCCCCGTCGACAGCGCCTCGTCGTCGTCGCCTCTCCGGCTACCCCGCCTTAACCTCACCAGAGACTAGCGGCCACCACGCCGAGTAGCTCGCCGCCGTCCAGGTGCCCCGCCGCCCGTCTATTCCACCTCGCCGGCCGCCCCTGGTGCCCCTCCGCGTGACCCCGCGCCCAGGGACCCCTCCGGCCGCGCGCGCCCTTCCTCGTGGTGGACCCGCCTCCTCCTCGTCCGCCTAGGCCGCCCTCTGTCTCGCCGACCCCGCCGCCGGAAGCCCCTTCCACCGCCTGCACCCGGCGACCCTCTGCGCCTTCCACCCCCGGCGTCGCCCCGGACCCCCGGGCCTCGCTCTCCTCACCGCCCTGAGCCCGCAGCTGGCCTCGCCCGTGCCTTCTCCCGACCCGCCTGCGTCGTCGACCGAGCCACCGTCTTCTGCCGCCGTGTGAGCCCAAGCACTGGTGCTGCCTCCGCTCGCGTCAGCTCCTCCTTTGGCAACGTCACCCGGTCAGGTGCCCTCACGTTGGGAGCCAAGTATCTGGTTCTAGGAACCGCTAGCAGCGCGTGTGTTCCGTTCGTACACCTATCAGAGTATCCGATCGTTTCTGCCAACAGTGTTTCTGCAGTGTCCCTGCCGACAAGATCTTCGCCATCTCGGGTAGCGTAACATCTCTCGGAAAAACCATGTTGTCGTCAAGATCGTCTACCATCAAGGTCAATGCCGAACCAAGCTCCACGGATTCGACAAGATTCCCCTTCCCGGACCCGAAGACCGAACCCGGCGCCACGACAAGTTCTCCATCCTAGAACGCCATGCCCTCCTCCGAGGATCCGGTGCCGCCGGTACGACAAGATCTTCTTCTCGGGACATCGAGTTCGCCATCACGGATGACAAGCATGCCTTCATGGAACTGAAGGCACGGAAACCGCAAGACCATTCTTCCCGAACCCTCGGCACGCCCGGATCTCTCCTCAGAACGTCATGATCTCCTTCACGGATCCGAAGACCCTGTCGAACCCCGAACCCCCCAGAACCAAGACCTTCGCCCCAGATGTATGACCCCTTTATCCGAGACCCCTATTTTTATAATATGACATTATCAACTGTCGCATACTAAATTGTTCATGCATGCATACCTGTCTGTGGTTTGGGGGCATTATGCCGATTCACCTCATAAATAAATATGGAGTCCATCTGTGGGATATCTTTGTCTTATTCCGGACTCCATTTAAATTGGCGTAGCGAACCGATGCCATGTTTTTCCCTATTTATACAACATTTAAATGCGGGGTTGCTAAATAACTTGAACCGTGTAATTGATTGTCGGGACCCTGGTTCCGCTTAATATTGCCTAATTGCATCGCATCTGCACCATATCATAATCTTGCAGGATCTTTTGCCGTAGTATTAAATAGTGCATCCGGTGTTTCTTCTAGTGTTTGCTTCTTCGCGGATTAGTCCAATGAGTGGATGCGAGTATCGACAAATTCTCTGGATATGATCCGTCGGCAGTGTTTCCCAGGCGAGCATCTCTCCTCCTTCTACCTATTTTGCATTTTAGTCTTTATTTCCTCCTGTTGATCTATTGCTATCCGTGTCGCGATGCTTTAGTTTCCGTGCACCAGTTATATCTCGTGCAGCCTTTATATTGCCATGGACACATCATATTGCCTGTTGTTTGATAGATAGTCTGCCTTCGAGTCGTAGTTGCTTGCTTTTGTGTTGCTTTGCGTCGTTGTCGTTCCACCGTGACGGCAAGTTGGCACATGATAAATGGTGGAGATGTTTATGGTGGAGTTGATCATGACTTTAAATACAACTATTAAAATGCTAGATACAACTAATGCAGAGGCATCGGTGGGAAATAGATGTTATTTGGTTCTTCCACGCTCAGTTGTGTCCCGTAGGACCCCGAGTACTTGATACTTGTTCCTTGATTTTTCGCACTATCCACATCCGGGAGGCCTTATGGACCCTCCTTAGCCAGAGCTTGATTCATTTCTATTTCTTGGGGCCACAAAGTAGTTTGGGGTTTTATTACTATCCTGTACTTATGCCATGCTTACTGCTTTATTTACGATTGTGCGTGGAGCACCTGTACTGCTTTGGATCGTGGCACAATTTCGCGTTATCGACAAGCCCAATCACACTTTCGGGTTCCCAGTCGTTTACAACTATTCTCGCAAACCCTGGGTCCGTTCCGGAGCCGGCCAACTTCGTTGCGGGTAGCTTAGTGGGGTGGCCTCCTGAAATATTTTATGAATCCTGTGATCGCTTTGTCGTGAAAGCCTCGTTGGGTTTTGAGTTGGTTTTTCCAAGGTTGATCGAGTGTGTGTTGCTATTTGTGCACCCTTCCAGGGTAAAACTTTCTGAAAGCCGTGTCCGCGGTTATGGACGACTTGGAGCACAGTATCTCGATCATACACAAGCATAACTAAAGTAGTGCTATAAATTTGACTTAATATGTGACTCGTAATCAGATGCAACTATAACGGAATGTATATTAAAAATGACAACAACTGGTGGATCTGGGTTGTTTGTTATATATGCCTAGTAAGTATGGCAACTCCAATGGAATGTGATAAAAGTGTCCACAACTGTTGGGTTAGGGATTCCTCAGGACAATTATATCTGACTAGTAAATGTTCCAACTATAACGGAATCTTAACTAAAACTGCCCACTACTTATGCTATCAGGATGACTCATGCTATCTATATCTGATTAGTAATTGCTGCAACTATAATGGAATGAATAAAATTGCCAACCGTGTGAGTTCCTCGGTCTGACTTCCTCGTTTGGTCTCGAGGGGGAAATACCAGGATGGGTATGTTTGGTGTAGTCTCAGGTTGGATCCGAATAGGTCTTTCTTATCCCTCTCTAATAGCCGCTAGTGTCATAATGTCTCTATAGGTTGTTTAGTGCCGCTGCGCTGCCGCTTCAGCCCACCATACCTATGTAGGCGAGAGCCGCCGAATTCTAGCCTCGCCCTGTACTGGCATCAGTACTGACGCTCCTCTTTTTCCTTTGCCCTTTGTCGGCACCCCTTTTGTTTTAGCAGGTTTGAGATCGACGTCGTTAGCAGGGTTACCCTTCCGGCTTGGCCTGGGCAGGGTTATGGATGCCATTGGTTATTCTTCAGGGCTCTTAGTCCCATTTGCATCTTGTCCGTAGTCAGCCGCTCTAACGTATTCAAGGTGATTGGGATCTTTGTATTGTATCTCTGTATTCTTGACTCATGGAGTCGCTGTTGTAGATGTATCTGTTCTGTGGGTCCCATCGAGGACTGTTGTGTAATGTTATTACTTCGTTTTCCACCCGCACGAAAGTGCCTCGTGGGCGTCCTTGAATCGTTTCTATGCGGGTTTGGCGGAAAGGGCTAAAACTTGCATAGGGCCGATTCGAGGGTGTTACAAATGGCCCCGAAGTGACAGAAATCGGGATAACCGGAGGGAATGGCTTTGATATGAGGATCACATGTGTTCACGAAGTGTTAATTCTTTGCTCCGGTGCTCTATTAAAAGGAGCACCTTAATTGTCAGTAGTTCCCTTGAGGCCCCGCTGCAAACGGGCTGGCAGGACAAAAGATGGTGTGCAAGTTCTCATTGCGAGCACGTATGACTATATATAGAACACATGCCTAGGATTATCTAGTACTTGGATGCTTTATCTTATTTATCTGTGATTGCCCTATGTTCTGATTGCTATGTGAATTGTCTTGTCCATGCAACGCCCATCCATCCATCCCTATGCCTACCGCACTCGAATCCTACTGTTTACTGCTATTGTTACTGTTGTCTTTACTTTACTGCTGCTGCTACTTTGCTATTCCTACTACAAAACTGTTGCTACTCATAAACTGCTGTGAGCAAGATTGTTTCCAAGTGCAGCTGAATTGACAACTCAGTTGTTAAGGCTTATAAATATTATTTGGCTCCCCTTGTGTCGAATCAATAAATTGGGTTTCACTTCCCTCGAAAATACTGCGATACACCCCTATACTTGTGGGTCATCAGGTACCACCAGTTTTGCTCTCTTGTGAGGAAGAGTAGGCTGCAATTCCACCGCCACGGCGGAGAAAACACAACCACATTGGTATCTAGAACCCTCTACCTCCAAAGTTGTGACGATGCAGCCAATCAACACGAGTTGACTCCCTGGCCATCAGAATGCAATGTTGTGCATCATCCTATCATGAACTGGTGGTTGGTCCTGATATGTAATGAGGTAGGTAAGGTAAAGAAGAAAGCACCTTCCAACCTGAAAGAAAGAACGACAATAATATTTAAGAAAATTGATGATACAAATAAATAAGATGTGTCGATATAGTGGAGGGACTGAAAATGTATAAGGATATAACAAAAAGAATGAATAGTTGACCATCTCAATTGTGAACATGTGTTATGGCCACCGGAGGAATGTGGGTGACAAATATTGTTATTTACACCATTAACTGTTCCATTGAGCAAAGAAAATGACAATGACATGGCAGAGAGCAATATTCATGGAAAAAGAAGTGCTTACACAAGCTTGTAAGTGTTATTAAATACATATAACAGAAGCAACCTTCAATGTTTTCCTTGCGATTGGAATATTCCCTCCTTCGCAATCTAAACGGCAAATTAATCTGCAACGAATAGAATGTAACACCAAGGAGGCTATGTGTGATGGTGTAGCATCCCATCTGTCCAACATATGTAATGCTACATGGTCTAGTAATATAAATGCTACTTCCTACATATAATTGTTGCATCATAATTATATCATGCTCATGTCATCATGCCACCTTGCATTTGAGCATCATATAAAACCCTTTTCATTTGGTTCTTCTCTCATATGCATTAGTAATTGTATTTGGCTCTTGATATATTGTATTTGGTTCTTGATAAATGCTTGATGCCCAAGTTGAGTTGGGGGCATATCTTTTATTCAACTCCATCACCTTTATTTGTCACCACCTTATAATTCCACCATCCTAATTACCCATGAGCTTTTACTTTCTTTTGGCATTTAATCTAGCTCATGTGGGTTGGGATGGATCCAATTCTATTTTCCTTTAGCTTGGCCTTACTCCATATTTTGGAATGCATGTGTATAAATGCCATGATCATTGTTTTGTTTTCACAAGATAAAACATGGCATTTAATGCCCATGCATGGGCCATGCAAATCACCACCATTCTATTCTTTTGGGATTTACTTGGATTTTTGGGTGGAGCATGGTTCTTTGTGAATCCCTTCATGTTGAATCTATTCTTTTGCTCTTACCCCAACACCCTCCTCATCTTGATCTTTGTTCTTGTCAGGTGCATCAAGACCTCAACTCCACCCCAACTTCTTTCCACCTTTTACTTGATCTTGTTTTTGGATCATGTTAAAACCCTCACACCACCTTTTCTCTCATCTCACTCTCCTTAACCATCATCACACCCCTCCACCTTTGCTTGATCTAGTTGGCATGTGGAGAAAATCCTAAAAACCCTAATCAAACCCTAAACCCTAGCCTCTCCCTCTAATCCCTCTCTCTCTAAACCCAAGCCTAATCCACCCCATGCCGGGCTACCACCCCTAATCTTCTAGCTTCGGCTACCCCCAAACCTGGCCCTAGCTACCCCTCTCAAACCCTAACCATCCCTAACCTAACCAAGCCCCAACCCTAGCTCCATCCCAAGCACGCCCTAGCTAACCCGAGCCTCTCCCTTCTCTCTCTCTTTCTCTCTGCCAGCCAGGCCCCTCACCCGGTCCAGCCCCCTCCTTGGCCCCACCGTGCAGCCTTTGGCCACCTCTCCCATGCCCTGGCCGAGCTGGTCGAGCACGTGAGGGTAGAGGAGAAAACCTTTTCCACCCCGAGCCCCACGGCATCCCCCTCTCTCTCCCTTGCCTTTATCTCCACCCTTCCTCACTGCCGTGCCCAGACCTTCCCTTGGACGCTGAGTCGTTTCCTTCCTCTCCCCTTCAACCTCCTCTCCACCCTGGCGATCCACCTTCGGCCTCCACCCTACCTCAGCAAAACTCGGCGGCGGGCGGGTGAGCTGGTGTCGAGGAGGACTGTGAAGAACCCCTGCTTCGCCCTGACCACGTCATCGAGGAGGAGGAGCCCCCAGACCGCCGCAGATCCACGACACCGACCGAAACCCTAGCCGGGCGTGCATCTGCGTCCTCGCCGCTACGTCGCCCCCGGCCCGATCCACCACCTCCGACCATCTCGCGGTGAGCCACCCTTCCTCTCTGACATTCTCTCTCTCGCCGTCGCTGCCTAGCCTCGCCGGACTTTGCGCCGAGCGCTCTCTGTGTGCCGGCGTGCGCGTGCTCCTGCTCGCTGTGCGCCGCAACAGCTACTCCTAGCCGCGTTTCCCTTAACCAGCACCAACCCCAAGCCACCGCACTGGTTCCGCCTCGCAGCGCGTGCGCACGAGGTCGCCAGATCAAACCCCCGCGCCGCTTTGTGTCCCTGCCGAACACGGACCGCTCGTCAGTTGATTCAGAGAAGATCCACAGTACCGCGTGGTACTTTTCCATAAAACCCCCTTTTTCTTTTCTCCCTCAAACCCGCGCTCCACCGGCCCCACCAGTCAGCCGCTCAAACCGTTTTTGCAAAAAGGTACCCCAGTTTTCCAGTACCTTAACCCACGATCCCCCTTTGTGCCGCGTGGCAGCCTCCGGCTCACCCGCTGGCAGCTGGGCCCGCGAAGCCCCCGGCCCCATTTGTCGGTCTCCCTGGCTAGCGTCTGCGCCGGTAGAAAAAGTCCGTTGCGCGCCGAATCCGCCCAGTCAGCACTGGCCCCACCCGTTAGTGACTGGGGCTAGGTGCGACTTAGTAGAAAAAGTCTGCCTGTTTTTCTGTTTTAATAAAACAAATTCAGAAATGTTTAAATATGAATTTAAATCTGTTTTTAATAACTTTTAAATTGTAAATCCAAATAACACAAATGATATATGTTTTGGAATCAGAAAAATGTGAGGATTTCAAATATGCCATTCAAAATAATGTTTGACCACTTTAAATTTTTTAGATGATTAAAAATACAATAAAATGCCCTTTTCTTAATTAATTAATAACTTTAAGTCTACAACTCCAAATTCAACAAATAATATGTCCAAATCGATCAGCGCGACAAGCCCGTTCTAACTATGCATTCCTTGTTCTGAATTGAAGCATGCATCATGTCATTATTAAAAACCAGAACTGTTTATGGCAATAAAACTTGACCAGATAAATAATAAAATGCTTTCTTCTTGTACCCCACCCCTCACCATGCCATGCTACATTAATGCCATGTAAATTGTGCATCATTCATCATGGCATGCTTGTTTGCTTGTCGCATTTTAATTCATATGCTTGTGCACTTTATTTATGTTGGCCCTTGTTTGTTTGGTTCTTCTTCAAATAGACGCCCAGCAGGAGAATTATCAGGAATCACAGGAGTTCTACCCAGATCCGTCTCTCGCTTCAACTGAGCTGCCAGGCAAGCACTACCACATGCTTGCATACATATAGTACCTATTGCCTCTCTCTTATTCTTGCATCATTGAGTCGCGATTGCATTAAATTGAATCCTAAGCACTGTATAGCCTTTACTTTTAAACCCCACCGAGCTTGTTCCTCCATCCCATGAGCCATTACTACAGGAGTTGTTTGAGCCATGCGAGTCGTAGAAAAACATGTGTAGGGTATGTGGGTGTCTGATGGATAACGAGGTACCTAAACAACTTAACCTGAGTAGTAATGGGATAACTAATGAAAGAGGCACCGGTGGGCAATATCTGCTATTTGGTTTTTCCTGCTCACTTGTGTCCCGTAGGACCCCGAGTACTTGATTCATGTTTCTTGACTATTCGCACTATCCATATCCGGCAGGCCTTATGGACCCCCCTGAGCCAGAGCTTGATTCATTTCTATTTCTTGGGGCCACAAAGTAGTTTGGGGCGTTGTTACTATCCTGTACTTATGCCATGCTCTACTGTATTATTTAAGATTGTGCGTGGAGCACCTGTACTGTTTAGGATTGCGGAGTGTTTTCGCGGTATCGACAAGCCCAGTCACACTTTCGGGTTTCCAGTCGTTTACAGCCATTGGCGCAAACCTTGAGTCCGTCTCGGAGTCAGCTAGCTTCTTTGTGGGTAGCTTAATGGGGTGGCCCCCTGAAATATTTCTGAATCCTGTGATCGCTTTGTCGAGAATGCCTCATTGGGTTTTGAGTTGGTTTTTCCGAGGTTGATCGAGTGTGCGTTGCTATTTGTGCACCCCTGCAGGGTAAATCTTTCTGAAAGCCGTATCCGCGGTTATGGACGACTTGGAGCACAGTTTCTCGATCATAGACAAGTATAACTAAAGTACCGCTTTTAATCTGACTAAGTACCAGATTAGTAAATAGTGCAATACTCATGGAATGGTTAATAAAACTGCCAACGAATGGGTTGTTCGTCCGCTTTCTCGTTGGTAAGCGAGAAGGAGGATGGATCTGTTAATTATACTGTTATAACTGTTGTTTCTAATTAACGGACATCCGTCTATCATTGGTTAGGCGGATGGTTAGCGAGTATCTCTAGGCTTGTTAGTTATTATCTTTTGCTGCAATTGCGTCACCCAAGGTATATGTCCCCTTTAGAGGTATAAAGACTTGCTGAGTACCCCTAGGGTCTCACACGATAAATTGTTTGATTCAGATGAACAAGTGTACTCACAAGATGGATACTGGGTGGAGGAGGCGGATGATGTTGGCAATAATCAGTCGGTGTAGAGATTCCGGGAATGGGGATCCGTGAGATCTGTGGGCGGGATGTGTTTATTTATGTGGCATCTTATGCCAATTTGCTTCTTATCCGTACTCGGATCGTGTTTTCCGCTTCCGCCTGACACTCTGATGTTTGATGTATGAGGAGCTATCCTAAACTTTTATCTCTATCTAGGATATTTGGATCTTGCCGTATGGCGTTGCAATATTTCTATTTCTTTTAGATGGAATGGCTCTGTGAACAGTTGTATGGTGGCTTGCATACATACTCACTTGTGTATGTAGTTGATCCCTTCGCCCGCCGATTACGCCGCTCGTTCTTGTCCCGATGTTCTGGAAGTGGTTAGGACGGCCGAAAGGTCTACCTATGAGTGGCCCCTGGGCCCCACCGTACTATTTTAACCACTTTCGCTCATCCAGGCATGCAACTAAGAGCGTAATTCACCGAGGTAGTTACAGATGGTACGGTGCGAAAAACATGGGTCAAAAAACATTTGCATGGAGCATAGAAATCAAGATGAGTCGCAACACAAGAATGGCAAAATACTACTCACTCCTTCCCAAATTAATTGACACAATTTTGTCTAGATATGCATGTATGTCAATTAATTTGGGATGGAGGGAACGTATGATGTATATTACCAAGTTCACACCTCATATATAATGTACTCCCTCCATCCTGAAAAGGATGTCACAGATTTGTTTAAATTCGGTTTGAAACATCCCTTATTTGTCAATTAGATCATTTGCATTAAAACTCAACTCTTCTACAACAAACGGCCAAAGTATTTTACAATTAAGATTATCCTTAAAAAATCTAGGTATAAAATACAAGAAGAATGTCAAGTTACACCAAAGCCTCTCAAGAAAATAGAAACCAACACTACTTTCTACCAAGGATTTTATAATTTGGTCATGATAAACAAAGACCCTCGATATCTACTAACTACTTAACTGTTAGTTTGATGATATGAACATGTAGAGCAGAGTAGTACAATCAAATAAAAGACCTCACAGTGCAAAGAGATTCACAATATTATGCACTAAATCAGAACTTCCATAAGCTCTATCCTACACGAGGAACTGAACACAAAACAGACACACGACCCACTTTTGATTTACTTAAGTTTCCTTGCATGCATATGGTAACTGCCACATCTAAATTTATTCACTTCATTCTATAATATGGTAAAACTGAAAATACATTGTATGTGAACTGTAAATGTCATTATGCTCTCCATGAGTAAAAAACGTACCTCTTATATCTTTGCTTTTAATCAACTGAACTTAACCTCAACCCTGCACAAAATTCAACTCAGTAAAAGTTTAGAATATCAAGAAAAGATCAGTTGGCCTTAACCTTACAGCAAAAACTTGATAGGTCCGCCACCTCGGATGTAGAACAGCAGCATAATTACATCTCCCCAAGCATCACTACATCCGCTAGTCATTTAAATTCTCATAGATGCAATTTATTATCCTAACAGAACACAACCCTACACAAGCATGAGTGATCAAGCTACTTTAGAACGCTATACTGAACATCAAACACTAACCAATTTGACGGAACGTATCTCTATTTTCTTTCTTTTTCCAAAAATACATGTCACTATATAAGTTCTGCATTCTGGAAGCATCACACCGCAATGAAAATTACCAGTAGGCCAAACTGTAGAACCCTGACATCCAAATTCAATAAATCTGCCATCAAAATATGAAATGCCATGTCCATTTGTAGACCAATTTTTGGCTCCATCCTACCGCCTAATTATCACATCCATACAAGAAATAGAGAATGGAGTAGTATATGTAATGCCGACTTACTAATCACAAGCGGCCAGTTCCACCCGGAGGATTCAGTTCCCATGGCCAAACTGATAATATCATAAAAATGAAATTCTATGTAGCAAGTAGAAGAAAGAGAGGAGAAAACAACAATATGTGAGGGGTTGTTGCCATGGGGTGTCCGGCGGAGGAGGTACCCTGCTCGACGGCGAGATCGCGGACGAGGAGCACGCGAGCAGCTTCATGGAAGTCGTCATGCTGGAGGCGGCTCTGAAAGCGATAGAACGTGGGGTGTGTCAGGGAAGGGCTTAGGAGGTCACCGCTGGAGAGGGCTTAGAAGAGGCTATTGAGGAGAAGGTGAGGGGGAGCCACAAGAGGTGGGGTTTGATGGGGAGGGGGAGGAGGCGAGGTCCAACCCTACTACATAAACAGGGTCGGGAAGACGACGAGGTGGGTTGGGCGTTGAGTGGAGCAGGGTTTTGATACATTGCAAATGTATCTATTATTTTTGATGTTCCATGTTTGGTTTTATCCACTTTCTTGTGTTTTGTTCCAACTTTGGAGTACTTTTATTATGATTTCTTGGACTAACCTATTAACAAGAGCCACAGTGCCAGCTGCCTGTTTTCTGCTGTTTTTGGTTCCAGGAAAGTCAGAAAATGAATATTCTCGGAATTGGACGGGACAAAAGCCAAAGTGCCTATTTTTATGGAAGGGATCAAGTGCCAGAATACGAGACGGAGAGGGGCCAGGGGCCGGCCAGACCACCTGGCCGTGCGGCCAGGCCTGGCCCACGCCAAGGGGTGGTCTGGCCGACCCCAGCACCCCCTCGGCCTCTCCTTCCGCCTATAAGTTGCCGTCGGGACGAAAACCCTAAGTACCCGATCAAAAATCCACGAAAGAGTTTGTAGCCGCCATCGTCTCTGTCCCTAGATCGGGGGATCTGAAGCTCTTCCCGGCACCCTGCCGGAGAGGGGAATTCACCCTGGAGGCCTTCTTCATCACCATGCAAGCCTCCGGTGTGATGCGTGAGTAGTTCATCCTTGGACTACGGATCCATGTAGTAGCTAGATGGCTAGTTTCTCCTCCTTTGTGCTTTCATGTTTAGATCTTGTGAGCTCCGTTCATGATCAAGATCATCTTTTTGTAATTCATACATGTTGTGTTTGCGGGGATCCGATGGATATTGAGATGCTATTTCAGATTGATTATTGATTCTATCATGTCTTTGTTATTTGAGATCTTGCATGCTTTCCGTTGTTAGTAGATATCTTGGCCAAGTAGATGCTGGCAACTCCAAGAGTTAGTATTTATGCTCGATAGTGGGTTCATGCCTCTGGTAATCTGGAGAAGTGACAGAAATCTCTAAGGTACTAGATGTGCTGTTGCTACTAGGGAGAAAACAATAATCCTTTGTTCATAGAACAATCATATTGTTTACTTTACACGCAGTTTGTAAAGCAATAATATGTTGCTTGCAACTTAATACTGGAGGGGGTTCAGATGATAACCTGAAGGTGGATTATTAGTCATAGATGCAGTTGGATGGTGGTCTATGTATTATGTTGTAATGCCCAATCAAGACTCAAAGGAGTCAAGATGATTAGTATATGCATGTATTGCTTTCTCGGTGTTTGTCAATTGCCCCGTTGTAATTTGTTCACCCAGCATGTTATCTATCTAAGGAGAGCCACCTCTAGTGAACTATGGATCCCGGTCCTTTTTCTTTACATACAATCTACAACTGTTTACTGCTTTGTGTTTACTTTCTGCAAAATTTTACTTCTTTCCATTCGATACGTTTAATCCTTTGTTTTCCGCAACACACGGTGAGATTGACAACCTCATCGCAAGTTGGGGACAAAGTACTGTGGTTGTGTTGTGCAGGTCTCCACGTTGCTACTAGCACCGGTAGTGCGCCCTGCCAAAGCTTAGCTAGTAACACCTTTGGGGTGTTTCCTTGCTCCTACTGGTTCGATTAAACCTTGGTTTCATAATTGAGGGAAAACTTACTGTTGTGTTTATCGTACCTTCCTCTTGGGGTTCCCAACGAGCTCTACATCGATCGAGCGCATCAAGATATTTTCTGGCGCCGTGACCCAGAGATCAAAAGAAGAAGAGACTCCTACGTCTACGACGAGCACATCAAGATTTTCTGGCGCCATTGTCGGGGAGTCAAGGACATCTTCACAAGGGGAGTCCCTCATAACCAATCTCTTTACTTTGTTTTTGTTTTGCTTTGTTCGCTTGTTTTGTTCTTCAAAAAACACAAAAAAATTAGTTTTACTTGTTTGCTTTCTTATTTGAAAACCCAAAAAATTACTACTCTTGAAAACACTAAGTTGTGTGACTTCACTAGCACCAACAACAATGATTTTATGAGCACACCTATTGCTCCACCTGTGGCTGAAAATACTTTCTTTGAGATAATACCTGCTTTTCTCAATCTTGTTATGAGAGAACAATTTTCTGGTATTGGTAATGAAGATGCTGCTTCCCATCTAAATAACTTTGTTGAACTTTGTGAGATGCAAAAGCATAGGGATATAGATGGTGATATTATTAAACTTAAATTGTTTCCTTTCTCTTTGAGAGGAAAAGCTAAAGAATGGTTGAATTCCTTAACTAGGAATAGTATTGATTCTTGGACTAAGTGCAAAGATGCTTTTATTGGAAAATACTACCCTCCTGCTAAGATTATATCCATGAGAAGTGAAATAATGAAGTTTAAACAACTTGATAATGAGCATGTTGCTCAAGCTTGGGAAAGAATGAAATCTTTGGTAAAGAATTGTCCCACTCATGGACTGACTGCTTGGATGATCATCCAAACTTTTTATGCAGGATTGAACTATTCTTCAAGGAACCTATTAGATTCTGCTGCTAGAGGTACCTTTATGACCATCACTTTGGGTGATGCAACAAAACTTTTGGATAATATGATGGTTAATTATTCTGAATGGCATACTGAGAGAGCTCCACAAGGTAAGAAGGTAAATTCTATTGAGGAAACCTCCTCCTTGAGTGATAAGATTGATATTATTATGTCTATGCTTGTTGATGGGAAAGCCCATATTGATCCAAATAATGTTCCTTTAGCCTCTTTGGTTGCTCAAGAAGAGCAAGTTGATGTGAACTTCATAAGAAATAACAACTTTGGCAACAATGCTTATGGTAATAATGCTTATAGGAACAATTTTGGTAGCAACAATTATAAGCCATATCCTCCCAACAATGGTAATGCTTATGGAAATTCTTACAACAGTAATAAGAGTGCACCCTCTGAACTTGAAGTTATGCTTAAAGAGTTTATTAGTAAACAAACTGCTTTCAATAAAACTATTGAGGAAAAACTCTCTAATGCTGAAAGAAATATAGCATCTTTGGCTGAAGCTCAATCTTCTTTGAATAAAATGGCTGCTAAACCTGAAACTAATGATAATCCCTTTGCAGTTACTAATGCTATGCAAGTAAGAATTGATGAAAATGTTAGACTATTAGCTGAATTACATGCTAAGTGGGAAAGAGAAGATGAAATTGCTAGAAACATTAGTGTTTCTACTATTACCACCACTAGTGTTGAGGCTAGTAATAGTTCTACTACTTTAGATGATAAAGTTGATTTTGATCTTGATGGTTGCAACATCTCTGAAGTTATTAAGTTCCTACAAAATCTTGCTAAAAGTCCTAATGCTAGTGCTAAGAACATGGCTTTTACAAAACACATTACCGATGCTCTCATAAAGATTAAAGAAGAAAAGATGAAACATAAAGCTTCTATTCCTATAAAGCAAGAGGATGGTTGGGAACCCATCATTAATATGAAAGTGAATGACTTTGATTTCAAAGCTTTGTGTGATCTTGATAGTAGTGTTTCTATTATGCCTAGAAGGATTTATGATATGCTTGATTTGCCTCCTCTTGAAGATTGTTATTTGAATGTCCCATCTGATGATAATGCTAAAAAGAAACTCATGGGGAGTCTTAATGATGTTCTTATTATGGTTAATGATTCCTATATCCCCGTTGATTTCTATGTTTTGGATGTTGAATACAATGCTTCTTGTCCTATTACTTTGGGAAGACCTTTTCTTAGAACTGTTGGTGCCATCATTGATATGAAAGAAAGCACCATTAAATATCAACTCCCACTCAAGAAAGGTATAGAACACTTCCCTAAAAAGAGAGAAAATATTTCTTTTGCTTCTCCTATGAAAACAAAATTTGGCCTTAATGCTTCTTCATTTGAGAACACTTGATTCTTTCTTTGGTTCTTATGCCTAACTTAAAGGCGTTAAAGAAAAGTACTTGTTGGGAGATAACCCAAGAGTTTTAGTTGAGTCTTGGAAGTTATTACCTCTGTAATAACCTCTCTTAATCCTTTTTACTTGCTTTTTGTGCCAAGAGTAACCTCTAATGAGAGTGAAGTAATGATTGGGAAAGTTGCTGTCCCGAAACAGATTTTTGTGCTTCACCGTAAACATTCCTGAGAGAGCTCTGTATATCGTATTAAGCTGTAATTGTTTGTGCTTCTGCCCCAGGTTGTTTTCTAACTTTCGCTAGTTCAACACATTTTGATTTGAGCAACAGAAGGTCTTCGAAAAAATTCGTCTTTACCTGCTGGTCTGTTTTGACAGATTTCTGCCATTTTCTGCATTTGCTTCTTGTTAGTTCCTTCTTGAGTTCCTTCGGGGAATTGAGCTTTTTGAGGGAAGTGCTACAGTAGCTAGTGTTCTAATGGAAGTTTATTTGGTGTTAGAACTGAACCTTGAGACTTATTTATCTTAAGTGCACTAATGTTGCTAATGAGATTGTGTGAAGTTTTGTATGAAGGAAAAATTTCAGGTGTATGGAAGGAATGAGTAAAGAGATGAAGGATGGACTAAAGCTCAAGCTTGGGGATGCCACGCGTGTCACCCCAAGAAATATCCAAGAAGTACAAGCGTCAAAGCTTGGGGATGCCCAAGGCATTCCCCTTCTTCATCAATAAAAATTCCAGGTTTTTTCCAAACGCTTCATTTTTATTGTTTCATGCACAGTTGTGTTTTTCTTGGAGCGTCTTCTTTTTCGTTTTCTTTTTGGTTTTTAGTTTTCTTGGTTTTCTTAGTTTTCTGAATAAGTTGGTTGGACCCCCTCTTTCACACGTTGGTTTGCAAATAGTCTGGTTTGGTTTGGAAAAGAGTAGGAAAGTTCATACTTTTGTGGTAAAAAGAGCTCGTTTTTGACTGTGGCCTATGCTTTGTCATTCCATGCTTGATATTGTTTTGGCTTTATGCTTAGTATTCTTTGCTGTAGCATGACTTGTTATAAGCAATTGAGATTGCTTAATGTGCCTTGGATGAATCATGCGTTGTTTTAGCATATTAAAGCATAGTATAGTGGTATTCTCCTTTGATGCTTTATTTGGGTTGACTTGGCACATGCTCACACCATGTTATGACTATCTCAAGTCACTACAGCATTTATGATCCTTTAGTTTTCAACTTGTAGTATCACTTTATGCTTTGATCAATGATGTTTTGTCGCTCTGCATGATTATGGCCATTATTGCTCTCTTAGTTTGTCGCTCCCAGTCTTTTGCTAGCCTCCACAACAAGTATGAGTTCCACTCATGCATCCAACTCCCTAAACCAAGTTTTTCCAAAGATTCCACCATACCTACCTACTAGCTTATGCTATTCCAAGTACATTCATGCTTTTGTTTACCTTTCACTTGTTATGAGAAAACTAGTGATTAAAGCTCTCACGAACTTGATGGCACACTTTACTTTATTGCCTCTAATAAACTTGAACCATTGGGTCCTTCTTTGTTATGTATATGCTTGCGCTTTATAGGTTGAAATTAGCAGAACCATGTTTCATGGGGAACGCTTTCAACATTGCACTTGTACTTTGTACCCCGTTGATATTATGTTCTTTTGCTTATGGATCCCGGCGGTGTGAAATAAAAGTGGAACTTGTAAGATCATGGAGTTTGTATATGTGTTAGAGAAACGCCTGGGCCGCTAGCCTAAGCCATGCCTAATCATGGTGGAAACTTGCAGCATCACCATAATGAGCACTCTATGAAGCATCCTCAATAAAAACCTATGCAAATAGCAAATAAAAATATCGCTGAGATGCTCATTGTCTGCTTGCCTTGTCATCTTGATTATGGGAACGCTCTTGTATCATGTGCAAGGGGTACCCCGTTGGCGGTTCTTAATGATACACATATACTTACAATGACAAGAGCTTACTCGTGACTAAAGTTGAGTAGCATGAGGATCGGTCTTCGTAAGTAAGGGGCATGAGATTTCGGTTTATAACTTGTCAAGCATATCCTCTTAGTTGTGTCACTTTAACCTTAATCATCTTCAAGATGCTTATGATAGGGGCAATTAGAGCTGAAAGCTATAAGTACCATAATTTTTGGAAGCTCTTTATGAGACTTGATTCCCTACTTCCTTTTACAAAAGGCTTTTCTTCCACCATTACATTGAGTCTCCACCTTCTATCTTTATGCACTACTTTGAGAGCGTAGTGGCCATTCTTAGTTCTATGTGCATTGTCCCAAGACTAGTTGATTGATGCATAACTTGTTATTGCTTGTTTTAAACTATTGTATCTAGTCACTCTTATGAACTTTGAAGGTGTCCTATGCATTTATATTTGCTACTCTATTGAGGGACAAGCTGAATACTTTTATGCTATGTTTTCTTTATGTGAAATAAACAAACGTCTTGCAAAACATTGTTATTCATGAATCTTTTGTTTGTGCCTTTTCATGTTGCATCTTAGTTTCTTTGCTTATTGCTAGAACTTTGTCTTTCATGTTATGATTAAAGTACTATGATCCCAACTTTGAATGTTTTGCAAATACTTTGATCAAGTCTTTGATGGTGCATGTCACCTCAAAAATTCTTTCTTTTTATCACTTACCTACTCGAGGATGAGCAGGAGTTAAGCTTGGGGATGTTGATACATTGCAAATGTATCTATAATTTTTGATGTTCCATGCTTGGTTTTATCCACTTTCTTGTGTTTTGTTCCAACTTTGGAGTACTTTTATTATGATTTCTTGGACTAACCTATTAACAAGAGACACAGTGCCAGCTGCCTGTTTTCTGCTGTTTTTGGTTCTAGGAAAGTCAGAAAATGAATATTCTCGGAATTGGACGGGACAAAAGCCAAAGTGCCTATTTTTCCGGATGCATCAAGTGCCAGAATACGAGACAGAGAGGGTCTAGGGGGCCACCACACCACCTGGCCACGCGGCAGGGGGTGGTCTGGCTGACCCCAGCACCCCCTCGGCCTCTCCTTCCGCCTATAAGTTGCCCTCGGGACGAAAACCCTAAGTACCCGATCAAAAATCCACGAAAGAGTCTGTAGCCGCCGTCGTCTCTATCCCTAGATCGGGGGGATCTGAAGCTCTTTCCGTCACCCTGCCGGAGAGGGGAATTCACCCTGGAGGCCTTCTTCATCACCATGCAAGCCTCCGGTGTGATGCGTGAGTAGTTCATCCTTGGACTACGGATCCATGTAGTAGCTAGATGGCTAGTTTCTCCTCCTTTGTGCTTTCATGTTTAGATCTTGTGAGCTCCGTTCATGATCAAGATCATCTTTTTGTAATTCATACATGTTGTGTTTGCGGGGATCCGATGGATATTGAGATGCTATTTCAGATTGATTATTGATTCTATCATGTCTTTGTTATTTGAGATCTTGCATGCTTTCCGTTGTTAGTAGCTATCTTGGCCAAGTAGATGCTAGCAACTCCAAGAGTTAGTATTTATGCTCGATAGTGGGTTCATGCCTCTGGTAATCTGGAGAAGTGACAGAAATCTCTAAGGTACTAGATGTGATGTTGCTACTAGGGAGAAAACAACAATCCTTTGTTCATAGAACAATCGTATTGTTTACTTTACACGCAGTTCGTAAAGCAATAATATGTTGCTTGCAACTTAATACTGGAGGGGGTTCGGATGATAACCTGAAGGTGCATTATTAGTCATAGATGCAGTTGGATGGCGGTCTATGTATTATGTTGTAATGCCTAATCAAGTCTCAGAGGAGTCAAGATGATTAGTATATGCATGTATTGCTTTCTCGGTGTTTGTCAATTGCCCCGCTGTAATTTGTTCACCCAGCATGTTATCTATCTAAGAGAGCCACCTCTAGTGAATTATGGATTCCGGTCCTTTTTCTTTACATACAATCTACAACTGTTTACTGCTTTGTGTTTACTTTCTGCAAACTTTTACTTCTTTCCATTCGATACGTTTAATCCTTTGTTTTCCGCAAAACACGGTGAGATCGACAACCTCATCGCAAGTTGGGGACAAAGTTTTGTGGTTGTGTTGTGCAGGTCTCCACGTTGCTACTAGCACCGGTAGTGCGCCCTGCCAAAGCTCAGCTACTAACACCTTTGGGGTGTTTCCTTGCTCCTACTGGTTCGATTAAACCTTGGTTTCATAATTGAGGGAAAACTTACTGCTGTGCTCATCGTACCTTCCTCTTGGGATTCCCAACAAGCTCTACGTCGATCGAGCGCATCAAGATATTTTCTGGCGCCGTGACCCGGAGATCAAAAGAAGAAGAGACTCCCACGTCTACGACGAGCACATCAGGTTTCCTTTCTTAGAGGCCCTGAGCAGGCTAATGGGCATTCTCCTGTATTTTGGCCCGCTTGACGAGAGGGCTTCCAGGTCGGTATGGAGAGTAGCTGCCCAGACATGTTGGCCCGGCCGTTAAATGACTCTTGAGCGAGCGATTGGAGGACGAAAGGATTCGGTGCATTCGGAGCGAAGTTTCGGTAGCTTGGGAAGATCTGGTGTGTCGAACAGCATGATCGCACGATGGAGAGCGCCAAATCCCTGTGAAAGGGCGTAGGTGATTGAGTTATACTGTTTCTTAATTACTGAGGTAAAAATCTAAAAAAGAACATAATGATAGCCTTGTAAAAAAAGATATATTTATGGTATATCTGCATGGGCATAGTATGCATACAAGGAGATACCTTACAAAAAACAAACAACAGTAGAATGTGATTGCAGAAAACAGTTTTTGTTGTATTAGCGTGTGAAGGGGGACATGTTGCAAACAAGAAAACTAAACTTACCTATTAAGAACAAATCAAAATCATGGTTAAAGAAAACAGAAAACAGACATCAATATGCGTACATATTTATGACAGCAATGATATTTCATGCATGCATAACAGCATAAGCAAACGAAAAAGGTTGATGTCATCAAGATTATTTATAAATTCAAAATTTTAATATGTTGACCTTCCGGTCCATGAATTGCACTTACAACATGTCCTTGTTATCGGCTTTGTCTTGATGAATGATGATAGTTTCAAAAATAACCCGTGATGGTATATATTTTGACAGCATTTTTCCTTCATAGTTACCTCATGACGATTTATGAAGTTGATATTGTATTGGTACTAAAGTTGCCACAAGTTAACTTGTTCAATAGCAAGATTAACTTCAAGATCCTATTGAATAAAGGGCCTTAAATAAAGTCTGTTAAAACATATCCATGTTTGCAAACAAAAGGGGCGGGGCGGCGGCATAAGCAAAAGAAAAGGTTGATGTCATCAAGATTATTTATAAATTCAAAATTTTATTATGTTCACCTTCCAAAAAATTCATTTTTATTTGCAAAATTATTTTTGGTTTACATTACATTCTCTCCGTATAAAAATATAAGACATTTTAGCGCTGTGAATGAATGTATCTACATGTCAGGTAGAGATACATTCATTTCACAAGACTAAAATGGAGGGAGTGTATTTGAACTGAAAACCGTCCCCTAGGTTCATCTTTGTTCGCTCCACTCCACCGATCGTCCACCTCGGTCGCACTCGCAACATGCATTGCACGGAATCTTCCTAGATAACGATGATTATATTGGATAGAAGAGACAGAATCCTCGATCTACCGCCTGCCTTGTTTCTTGCAGCTAGCTTGCTTGCGATGCTCTGGTCACTGACGTGACGCATGCCTGCTAGCTTGCTCACCTCCGGCCAGGGCCAGTCACGGGAGATTGATTGATAAAGCTCTAGTTGGCTCGTCCCTTCCGTCAACCTCCTCCGCCGGCCACGCCGCATGCGACGGCATCACCGCTCCGTGCGTGGCCCACTCTACCGGCATCACCCACGTAGGACCCACCGGTCAGCGCCGCCGCGTGCGCCGCATGCAACGGATGCGTCGCGTGACGACGACGAGCGTTCTTGCGCGGGAAAGCGCGCCGTCTCGCCCGCGCGTTGAGCCCGACATCGCCACCCAGATAGCTACCATAGGCAAACCAAGTTCGATACCTCATCCTCACCCTGCTACCTGCAGCTGGGCACCTTGCTGGAGCTCACGGAAATTAGGAACACGCGCGGCCAATAGCTCGCCTATAAAGAGCCCCCCGCGACGATGCCCGCCGGGAGAGAGCTGTGCCGGCCGCCAGACCGACCGACCCGACCTGTAACCGAGGCACACTGGCGGCAGGAGAGCTGCAACTGCTCATCGATCTCGGTTCGGTCGGAGTCGAGCAAGCAAATCATCCTTCGGCCGATCATGGAGTCGGCGCCGCTTCTGGTGAAGAAGCCGTCATCGTTGCTGGTCGACGACGGCGACGCTGCGGCGCCCAGGAGCTACGCGGAGGCGTGGGAGGCGTTCGTGCGGGAGTCGGAGCGGCTGTGGCTCATCGCGGCGCCCATCACCCTCAACATCCTCTGCCTCTACGGCATCAACTCCGCCACGCAGCTCTTCGCCGGCCGCCTCGGCAACCTGCAGCTCTCCGCCGCCGCCGTCGGCCTCTCCGTCGTCTCCAACTTCTCCTTCGGCTTCCTCCTCGGCATGGGCAGCGCGCTGGAGACGCTGTGCGGGCAGGCGTACGGCGCCGGGCAGGTCGGCGCGCTGGGCGTGTACATGCAGCGGTCCTGGATCATCCTCGCCGTCTCCGCGCTGCTGCTCTCCCCGCTCTACGTCTTCGCCACGCCGATACTGCGGATGCTCGGCCAGGACGACGCCATCGCGGCCGCCGCCGGGGAGTTCACGCTGCGGATCCTGCCGCAGATGTTCTCGCTCGCGCTCACCTTCCCCACGCAGAAGTTCCTGCAGGCGCAGAGCAAGGTGATGGTGCTGGCGTGGATCAGCGTGGCCGCCCTGGCCGCGCACGTCGCCATGCTGTACCTGTTCGTGTCGGTCCTCGGGTGGGGCCTCGCCGGCGCCGCGGCGGCATACGACGTGACGTCCTGGGGCATCGCCGTGGCGCAGACGGTGTACGTGGTGCGGTGGTGCGACGGGTGGGACGGGCTGTCGTGGAAGGCCTTCGAGGGGCTCTGGGCGTTCGCGAAGCTCTCGCTGGCATCCGCCGTCATGCTCTGCCTGGAGATCTGGTACATGATGATCCTGGTCGTCCTCACCGGCCACCTCGACGACGCGGAGATCGCCGTGGGCTCCGTCTCCATCTGCATGAACCTCAACGGGTGGGAGGCGATGCTGTTCATCGGCCTGAACGCGGCCATCAGCGTTCGGGTCTCCAACGAGCTGGGCTCCGGGCGACCCCGTGCGGCGAAGCACGCCGTGGGCGCGGTCGTCCTCCAGTCCCTGGTGATCGGCCTGCTCGCCATGGCCGTCATCCTCGCCTACCGCAACAGCTTCGCGGTGCTCTTCACTGCCGACCGGGACATGCAGGCGGCCGTGGGCAAGGTGGCGTACCTGCTGGCGGTGACCATGGTGCTCAACAGCGTGCAGCCGGTGATCTCGGGCGTGGCCATCGGCGGCGGGTGGCAGGCGCTGGTGGCGTGCATCAACCTGGGCTGCTACTACGCGTTCGGCCTGCCGCTGGGGTTCTGGCTCGGGTACGTCGCGCGGCTGGGGCCGCAGGGGATCTGGGCCGGGATGCTGTGCGGGACGGCGCTGCAGACGGCCATCCTGCTCGTCGTCATTTGGAAGAAGGACTGGGAGGACGAGGCGGCGCAGGCGAACGAACGGATCAGCGTGTGGGCCGGCGACAAGCAGATTCAGGGGGACGGCGGCGACGAAGGTGACCTCAAGGAAGCGTTCCGAGTGTGATCATCATGGACGTGCAGATTGCAAAGGACAGCACCATTTCTTCTCCCGATTGGAGTGCAAAATTCATCCAGTACAGAGAACTCTTTGTTGATCCCTGGATGTAAAACAATGTACCGTGCTTATATGAGCAGAAATTCGTCGACTACAGAGTACGGTACGTTGGTACATGGCCATGAATGAAGTACGAGATCTGGATGGAATAATAAAGTTGAAATTTTCTAGTTCCCTTTTCTAATACTCCCTCCGATCTCAAAATTTTTGAGACCAATAATAAAGATATTTTTATTGACATATCTCGTTAGTTCGTAATAGTTTAGTATCATGCTAGAACTGTATTAAGAGAAAACATCAATACAGGTGTGGTATATAAACAAAACATGTCCTTAATATTCTCTAGATTAGTTCATTAGGCCGCTGATGATCGAGGTTTCCCGATCATGAACTTTACCACGTCAACTGACAACGAGGTCACTTATGAAGTGATGGACAACACCCAACCCTAGTATCGTAACATGGTCCAGTCACAAAGTTCAACATTACGATACCTAGCAAAGCATAGTGATTCAGTCCTTCGACTGTGTCGTATTAATCACTATCCCCCGAGGCTGCTTTGATCACACCAATTGTCATGTCCATAACTGGGTGACCATAAAGGTGTGCGTCGAGTATTCCAGAGGAACTTTTGAGGCCTATGTATCAATACCAAAATTTGCCCATCCGAGTGACGGATAGATACCCTAGACCCACTCAGTGAGATTACATCTACAAGTTTGCAAACATGTGACTAGGTTACAGGGATGTAATATCACGGGAACGAGTAAATGTGTTTGTCGATAACAAGATCGAACTAGGTATATAGATACCGAAGATCAGATCTTGGACAAACTAGGTATAATAGAGCAAAGAAAATAAGACTCGATGTTCAAGGTTCAAGCGATCAAGTTAGTCGTGGAATACATGGGACCATTATGTGTTTTGAGATACCTCTATTGGTCATTGATCGGAAAGTGTCTCGATCATGTATGTGTATTCCCGAGCCATAGGATGTCACACTTAAGGGTAGAGACGCTTAGGAATTGATCCAAGATTTGTAGGAGAAAAGAGAGAGAACTCCGGAATTGTTCCAGGGAGATACCGAAAGTGTTTTGGGGATATCCGATGATGATCGGAGGGGTCCGAAAGGTGTTTCGGAATGATAGGTATTAAATAATATGTATTTAATATTAATTAATGAATTAATATTGAAAATGTATTTTTAATTGGATTTATGGGGCAACCCACCTAATGGGCCTCACCGGAGGAGGCCCAAGAGGGGGCCACACCCTAGGATAGGCCAAGGGGTCTTGGCCCTTGTAGGCTTCCCCCACGTCGGGCCTATGGTGGGGGCTGGCCTACGCGCCTCCTCCCTTGATTAGTCCCACCCCGGGACATTGAGGGAGGTAGTACCTCCCTTCCACCTATATAAAGAGGGGCACCCCTCTCCCCAAATTCATTCGATCAATTGGCTTTGCCTATTCTCTCTCCCTCTCCCTCATGTGTGGTTCCCAAGATTGGAATTGCATACGGGGATATAGGTTTTTCTCCACCATACGCACGTCGTCGTGCAGCTGGACTCGGTCCGGATCAATCTTCTTCCGCTGATTTGCTGGACCAGAGCCCGGGAGACGTCTCTACACCGTGTGTGTGTGTGTAAGGCCACGAGGCACCGCCACTTGTGGTGCTTTACTTGGAGCTTGGATCTTGGACGTCGATACGACCATGAGGTCGGCTACGTCGTACAAGGAGCAAGGGTGACTTGCGAGGAGCTTCGCGACCTTGAGATCGTCTGCGAGTATGACTATGTCATCCATATTCCCCTCAGAACGTTAACCACTTTCGGTCTTCAAAGGTATGAACATCGAATCCTTGCTCTTTACTTTACATCTGCATAGATAGATCTTGGCTAGGTGTGTTCACCGTAGGAAATTTTTTGTTTTCTGACTCGGAACCCCTGCAATCGCATCAGAGCCGATCTATGCATAGATGTTTGGTACGAGTAGAACACATGTTGATTGTGTGGGTATTGATTCTCTAGTTGCTACCGTCCCACATGTACTTGTTCATATTGCGACAATGTCGGATGAAGTGACCCGGACTAACCTTACGCAAGACTGGTTCCACGACTAACATATGGCTTGTACCATATAAGTGGCCGCGGGTGTCTGTCTCACCGACATTATTTGATATGGCATTTACAAAGGACAACCATGAAACGGGACTTAAAGCGGCAACTAGTTAATCAATGTTGTGGTTGATATTCGTAGGTAAGAAACGGTTCTTATGTGAATGCCAAAACAGCCGCGTAAAACATGCAAAAGATAAAGTAGAGGCGTCTAACTTTATTTTGCAGGGCGTGTGATATGATATGGTCTAGGTAAGTATTTGTGAAATAATCCACCTGCATGGATGCACCGTGGACCTGGTGTTGTGCTGGGAAGCACTCGATGGAGATCAAGGCGCGACGACCATGGCATGTCACATTACACATGATGTTGATTTCATATGTGTCTTGTTGTGCTAGTATTAGACTAACGACGGTAGCATAATGAGATGATCCCTCAAACATAATTCCAATGTTCGTGTTCTCACATTAGTGTCAACCACCAAGAAATTCCATCGGTGTGGAGCAGGCCATGATGATTGGGTGCAAACACATCAACGTTCGCAGATGGTGGGTGTAATCCATGTATGCGCTGCAATATACTATGGTTAAAGTTGGCAATCCTAGCATGTACAAACATGGCCTTGGAACACAGATGACTGAAAGTTTAAGCATGAGTCACATGGTGATGTGTCGATATGTTGATATCTACCCTGGCAGCTGTATCAAAGGCCGTGATCATCGGGAATGATACAGTGGAAAGGGATCATATAATCACTAAACGAATGTTGGGGAATGTTCGTTTTAAGTGGGAGTTCTAGTAATGAACTCATATTAATAACTAAACAATCTAAGTGAATTTTCATAGTTGTTGTAGTTGGAATCCATTATAGACTACCTTGGGTGTAATTGAGATAATAGTACTATAGTATTCTAGATACATACTTTACGGACTAGTACCATATTGTTTGAGTGTCAAATTATAGATAAAAGTCTTAAAGCAAACTTTCAAGTAAACCTCACTTTCTCCATAAGGTTTAATAAGTGTATTAATCCTAGAGTAATTGATTCTGAAGTTAGCGTCTAAATAATCATGCTTGCCTCCATGATACTTGATATTAGAAAGAAAGTTTCTGCTATCAAGATTATCTGGGAGTTGAAAGATTCGTTTCAAAAATCATCTTGTGCTAAAAGATATTCTAATATCTAAAACAATGTTTGATTGCAACATGATAAAGTATAATTTAGTCAAAACTGATTCTCATGTTGGATGAGCATTTGCGAATGATGGTGACGCTAGGCGTACCTGTCAGCCAATAAGTTTGGGAACTAAAGTTATAGAAACGTTCATCTTGATGAACTATATAGTTCATTTGTGAAAATTGTCATGATAGGATGAACATGAAGTACAGGTAAAATGTTTACCATACTAAAAGGATCACTAAAATAAGAATCCGGAAAAACACAAATCATGTGACAATTGTGATCCACTTCAAAGTGTGAGTTTAAGGGTATTAGTGTTTGACTAATACACTTGGACCAAGTACCATGTGATTGGTGCCACTTTTGATGTTGGTTGATTCTTCTGAAAAATAGAAAAATATTGAAAGAGAATCCATAAATATAATTGGCAGAAGTTAAAGGATTGGATTATCTAGCTTAGGTATATACAAGATATACATGTTATGAATATATATTCTTTGCTTCTTAAACATATGTAATTCTTCGGTATTAGATACTGAATTGGTTGGTATGAAATGACATACAACAACTCAATATAATAAATACAATGGTCTGAATAACTAGCGAAATAATAAGGTAATGATGTTCGTCGATAAACAAATAAGATGTTGTTATGTTTGTCATATACATCAAGAACTAAGCCATTAAGATTTATTCTAATGATTATTATCTGGATCTAGTATTATGAGAACAAATTGTTGTTCAAATATTTACTGTATTCTATAGTTGATGGATGAACCATTATGAATCTTGTTGGTAAAATAATATTCATAAAAATAAATGCTAAAAGCGTCATAAGACGAAATGATTAAAATTTCATTTAAATGTGACACCGCCATTTAAGTTATATTAGAAAGAAAGACATGAAGAAACTCCATGTTAATGCAATTTTGGAGTCAATTTGTTTTCGAACAAATTGACGCTTGTAATACTTTCCTATAGATAACTAAAAGTGTGCTCACAGACCAAAGTTGAACGGACAGCTAACTTGGTGAAAGTAATACATATTGATATATGAGGTCCATTATGTAAAACTGTGTGTGGTGGATTATTCTAGTTCATATACTTCCACTGAAGACTTGAATAGATATATAGTATATCTATTTAATGAGAAAAAAGTATAAGACATTTGAAACATGTCCAATGGTTTTAGCGTGAAGAAGAAATCATCCAGATTCGTGGAAGCAACACCATAAGAGTGATGGCACGTTCAAGTTTATAGACTTTGACAAAGTCATTGCGAACAAAGAAATCATAATAACAATAAAATCAACAGTTTATGATTGGATCATAAAAGAAAAGATTTGAGTTACAAATTTAGCAAACATAGGAAATTGTTTCATAAACTTGAGTTTCCCAAAACATCATAATAGTATGGAATGTTTTCAGGATATAATAGAACCTAGTTTGACTTCATGAGATCAAATATAAGCTAATAGGATGATTTAAAAGAGTGTGCTATAGCGACATATCGCTTTTACGCTGAAAAGAGCAACATCATGCTCCGTTGAAATGGCAAGGGATAAAATCTAGTTCGTCTTTTCTTAAATTTTGGTATGCAAAGCATATGTAAATGATTACAAAACCAAATTCAAATATGCACGTCTTTATAGGTTATCCCAAAAGTAATCATTGGGAATTCCTCCACCGTAACACTAAAAGACAAAAGTGTTTGTCGCTAAAACGGTGAGTTCTTTGAGAAGCAACTTTTCGTGAAAAGTTCAATAGAAGGACAATAGAAATTTGGATGTGGTTGTTTGAACCTAAGTGACATGATCAGAGTAGCGCAACACTAGAAAGTGTTTTGGAGGCTACTACGATGCTCATGGCTAACGTTTCTACAAATGTTGTATGTTCTAGAAATCTAAGTTCCTATTGAGTCGTAGGATTGGTTAATAATCAAATAACAAGATTTTAGGCAAAATGTCATTGTTGGACAATTATATACCGATTAGATGCAAAGAAGCGATGATGATCCCTGACTCCGTTAAATGGCTAGAGGCCATAAGAATTCGTGATAGTATCCATATATAAAAATCAAGTTATGAACTTGTAGACTCTCAGGAAGGTGTTAAGCTTTCAAAGCGTAAATGGATCTATAAATAAACATACACAAGATGTTTACATCTATGAAATATTTGACTTGCCAGAGATTAGTTTACGACAAAGTTCAAAAGTTGAATGTGACAGGGTTGGATCTTCCACAGCGACATTTAGTGTGTACGGATTATTGTAGCAACCACTACATATTGAGATATGGTAGTAGAATAAAAAAACAACGTTCTTCTAATAGAATGGTTACCTAGGATGTGTACATTACACTGTCCAAAGGGTTTTGTTAACTCAAAGGGTGCTAAAATATATGCAAGTTTCAATGGTTGAAATAAGCATAGTGGAGTTGGAATCTTCACGAGATGAAACTTTAGAGAGTTTATGTTCATTAGAACGATGAAGATGCTTGTGTTAGACATTATGTTGATTGGAAATGCTGTATCTTTAATTTTATGAAAATTAAGAATGTTATTCAAATTAGATTTGATGAAAGACTTAGGCAAAATCAGAATATTAGACACCAAAGTCTATATAGCTATATTGAAATGCTAATATGGTTATGTTGAAGTACATATATGAAATATTGAATTACTTCAATATGGTGGCATATTTGAGTGGGAGCTGTGTGAGTTTCCTAAGTCAATATTATACAAGAAAAGTTCTTGCCACATGATAGCAAGATCAATTGTGTTGACAATTGATAAGTGAAACCTTGTGAATGATTGATTAAATCATGAATGCAATGATATGTACATATCTAGATGAGTCATATGCTCTAAGTGTTAGGAGCATATATTAGAATGATTCATAAGATGATCATTGGAACAATAGTGATGATATTCTTGTGTACTTTGGAAGAACCAAGAATATGCAATGTATGCAGAAGTGACGAAATAGTTCAATGTAATGTGTTACATTGATGCAAGTTTTTGTCACATATACAAATGAAGTTTATCTCAATTAAGCTATATATTAAGAATTAAGGTGGCACAGTGAAATGGAAGTAAGTTCCATGATGAATTTGGACTAACTCCAAAGGTGTAACACTATGACGTGTACTACAACAAAAGGCTAAGTATATGACTACTCTAGCAGCAACATGAAGAGAGATTTTGTGTCAAATACTCTATTGTATATGTAGTGGTTGTTATCAAACTAGGTGCAGTTCCAAGTAAGCTATACTATGAAGATCTATTGTATGACAAAACATAGTTTTGGATAAGGAATTGAGGTCTAACCAGAAGACCAAATTTATACAAATCCATCTCATTGGAGAATGAGTTGATGCGTAGTGACACTTAGACATGCAAATACACACAGAGCTGAAAGTGTCAATTCTAGAGATTGGCTTTACCATGAGCAACGCGTGTGGCCATAGGTATTAAACAAGCAATAACTATATAATTGACTCTAGTGCAAGTGGGAGACTGAAGGAGATATGTCATAGATGCCAATAATAAAGATGTTTTTATTGACATATCTCATTAATTCATAATAGTTGTGTATCATTCTAGAACTGTATTAAGAGGAAACATTAATATAGGTGTGGTATATAAACAAACTAGATACCTAGTATCCTCTAGACTAGTTCATTGGGCAACTGATGATCGAGGTTTCCCGATCATGGACTTTACCACATCAACTGACAATGAGGTCACTTCTACCATGAAGTGATGGACAACACCCAACCCTAGTATTGCAATATGATCCAGTCACAAAGTTCAATATTGTGATATCTAGTAAAGCGTAGTGATTCAGTCCTTCGACCGTGGGATGATATTAATCACTGTCTCTCGAGGCTTCTTTGATCATATCAACCGTCATGTCCGTAACTGGGTGACCATAAAGGTGTGTGTCAGGTATTCTAGAGGAACTTTTGAGGCCTATGTATCAAGACCGGGATTTTCGCATTCGAGTGACGGATAAAAACCCTGGGCCCACTCAGTGAGATCACATCTATAAGTTTGCAAACATGTGACTAGGTCATGGGGATGTAATATCACGTAAACGAGTAAATGTGTTTGTTGGTAACAATGTCAAACTAGGTATATAGATACCAAAGATCTGATCTTCTACAAACTAGGTATCGTAGAGCAAAGGGAATGAGACTCGATGTTCAAGCTTCAAGCGATCAAGGTAATCGTGGAAAACATGGGTGCCATTATGTGTTTCCAAATACCGGTATTGGTCATTGATCGTAAAGTGTGTCGATCATGTCATTCCATCATTTCGTGATAGTTTTCTTATTAATAGGCTCAAGGACCTCCTATGCCAAACCATCACCAAGAATGTGCAACATTTTTAACGAAAATAACATGCAAGCCATATGTACATGGTGCTTTCATATCCCCAATTGATAAAAGGGATTTCTTGACATCCTGGGCGGTATATGGCTTATGTAGGAAATCATTCATACCTGGAGTAACTTGGGACACCACCTTATCTCGCAATTCTGGATCTATGTCATATACCTTGGTGGAAAATAGTCCTAAGAAGTAATACAAATCATTGGGTTTAAGTAGTCCGTACCTTCTACCCAATTCCCCTTCACCATTCCCTAGTATCTTAATTTCATTCCTTTGCCTTCTAGTTATCGTCAAGTTATTGAAAATATGATGTGTTTTTATCTCCGTACTGAAGCCAATTAATACGGATTCGTTGAGCCCAATAAATCTCCTCTTGTTCTAGGAAATCAATCTCCAGAGTTGTTTCCTTCTGACAAGAAATATTAGTAGCTAACAGTTCAGTAACCGAAACTTGCTTGAATTCTCTCTAAGCTGTTTTAATTCTCTTGTACTTTTCAACACCAGTGTGATACCATGCATACAACTACTTATGAAACACTATCAGTCTTCCCGTCAAGTCCAAACCATTCTAATTCGACTAGACTTGTTCCATGCCTCCTCCACTACATATGAAAGTTGGCCTCCTTTAGCCATCTCACCTCGAACCGTAACATTTTGCACATTTGTGTCTCAAATTCGTCCATTGTTAAAAGAACGGCCTATGATCTGATTTCTCATATGGAAGATTCTCAATAACAACACTAAGGAATTTATCATTACATGCCCCATTAGACAGAGCATGATCCAGCTCTCTCTGATCATACCTTCGTGCCACATGAACCTATATATTAACCCAAACCAGTTAGGTTTCAATCCACCAATGCCTCCACAAAAAAGCATAAAAGATCTTAGGATTCCCCTTCCTTTTCAGAAGAATACAAAATCTCATTCAGATCACCAAGAACTAGCCATGGAATATTAACTTCAACATGTTGATTATGTATCGTATGAGATGTCAAGTGTGTGTTCTCCCACTTCGGTTCTCCATACATACCTGTGGTTAGGCAACAAATTCTCAAGACCCTTGTCAATAGTGACATCAATATAGCTATCACATTTGAACGGAAGTTCCACACCTATTTATTTCTTCCAAGGCAACTACAAACCTCCACTTCTACCATTAGTGCAAACTAAATATTTGTGGATATTCTTTAGTTGTCATTCTAGAATATCTATCGGGTAATCATATAAATGAGTTTCTGATATAAAGATAACTTCTACTTTCCTCTACTTCGGAATATGCAGAACAATCTTATTGTCAAGACTCCTCCTAGCCGACGACAGTTAAGATCAAAGAGTTTCGTTGTGCCCGGAGGTACCCTTCGATAGGTGTCGTTGATCCATCAATATTTTTGTAAAGTTTATTTCTCGGTGTATCATCAACACAATTAGCGGCAGTATGTACATTTTCAAATTGCCCAACAATTTTTTCCACCATAGTGGTTACCATAACACTCGAATTCACCACATTAGTAGCAACTGCGCCTATATAATTGTTCAAAAAATTGCATCTATGTAATTAACCAGATTACCAAGTTGGCTTGAATCCATGGTCGTTCGCTTCCTGATGAAAGGATTATGCAGATGATATCCCTCAAAGTCCATGTCTGAAGGCATGTTACTATTACCTATATCACCAACATGACCACTTCAAAAGGGATTAGAGACACCCGTTCCCATGCCACATCCCCATGGATGTTGATCGCCTCTACCATGACCCCATCAAGAGCCTCTGCCTCATCATCGGCCCCCATCTGCTAGTATGAAATAACCCTATTGAAATTTGGAGGGATCATGCTCTCTTGTACCACATTCTTCATATCATTGACCAATCATCCCACAATGTGTACATAAATCGGGCATTTTTCCAAACTTGACTTGATACTACTCCTTAATTTTTCTCGTGACTTAATAAAGCGCCTCAATTTTTTGTCATGTCAAGCTTGACATTCGTACGAACAAATCTACCAATAAACCATGTGGGGAGTTTGATTTGTACCTCTAATTTCTCCAACACCACGTTCCATACCCTTTTTGACATCCTCTTACAGGTAATTATTGGGGAACTTGTTGATTGGTGCCCAAATAGTCACCTTTTCTAGATTGATTGACAAATTCATAAATCCATCATATTCTTCTATAATCAATGCTTGATCCTGAACATCCAAGGACCTTGGAGCGTAACCTTGTTCCAATCTACCAAACAATTGAACAGGATTGTGAAGAGGTTTTCCTCGATCCTTCTCCGTGTTACCTCCCTTGCCGGATTCTAGGAAAATCTCATATCTACAAAAGGAGCACTCTTGATAAACCCTACTTTTGAGGTGTGACCATGAGCAATGGATAGTCACTTCATTGTTACCTTCATAACCTTCACATCATCTTACCAAATGAAATCATCAAACTCATCTTCCTCTAGGTGTAGCCTACCAAGAAGATCACCAACGTCCTCTTCCTTCCACTCATCTGAGCTTTCTCCACCATGGTAACCCTAATCCCACGGGGATATTAAGGGAAACATGAAAAAATAGTATGCGATCGGAGAACCTGGTTAACTTCCACGGTGATAATCGGAGAAACTCTCAACGAGGTTTGCACCGCCACCAGAGGAGAACAAAACCCTAGGCTTTTTGCTAGGGGGGACTTTTTTTATGGCCTTAGATGGTTTGCCTGGTTGGTATTGCACTGCATAAACTTTTTTAGAGAAATCCTTCATGGCACGCTTTATTTCAACACAAAGGGGGATACATGGTTCATTACATGAGAATTGACAAAACTAGGTGGATCACCATCCCCAAAACAGAAGAATTTAAATCATATGAATGTCTAGCTAAGAAGTGGGATGTTCCATTTGCCTCCCGAAAGTAGTGTCGGATAGATACCCTGCCAATTCATCTAGCCATCCTAAAACAGTCCACTAGAATAGAAGTATATGGGCTACATATATCAATAACCCCATTATAAGCTTGGAAAAGTTCGAGTGAGTCACTTTCAATAACCACCGACAAACACCTCAACCTTAAAATCAGTTGTAATCCTTTTTGGGGAGCAATAGCATCATCTGTAGTAGCATATAGGAGGTGAGTGGTGACCTCACTAGACCCTGCCACCGTCTGGCCTACGAATTGCGCAGAATAGCTCATGTCGCACCGGATCCATTGGGAAAATAACACGCATCAATATTTAGTTTGTAGGAATGAGGGGAAGTTCACATCCACTTCACCTCCCGTGGTTCACTTCCTGTATGAGCAGCGCCAAAGTTCATCGCCAAAGCCTGAACTGAAAACACCGAGCGAGCTAGCGTTGCGATCTTCTGCCCTTTAACAAATTCCTCTCGTTGCCACCAAATGTACCAAGTGCCCACAAGTATTGATTCCTTCGGAACAATAAGAGGACACACATTTCGGGTAGTGTTTGTAATCACCTGACTATACAAGAGTTCTTCCAAAACAACTGATATCGATCTGTCAACAATCAAAGTTGAATCAATCACATCTAGGACCAATTAACTCCATACATCTCTAGCCCTTGGACAAGTAAACATGAGATGCCTTATGTCTTCAGGCCCTGAGTGTACACCGGGCATTGGTTAGGAACATGTATGTGTCTATTTGCAAGAATAGCGAGTCCATGAATGATGCCATGCAATGCTCTCCATGAAAATACTTTGATCTTGCCTGGTACCTTTAATTTCCAGACAACATCCCAAACAGGATTACATGACGATGATCCTTGTTCTATGTTTTCGAAGAGTTTGTGTCCATGAGAGTAAGTCCATTCAAGATAATATGTTGAGCATACCGAGAAGGAGTACGACTTGGTCATGTGCCATGACAGAAAATCCTCGGTCATGTGCTCATTAAGTGGTATCTGTAGGATCCTCTCAGCATCCCCATTAGGGTCGAAAATATCCCGTATTTGATCTTCATCCCACCTCATCGTAACTAGATTAATGAGTCCATCAAAAATTTTCACCACTATGTTACATGTTGGTGTCATAATCAGGGATGCCTGGGATCCAATGATCATCCCATATGTTTATATTCTGACCTGATCCTACTCGCCAAATGTGCCCTCTTTTAAAAGTTGCTAAGTCTGCAACGATACTTCGTCAAGTGAATGAGGAGCCTTTTTAGGACCTACCTTTAGTAAATTCCCATACGGATAATGTTGGCTCTAAGCACTTATGCGCATAAGGAGTCAGTATTAGTGATTAGTCTCCGGCATTGGTTGGCTAACATCACCAAATTGAACTCGTGGAGGTCCCGAAAGCCCATACCACCATTCTTCTTGGGGATGCACAACCTCCACCATGCCATCCAATGCATACGTCTTTGAAGTTCCATATCACCCTACCAAAACCCAACGAATAGCATCTGTCATCTGTTTGCACAAGCTCTTGGTAATTTTAAAATCAGACATAGCATATACTGGTATTGAATGTAAGATGGCCTTCAACCAAATTTCCTATCCGTCCATGGACAAAAACTTCTCCTTCCAACCCTCTAATCTTTTAATAATTCTCTCCAAAAGATACAGAAAGTTAGAAAGCTATCACTTCGGTCTGCACCAACCATAGTAGGCAAGCCCTGGCACTTGTCCGATAGAGCCTCTATCATGATGTTGAGCTTGGTACACATATCTGCCCGAACATTAGGATCCACATTAGGACTAAAGAATATACTACATTTTGCCTCACTCACCATTTGTTCAGTGCTTGCACAGTATTGATCAAGCAGGACCCGTCTCAAAGAGGTTGTATTATTCATGTGAGCTTACATCATATCATCAAAGAGCAGATACGAGACCGATGGAGCATTTCTACTTACCCTAACACCTTCTATACAACCTCGTCTCTATGAGTTGGAAAACTTGACAACCCTTCTGCACAAATTAATACTCCTACTACAAGAAAGATAAAGGATCCACGTTAGGACCTGTCTCAAACGTTTTTTTCGTTCTTTTCGACCGGTACAAACGGCCAGATCGCATCAAACTGATCACCCGAGTTGAACGTTTTAAGGTTCATCTCGCGACTCGTGGTCGAGTCCTGACTTTGAACGCAGCGTTTTTTAAAACTGGAGTAGTTCTGGCTAGAAGATTTGATCGTTGTTTGAAGGAGATGGAGATGTACTACAGATTTGATGTTGTAGAGAGTCCAGATCAATAGCGACTGAGATGATTCGCAACGAACAACCACAAGGATCACACCCAACCCAACACACGGCGTCGTCCTCAGCCATCCGCCCTAATTAACCAGGGCGGCAACCGCGTACGCCGCCAAGAACGGCGCCAGGAGCTCGCCCGAACGGACGGACGGACGGCCGCGCGCGCGCGCGCCAGGAGGTGAACACACCCGCCGCCACCACCCCACCACCGGCCACTGCCATGGCCTACACGGAGCCGCTCCTTTTCACCACGCCCCAAAACAACAGCCACAGCCCGCGCGCCCTCCACCTCCACGTCGGCGCCTTCGATCCTGCCCCCGCCACCGTCCCCACAAGAGACGCCGACGACGACGACGACGCCGTGGCCAGCATGGTAGTATCGGTGCGCGACGACGAGACCGGCGCGCTCGTGGCCGCCGGCAGCGGCGGCGGCGGCGACGACGAGGACGACCCCTGCGACGCGCCGGCGGTGCGGTCGGCGCGCGGCGCGGTGGCCGTGTTCACGGAGGAGTCGCGGCGGCTGTGGGCCATCGGCGCGCCCATCGCCTTCAACATCCTCTGCCTCTACGGCACCAACTCCACCACCCAGATCTTCGCGGGCCACATCGGCAACCGCGAGCTATCCGCCGTCGCCATCGGCCTCTCCGTCGTCTCCAACTTCTCCTTCGGCTTCCTCGTAAGTCCTCTTCTTCTTCCTACACCATTAATCATCATCAAGCGACTCTTTCTTCGATAATCCACGCACCGATCGATCATGGCGATGCATGCATGCGACATGGACACGCAGCTGGGCATGGGGAGCGCGCTGGAGACGCTGTGCGGGCAGGCGTTCGGGGCGGGGCAGGTGGCGATGCTGGGCGTGTACATGCAGCGGTCGTGGCTCATCCTCACCGCCTCTGCGGTCCTCCTCTCGCCGCTCTACGTCTTCGCGGGGCCCATCCTGCGCCTGCTCGGCCAGGAGGAGGCCATCGCCGCCGCCGCGGGGGACTTCACGCTCCGCATCATCCCGCAGATGTTCGCGCTCGCCATCAACTTCCCCACGCAGAAGTTCCTGCAGGCGCAGAGCAAGGTCAACGCGCTCGCGTGGATCGGCTTCGCCGCCCTCGTCGCGCACGTCGGCCTGCTGGCGCTCTTCGTGTCCGTGCTGGGTTGGGGCATCGCCGGCGCCGCGGCCGCCTACGACGTCTCGTCGTGGTTCACCGCCCTGGCGCAGGTGGCCTACGTGGTCGGGTGGTGCAAGGAAGGGTGGACGGGCCTGTCCCGCTCCGCGTTCACGGAGCTCTGGGCCTTCGTCAAGCTCTCGCTGGCGTCGGCGGTCATGCTCTGCCTCGAGATCTGGTACATGATGGTCCTCGTCGTCCTCACCGGCCACCTCGACGACGCCGAGATCGCCGTCGACTCCATCTCCATCTGCATGAACATCAACGGGTGGGAGGGGATGCTGTTCATCGGCCTGAACGCGGCGATCAGCGTGCGCGTCTCCAACGAGCTGGGCTCGGGGCGGCCGCGCGCCACGATGCACGCGGTGGCGGTGGTGCTGGTGCAGTCGCTGGCGTTCGGGCTGGTGGCGATGGTGCTGATCCTGGCAACGCGGAACCAGTTCGCGGTCATCTTCACGGGGGACAGGCACCTGCAGAAGGCCGTGGCCAACATCGCCAGCCTGCTCGCCGTCACCATGGTGCTCAACAGCATCCAGCCGGTCATCTCGGGCGTCGCCGTCGGCGGGGGCTGGCAGGCCGTCGTGGCCTACATCAACCTGGGATGCTACTACGCGTTCGGCCTCCCCCTCGGCTTCATCTTCGGCTACCTCTTCAGATGGGGCGTAAGGGTAAAGCCAAATCTTCCAACCATGATCACAATGTCACATCACATCGCATGATGAACATGTCCCAATTCGTTGATTTGTCGATCTGCAGGGCATTTGGGCGGGGATGCTGTGCGGGACAGCGTTGCAGACGGCGATCCTCATGTACATGGTGTACAAGACCGACTGGAAAGCAGAGGTAATACACCCCCCCATATGGCCATATGCGACGATGATTCCTTTCCAGAGAAATTCAGTTTTGAAGGTAGAAAATTGCAGGTTATAACTTGATTGAATCATTGTTTCCAGGCATCACAAGCGCTGGAGAGAGTGAGATTATGGGGAGGGCAGAAGGAGAAGCTTCCCACGACAGACAGGGAGGAGACCTAGCTAGCTAGATTCAGAAACTCTACAGAAACGTCTAGTTTTAGTTTTGTTTTTGCTCTATCTCAATGTGTGCAATACATTAGATTACGCTAGGCATAGGTAGATGTGTAACCTGAGTTGATTCGTACGAGGAATTTGATCGGAAGACGAGTTAGATGCAAAGCTTTTCTTGGACCATGGTGTTGATTTTGTAGGGCTACGTAGAATTAGATACTGCAATTCAAAAGTCTGAAAAAAAAAACGTCACTTGAACTTCAGTAATCAAATTAAGGCAAGTGTTTTTGACAAGAATGCAATGGCCAATGCGATAATCATCCTTGGGATGCGGCATGGGTATGAGCATACACATCTTATGGAGATTTGGTCCAGAAGTTGACCAGCCCGCGCTCTAAGGGTCGGAGTTAGGTTTAATCAAACATAACGGACCAAAAAGTCGTCGAAAATGTCCAGATAGAACAAAACGGGGTTAATTTAAATCAAACACAAATGCGGTCGTTTGGACCGGAAGAAAAATGTTTGAATCGTTTTCTCTTGAGTAGTGCACTGAGTACTCCATTCCCCGCTCTCGTCGCCTCCCCGCAGGCGACCGGGGCGCCCCAGCTCCCCCCGTCTCCAGTCTCTCCCCTCCCTCCCCCCCTCTGCTCGGGCGATGCTAGCGGCAGCTCTCCCCTTCCTCTGCACGCTAGGAGGGCCCGACGGGGCGGGCCTCGACCTGGTGGTGGGGAGGCTCGCTGGCTCTGCCTTGGGCTAGCGCGGCTCCAGCCGGTGGGGCCAAGTGGGCGGCGGCGGCGACACCTGGCGCCGGGAGGCCTGGCCACCGAGGGCGTGCGGGATCCCTAGGGTTTCGATCGAGCCTGGGCCCAGGGCGACTCCTAGTGCGCCATGGCGGTGGTGGCCTCGCGGAGGTCACCGGGGTGACTCCCTGCACACCGGTCCTGCAGCTTGGGGGTGGCAGCAACAGCCAGATCTGAGCCTGTGGGCCTGGTTGGGCCCAGTCGGCGCCCCTGTGTCCCCACCTTGTTCTTGACACCCTGTTCATTCTGTTCAGCAACGGTCGAGCGTCGTCCTTGCCGGTTCACCGGGAGGGGTTTCTAGGGCGGTGCATACTTGTCAGGGTAGGCAGCATGCTCTCGCTCTGCCCCTCGTGTGGGTTGTTGGTGTTGTAGTGATCTCTGTTGAGTCCGCTCTGTGTCCTCGCATCGGCGTTCGGATTTTGGTTTGGTTGGATCTCGGCAAAAGCTGCACTTGGCTTTGGCTAATGCCGGTGATGACGTCACCTCCGGGTGTCGTTCCCTTGTTGAAGGCGTCCCGATGAGGATCCCCTTGGCCAGCTTGATGGATTCCGTCTCTCCACCCCAAGTTGTGCCTTTGGGCGGCCTCGCTTTGGGCTAGCCTCTCTGGTAGTGTCCTATGGATCACCCTATGACCTCTCGCTGGTGTTGCAGCCCTCGCATATCGTTGGTATGGCTGCATTTACACGGTATGGCTGCAGTAGATGATGTCTCCTCTAGCGCCTAGGGGGCTCTGCTAGGGTGGTGTCTGGTCATGGGTGGGCTTTTCTCAAAGCCAGGGGAAGATGCTATGTGCAAGTCTAGTCCTAGACCGAGCTCCACGGGTGGTGGTTTCAGGTCTGGGTGAAAGCTTTGCAGGACCTCGGTCCCTACCGACGACGATGACGCGTTCGTGTGCCATTCACTTCCGTAGAGGCGTCGCCACAAGACCCCCCCTCCTATGGATCCTCAAGTTCTACTAGGTTGTTGACCCGTTGTCGAGTTCCCTGTCACATACTAGTTTTTAGAATTGGTGTTGCATATCATACATGGCATTGCATCATGATCATCATTGCAAAATTTCAGTTTTAAAGCCCTTTTGCAAAACACCATGAATTGCTTGATCGTCATATATAGATGAGTAGGTATGGTTTTACCTTGGATCTTCTTGGATGAATTTATATAATCATCATCGGTGCATTGGAACAAAGGTTATTCAATTACAAAACTATAGGAATTTGTTTCACTCAAATCGGAGTTGTAGATCAAAAGTTATGCCCACTTCAGTTTTTGAACTGGTGCAGTTTCAGAAAGTTCGGACTTTCAGACAATTCAGTTAATAGATAGTCAAAAGAATAAAAGAAGAACAAAAAAGAATTGGCAGCATAGCCTGGGCAGCAGCCCGGCGGGCCCACCCAGGGTCCAGTGCACAACAGCCGCGCGAGCCGGCCCGCCAGCGGCCCAGTGTCCTGCGCGCACTCCCCTCTCTTCCCCTTTTCCTTTTCAGTTTCCTTTTTGTCTTTTTTTCTCCGACAGGTGGCCCCCACCTATCATCTACCTCCCGCGCCGTTACCAAGCCGGACTTCAACCACCGCTGTGTTTTCCTCCATGTTCCACCCGATTCGGTCGCCCCCTCGCCCCAAACCTGACCCACTATTTAACCCTCGTTCGACGTTGTTTTTCCCTCTCCAAACCCTACCCTCTACGTCGCCAGGCCGCGACAATCCCTCGCTAGAGTTCACCACCACCGCTGCCACCTTTTCCGTTGGTGCGAGCTCGAGCTCCTCGCCCCAGTCGCCCTCGCCCCTGTTCTACCTGGCCTTGCTCTCCCTGCCGCCTGACCACTCTTCCCGTCTCCTACAAGCGCAGAAACCACCACGCGACCTCGCCCGAGCTCCACTGATGTCGCACCGCTCCGGTCATCTGCCACAGTGACCCGAGGAAGAAACACACCACGCAGAGACCATCGCCAAGACCACCATCCTCCGCTGCACCCCGTGGGCCCCTTCTCCGCCACCAAGGACCACCAGAACACTGCCCCGCCGTCGTCATCGAGCTGCCCCCATAGCCATCATCGTCAGAGGTGAGCCGGGGAAGGTCGTGTTCCCCGCTGTCGAATCCACTTTGGCACAATCTGCGGAAAAATTCCCCAAATAAGATAAGAGAAAACCCCAATCGATTAGATATATATAGAGAGAGATAAAAAACAAAAAACAAACAGAAGACAACCCCAATCAGAGAAAGAGAAATCGATCGAAACAACCTAGAAGAAGAAAACCCTAATTAGAGAGATACAAGAAACATGTTTGTCATTCTTGGCATCTACGTTGTTGCCGCCGCGGAGAGGAATGATACCTCGCCTTTCCGCCATCTCCGTTTGCTGACTCCGCACGCCGCCGCCTAGAGAATCTCCTCACACTCCGCTGCCAACCACTGAAGATTCTCCGAGAGGGATTTGGGAGCTGAAGTAGAACAGAGAGTGCATTCGGGGGAGGCGTGGAGGGCGTAATATATGTGTGATACTAGAAGGTGGTGGTTCACACAAGTTAGTGAGACATGCTTGCCACGTTAGGGTCATGCGATTGACTAGTCTTCGATGTGGGAACCAATGTAAACATAAGTACAGTCCGTGGCGCAGTCAGTTATGCCCACGTTGACGTACTAGGGAATTATTATATGCCATTTCACCTTCCCACGTACCACGGCGTAATTTCCTGCCGGTATCGAACCTACCAAGGTGTATAATTGGCCGCCGTGACAAAGTGGTGTTGCGACAACTCATCCGACGTGTAACTAACTTTTGTTGGTTCTTTTCGCTTATGCCGCTCCAAAATCCACCGGGTATGGGGGTATTTTTGTAGTGACGTGAGAGACGACACCACCGACATGCCGTCACACGGCTAGATCCCAGTTCCAGAGGGTCTACTTCCGCATCCCGGTTGGATCAAGAAGAACATGAGACATCGTCGGACACCATACGTGTGAGATACCTCGGGGGCACTGCCACTTATGACATCGGAGCTGTCATGTAAGGACTAGGAGGTGACTTGCGAGGAGCAACGCAACCTTGAGGTTGGCTAGGTATGACTATATCACCAACATTCCCCGCGGAACGTACCGCTTTAGGTATATAAGGGTATGCCACCGAAACACCATCATTGTTACTGCATGAGCTCGTAGATAGATCCTGGCATCAGGTGTTGTGCTAGCTAGTATTTTTTGTTTTCTACTGCAAACCCCTTCAGGAGTTGGAGACACAAGAAAATCATCTTTGCAGGTTGCTAGAAGAGAAACAAAATGTACAACTAATGTTTCCCCGAGAGTTTGATATAAACCCTTGAGTCACTATTGTGGGTAAAATTCTCTTGCTACATCACTCTGCTTGGAGTCCCAACGAATTGATGCCACGTAGACTAGTGCCATCACATGTGCTCCCCTTCCCTTTGCCAGATTTACTGTTCAGAGATAAGGGGTGAGGGGTATAATAACTCCTTCGTGCTTTCCTAGTGCACATACCTAGTGGTTTTATATTGTTTCCCATGGCAAATAAGAAAGGCCCGTATCTTGATCCACACTCTCACCCTTCCCTTGCATCTAGTCCATAATGATGGAAAATAGGTGGATCCTGGGTTAAAATCCATGGCGAGGTTTTATTATCCTAGCATCTCTACTTATATTCACTATGTACATAATCCCCCTTTAGTCTAGTTTTTTTGTTGGGCATTAGTTTATCAAAAAATTGTTGTTTGGCACACATGTATTTGTTCTTTATCTAGTCTCCATTTGCTGTGAGAGCAAGGCTAGACCAGGGTTCAAGATTATGCCATGGCGGTAGTTCCTTTTGCATTGGTGATGGTTGCTGGTCCTTTGCATGCACAAATATAGGCATACATGCCCTCTGCATGTAGAATTTGTGACATTTTCATTGTCCATCGGAGATCCACCATGTGGTCTTTGGTCCAAGCTGAAAGGAGATTTATTGTCTTAATCAGTTTTGGTGTTCGTTAACAACTTGGGGACACTTTTACCGTGTGCTAATTATTTCAGGTTGATCTATTGAAAAGAGAAAAGCCCACAAATAGCAGGAAGTTCCCTGGCTAAAACAAAAGCCTAAAGAAAATTTTAGACCAGAATCTTGGTGGGCAAGGACCAGAGTTTTCGGTGTATACCGGAGTTTCGGCCCAATCCTCTGGAGTGGATCTATGTTGGAGCCTAGGGTCATTCTGACTAGGGGTCTAGAGACAGGCCGGAGATTGGCCAGAATCTCTGGTGTGGAATCCCAGATAGGAGTCTCTAGTGTGCAAACCGGAGTCTCCGGTGTTTTCAGGTCCAGAGTTTTAACCAAGAGTCCGGAGGGACTATCAAGACCAGGTCTATGACAGTCTAACTAGGGGTCCGGAGATGGTCCGGAGATGGAATGGAGTATCCGGCGTGAGCTGATTGCAGACCGGAGTTTCCAGTGTGGAAATTCCCCAACAGGCAGAAAATGGTCTAGAGCAGTGGGCCTATAAATAGGGGACCTCATCCCCTACCTCAAGCTGCTCGTTTTTAGAAAAGGAAGAACACCATTTGAGATCCACCAAATCTCCAAGATCTCCTTCTCCAACCACCCAAAGTCACTGATCTTAGGGGAATCAAAGGAGGAGGCCTTGATCTACAGCTTCACCAAGAGAGATCTTCATTTCCCCTCATTCACTTGAGGGCCCCTTGCTCTAGAGTTTCATTGGAAACCCTAGGCCTTGATTTCGTTTTTACAATCTTGTCTTTGATTGTTGTGATAGCTTGCTTGGATTCAGGAGCCTCCAATTCAGTTGTGGATGTGTGGCTCGAACTTGTTGTAAAGGTGTTGCTTTCCACCTCGAAGGTTACAGATATAGTGGAAGAGTGAATCGATCCCCTTGGGGTGAGGTTCATCGGAGAACAAGGGAGGCCTTTCGTGGCTTTGGTGGTTTGAAACCACCCCCTCTCCAAACACAGATGTACTTCCCCTCAAAAGGAAGGAACTATGGGAAATAATCCTTGTGTCTCCACGTGCTTCATTTCGGTTACTTCTATCCTTTACCACACATTACTTACATCTTGCTCTTGCTTAGCTAGTTGTGCTAGTGTGACATATAGGTAAATTCACCTTAGTTGCATATCTAGAGAATTTACCTTTTGTGTCAAACCCTAAATTGAAAAAGAGTAAAATTTGAAGTAACACCTATTCCCCCCCTCTAGGTGCCATACAATCCTTTCAATTGGTATCAGAGCCTCGACTCTTTATTCGGGATTAACCGCCTAAGAGTGTATGGATAACCCGGAGGAAGATGGAGGGGGTGAGGCTAGCACCTCGGTGACCATGGTGGATCTCAAGAATTTGGAAACAAGTTTGAGCTCCTCCTTGGGCAATGAAATCCAACAGTTACGTCAACTATTTGAGCAACTTGTTAAGGAAAAGATAGGCTCACCACCTCCTTCTCAAGAGGAACCCCCTCCGATCCCGAAGGTGAACGCTTCGGCTAAGCCAACGGGTGAAGTAATGGGGGATTAACATATTGCCACTAACTCCTCCACCAAAAAGGGTGATGGGAAGGAAGAGCACCATTTGATTCCCGACTGGTACTTTCCCGACCCTCCGATCCCTCATCCTCATATAAATAATAGAGGTGACCCACCTATGCTAGCTGCACATTCTTTTGCTCAATGGCAAGTTTTAATGAAATCTCGTGTGCGTAGCTCTTGCATTAATTTGTGGAATATTATTGAAGAAGGACTCAAAATTGAGGATCCAACCAACTTGACAAGAAGAGAAGTGGTCAGTAGTCAACTCAATGCCACCTCGTTGCACATGATTTAGCTAGGTGTGGGGCCAAAAGATTTTCCTTGCATTGGACACCTCAAGACCACCAAGGAAGCTTGTGATGCTCTCATTGATTTGTTTGTTGGTAATGAGAGCATGAGGAGAAATCGTTATGATGCTTTGAGCAATGAATACGAAGGCTTATATATGAAGGATGGTGAGGACCATGAAGACATGTATATAAGACTCAAATCCACTACCACAACTTTCAGAAATATTGGTGCCTCTCACGTGGATGATGCTTGGATGAAAAGGAAGTATGTGAGCGCACTCATGCCCTTCGAGCCCACCGACTTGAAGAGTCTCCAAGGAAGATACAAATACCATCTCATGACCTCCAATGAAGTTATGCAAGAGATGTCCACCTTCAAGGTTGCCGCCAAGAATACCAAAGATGCTCGTGCTCATGCCCTTGGAATGAGCAATGGTGTCAATCTTTCCTGGAAGTCCAAGGTTACAGAGTATTTGGAATAATAAGGAAGTGATGAAGTCCTTGCCATGAGTCACCGCGAAGATTTCAAGGTTGCTCATGGTGAATACATGGCCTTTTATGTAAGGAATTTTTGGAAAGATCCCGCTAAGGCCAAAATGGAAATGCAACGAAGAAGCAACCCAAATGGTAGAAACGAGAATGGTTCAAGATTGAGAACTTGCTTCAACTGTGGTGACCGTTGTCACTTTGTTTCCGAATGTCCATATGAAAAGAGAGAAGATCATGGTGGTGTACTTGTTTTGAAGAAAAAGTCAAAGGTCCCTTTCAAGAAGCCCTTCAACAAGAAGAATGCCACCAACAAGAAGTCAGCTGACATTGCATTGATAGCACATGAAGAGTTCTCATCCGATGATGAAGATAAGGAAGAAGAAGAAACATCGAATGGTGTGGTAGCCACGACCACCACCTCTACATCCACCTTCTCACTCTTCGACTCTCCAAATGAGAATATCTCTAATAAGAACGTCACTTGGCTTATGGCAAGAGCATCGGAGGTATCATCATCTCCTCTCTCCACCTCTATAATCAATGATGAACTGAATGATGATTTAACTCTTGAGGTGAAGAAGGAATTAGTTACTTTTGATACTTATATGACTAACTTGCAAGGGGAGCACAAGAAGCATTTTGTAAATCTCTTGAATCAACTTTCTCACACATAAGAGCTTCTTTATGAGAGATGCAAACTAGGGAGAGAGCACATCCTTGAGATGGATGCTCTAACCGAAGAAGAGCAAGAGAATAGGGAGTCTCTTGAAGAAAAACTTGAAGGCCTCGATGAGGCAAATGATCTAATTGACTCTAAACTCATTAAGGAACGTGAGCATGCCATTGATAAGTATAAAAAAGGCTAAAATGGATAAGATTGAGTTTGGTATTGTTCATGACAAACTTGCCGAGGACTTTGAGAATCTTGACAAGGCTCATAAGACCTTATAAAGTGAACTCTTGACTCTCACAAAGTCTCGTGAATAGCTTCAAACTCAATTGACAAATGTTGCCTCACCTAGTATTTTTATTCCTTCTAGTAGTACAAATACCTTTGAAGAAAATTCTAGGTTAAAGGGGAGCTTGCAAAGGCCACCTTCCTGGAAGGGAACAAGTATCTTGATGACCTCTTGAGTAAGCAAATGTGAAATAATGAGAAAATAGGCATTGGCTATGTGTCCAAGGCCAAGAAGAAGAACAACAAGAAAAAGAAGGCCAAGCCCGCACAAGCAAAGGACAAGACCATTGTGAGCAATACCACAAGTGGCAAAACTATGCCACAAGATGACTTTGCGGGAATTGCTAACCCTCACTATGTTTTAATGCGTGATTATTATGGTGATGTTTATGCACAATATGTTGGTCCACTTGATGGTTATATTGCTTGGTCTATTTGGGTTCCCAAGAGCCTTGCACTAACAAAAGAGGAGCCATTGGAAAATGGGTACCTAAAAACTAGTTTGATCTCTTGTAGAATTATGCTTCCGATGGGTCAAAGTGGGTGCTTGATAGTGGTTGCACAAGTCATATGACCGGAAGCAAGGCGATAATGATGGGCATAAAGCCAAATCAAGATCATATAACCGTCACATATGCTGATAAGTCAAAATCTCAGGTAATGGGTCTCGGCAAGGTTGTGGTTGCACACGATATTACTCCCATGGACGTCATGCTTGTTGAGACTCTTGGATATAATTTACTTTCAGTCCGTGCTCTTGGAAAGATGGGCTTTGCTGTCTTTATTGATGATGATAATGTGGTTCTTGTGGAGCAAGATTCTAAAGGTCCCTTTCATTGGGTACGTCCGAAATGACTTGTATGTGGTGGACTTTTCGGGGAAAACCACTACAAGTGCAATGTGCCTATTCGGAAAGGCTGATGTGGGTTGGTTATGGCATTGCCGACTAGATCATGTCAATATGAGAACTTTGCAAAGTCTCCACAAGGGTGGCCATATTGTTGGACTAAAAGAAAATGTTTGTTTTGCCAAAGATCGTGTGTGCAAGGCTTGTGTTGAAGGAAAGATGCATGACTCTCCCCATAAACATAACAACATTATAAAATCCAAGAGGATCTTGGAGCTCCTTCATGTGGATATCTTTGGTCCTCCATCTCATGCAAGTCTTGGTGGGAAGAAATATTGTTTGGTGATTGTTGATGACTACTCAAGATATACATGGGTATATTTCTTCAAATTGAAGAGTGAGACCCAACAATACTTCATCGACTTTGTCAATATGGTTCAACGTTAATACATTATCCCTATGTTGGTGATAAGAAGCGACAACAGCACCGAGTTCAAGAACTACACATTAAATGGATTTCTTAGTGACGAGGGGATAAAACATCAATATTCAGCTGCATATACCCCTCAACAAAATGGTGTAGCTGAGAGGAAGAACCAAACACTAATGGATATGGCAAGGTCCATGTTAATGGAGTTTAAGTCTCCATACAACTTTTGGGCTAAGGCAATCTCCACCGCATGCCATGTATCGAACCAGCTCTACCTCCGCAAAGATTTGATCAATACTCCATATGAAATACTTACTGGTAACAAGCCTAACGTTTCATACTTCCGGGTGTTTGGTTGTAAGTGTTTCTATCTCATAAAAGTTGTTTGTTTGTCCAAATTTGATTCCAAAGCTTTAGATGGTATTTTTGTTGGTTATGGTCTCGATTCCCACACTTATAGAATCTATGAAAAACTCTCCGGAATTGTCATAGAATCTTGTAGTGTGGTTTTCGAAGAATATGATGTCCCCCAAGCGGGGCGTGTTGATGTTTGTGATGTAGATGATGAAATACCTCAAGATGCCATAAGAAGAATGCGGGATTCATCCGCCCCATTGAGGAACCCCTTTTGGCAGATCGAGAAGAACTATGCTCTACTCAAGTGGAGCCCTCATCTTCACAACTTCAACAAGCTCCTACTATTGAGGCCAATAATGACCCAAGTTAAAGACAAGCTGAGAACCCTCACCAAGTTGATCAGGCTAGAATCTCCAGGCTGGATTGTCCAGTCTATGCATTGACCGGATTGTCCAGCCCTGCACAGTCAGTTGCACAAGGTAGATTTATTCAGTCATCCGCAAGATCATCTCACCACCTTTCAAGTAGTATGCTTGATTAAGACCAAGATCAGCCTGTACCTCATATTGATGAACATGTACCCATTGTTGATCAAGGTCAAACCGAAGGTCAAGACGAGGACCAGAATGATGAAGAGATCCCAACAAGGAACAACAAGGAGATCAAAACTCGTCGCAAAGCTAGAGTGGATAGAATGTTGGAAAGAAGAGACCACACTCTTGAGAATGTTCTTGGTGGTCGAAGGAGTGGAATGTCCACTCGAGCTCAATTGAAGCATTTTGGTGAGCATCAAGCTCATATATCTATGGTGTGTGGTATCCTAGGGGCTCATCATTCTCTATTTGTGGGTACACAGATTCAGATTAGGCTAGTGATAATGAGGATAGAAAATCAACCTCTAGGGCTTGCCGATTCCTTGGTAGGTCCTTGGTGTGTTGGTCCTCTAAGAAGCAAAATTGTATATATCTCTCCACCATCAAAGCCGAATATGTGGCAGCTGCTAGTGCATGCACTCAATTTTTATGGATGAGGCAAACTTTAAAGGAATATGGTGTCCATTGGGACAAAGTGCCTCTTTTATGTGACAATGAAAGTGCTATCAAGATTGCCTACAACATGGTCAATCATACAAGGACGAAGCATATTGAGATTCATCATCGTTTCATTAGAAATCATGTTGCATGGGGATATATCGAGCTATCTTATGTGTCAACCAAAGACCAACTCGCCAATATATTCACAAAGCCACTTGATGAAGCAAGGTTTTGTTATTTGAGGAATGAGCTAAATATCGTAGATTCAAGGAGTTTGACTTGATCATCTTGCATACTCACCTATAACTTGATCAATGTGTGGTTTAGGTGTAAGCATGGAGATAGGGGAGTGCGGTCCTAATCTACTGGGCTATCCCTCCCCCATAATGCCAAAATTAAGAAAATCAATTCTCTTAATATCGTTTTGTGATATGTGAGATTCATTGATGAGTAGTGGCTATGAACACAAGGATAATTCTTCGCGGCATCATGCCTCACACTCTTACATGGTGGCCTCGGCCACCGCCCTCTACTTTATGAAGATTTGGTTCTTGATTTGATTGAATTGGAGTGGTATTTGAAATTTATCTAGATTTTTCTGATTGTTGGTTCTTGATACGTCACAAATATATCTATAATTTTTGATGCTCCATGCTTGTTTTATATCAACTTCCTTATATTTTCTTTACACTTTGAGGTATTTTTATACATTTTCTGGAACTAACCTATTAACAAGACGCCGCAGTGCCAGTTGCCTGTTTTCTGTTGTTTTTGGTTTCAAAAAAGCTAGTAAGTAAATATTCTCGGAATTAGATGGGATAAAAGCCAAAGTCAATATTTTACCAGAAGGAACACGGAGTCCGAATGGCAGCCGAAGTGGGGCCACGAGGTGGCCACACCTAGGGCTGGCGTGGCCACCCCCTAGGGCGTGCCGCCCCATGGTGTGGGCCCCTCGGGCGCCCACCGACCTTGCCCATTCGCCTATAAAAGTACCCCGATGCAGAAATCCTAAGGACCCGATCAAATATCCACGAAAGAGTCTGTAGCCGCCGCCATCTCCATCCTAGATCAAGGGGATCCGAAGCTCTTCCCGGCACCCTGCCGGAGGGGAGACATCATCCCGGAGGCCTTCTTCATCACCATGCCAGCCTCTAGAGTGATGCGTGAGTAGTTCACCCTTGGACTATGGGTCCATACATTAGCTAGATGGTTGGTTCTCCTCCTTTGTGCTATCATGTTTAGATCTTGTGAGCTCCATTAATGATCAAGATCATCTATTTGTAATCCTATATGTTGTGTTTGCAGAGATCCGATAGATATTGAGATACTATGTCAGATTGATTACTAATTCTATCATGTCTATGTTATTTGTGATCTTGCATGCTCTCTGTTGCTAGTAGCTATCTTGGCCAAGTAGATGCTTGTAACTCCAAGAGGGAGTATTTATGCTCGATAGTAGGTTCATGCCTCTAGTAATCTGGGGAAGTGACAGAAATCTCTAAGGTTGTAGATATGTTGTTGCTAGTAGGGAGAAAATACAAATCCTTTGTCCATGGGGCAATTGTATTGTTTACTTTACACACTTTGCTTAATGCAATTATCTGTTGCTTGCAACTTAATACTGGAAGGGGTTCGGATGATAACCTGAAGGTGGATTATTAGTCATAGATGCAGTTGGATTACAGTCTATGTATTATGTTGTAATGCCCAATCAAATCTCGTAGGAGTCAAGATGTCTAGTATATGCATTGTTATGCTTTCTCAATCTGCCAATTGCCCCGTTGTAATTTGTTCACCCAACATGCTATTTATCTTAAGGAGAAACACGTCTAGTGAACTGTGGACCCTAGTCCATTCCTTTACCATTAATATACCATCTATTGTTTACCGTTTACTGTTTACTTTCTGCAAGCAATTACTATCTTCCACACTATATGTTTAATCCTTTGTTTTTAGCAAAACCAGTGAGATTAACAACCTCACTGTAAGTTGGGGCAAAGTTCTGTGGTTGTGTTGTGCAGGATTCCAAGTTGCTAGAAACACCTTGGAGTTGTTTCCTTACTCCTACTGGTTCGATAACCTTGGTTTCATAACTGAGGGAAACTTGATGTTGTGCTCATCATACCTTCCTCTTGGGGTTCCCAACGAGCTCTATATATCTTGAGCCATCAGTTCTTCATAGTATGACATCTTATCCCAAGCCTTTTTCCCTTGTCTAAAACATGCTTTCTATCATATATGTCCTCATACACATAACTTGGCGTATTTGGTCGAAGAGGACCAGAGTTTCCGGTGTGAAATCACTGGAGTCTCCGGTCAGTCCGGAGCTGTCCCACGGACCGGAGTCTCCGGTCTGAGATGATTTCGGGCCTTGACTTAAGGAAGGCCGGGGTGGGAGGAACACACAATTCCCTTTCTTCCACCCCCACCCTTCCCCAACTCTCCTGTCGCCTCCTCCTCCGAACTCGCCGCCTCGGGGCCCTGAAGCCGCTGGGATCCGTCATGCCGCCGGCTACCTCCACCCTCACCACCCTTGGGTCATTCCCCACAGGTGGATTCACTCCATGGACAGATCTGGTACAGTTTTCTCTCACCGTGAACCTAGGGTTCATCCCCTTTGTTTCTTTGAAGATTGTACCAATTCCTTCCATTGGAAACTCGTTTTGCAGAGACTCATATCATAATAGCTAAGTTCCCTTGCCCGATCTGCTCAAAATCACTCTCCCGCAGCCTCCGCTATGCAAACCAATCTTCGGACCAGAGTTTCCAGTCTATCATACCAGAGCCTCCGGTGTGCTTCTTGCATAGACCGGAGATTCGTGTGTTGCACACCGAAGACTCTGGTGTGGATTACTTCTGGTTCATCTAGCAAAGGTTCGAGGATCTTGTTTTTGAATCATGGACATATATGCTCATCTACTTGCTTTCCCCTACTCTATATTCACAGGTGGCTCTGGTTCTCGTCGTGTGCCTCGCACCAAGGTCAAGTCAAAAAGGGGGGATCCTCGATATGATGAGGCGGCTGGCCAGTACATTATGTCGCTGTCTAACTGGAGACAACTAGCCAGAGATGCTGCTTACATGCGAAGGGAAGCTGAGCGTGTTTAGAATGAGGCTTGTGCCAAGAGAGCCAAGTATGACAACTTGCAATCCTTAGCTCGCATGTCCAAGAAAGAGTACCACGAGCTGCGCAAGATAAGGTTCTATGACTTGCCAAGAACTAGCGATGACCCATGTTATTGGAGGAAGGAGCAAAAGGTGTTCATGATGGATATCTATCGCAAGCTCACCAAGTCCCTAGTTTGTCCACAATGGTATATGGACTTCCCCTACATGCGTGTCAATGACTACTTCACATAGATGCTCTTTGGGTCACTAAGAAGCTTGGGTTGCATAACCTTATGGAGCTCCATGAGGACTACAACATTGCCTTGGTTCAACAATTTTATGCCCCAGCTGTATTTGATCATGATGAGGCTAGAACCATGGCATGGATGACCGGTAACTTCCGCTGCTCTGCAAACTTTTATGATTTTGCCAGAGTCATTCATCAGACCTTCAGTCGCGTGTCTGTTCCTATTGGCCACCGCATGCATGATGCTACTCTTAGCGAAAGCAAAAACAAGCTAGCACCTCTCTATGGGAGTAATGACACTATCGGGGAGTCCAAGGGACTCAAGCCTCTCTACAATCTATTGTTGAGGATCTTTTGCCACACCATTTCCCCTAGTGCTGGAAACGATGATGCTATTCGGTGTGGCCTTGTCAACCTGCTCCATCATGCGGGCCTACTGCTGATGGATTAACTATTGACATCATAGACTTCATTTTTAGGAGATGCATCATGCCATTCTCTTCAGAAAATCTCCTCCATATGAAACTCTAGTGATGAGGCTCATCAAGACTCAACCTCATGGTTCACCTCTTGCCCTTCCTCCCAATCTTGAAGAACATGTCTCTATGGCTCTCCAAAAGAAAGGGAGAATGGGTCCAACTCCGAGACAGCCATATGCTAGTGAGGATGATGAGATTTATGAGGCAGAGCGGGCTCCCACTCCTCCAAGGGGCTCTAGAAGTAAGAATGCATACAATGCTCATATGGCATCTGTCACCCGTGAGTATGTCTGGGAGAAGGTCAAGAAGGCATCCTTTTGGGAGAAGACATTATGCTGCATGAATGTGGACATTCGCAAGGAACAACATGCCTCCTATAAGAGCAACCACAGAATTGAGAAGCTCCTTAAGGAAATCAAGGCTCAAGGGGAAGAGGAAGAAGAGGAATGGGAGGTAGAATACACTGATGAGCATGGGGATGAACTGTCTGCAAAATCAGATCATACACTCTCTTTTGGTGCATGAAATGTAAGGACAACAACCTGGTTGATTGGAAGACCTTCTCAGAGGTCAGATCTGGTTTTGTTTCTTAGGGTACTTACTCCTCGCGCCCTCATGGCAAAGGGCCCGAGGGTACAAGTGGTGATGATGACTATGAGGAGGAAGAGGATGAGGATGATGACAACGACGATGACTCTGAGTGATTCCTTTTGGGCGATAACTTGACCTTTTCCCTTTTCAGCGTCTCGGTGCCAAAGGGGGAGAATATGTCTATTAGGATCATCCGGGATTTGCATGGGATGGGCATTAGCATTAGGATGTTTCTTATTTTCTTATGCCCTTGTATCTTAAAATCCAAACATTTGCTTATGGTTCTTGTGAAACTATCCTTTGCATATGGACATGTTATGCCCGTATTATTATTGTAATGGTAAAGGTAAAGGCTCAGGTGGTAATATCTCTATTTCTATGTAAGCCTTTAATTTCTTGCTTTCTTGATATGATTTGTATTACATGTATATCTTGCTGCACATCGTCAGGGGAAGCATAGCTTTTCATGAAAAACCTCTTGTTGTCATCGAACACCAAAAAGGGGGAGATTGAAAGGACATTTATTGCCTTAACCAGTTTTGGTGTTCGTTAACAACTTGGGGACACTTTTTACCATGTGCTAATTATTTCAGGTTGATCTACTGAAAAGAGAAAAGCCCACAACCGGAATCTCCAATGTGCGAGGACCGGAGATTCCGATGTGCACCGGAGTTTTGGCCCAATCCTTCGGAGTGGATCTATGCTAGAGCCCAGGGTAATTCTGACTAGGGGTCCGGAGACATGCCGGAGATTGGCCAGAATCTCTAGTGTGGAATCACAAACCGAAGTCTCCAGTGTTTTCAGGTCCGGAGTTTCGACCAAGTCTCCGGAGGGACTATCAAGACCAGGTCTAGGACAGTCTGACTGGGGGTCCGAAGATGGTACAGAGTCTTTGGTGTGAGCTAATTGCAGACTGGAGTCTCTGGTCTCCAGACCGGAGTTTCCAGTGTGGAAGTTCCCCAACGGGCAGAAAACGGTCTAGAGCAGTGGGCCTATAAATAGGGGAATTGAAGGAGGAGGTCTTTATCTAGAACTTCACCAGGAGAGATCTTTATTTCCCCCTCATTCACTTGAGGGCCCCTTGCTCTAGGGTTTCATGGAAAACGCTAGGCCTTGATTTGGTTCTTACAAGCTTGTCTTTGATTGTTGTGATAGCTGCTTGGATTCGAGAGCCTTCAATTCAGTTGTGGATGTGTGCCTTGAACTTGTTGTAAAGGTGTCAGTTTCCACCTTGAAGGTTACCGATATAGTGGAAGAGTGAATCGACCCCCTTGGGGTGAGGTTCATCGGAGAACAAGGGAGGCCTTTCGTGGCATTGGTGGTTTGACACCACCCCCTCTCCAAATGCAAACATACTTCCCCTCAAAAGGAAGGAACTGCGGGAAATAATCCTCGTGTCTCCGCATGCTTCATTTTGGTTACTTCTATCCTTTACTGCACTTTACTTATATCTTGCTCTTGCTTAACTAGTTGTGCTAGTGTGACATATGTAAATTCACCTTAGTTGCATATCTAGAGAATTTACCTTTCGTGTCAAATTCTAAATTGAAAAAGAGTAAAATTTGAAGTAGCACCTATTCACCCCCTCTCTGGGTTCCCATACGATCCTTTCACAAGTGATTGGATGGGAATACCATTGTTGGTGCTCCAGCTTCTTTAGAGGATCTCCTACCCGTTTTAGGGGCCTTTTAGCATAATGGGGCATCCAGAGGAAGAATTGTAAGAAGTTGGCACTGGTCAAACAACTAACCCAACGAGAAAGCCTACACATGGAACATAAGTGGTTAAATGAATATTCCTATTTTACTAATGTTGTAGACCATAAATAGAATATGGAGATGCATATATCGAAGAGCCGAAAATGCTATACCGTACAAATGAAATGAATAAAAGATATTCCAGCTATTTCATTCTTTGTTATCTTCAGTAGTTGTGCCATATCTAGAAGCTCCGAGGGCTTAAAATCATCATCAAGAGCTCTGAGAATAGTTCCATTGACATCTAACCACCATCCCCTATTATAGACTAAGCTAAGAACACAATTCAAATGACCAAAACTAACATGTGTAAAATTGAGGGTATGAAAGAGATGGTTGAAGCAGAGCTAGCATTGAAAGAAGTAAGAATATTAATTGAGGTTGTCAACAAAACCCCCCCATCAAAATGATGACATGCCTTCGACTGACATTCCCCGCCATTCCATCAAGCTAGTGGGCACAAGCAACTAATAGCATGTCGTTTTATGTGATACCTGACACATGGTTTAATAGGATTGATAGGGATACCCATACCAACAAGTTGCAACTTATTTTCTGGTGCTCATCTTCAAAGGAACTCCAGGTTAAGCATGCTTGGCCTGAAGCAATCTAAGGATGGGTGACTGACCGGGAAGTTATTCTCGGGTGCACATGATTGAAGACAAAATACGCAGAAAAGACTAGTGTTGGTTTGTGGGCTACTCTAGAGATCCTAGAGAGCTGTCAGGAGTGACAACCGTCGGTCCGGAAATGCCGGTGTGTTACAAGTGGTATCGGAGCCGACCCTTGCGGTTACACGGGCGTGTGCAGGTTAGGCGCACATACATGTGGCGCATGGTGCATGTGGCCCAGAGTGGACACGACATGGCACATGTGTCGTCACTAGACGCATAGACGTGTGCCAAGAGGGGATGTTCCTGACTTGTGGTTGATCGTCGAGGGCTTCAATCTTCTATTGGTGGATGTATGTGAGATCATAACGTGTGGCTTAATAGGATCGATAGGATGCACATACCAACAAGTTGCAACTTCTTTTCTAGTATCCATCTTCAAAGAAACTCCAGGTTAAGTGTGCTTAGCCTAGAACAATTTAATGATGGGTGACTGACCATGAAGTTGTTTTCGAGTGCGCAGGAGGACAATGTGTGCAGATAAGATTATTGTTGGTATGCGGGGACCAGTCTAGAGACCATAGAGAGCTGCCAGAAGTGACAGCCGCCGGTCTGGAGTGACCCGAGTGTTACATTTTCCCTAGTTGGTGGCGGATGGGCTTTACAGCGGTAAGTGTCACCTTTTGGCGGCGTTTCATTTCCAGATGGTGCATCTTAACACATGTTGGGCGTGTTTGTGAAGGTTTTTGTTCAATGTATCTTTATGGCTTATTTAATTTGGGATGCAATGTATTATGTGGTATTATCCATGTAAGAATGTTTATATCCAAAATGATGCAACATGCATAAAACATTTAGCAACATAGGTGTTTCAAAAACAATCAGCCAAACAAATAGCAGAAAAATGGCAAAAATGGATTCTTAATTTTTTATATATGTGGCACTATCTAAAACATACTTTTCTCAACGCCGCGCAACAGTTCTACTCTAAAGCTTTCTAAGTTTATTCAATGTAAGTTAGTCATCACCTCTTCATCCTTGAAAAGTTTCTTTGTCCATCAGTTTCTTCATAGTCAATATCATCGTGTCATAGTCTCTTTAGGAATTAAATACGAATCAATATTAACATGATTTCATTAATTATATTTTTATGTTTATGTTACTCACATAATTAACAATTTTACCAAAAATATATTGTGTTTTGTTGTAATCACATGATTAATAAATTTACGCCAACACGTTAATTTTCTATAAGGAGTACACATTTGGTATTAGTTTTTAATTTAATTTACGACGAAGTTACTACTATGATGAAACAATGTGATTACATATTTCGAAGATATAGCCAATCTATATCTTCTTATATAGTAGAACCCCACTAACAATCATTTAAGTTTGTCTATCTTAACATGCAGACTAGCCACGCCATTTTCTTTTCTCACCCGTTGGATTCGAAGCATCTCGCCGCTCACGTCCCATTCTCCACCGCTAGAAGTCTGTCCCATGTCCAGCTTACCGTATATAGTAATACTAAAAGAAACCCAGATAAAAAGGCCCTTCCACTCATGGCACGCGGCGCCGGTCGTTGGCGGCCTCAGCCCGTGCTATATACCTCCGGCCAGCCTAGCTCCCCTAGGCACTCACGGCACGCGGCGCCGGTCGTTAGCTGATCCACGGTTCCTACAGTATTCTTGGCTGATCCACGTCCCCATTCTCAGTTGTACTTTTTGTCATGCCATCTCTCATATATTACAATTTATATTTTGGCAGTGGTTGTTTGTCTTTGAACTGCGATTGTGGAAATTATCAGTTAATCGGTCATTGGTGTCTACCTTTTTATCCATCTCCTCTTCCACTCTATTCCCAGGTCGAACTGCCAGGTGATTCTTGATACTCCCTCCGTCCCAAAATAAGTGACGTAGGTTTGTCTAAATTCGGATGTATCTAGACATGTTTTCGTATATAAGTACATGCGAATCTAGACAAACTCAAGTCACTTATTTTAGGACGGAGGGAGTAGTTTATTTTTCAGTTGTTTACCTGGAGGCTCCAGATTGGCATGATGACGAGCTTGCAATCAGGTGCGCTTTTAATTTCTGTGTTCATTGGAGTAAGATGTTCGATTAATTCCAATGAGGCTCATGTGTAAACTTTTTCCATATACGCGATACCAGGGTCCAATAGCTAAATGACTTCGATATAACTAACATCCATTTTTGCAGTTTATCCGATTTAGTTCCCTCGACTAAGTCATCCAGAGATTACAAGAAGCCAAAAAATAGTCTAATCAATGTACACTTCTATTTACCCTACGCACTAATTTATCATGGATATAGTTCTGTCATGTATGCCAATATCTCCCAGAATAAATCTACAGATGTCATTTACGGGGTTGGACAACTTCCAAAAGTGGTTGTGTGCTACTAGATGCTGTGAGCAACATTTGATTCATGTAAAGTTTGTCAGATGCATGCACTTATGTACTGTACCCCTCATTCAGTTATTCTCAATCTGAAGGTGATCAGAATCCTCAACATCTGGTATCCATCTTGCTAAAGGTCCCTGATGGATGTCCATATTACTGCCTTAGCCAGGTTGTCATTGCTAATTCAGCTAAGTTTGTTCACACTATTTTTGTGTACGGTAGAATCTGATCTGATCATCGTTATCTGGATTCGCTATCTTTAGTTGTTTTCCCATTCCACTTACATGAAAAGAATGCTACTTCTGTCAATTTCCCCATATTATGGTTTATCCTATTTGTGTTTCTTTCACATACTTTGTGATTTTTGAAATATCTCGAGTGAATTACAAAAGAGTCGGTTAATTAAATTGTGGAATGTCCTCATCATACACAATTTATAGTGAGAACCAAAATTTCTCTATGATATTGCTAATGCTCTCAATCAGTATATGTTCCATAGAACATTAGTCAATACGAATTTTTCAGCTATGTTCTCAAGGTACCCGCTGCAACGCGCGGGGCATTCTTCTAGTTTAAATTAATGTCATTGTATTAACATATTCATCACTATAAATGTGCGATTTTGTATTGTGTAGTTTTACCTAAACTACTTGTAACTCTCCTACGGTGTTATAATGTGCAATTTAGCTCTGGTTAACAATATTCATTAATACAAAAACTAAGGAACTATGAATATGGTAATGTAAAAATCGTGGATGTACATGGTTATGATGTGCTCTTTTATATTTCAGTTTGTGCTCATTTTGTATAGAAGATTCTCATATGTATAGCTTGTGTGTAACTCAATGGAGAGTTCTAGAATGTATGCGTGCATATATTACAATAAGCTGTGCTTTATAAATAGGTCAAAGAACTGATATTAGTAATATTTGCCTCCGATTTTTTATAGGTTTACCGTCCCATCCTATGCATGGCTCAATTAATATTACACAAATCTTCCCAATTATCTCGCATGGGGCAAGGTTGATGGAGCATGCAACACGACGTGTGCTAGCTGCTAGGGCAACCATGACATGTGCAGTCGACCTTGTTCCATGTGTTCCTTTCATCTATCATGGAATTAACGACACTACGACAAGCAACTAGAATCAACCACTATATCAAAATACGAGGAACTAAGAAACCTTAGAATAATAACTTGTTTTGAATTCCTTTTTAACTTGGAATAAAATTGAGGCAGCTAGGAAAAAAAGGTTAGCAACACCAGTGGAGGTGAACTTAAACACGAATAAGAACTTCTCATCCATGCATTACTCATTTACCATAACACCAATATCCCCAATTATCTTCCATACAAGTTTTTTTTGACATGTGCATGCGTAAGTTGATGGAACATGTCACCACTAATGCCACCGCGACAGAAAAAAGATGAACTCATATGATGGCTTTGTGAAAAGAAGGCCACTACTGATGTCTCTGTGACACTAATGCTGATGTGATTTTTTTAGTGGAATTTGGGAAAATCATTGCTCAAAATTATCGCATTGAACTACCTAAATGTCCATCCATCCCGGAGGCCCCGTCCTTCCATGGCATAGAAGTGCCGATGAAAGTTGGTTGCCAAATGCCAATGTCTTCATTTATCTCCTGAGCATGTGAAGTCGAGCCATCGCCCTTAGAAGATGCACACTACCGTTCTTGCGCTAAAGCTGATTGCACCACACTAGATTTAGGGGTGCGTCTTGGCGCACGACCCCATGGCGCTCGAATTAGTTTTATTTATGTATAGCGCTAATAAAAATAGGTGGAAAAAAGTGTTTATGAACTGAAGTTATTTGTGTTTGCAAAACGAAAGTAAACCATAACCACCTGGCCGGTCGGCAAATTCCCGTGTCACTCGTGCATACAAAGAGTCTCCCCACTATCTCTCACTAACGCCATAGGTCATCTTACTTTTTCTGACTCAAGAGGGCAAAATAAAAGAGGCTCAAGGCAGAGCTCACTCGTTCGAAAGAGGTGAAAATCATTGATCAGTACTGCCGGAAGATGGTTGCCGACCATCCAACTAAGGAAACTTGAAACCGGTTGCACGATGTGAAATGTGACTCGGCCAATATCGTCACTCATTTATACATGGACTACCATTTTATGCCATCACTGGGGATATGTCGCTACAAATCTTGTAGTGCTCTGATTGAAATGCAGTAGGAAAAAGTCTCAAAGACTTGGAACTGCAATACATAGTACACGGGAAGTAGAGGCCATTACATCCTGATGTGATCTAAGAGATCAAATATACCATCACTACAAATGGAAGAATGTTTATATAAACACAAGGACCGTAACAGGGGTCAAATAGATAAGCAGACCACATATTATACAAGTTATAGGTCCAACACAACTGACAATGAAAATGCAAAGTATTACCGATACAGGAAGTTAATACATAGGTTCAGAGTACATACATGGCATAATACTTGGCAGGTTTGTAAGGAAAGGCACCGGCCTAAGGAGGCAAAGCAAGGGGATAGAAGGGTACCACCATTGGGTCCAGATGTAAGCCTCCAGAAAAAAGCATAGCTCCTCCAAGTATTGGTTAACACAGAAATTTAGAGGAAAATGAACAGTATGTACACTTGTTCGCAAAACCATGGTATCTGCATGCTTGTATGAACCAAAAATATAGCCACAACAAGGAAAATAACAATGGTTCAATATTATAGACACGAACAATCAAAAACTGCTTTTGTTTTAACTTACTATTAGAAATGCAATTTTGCATACTTGTTAATACTTGACCCTTGTCCGTTGATCCAGTTCAACTGCTGCAACTAATTAGAACACAAAACCTAAATACAGTAGATAAAATTTAAGTTATTTGATCTACACCAAATGTCTGCCTAAGCGTGCGAATATCGAAACCATCCCTAACTTTTTGTTATGCCTTTTTCCAACCATTGAATAAATGGATACAGTTAACCTTACAAGAAAGGGTGGGTTTGGCCGCTGGTGCACCATATGTTTTCTGCTTCCAGTTTTATATCGTCTCAATCACTTAGTATTTCATAGTCCCAAATTTTAGTGAAACGAATGGATAGTGCTAAGTGGCTAACATACAAACATGAGAAATTTTGTATAGCAAACAAAAACAGGTTTCAACAACAAATGAACTCTCGGTCTCACTAAGAATAGTATGCGCTGCCAGCAACATGTAAGAACTTTGAACTCTAAACATGCAACAGGGCAATTAAGAGGCCATGAGAGCAGTATAGTTACTACAACTTACAGAAAAACTGAATCTTGGTAAGGAACATACGACTTGCATGGCTTGGGTTATCTGCATGTCATTTCTTCTTAGCAGCATTAATTAGATGTAAAAAATATATCAGGGTCTACGTGCAGACAACTATTATGTTATCTGTAAAAAGATTGGTGAATGGAATGCATATTCAACATGAATGGAAAAATATACATCACGACTTGGGAAAAGCAAGCACACATTGTTTTTAGAACCAAAAATCTTATGAAAAGAGAAGAGGATACATGCAAAACAACATGCAAGACATACATGTGTAAGTAGAGGGCCAACACCATGCATTCCAAAAGGTCGTAAGGCTGACATGGCATGATCTCGCCCATATAGTGACACACTGAGCGATGAATGTTATGTTCCTACCAGATGTTCTCTTTCAAGATACAAATGGTCCCTCTTCATTGGAAGAACATATTCATCACACACTTCAGGCTGGCGATTTACTTGTGTAGAAACAATTGAGTGATGTGGCATATCACTCCAAGAATCAGCAGTGCGATCTTGACCAACTGGAGCATTCTGATAAAAGTATAGGAAAATGATTTATTAGGAATAATATGGAAAATCATAGCATGGCTAAAATATATGTGCTTACAGTCTTCTCAAACAATGGAAGTACACTATGGTCAACCAAAAACTTCTAGAGGTGATTAGAAACTTCTTGCAGTGCTTTTAGAATTTTCTCTGTTTCACCTTGTATCACAACTATCCTTTCATCGTCTGTTACATAGAAAGGCCGATCTCACTCATCTACACAAATGTATACCCATTCTGAGTTATATAACATGCATTATACACTTAGCACATTTTAAACGAAATAGAGAATTTAATGGGTATTGAGATATTAAACAATACCACGAATAAGCATATCCTTCTTTGTCCTTTTAAGTGCATAATATTTTTGCAGCTCTAGAAATACAAACCTTTAAAATTTCTAGGCCATGTTGTTCTTTCCTAGTTCCAATTTTGTTCAATTATATTTCCTTCGGTGACCAAAAGTAGAATGGTACTAACCAGTAACCACTGCAAAGGAACAATTGTCCTTGAACATTAAACGGAAAAATATACTCTAACAGTTTTATGTTTCCTCCAACTGAATTTATATACAAAAAGGAGGTCGCCAAATATAAATGGTAAATCATTACTTGTTGGAAAGCTATGTAAATTATCTCTAGAAGCTCCGGTCCTATAGCCACGATAGATTCTAGAAAATGAAATATGACCATAATAGAAATAATTTGGTCGACTAAAAGTTCAGTAGTCTTATCCAATGACCACTTGATAAGAACCATTTATCCAAATTGGAACAATGCAAAACATCCAATTCAGGCGACAAGCAGAGAAGCGTATTGAATTCCGTTGAACCAGACGATGCAACAATTCAACTCAGAGGCTATGAGTCTCTCTGCGTTGCTGTCCAATATTTCCATGTAGGCATATCATCCAAGGAATAGATGTATAAGCCTGCTGGTACTGAAGTGTGCTGGTACCCTACGAATAGTTAACACGAGTACTCAAATGTCCTATCTGAGCATGCAAAGGAGCTAGGGCTAGAAAACATGTCAATCGTTCGACCTACCTAAGTTATGTTGCAAGCAGGAATATGCTTCTACTAGTAGAAAAACTCTAACTAAATTGGTGGTAGGTTCTCAATCAAAAGTACCAGGTTTGATGTATCATTAGGTGGCAAGTAGTTTAGTGTCAGAAAAGTATCAGAATAAAAACTTATCTAGCATGCTTGCTTATAGAACCCAGATAATTTAAGAACGGATAGTACTCCATATCATCAAATTATGATCAGTTTTGAAGATAGCCTCATTTAGTGCCAGGTATGTAAATCTTCTTGAAACTTCACTTCAAATATCTGAAACAAAATCAAATGAAAGAGGAAGGGATACCATATTCACTTCTAGTGGCTCCACTGTTAAACCAGTAAAATGGCTAGATTCAAATACATAATAGGTTGAGAGCGAACAAAGTCATGTCGTGATGGCCGGATAATTCTTTGTGGATGGCAAAAAACTTAATAACATATAAATGTGTTGAAAATGCTAAGCAGATAACTATCTTAGTGACATAACACATGGTGTAATAGGAAAAGGAGAAGCTGGCAATTGCAAAACTAATATCATCGTACCTGCTACAAAAAATAGCTATGATGTCCTCCATTGCTTCCATTGGTATGTTAAGTCACCTAGATTTTCATCTCTCCGTTACCTAGCTCTCCATTTCTGTAAACTTGTGGTTTTACTTTACAGATTAAATTGTTAGCCAAGTTATAAACACGGGACAGCCAATGAGTCGAAGCCTATCTAGAACTCCCAAATTTTGTAGAGAAAATTAATATGACAGCCAAAGGCTGATAAGAAAATGTGTCTTATGTGACATTGTAAACACGCGCTTGATATTCAAAGATCAGTGATCTAAACTAAAGCTTTAAATTTGATAACATAAGCATGAGACACAATGCTTCTAACCTCCTTATACATTGTTTTCATTGTAAATTTGTCAGGTATACAATGTACTATTCTGAAAACTTCTCGATGAAAATCGATGAAAAAACAAAAATTGCGACCAAACATGATTAATTGTGTGTGAAACTTCAGAAGCGTTTCCACCTTTTTGAGGATAAAAAAAGCAAAAGGCAACGTACTACTTGCATTTTGCAATAAGAAATAGGGGGGCTTGGACGTATACCATCATGACTAATTATAATCTAGCATCATCGTGTGAAACTTAGTGGTAGTTGTACCTTTTCATGGACAGGGAAAACGAAAAAGAAAAGAACGAGCCTGAATTATGTTATAAGAAATATAGGAGAAAGAACTAGAACAGCTAGGCCTCCATAGGACATGGGCAACGGTTAGTCTTACAATGATCTTCATGAGAAGTAGCAATAGGTTAATCTGTGCACCCTCTCTTCGTGATCAAATCATCAGACTTTAGGGACAGATCCAATGTGTTACTTGCCTGTATTGTGAGCAAAGGAGTGACGGTGACAGCCCTTGCAGACGTAAACTGCATCACCAACTTGATTCAAGATGCGGCATAGCAGTGTCAGGCGATAACAAGTTTTGATGACAATGAACTCCCAGATATAAATCTCAATCGATGGTAATATCGGTATAGGACCCAAAAAGCTGCACCCACAAACTATTTATATCAGATAGAAAGCCTGGATAGAGGGCTAAAGCAAACAATTAAATAATTGGATGATCCTAGCATGAGAAGGATGGAGAGGGCCGTCGCATACAAACGGCCAACAATTCTGCAACAGAAATTGAGCAATTGCATGGATGGACTGCTAGCCTAAAATTTACTAACAAAATATCCACTACGTATACTTCTGTCCATCTAACCCAACAATGAATAGCTATATGTAATTAAGACTGGCAAGCCATATGCAACAAAAAATCGACAATTATGCAAAAAATATGTACCAAACAACAAATATTGAGTAAATGGTTTCATATTCCAGTATGATGTGAACAAACTGAGTTTTAGTAATATTCCAAGATATACTAAGTGACCTTTAGAATTAGTCATTGTGAGAATAGAAGAGCTACAACTGCAATTACTTTCAGGTTTATCAGAGAATGGCTTCACTATTTTCCTAATTCTCAATAGAATTTATGGTCACAGTTCCATATAGGTTTTCCAAACGAAGATCAATTACCATATATACAATACAAAATATATTTTTCTCCAGATTTTGGAAAATTACGAAATAAGCAGTCAAGTGAATTCACACATGCTATTTTAGCTAATTTATCTAGTCCTAGAAAAGAGAGGTCGTGTACCCACATTTCATCAAATAGACATTGTGCATCAAAATCGTCCTTCGGTCATGGTCGCCTTCCTCCTCCAATTCCCATTCATGTGACTTTTATCTCTCGGATCCATGCCCAAACTGCAAAAATCAGAAGCAAGGCAGACAAAACATCAACCACCTAACTAAAGCATTTTGTCATTGGAGGTTGTTTCAGATGGAAAGAAAGGGAAGTAAATATGGACAAAGTCACATTATGTGATTAATGGGAACCAATATGCTAATCATGATATTGCAGTGATTTCAATAATAAAAACTAGAAGCCTAAAATAGGCAGCGGATCATGCTTTCACCCGGTTGACCAAAATCTAAATAAAGGAGTGAATAGTGGGATGTTTTAATAAAATATGCTTTTGTAAAAACCATCACAAGGGGAGGAGCAAAGAGCATCACCAAACGAATCTTCCTAACCATGTTTTGTAAAATAAGGAGTGTGGAAGTAGCGTCATTTAAATATTAGATAACCTAATTCATTTTCATTTGACATCTACAATAGCTAGGAAATAAATAGTAATGCGCATTTAATATCTTATTTTACTTCCCTATAACAGAGAAAAATTGACCTCCTAGTCATTAGATATCCCTACACGTCCATGTGAACACAAGACAATATTGACTACAATCAGATTACAAATTACAAATAGTAAGACAAGCCTATTTAAATGATACAGTTTAAGTAAACGTGCGAAACTGTGCCAATTTACTCGCTGGACTGAAAGTGAGGCATGGAACCCAAGCTCCCCCAAATCCCCTGCCAATTTCACTCCATTGGGTAACAATTTCTGCAGGTTAAGAGGTTTCTTAACGTTCACGAATTCGTTGTATCAATCAATTATGTTAGCAGTTAGCTTCCTCTTAAAAATAAAAAAATGCAGAAAAGATTACAATACATAGATAGCTAGACTTGTATTAGCTGACCCAAATCCCTACCATGAATCAGAGCATACCATGGCATATTTTATGAGTAAAAAAATCAGAAAGAGAATACGCAAACTTTGTTTGTCGGGGAAGATTGGAATAATATATAACCATATCTATTAGAGCATCCCAAGTTACCGAAAGAACCAAGAAAACGGCAAACCCGCCAGGTCACCATGAAAGAAAGCTAATGAAAAGAGATTTTGAATTGGGTTATATGTATTTGACTCCGACATAACAAGAGTAACAAACATATTTGTGAAATTCTAGTCAAATTCCATATCAGTCTCTGGAAACAATAGAGAGAAAACATTAGAGGCTGCTATGTGACGACCTTCAGCAACCGCTCCATGCCTAATGCTGCAACCTACAGGCTGCACATGTTTGGAGGCGGAGAGCCAAAGCAAGGTTTGGATCAAACATTTAGCGACTTCTAGATCAAACAATCAGCAGACACCGCTAACATTCAAGACATGTAAAAGTGAAGGGAGGGCAAAAGAAAATAAATCTTCGCCGACCCTGAGACTATAAATCAGATGAAGATGTTCAGGCGGGATTGAGAATTTCTGTAGATTGGCAACCAACAGTGACATCACCACATCCTTTGCACAATATTAAAAAAATAAGATCACAAGTGCATATTTCAAAGTAGAAAATCATACTGTGTATCACCAACTACAATATTTATCATGTGGGATATCACATTCACTAAGCTCAGCCAGATAATGTATGTACTAAATAGTAGATAAATGATATTGTTTCACAAAAGAGGCAAATGGTTTGGATCAAACAATTAGCAACTTCATGATCGAATAAATAGGGGGCACCACAAACAATCAAACCAGTTTGAATTTGACATGTAAAATGAATGGAGGCAATAACAATTGAATCTGTACTGACCTGGAGGCCAATAATAAATAAGGTAGAGAAGATGTTCATAGGGGGTGGTATTCTATTATAGAACAATTTCATGTGCAGAAAAATTGGTAGCCACCACCAACATCTTAGTGTTCACTCAAGTTCTTGATCAAACTATCAGAAGGCACCACAGAATTCAGTCAGATAACCAATTTAGAATCGTCACATGTAAAAATAAATAAAGTAAAAATACATAATATTTACTAAACTGGACGCTAATAAGAGGATAATATGTTCAGATAAGTTTAGTAGTTTCAATCTTACCAAACATCCCATCGGTTCACTCCTCTCCGTGGCCATGGATTAACTTTGTAGGGAAAGCAGCCACGACAACGTCCTACCTGTAGGCCTCTTACCCGGTGAACCACTGCATGAAGGTGTTTGTGAGCAAACTCAGAGAGAGAGAGAGGATAGGGACTTAAATCCTTCGAGGACACAGATCGCTTGCATCATCAATGGCAAGGAGAACTGGACTCACCGGTGCAAATCTATTTAGAGAAAATAAATAATTTCAGAGTATGAAAAAACAAAGAACATGAAGCAAAATAAAAGGAAAATACATTCTGCGGCGAATCATCAACGGCTCACCTTGGCTCAACGTATTTGGGCACCTCCGCATCGTTGTATTACTTTACCGCCGTTGGCACCAATGAGAGGTGGGGTTGGAGGAGGCTGAGCCCGGCGGCCGTTGCGCTTATTTCATATCCAGGTATGGAAGGAAATGTGTCTCTCTAGAAATATGGCTGGTGACATGCCTCTCTCTCTCCCTACAATCAGGAATTCTTTATCCCATCTAGCCTGGCCATAAATAACAAAATTCTTAGAAGAATTGTCAACAAATAAAATGCAAAAGATCATATAGTTGACGTGCTTTTTTGGACAAACCGGCGTTACTTTAAAAACATTGGATGCATATTTTTCATTTTATCTTGGAACAAATTAGATCCTAACAATTACAAAGAAAAGTTGAAAAATAAAACAGCTAATGATTAACATATTTTAGCAACAGGAGCTAATACATTTTTGTATAGATTTAGAACCTAAGCAATTAAAACTGACGGTTCTGAAAAATACATGTGAGCAATACCAAACTACACGAATCTGAGGAGAGTTAAGAAGGCCGGCCTCTGTAATCGGGTGCCACCACTGTGGCCCTCCTCTTAGTCTATGAGCCCCCCAACGATACTATTCATCCCTAAGATGCTAGAGAGATATATAGAGAGAGACATGCATGTCCAGGACAAACATGGTAGTCCCCCATTGGTGTCGGCCTGTAGGAGAGGACCTACATCCTGGTGCCCGTGTTCTTCCTTCTCGCCAAGGGTGCACCAAGGTCTACAGAGGAGGGGGCTCGCTGGCAGAGCTCCGACCACCGATAGGCCTTATGCGGGGCCGCCACGTGAGGAACTACGGTGGCTTGGTGGGGGCGGCGACGCGGTGGAGAAATCGACGGAGGTGGTGTCCTTGCCTCCTTGGCGATGCCTCTTGGTCGCGGCTGTGCGAGAGGCGGCCGGTGCTGCTCCCAACGATGGGGATGTTGGCAACGAGAGCTCGACCAGGGAGGGGAGTGGTGGCGGCGACGCAGAGAGAGGGAAACAGAGGAGGCACGGGGAGTGACGGCGGCGCAGGGAGAGAGAGGGGAATGGAGGAGGCATGGGGAGTGGCGGCGCTAGGGATTGGAAGAGAGGAACGTGGGATTAGGCATCATGGTGCTGATCTATTGGGGCTGCTCGGGATTTTTCCACAAGCAAGGGCAGGGTGAAACCGATCGTCCCCTAAAAAATAATCACAATGACCCTGGCCTGGAAGGTGTCGGTCCCAGCGTCAGCGAGTTGCCGGTTGTGCACGCAGCAGAATACGAAATCTATGTTGATATGGGTAAAAAGGTCTTACAACCAGCGTACGGTGGAGATCCACTGTGAGAGCTCCATCTATTGGCTAAAAATCCTTAATCTTTGTGGTAACTCCCAGACCTTCCACCAATTATACTTTTAGATTCTCTCGTGCTAGGACAACCACGACGTGTCCAACCGATCCATGTTTGCTTTTCATTTACCGCGGAATCAACAACCAAAAAACGAGCCACTAGATTTCGATATTAAATCAATTTATGAGGAAATGAAACTGGACACTAGAATTACAGAAAGTCCTTTTGGCTCCCGAGCTAGTGCTCCCTCTTTTTTTTTAAACTAAAGTTTCAAAAAATCATGAAACAAAATCCTAAAAGTTGTTGATGATGTATCCTATAAATGTGCAAAATCTCGATTTGAAGTGCCTTGTATTCCGAGGTACACAAAAGAAACAAAGCGTGACTTTATTTTATTCGAAATCACTATCCTATAGATCTTCAATTTTGTTATTTTTATGTAGCTTGAATACAGATTATTTCAAATTGATTTTTTGCACGTTCATGATATACCGAACACGTTTATTGAATATGATTTTAAAAATATCGCCCATGTGCACCAAAATATACAGAATTTTTGAAACTCAAAAAAATATGAATTATTATTTTTTAAAGCGGGATCACTGGTGCCATGTGCACCAAATCTCCACCCAGGATTATAGGTTGTTTCAAATTTTCGTCTAGTTTAGAACAAAATTTTATTGAGTTAGGCTTAAATAAAAAGGTTGATCACAGCCCGAAAGGTGATAACTCAACGTTAATAAAAATGATAGTGTCACCAGGTAAAAAAAATGGTAGTGTCAGGCTTAAATGAAAAGGTTGATCATAGGCTGAAAGGTGATAACTCAATGTTAATAAAAATGATAGTGTCATCAGGTAAAATAAATGGTAGTGTCAGAAATGGGGTTCGAACCCACGCCCTCGTGAGAGGACCAGAACTTGAGTCTGGCGCCTTAGACCACTCGGCCATCCTGACTTTACGTTAATTAATCCAATGATTAACCAGATATTCAATAAACCTTTCTGACGCCCTGTTACGGGCCGTCCGATTCACCATTCTTCCACCAACGGCCATGATCAAAGCACCAACCCTAGTTTTCCTCTATAAGTCCTCCCCAAAACTCTCGACCAAACCAACCCCTCTCCAAAACCCTAAACCCTCTCCCTCCCCTTCGGCGGCGCCGCCACCAGCACCTCGTCAGCTCGACACCATGAGGCCACCGATGAGAGGAGGAGGTAAGTATCCGCCACCCTCACCACACGCTCCCTCTTGTTCTTCGCACTGTCCTCGATTCGGTCTTACCTGGTAATGTTTCGCTGTCCACAGGCGGTCGCAGCGGCGGCAGGAGTTTCGGCGGGAGAGGCGACAGCGGTGGCCGCGGTGGCGGCAGGGGGTTCGGTGGCAGGAGCGGCGGCAGGGGCGGAGGCAGGAGCGACCGCGGTAGGGGCCGCGGTGGCGGCAGGGGAGGAGGCAGGGGCGGCCCCGGCATGAAGGGCGGGAGCAAGGTGATCGTGGTGCCGCACAAGCACGATGGCGTCTTCATCGCCAAGGCCAAGGAGGACGCGCTCTGCACCAAGAACATGGTCCCTGGGGAGTCCGTCTACGGCGAGAAGCGTGTCTCCGTCCAGGTAGCCCTCGCACTACCCTTACATGCCGCTGGTCGATGCACATTTTTGGCATCTGGGCTTAATTGTCAGACAAGGTTCAGATTCAGCCTGGTCGCTAGTGCTTACCGTCGTCGTTTATTTCAGTCAGTTGTTAAATTCTGTTACTCTGTTATGCCTTCTGCACATGTGAACTGATAAGAACATGCTAAATCTGCCTATATTCATTGGGGTCGTTAGTTCTTACAACTTAGTCTGCTTCAGCTTGTCTATGTTACGTTCTGCTGCTCTGTTATGCTCATTGCACGTGTGAGATGGTGTTAATTACTGTTTGTGGTATCATGTAGAACGAGGACCAATCTAAGGTTGAGTACAGGGTCTGGAACCCTTTCAGATCTAAGCTGGCTGCTGCCGTGCTCGGAGGTGTTGACAACATCTGGATTGTAAGTTCCTTTGCGCGTTAGCTTACATTCTGAACTGTTTGCAAACCTTGCTTGTCAATACTGCAGTGTGAGTTTGCTCTACTGTTGTTAACAGTAGTTGACATTGATCTTTTGTTTTAGGCTCCTGGTACTCGTGTGCTGTACCTTGGTGCTGCCTCAGGAACAACCGTGTCTCATGTGTCTGATATTGTTGGACCGGTGAGATCTCATCGCAACCTACTTTTTATTGTGATAAACGACTTGTGCTTTGTGTGAGTCGTCTTGATGAAGTCCATTGCTTGCAGACTGGGTTGGTGTATGCTGTTGAGTTCTCTCACCGGAGTGGCAGAGATCTTGTCAACATGGCCAAGAAGAGGACCAATGTCATCCCCATCATTGAGGATGCTAGGCACCCGGCAAAGTACAGGATGCTGGTTGGCATGGTTGATGTTATCTTTTCAGATGTTGCACAGCCTGATCAGGTACACCCCATTATAAAGAAGCTCTTCCAAAGTTCTGTTTTTAATATCTTGCTTACGGTCAACCTCAGTTATTAATTTGTACATTTGACTGTTGTTTGTCTGTGTGCATCTCCTCCGTGAGTTGTTGCTGGCTTAGCAAAAGATGAGATTTACTCGGATTCCCCTTCAGGACATCAAATTGGATGATGCAAAATCGAGTCTCTGATGCCTTTATGCCTCTTTTCTTGTTTAGTTTTTTCTGTATTTTAATTATATCCCTACAAATCCATCGCCATCACATTGGGTGGTATACCAGTTGGTTCCTATTTCAGTAGTTTGCAATGATTGTTCTATCCCATTCCTCTGCTATTGGTGTTGAGATTTTTGCTGTCTTTATGTGGCTATATTGGGTTCAGCAGATGATGAGCTAACTCGGATTCCCCTTCAGGACATCATATGTATGATGCAAAGTCGAGTTTCTGATGCTTTTATGCCCATTGCCAGTTATTTTCTGATGCTTCACTATGTTTCTATGTGCTTAAATTTTCAGTCACATTACCCTTTTCACTGACCTGGTGTTAGCAGCCTTTATGTTTTAAGTTGCCTTTTATTTGCATGTTTATTGCCTTTGTGTTTGGTTCAACTTAAGTTTGGATGGTTGGTCACAAGTAACCTTGCACTATACCCACTGAAATATGATTGTAGATTTGATTAATTTTCCTATTTTTCCCAACTTTTGTTGGAAGTTCCTTGTTGATGAGATCTGTTCTTCAGGTGTTTCTTTTCTTTGATACATAAGTTGTGCTCCTTGCATTATGAGTTTCCAATAGTGGAGCAATGCAAATGAAATATTTCCCCTACTTTCTGTTCAACATTGAGGAAATTTCTTTACTCCCAACTTCAGCTTGGTGAAACTATTGATATATTGTGACTTAAGCATTTCTGAACCTTGTCATTATGTCTTCTCTCCCACAGGCTAGAATCTTAGCCCTTAATGCATCATACTTCTTGAAGAATGGTGGCCATTTCGTCATTTCAATCAAGGTATTACTCTGTTCTCTATGAAGAGCTTCCAATACTCAGGAAAATACATTCCTTAGACTGAACTTGCCATTTGAGCCGGCGTTTTGAAGTTGTTCATGTGAGCTGACATTTCCTTGCTTTGATCAGGCGAACTGTATTGACTCGACCATGCCCGCCGAGGCTGTGTTTGCCAGCGAGGTGGAGAAGCTCAAGGCTGACCAGTTCAAGCCCTCGGAGCAGGTGACCCTGGAGCCTTTCGAGCGTGACCACGCCTGTGTTGTTGGTGGCTACAGGATGCCTAAGAAGCAAAAGTGAGCCTAAGAAGCAAAATGAATTGCCCGTTTGATATCTGCCATCTGTTCTAATCAGATGCAGTAGCAGTAGTATTAGCCCCATGTACTAGAGTTTTTTGTGGAAGTGTTTGAGACAATTTGTGGCTGTTTTAGTCACTTGGTTTATGTTAAACTTAATTTGAGGACAAATGGTTATGTTCTACACTTTGAAACGATTGGCAGCTGGAGGTACCTTTGGTGGTTGTTTGAAACCTAAGGCTTACCAACAAGCTCAGATTAATCATCAGGAAACAGTTTATCTAAGTAAACAGTTTATGTGACGTTTTCTATAGAGTTAATCATCAGGAAGATGAAATTCATATACCTTTTTTATGCCCTTTCTCTAAAGCAGCATGGTTCTGTTTTCCTGAACAACATTGCACTATTCTCTAAAGCAGCATAGTTCTGTTTTCCTGATTCATTAAAATATGATGGATGCTCTACTTATATCTGGACATTCTCAAATAAAAACATTCCTTCCTCTGGTGTCTTTGGAAAGCTCGAAAGCCACTTTGTTTTGTAGGAAAACAAGCTGGCCTTCAGGTTGTTTGTAGCGACTGCTGAGCTATTTTTTTTAAATAATACATTTTTTAAAATCAATTTCATGAATAATACATGAAATAGGTAATTTTGGAAACAAAATTCTAGTCTTCGATCAACCACGGTTCGATCCTCTGCAACGACAAGTGCTATCAGAGCAATCCAGGTGCTCTGGTGGTCATGGTAGGAACTCCACCGTCGGCGACTGGCGCGGCTGCGAAGGGGCCGGCACCTGATTCAGGTAAGACACCTGAGGGATCACGCACCCCTGATCCCTCATGGAGGAGATTACTCCTCACGGAGGAGGAATGACGCGCTCGCCAGTCAAGCCGCGAGCAGCGAAGCGGGTCGTCTAGTGGCGACAAGGCTCGTGAGAGGGCAAGGCAAGGAACTTCCATGGAGGCTCTGAACAAGGTGTCGGTGGCGGAGACCGTGGCGCTGGTGGCGGTGGCTCTGGTGGAAACACCTCGGCGGCACCAAGGCGAAAGGGGGACTATCGCTACTATGGCATCGCGGGCCACTAGGCAAAGGAGTGCCGAAAGAAAGCACGAGACAAGGCACAACAGCAGAAGCAAGCGCCGCAGGCGAACTTGGCTCAGGCTGAGGTGGAACAGCCGGCGCTGCTGCTTGCGGCGTGCAGCGACATGGCGCCCATGGATGGCGTGCAAGGGGGCGTTCCGGGGACACTGGAGAGACCGCATCCCCAAGTGTTCCTCCACGAGGAACGGGTGGTTCCGGTGGCTACGGACGACGATCGGTGGTACCTGGACACAGGCTCCAGCAACCATATGACTGGGCGCTGTGACATGCTCACCCAGCTCGACGAGACGGTGCGAGGCACGGTGAAGTTTGTCGACGGCTCTGTTGTCCAGATCTATGGGCGCTGAGTCGTGCTGTTCTCATGCAAGAACGGCGAGCATCGGGCACTCTCTGATGTCTACTGCATCCCACAGCTACGCACCAGCATTGTGAGCCTCGGACAACTGGACGAGAACGGGTGCAAATCCGTGATCGAGAACGGCGAGCTGTGCCTATACGACAGGCAGCGGCATCTGCTTGCACGCCGTGTCTCTGAACCTGGACGTCCCTGTGTGCCTGCTTGCTGGAAATTTGACGAGCAGTGGCGGTGGCACACGAGGTTTGGCCACCTACACTTCCGTGCCTTACACGATCTGGGCGCAAAGGGCATGGTGCGAGGGATGCCAACCATCCAGCACACAGATCAGTTCTGCCAAGGATGCACGATCGGCAAGATGCACCGCACTCCGTTCCCGCGCGCGTCGGCTTACCGCGCGGAGCATGTCCTCAACCTTGTCCATAGCGGCCTGTGTGGCCCCATCTCGCCGACGACCTCGAGTGGTAACAAGTATTTCCTGTTGATCGTTGATGATAACAGTAGGTATATCTGGCTTGAGGTTCTCAGGACAAAAGACAAGGCTTACCGCTTCTTCCGAAAGATCAAGGCACACGCCGAGATGTAGAGCGGCGCCAAGATTAGGGCGTTCCGCACGGACAAAGGCGGCGAATTCAACTCCAATGAGTTTGCCTCCTACTGCGAGGAATTGGGCATTCAGAGGTGCACCACGACACCATACTCGCCCCAACAAGATGGGGGTGGTCGAGCGGCGAAACCAGTCCGTTGTCGAGATGGCTCGGAGCCTGCTGAAAGGCATGGGCGTGCCGAGCATGTTCTGGGGCAAGGCTGTGCGCACAGCGGTGCACATCCTGAACCGGTCGCCAACAAGAAGCTTGCAAGGGATCACACCCTATGAGGTGTGGCGGAAGAAGAAACCAACGGTGGATTACATCCGCACCTTCGGGTGCGTTGCACAAGTCAAGATCGTCGGGCCCGGAGTGACCAAGCTCTCGGACAAAACCTGCGCCGGTGTGTTCCTAGGCTATGAGCCAGGGACGAAAGGTTATCATGTGTACGATTCGGTCGGCAAGCGTCTCTACATCACCCGCGACATACACTTCGAGGAAGATCGTCGCTGGGATTGGAGCTCTGTAGAAGGTGGGGGTGTACAAGAACACCTCAGTGAGTTCACCGTGGTGTATTCTGACATCGGCATGCCAGAGACAGCCATGGCGAGCACTGTACCAGCTCCGACAGTGTCGCCTGTTACCACAGCAGCTCCAGCAAGCGCTCCTCCGTCAGGTTTTATCACACCTACACCTGGGACACCGGGCTCGTCCTTGCCCATGCTAGCAACACCTGACGAGCCTGACGACGGGTGGGTATCACCACCTGCTGGTGAGAGCAGAGATTCAGAAGGAGTGCCGCTCAGGTTCAAAACCCTGGAGCATTTACTGAAACAAGCTCCGGCTTGCACACTGGAGTAAAGCGGGCTCTCCCTCTCTATTGCAGAGGAACCCGCGTCAGTGGAGGAAGCACTCGAGGAACCGTCATGGCACAATGCCATGAAGGCGGAGATGGAATCAATCCTGGAAAATGACATATGGGAACTCTCCTCTCTTCCAGCTGGACACCGAGCAATTGGCTTGAAATGGGTGTTCAAAGTGAAAAGGGATCCGGTCGGCAACATTGTTAAGCATAAGGTGAGACTGGTCGCAAAGGGCTACGCACAACGACAGGGAATTGACTTCGATGAAGTTTTTGCCCCTGTCGCATGCCTGGAAATAGTGCGGATGATGTTGGCCGTAGCAGCACATCGCAAATGGAAGGTGCATCACATGGATGTACGCTCGACATTCCTGAATGGCGATCTGGAGGAGGAAGTATATGTGCATCAGCCAGCTGGGTTCGTCGATGGTGACAATACGGACAAGGTGCTGAAGCTTCGAAAAGCATTGTATGGGCTCCGTCAGGCGCCACGCGCTTGGAATGCTAAATTGGATGCCTCACTGGTTTCCCTTGGGTTCGAGCGATGCTAGCTCGATCATGCACTGTATCGGCGAGGCGGTGGCGATGATTTTCTGCTGGTGGGTGTGTATGTTGATGATCTGATCATCACCGGTACCATAGGCACTGCCATAGATGAGTTCAAGGGCCAGATGAAAGAGCTTTTTCAAATGAGTGACCTTGGGCTACTCAGCTACTACCTTGGTATTGAAGTCCAACAGGCAGATGGGGAGATCAAGATCAGTCAATCCAGCTACGCAGCCAAGATCCTGAAAGATGCTGGGATGAACCATTGCAATCCATGTTGTACTCCCATGGAAAACCGTCTAAAACTGACGAGGAACAGTGGTGAAGTGATCGAGGCCACTAAGTATCGCAGCATGATCGGCAGTTTGCGGTACTTAGTGAATACTCGACCTGATCTTGCCTATGTTGTGGGGGTGTTTAGCAGGTTCATGGAGGCACCTGGCAAGGAACATTGGGTTGCAATCAAGCAGGTGCTGCGATATGTGCAGGGAACCTTGGGTTTTGGCTGTACATACAGGGAGGGGGGCAGAGATGCAGTGGTCACTGGTTTCAGTGACAGTAACCATGCTGGAGATCCCACTGATCGGAAGGGCACCACGGGACTTGTATTCTATCTTGGTTCAAGCGTGGTCACTTGGTCATTGCAGAAGCAAAAGATTGTGGCAATGTCTTCGTGCGAGGCTGAGTATATAGCAGCTGCAACAGCAACTAGTCAGGTAGTATGGTTGACCGGTAAGCACGGCTGGTAGTCAGAGTCTTTACACAACGGGCGTCGTGGGATGGTGCGACCGGTAAGCTCGCTGTGTATGACTGATTCTCAGGATTTTTTGGCAGCACGTTGTTCAGTGCTAGCAATAATAACAGAACCGGGAAAAGCTGCTAGGCAGTTCGCAGCGCAAAACTCTGTCGCTCACACACTCTGAATTCTAGTCTTCGATCAACCACAGTTCGATCCTCTGCTAGGCTGTGGTCTCAGCAGTGGGCAATAATCTGGGTTCCGCCATTGGGGATGAGGTCACAATGCTGTGCAGCTTCAAAGACTACCTCAAGGCCACGAAGGATACGTTAGCGTACATGGAGGCGGCGCTCAAGGATGAGGCGGTCTGTCACGGAGGAGTTGGTGCGGTTGTGGCTCAAGCAGCTCAAGAACGCTGCCTACAACATCTCTTACATTCTCGATGAGTTCCAAGCTTACACTGAACCGGCCTCCGGAAAGGTATGTACGTATGCCGTACTTGTCTTCTCACCATCAGTTTTTTCTTTGATTAATATTCCTAGTAAGGTTTGGTTGAATAATTTGATTATTATACATTATTGTGCACAAAACCATGATCATCTAAAAGTCCTTCCCAATAGAAGCAACTGGTGTGGTGCAACGTTTGAAGCTTGAATTTTTTTGGTGCACTTCTAAAAAAGAAGAATTAACTATGGGTGTATAAGTGGGATTTAGCCCACTTAAATCACCATTGTACAAATTCCGGCCGTGAACAAACTAGGTGTACACGAATAAAAAAAATTGTACTACGAGGGAAGCTATATTTTACATATACGGTAAATTCTGGGTAGAGGGGTCGAAAATACATCTCATTATACCGGGTGTAGCTAGTTTCTCCTAGGTTTTATATTATATATATCATAATCACTTGCTAAATTTCCTTGTAGATGATTGGGAAGCTGGACTGTTTTGCTATTGCACCCAAGATTACCATGACTTATAAGATGAAGAAGATGATAGGTCAGCTGAGGAAGATCAAAGAGGATCATGAAAGTTTCAAATTCACACATGATAACTCCAACCTAATTAATGTGCACCAGTTCCCTGATCCACAGGAAACAACATCAGATGTGATTGAATCACTCATTATAGGGAGAGACAGAGACATGATGAATGTCCTTTCTTTGTTATCCTCAAGCAACAACAACAAACAAGACATCACCGTTCTTCTTATCTGTGGGCTTGGAGGCATAGGAAAGACAACTTTGGCACAACTTGTCTTCAATGATGCTCATTCAAAGATTATAATCATCGGGTATGGGTCTATGTATCCCAGCTGGTTGACTTGAAAAAAATAGGAAACTCAATAATTTCTCAAGTACTGGGAAAAGAAAACGAGAATCTAGATACAAGGCAGTTGATAAACCAACGCCTTAAACATCTACTTCAAGATAAGAAGACTCTGATTGTTTTGGATGACCTATGGGAGACAGATAACTACCAACTGAATCAACTCAAGCTTATGTTGAATGTAAGCTCCAAGATGAGAGTCTTAGTCACAACACGCAGTATAGACATTGCAAGCAAAATTTGCACAGTTGAACCATACCCCTTCGACAATGACATATGCTGGAGAATAATCAAGCAAAATAGTGGCTTTGAGTCTAGAGCTGATAAAGAGCAAGTTGAACCAGTTGGACAGAAAATTGCAAAGAAATGTGGAAGTTTGCCATTAGCAGCTCAAGCACTTGGATTCTTGCTATCTGGAATGAATCTTAGTGAATGGGAAGCAATGTGCAATAGTGATATTTGGGATGAAACATTTTCTGATACTTCAGTGTTACCATCCTTGAAGTTGAGTTACAATACTTTGACACCATATTTGAGGTTACGCTTTGCCTATTGTGGTGTCTTTCCTAAAGGTCACAATATAAGTAAAGATGATCTTATCAGTCAGTGGATTGCTCTTGATTTCATCGAGCCATCTAATAACTTTTCAACCATACAAATCGGTGAGAAGTATGTTAGGCAATTCCTGGGGATGTCTTTCCTTGAGCATTCAAAATTGCCTAAGGTGAGTTACTACGGCATACCTGTACAATATAGATTAGAGAATAATCTTTTTTACTCAATTATCAAATGTCATGCAACAGTTTTTGTGCACAAGCATACGTGTTATATATGTTGACAGTTTTGTACATTAATCCATGCATATGTTTTGCCCTTCGTGGCAAAATAAAGCACACAAGAATATTAGTGCATCAGATTATACTCTAGGTAGAGAAACTAAGCTAGACCGATAGATTTGCTTTAAGCGCGTGAGGCCACGGGTGGGATGAGGTTTTTACCGCATGGGCAGTTGGGCCGCTATGAATCAAGTCGAGCACAAGTGCAAACAAAGACAATTTTACGGCCTACCAAATTGAGCACATTAATGTTTTTCTAAAACGATCATGTCACATCATTTATATATAAGTAATACTATTTGCTTGACTATTTTTCTAGTGGAATTAATGATATATTTTTTGTTTCAGGATTCGGGAAAAACAATATTCACCTTCCACGATCTGGTGCATGATCTTGCAAGATCGATCATTACCGAAGAATTGGTTTTCTTCAATGCTAAAAGAGCGAGCATTACTACAAGAAAAGAATACTGCCACTATGCGTCTCTTACAAATCACAACATTTCAGATTACATCAAGGAAAGGAAGATGTCAACTATTTTCCTACCCAAGTTAAGGGCGATGCATTTTTCGGATTGTGAATTCCATGGTGGTGCATTGTCATTTCCAAAGTGCTTGCGTGTCTTGGATCTATCTAGATCCTTAATCACAGAGTTTCCAAGCTCTCTAGGACAACTGAAGCAACTCGAGGTTCTTATTGCTCCAAAGCTGCAAGATCGGCAATTTCCTAAGAGTATCACTCGGCTCTCAAATTTGCGTTACCTGAGGATCAATGATTCCTATGAAATTTCAGCAATACCAAGCTCGGTTAGCAAACTTGAGAGTCTAGTGCACCTTGACTTATCTTTTTGCACCCGAGACTCTTGGAAGCCTCAACAACCTTCAAACACTAGACCTCTCAGACTGTCATGAACTAAATTCACTTCCAGAGAGCCTAGGAAGCGTAAAAAATCTTCAAAAATTAGACCTCTCAGAATGTTATGGCCTAGAGTCCCTTCCAAAAAGCCTTGGAAGCCTACAAAACCTTCGTGCACTAGACCTCTCATCGTGCTGGAAACTGGGGTACCTTCCATCGTGCCTTTGAAGCCTTGAAAACCTTCAAACATTGGTCCTCACAGACTGCCGTAATCTATTGTCCCTTCCAGAGAGCCTTGGAAGCCTTGAAAACCGTCTATCCCTCCAATATTGCTTGTCACTAGAGTCCCTTCCAAAGAGCACCGGAAGCCTAAACAACTTTCTTACACTTGACCTCTTAATGTGCATTAAACTGTCCTTCTCAGAGAGCCTTGGAAGGCTCAAAAATCTTCAAACCCTAGACCTCTCATACTGTTGGGCATTGAAATCCATTTTGGAGAGCCTTGGAAGCCTAGAAAACCTTCAAACATTTTTCCTCATAGCATGCCCAAAACTACATTCCCTTCTAGAGAGCCTTGGAAGCCTGGAAAACCTTCAAACATTAGTCCTCACAACATGTCCAAAACTACGGTCCCTTCCAGAGAGCCTTGGAAAACTCAAAAACCTTCAAACACTGGACCTGTTAGAATGCACTGAACTAGAGTCCTTTCCTGAGAGCCTAGAAAGTCTCAAAAACCTTCAAACGCTAAGCCTCTCAGGCTGCGATAAACTAGAGTACATTACGGAGAGCCTTGAAAACCCTATTGGAAATCTGCAAATTATTGGAAGAGGTTAATGCTATGGATACAAGAGCATCAAGTCTACCACTGTGTATACAACTTGTTACATAATGCGGACAACAGTGAACTGAGGCTGTTGCGTGGATCAGACTTGCCCTGGTGCCCACATAAAAAAACATTGTAAGTGATCTGCTCTACCAAGATTTATTATCTAAATACGGCTTTCATAGCTTTCTTACACTGCACAATATGTACATCTGTGGTTGCAAAATAAGCTGTAAGAAAACTACAGAAAAATATTGTTTTTGGTCTTCCAGTTATCATCATAGTATAAGGGTCTCCATCTCCATTTCTCGAAATAGGCTTTCGTCCCGCTATATTAATATAGCAACCGCACGATACAACGAGTCCACTGGGGCCGACAGCACAGAGACACCCAAGAAAAAAATACAAAAAACAAAAGAGAACCTAATGCACAACAGCGTCGGATCGACAAATGACGATGCTCGTAACCGCTACGCCCGCCAAAGTAGTCCCACCGTGCTCCTATGCCACCGAATTGCCGTGTACCAAGCAACACCTTCAAGAAGAGGTGCGACGATGGAGACGCTGTTGCCCGAATTTCTCCTAGGATTTCTTCCGATACACGTAGGGGAGTGGGGAGAGTGTACACCGAATGCCCTTCAAGAAGGAAGGCAGCACCCGCAAGTGTCACCGCATCGGCGCCTGCCTAGCCAGCAAGGATTTCTCCTGACCCTCAAAGAACCACAACTCCATCCAATCCTTGCACTCCACCAAACTTGCCGTCCACCAACATGCGCCACCCTGGTCTTGAATGCACCATCTTCGTCTCACCAAAGCAAACGTTGCGAGACCGGCTAGACCGCAAAACAACCATGGATACGAGAAGATAGCTCCTTAGCCGCGCGGGAGGGAACAACCTCCACCGCCACAGGCGGTAGCCGGCCGGACACAGTGACAAGAGCACACCAGGCGAAGTTGGAGCCGGAGGGCGGCAGCGGCACAGCCGCCCGAAGGTCGTCCTCCATCGCCTAAGGCGGGTGCCGACCAGACGCGGCCGCAGGAACACACCAGGCCGAGCAGGCCCGGCCGTGCCCTGGACGGGCACGTAAAGTCCCTGTCGCCCCGCTGCTGCACATAGGCCATGCCATCGCCACCCTCATGTTCAGCGCCAAAGGTCCGGCCGGACCCAAGCGGATCCGTGAAGCTCCCGCCAACACGCTGTAGCAAGCACGGCTCCGTTGCCGCCACCCTCACCACGAACCACTCTGCAGGCCAACCGGAAGCGACAAAGACAAGCCGGACCAGGCCCGCCCTAACCCAGATCAGGCCCAAAGGGGCCCAGATCTAGGCCAGCAAGGCTCCTCCGGCCAGCCCTCGAGATCCCGCCGCCTGCGCCACCAAGCGGCCACGCCACCCACCTCGCCGCTGTCCGGGACTCGCCGGAAACGCTGCCTGCCTGGAAGCTCCGTCAGAAGTTGGCCCAAGCCTCCGGCGACGGGTCTCGCTCCGCTCCGTCAGAAGTTGGCCTTTACTTTGTAAAATTTGGATCAACATATAACAAGGCGTTTATCAATTTTTTTTGGTTTTACCAATCGTCATAATACCAATGATATCAATAAACGAACTTTGTCAACTGAACTTGTTTTTTCTGCTGCCTTCAGTTATGGGGTGCTGCCATTGGTAGCAGATACGTTTGTTTTTCAGCAGGTTTTATAGACGGCTACGCAGTACCTGTAATCTTAGAAATCAGATTGTTTGCGTGTATTAGAAATCACATTTAGTATCTTGCTTCTCTGTTCCTTGTGATTTTTGTTTGGCATGAAGAATGAGAATTGCTCGAATATTAGACATGGATAAAAGGACAGTTCTGTCTATTCTTTTTGTATAGCTGAAAGTTCTACCTTGTACCAATCCGTAACTTGGTACTAAAGTTCTTTATGTTCATTTGTTTCAGATTTGTGCCTCCATACTTGGATTAATGGGAATAATTCCGTCTATCCACCGCCGTGTACTTTTCGGTGAGAGAGGCACGTTGGAAGGCTAGCTCGATCTGCTCGATTTACAACAGAATGCTCTGCGACTCGAGACAACTCGAGCACCCTGGCGCTAGATGCAAGACTGGACTCTAGACCCGTGTCCTTGCAAAATTGTTGCTTGATCCCCACTTTGGTTCATCCCGATCAGACATGTTTCATCAGTGGCTACGATGCAAGATGAAGTACTACTCTGCATCCCGTATGGATTCGCTGTATCTTTCTCTGAGGCGCAACGGTGTGCAGGGTATCAAATGAATTCAGATTTCAGAGTATACAGAAGCTGTTGCTTGATTCAATTTCTCTGATTTCAGAGTACAGAACTAGTGGAGTATACTTTTTAATTTTCTTTGCAAAGTTGCATTGTTTGACTGCCACGAAGCCTCATTTTTTTTGTTGTAAATAGAGTTTTCATGCAATTGAATCAAAATCTCATAATTCTCCAATTGAAGTAGTATATCAAACAATTCGTGCACTGATAAATAAAGGTTGCTATTTCTCTTCTCTGAAGCTGGACGAAGCTTGATGCATATGCTGCTGGCAAGAAGTAGTACAATACATTTTCAGAGCACATGGTCGATGCCCGAGTTGATACGTCTGGACTTGTGCTTGATCATCCGGAGCCTGGGTCCATCTCGCACCACCTCAACGCCGGTGAGGAAAACCACCGTGCCGACGGAGCCCCACTCAATCCCACATCGGCCGATGATGTCGAAGCTCCTGTGGATGCAGAACCTTCTGTCCCCGAGGTACGCGACGCTGGCCTGCCGCATCGTCCACTCTGGCAGTGGGTCGACCTCCAGCCACGCGTGCTGGAGCACCGGAGCTTTGTTCATCCCGAGGCCGGCGGCGTCCATGGCGCAGAAGCGGTAGGGCTGGTGGCTCTCGATGCCGAACAGGAGGCCGTCGCCGAGGTCGGGGACGTGGAGGGGCTCGAAGCAGAAGGGCAGCATCCAGTCGCCGGCCTTGGTCCACTCGTTGGTGCCCGTGTCGAAGCGGTAGGTGCCGACGGAGTCGAAGCTGATGGAGTATGAGACGTAGACGGTGCCGCCGCCGGCGTGGCCGCCATGGAGCAGCGCGTGGCAGTCGACCGCGGAGTCGAGTCGGACTGGCGGCGGAGGGAGCGGGCGCCAGTGCCACACGTAGCCTTCCGTGTAGTTGGGTGAGTGGCTCTGCGGGTTGGGGTCGCCGTAGACGAGGGCCTCGAACCGGCAGGGGCTGTGGCTGCTGAAGACGCCTTCCAGGACATAGAGGGCGTGAGGGCGGGCGGGGTCCTGGGGGTCGCCGGCGCCGCCGCGGGTGACGGAGAAGGAGATGGGCCGGGGGCCCTTGGCCCCGACGAGTTTGGGCATCATCTCGACGGTGGAGGCGTCAGCGTCGTAGAGGGCGGTGTGGCCGGCCTCGTCGACGCAGAGGATGTTGTTTACTTCACCGCCGCCACCGTAGAATGGCATGTACTTGAGCCTCCTGAAGATGAAGGACCGGCGCCGCGAAGAGGGTTTGATGCTGACTTTCGGCGGGGGTAACCGCAAGACGTCCTCCTCTTCCGCCGCCGCCGCCGCCGTGTTCTCGTTCTTCTTGTTGCTAGCGGCCGCCATGGCCGCCTGTTGCCGCGCTTCCGCGGCGGACGGGTAGAAGAGATTATTCTTGAGCTTGATGCGGCTCAACAAACAGTTCTGCGTCACCACGTTCAGAAACCGCCGGGCCTTCATCTTCTTCCTAGATGATTTGCTTCACTGAATCTACCAACAGATCGACGTATCCAGCCGCAACGGGATCTAGCTAGGTCTAGCCGCAATGGATCATCTTGATAGAATCCGATGGACGGCTGTGGTGTGTTCTTGCAACGTACTAGTATATAGGCCGGCCGGTAGATCGATACGACATGGGGGGCGCCCGTTTGATCCACGAATTGGGGCGTGTCAAACATTTGAAAATTCATGAAAATACGAAAATATTCTTTGATTTCACAGCGTTCAAACATGTTTGTACAAAACTTGAAAAAAGCCTAATCTAGTGGTGGCCCCACCACGCCCGCCCAGTCCAAGGCGACGGTACATCGCCACCGCGTAGTCGTCATCGCTGGACTCCTGCTTCGACGGTGGCATGGTGCTGCAGCCCTGGCCCAGATCGCCACCACCGCCGCTTCAGCCCGAGCAGCCGGCCCCATCGTCGTCGCCCTCTAGGTCGATGAATAGACCGAGGCGCCGCGTGCCCTCTAGGGCGGTCCTGGCCCCCTAACAAAAAATTCAAACATTTGAAAATTCATGAAAATACGAAAATACTCTCGATTTTACAACAGTTCTACTCCCACTTATGACCATCTTCGTGTTTTTGGCTATACTTGCTATATTCTTTTAGCACCACGTGAGCGTACCAAGTTGACCATTCAATCTGTCCAGTGTGTTTTTCTTGGATACAGTCTTGAGCACAAGGGTTATCGTTGCTATGACCCTTCTACTCGCCGCATTCGGTTTTCTCGTGATGTCACTTTTGTTGAAGATCAACCCTTCTTCTATTCCCCTTCCACTCAATCATCATTCTCGACCGCTTTAGAGTCAATCTCTTTTCTTTCACTTCCACCTATCTCTTCAGATGAGGTTGTCTCTAATCAGCCTTCACCGGTCTTGACTCCAGACCCGCCTTTATCCCAGGTTTCATCTCCTTCCTCACCAACTCCACTCACTCCTCCACTAGCTCCACCTATGGATAGCTTTACTTTTTATTATAGTCGTCGTCCTAGAGTTCCATCTGATGCCTAGTCATCTGTTCCTTTGTCTTCTGCTCCACCGACCAATACTACTGATCCTTGCACCGATGACTCCTCTTAGACAACGAGGTATGCTCTCCGTGATCATTCCTCTCTTGAGATTCCTAACAGATATAGAAAGGACTTCGTTGCAGGGGAAGCTTATGAGCCTAGTGAAGGAGATATGCCCTAGAGGCAAATAAGAAATGTGTTTTATTATCATACCTTAATAAGTTTGTAATAGTTTTATATTATGCTATAACTGTATGAACTAGAAACATTGATACATGTGGTATGAAATAGACTCAGTCCCTAGTAGCCTCTATTTATACTAGCTCGTTGGGCAACCGATGATTAAGGTTTCCTGATCATGGAGCATTTATGCCAGTTGACAACAGAGTCATATATAATATGATGAAATTTCCCAAAGATAGTTATTGCAGCACGATCAAGTCACAAGATTCATCATTGCAATAGTTAGAAGCGTAGTCTCCTTCTCCTTAGACCGTGAGATCATATTAATCACCATCTTCTGAGGCTGTTGATCACATCAAACGTCATGACCATAATTGGGTGGCTATAAAGGTGCGCATCAGGTATTCCAGAAGAATAGTTGAGACCTATGTTATCAAGATGATTTTTTCATCCGCCTGACGGGAAGATACGCACGGTCGAATTGGTGAGATTGCATCCATAAATGTTGCAACATGTGACTAAGTCACGGGGATAGAATATCACGGGAACAAGTGAAACAGAACTTGTCAGTAACGAGATTGAACAAGGTATATGATACTGATGATCAGATCTTAGACAAGTCATATCGAAAAAACAAAGGGAATTTGACTCAACGTTTACGGTTTAAACGACATCGTCTTCATGGAATGCATAGTGGTCATTATGCATAGCCTGGTCCAGCTAATGATCATTGATATGAGAGGCGTTTCGATCATGTCTGTGACATTCCCCGTGCCGTTGGGGAAATACACTTAAGGATACGATGAGCTAGAGATCATCTATAAGATGGAATCATAGTAGAGAAAGAGATAAATTGGAATCGTTCCGAAGAGAGATCCGAAGTTGTTCGGAGAAAGAAAAAAAGAAAAGGACTGAAAGGTGATTCGACTAAATGGCAATTTATAATATGCATATTATATATTAATTATGAATTAGTATGTACTAAATAAATATTTTTTAATTTAAATTTATAGGGCAAGTTTCTCATTAGGCCAAAACCCCAGAGGGAACTGGCTCAGGAGGAAGCCACCCTGAAAAAGGGAAGAAAACAACACTACAACCGCTACTGGGCCACCACTAGGCGGCCCACACGTGGGCAGACGGGAGTTGGGCAAGTTGAGCTAAGCGCCGCTCAGGGAGGCAGGCTGCTGGGCACCACACCTTGCGCATGCGGGTTGCGGCCGCGAGCCAGCCCACTCGGGCCTGGCCGCTTTGCTGCTGCTGCCTCAACGCTGGCCGCGCCACGCACGCTGGTGGGCCTCGTGGACGGGTGGCTAGCCCACCCGAGGCTGCTGCTGCGTTGGGCGCTGCATCGCTGCTGGGCCGCGTGGGAGCACGCTGGCCACCTGGCCAACTTCAGCTGCTGCTAGCTTGTGGCCCAAGCTGGGCCACCGGTTGGCTGCTGGGCTGTGCGCTAGTGGCCCAGCCGACTGCCCCTCTTTCAACCTAATTCCTTTTATTATTTAGTCCCACATGGGGAACCCAATGGTCGGGGTACATGCCCTCCATCTATATATTTCCATGGGTGGGAATAAAGATACACAATTACATCAACTGAATATTCTCTGAGGCACTTTCTCAGGGAATCTCTCTCTCGTTGTTCTCTCGCGATGGAGCCGTCCCAGGAAGGATGATGCTCGCAAGAGACGACACACCTGCATGCCATTGTGCTACGGCGATTCCAGTCAGGGGATCTACTTCCGCACTTCCGGCGGGGATCAGGGAACCGGAGGTCGTCATCGTATACCGTATGTGTACGAAACCTCGAGGGTGGTACCAATAGTACACCTTGGATGTCGTGAGCCGGAGCTGCTGCACGATGAATATGGAGCAAGGTATGAGCTATGAGGAGCTTCACAACCTCGAGGTCGGCTACGAGTACGACTACATCATCCATGTTCCTCTCGGAACATTAACCATGTACTGTTTACAAGGGTATGTATTCTATACGCACAGTCGTTACTGTAGGGGTTCGCGTATGAAAACAATAAAATTTTACCCTACGCTCCTGAACCCCTGATGCTGCCAGGACCTATCTATTAGTAATACAGTAACGGGAGGGGCTTTTCGCGAACTTACCCTTGAAGACCGAAAAGCGTTGTCAACGCTCGGGAGAGCGTGGTTGATGTAGACGATACGAAGACAACCTCAAGATCGTGTTGAAGTCCTCGCGCTCTGATGGCTCAATGCACGGCGCCCAGAAAAATGCTTGATGGCGGTGTTGATGTAGAGCTCGTTGGGAATCCCAAGAGGAAGGTATGATGAGCACAACAACAAGTTTCCCTCAGTTATGAAACCAAGGTTTAATCGAACCAGTAGGAGCAAGAAAACACCCCAAAGGTGTTACTAGCTGAGCTTTGGCAGGACGCACTACCAGTGCTAGTAGCAACGTGGAGACCTGCACAACATAACCACAGAACTTTGTCTCCAACTTGCGATGAGGTTGTCAATCTCACTGTGTTTTGCGGAAAACAAAGGATTAAACGTATCGAATGGAAAGAAGTAATAGTTTGCAGAAAGTAAACACAAAGCAGTAAACAGTTTATAGATTGTATGTAAAAGACAAGGACCGAGATCCATAGTTCACTAGAGGTGGCTCTCCTTAAGATAGATAACATGCTAGGTGGACAAATTACAACGGGGAAATTGACAAACATCGAGAAAGCAATACATGCATATACTAATCATCTTGACTCCTTTGAGACTTGATTGGGCATTACAACATTATACATAGACCGCCATCCAACTGCATCTATGACTAATAATCCACCTTCAGGTTATCATCCGAACCCCCTCCAGTATTAAGTTGCAAGCAACCGATTATTGCTTTACGAACTGTGTGTAAAGTAAACAATACGATTGTTCTATGAACAAAGGATTGTTGTTTTGTCCCTAGTAGCAACAGCACATCTAGTAACTTAGAGATTTCTGTCACTTCCCCAGATTACCAGAGGCATGAACCCACTATCGAGCATAAATACTAACTCTTGGAGTTGCTAGCATCTACTTGGCCAAGATAGCTACTAACAACGGAAAGCATGCAAGATCACAAATAACAAAGACATGATAGAATCAATAATCAATCTGAAATAGCATCTCAATATCCATCGGATCCCCGCAAACACAACATGTATGATTACAAATAGATGATCTTGATCATGAACAGAGCTCACAAGATCTAAACATGAAAGCACAAAGGAGGAGAACCAGCCATCTAGCTACTACATGGATCCGTAGTCCAAGGATGAACTACTCACGCATCACACCGGAGGCTTGAATGGTGATGAAGAAGGCCTCCAGGGTGAATTCCCCTCTCCGGCAGGGTGCCGGGAAGAGCTTCAGATCCCTCCCGATCTAGGGATGGAGACAATGGCGGCTACAGACTCTTTCGTGGATTTTTGATCGGGTACTTAGGGTTTACGTCCCGAGGGCATCTTATAGTCGGAAGGGGAGGCCGAGGGGGTGCTAGGGCTGGCCTCACCACCCCCTGGCGCGGGCCAGGCTGGGCCACGTGGCCAGGTGGTGTGGTGGCCCCCTGGCCCCTCTCCGTCTCGTATTCTGGCACTTGATGACTTCCGAGAAAATAGGCACTTTGGCTTTTGTCCCGTCCAATTCTGAGAATATTCATTTTCTAACTTTCCTAGAACCAAAAACAGCAGAAAACAGGCAGCTGGCACTGTGGCTCTTGTCAATAGGTTAGTCCAAGAAATCATATGAAAAGTACTCCAAAATTGGAACAAAACACAAGAAAGTGGATCAAACGAAGCATGGAACATCAAAAATTATAGATACATTTGCAATGTATCACACTCCTACGGCTCCAACGACTCCTAGTGCCCCAAGTGTGACACCTCGTGGGGAGTTACACATGTCCGGTGCCTGGCGATGACTCCCGCTTCCCCGATCCAGCAGTAGTTGCGGAAGTAGAGCTCCTGGATCCAAATCCCGCAGCGCGACGGCGCTCCGCGGTGAAGATGTCTCTCGTTCACACAGTCCGAACTTGGGATCACGGTCACGAGAGAGAGAGACAAATATCAATTGGAGGTCTCCCCAAAAGTGAGGAAACCTTTATTGAATATTGTGTGTATTTTTCTGGTCAAAATACCCCACTATATATAGGAGGGAGGTACTACCTCCCTCAAAGTCCCGGGGTGAAACTAAAGGCGTGGAGAGGGGGGGGGGCACCCACCGACCAGCCCTATTGGGCCCCATGCGGGGTTTGGCCTAGCCGGCCACCCCTTCCCCCTTTCTCGCCTATTGCCTTTCCCTCATGGGCCCTTCTCCCTCCGTAATTGACCCATTAAGCCCTATTGACCTTTAATTGATTTTTCTTTTATTAAATAAATATGAATAAATGATTAAATAAATATTTAACCTTCATTCACATATCATTCAATCTTTGTGGCTATAGAGCACCTTCCACCTCTACTCCGGACATCCTCCGAACTTAGCGAAACCCTTCCGTTTTCTCTCTTCTCTTCTTCGGTGATTCTACCGATCCTGTAAACACTGTCTAAGCATCATCAAGCCCTTAAGCGTGATACCCCATGGTTCGGGAACAATCCAGACATGGTCGGGACACTCCTGGACCAATGATCGACATAGGGACATGGATGGCCATGTGACCCCTGTGCATTCCACGAAGATCTTTCGTCGTTTGAACCGGGACAATCATGTCTTATTCCTTTTGTCTCTCGATACTTGCATTGTTCGAGATCTGATCAATGACATCACCATGTCATGTTCAATCTTGTTAGTGAAAAATGCTAATTGACTCATTTTGACAAGTGATATCCCTGTGATCAAATCACATGTTGCGCAACTATTGGATACAACTTCTTCGAGTGGGCCCTTGAGTATCTTTCCGTCACGCGGACGGACAAATCCTGCTCTTGACATATATTGCCTCTATGGTTCCTCCAAATACCTGAACACACCTTTATGATCACTCTGTCATAAGTGACGTTTGATGCTATCTAAGCATTCTCGGGAGTCAATGATTGATATAGTCTCATGGTCTAAGGAATAGTCTACGAGGTCTAGTCTAATCATCGTAACTTGAACTTCGTGACATGATCGGGTCACGATGTTTTTAGGTTGGGTATTGGTTCATCCTCTCATTCTCAAAATGAATTGACTTCATTTCCAACTGTCATAAATGCCACATGATCAGGAAACCTTGATCATCTGTTGACCAGAACCTGTGACTAGAGTTTCACCGAGAACCCCTGGTTGTTTATATATCACATGTGTATTGACGTTTCCTTTCAATATAGTTATAACATGATATAAAACTTAACCATAAACTTTATAAAATATGATAATAATCGTTATTATTATTTTTCTCTAGGGCATATTTCCAACAGTCTCCCACTTGTACTAGAGTACAAATAAACTAGCTGCATTTGTTCTTAATCATTCGCACCATATATCCCAGTACCCTAAACATACTTGCTCATGGAAGAGGTTGAGTCTCGGGTCTGTACTTTACAGTCCCAAATCCTTTGCAACTTACTAATGTCACCTTGATTGACATTAATACTTTATCATCACAAGATAACATCTTTGTGTATGTATCGTCATTATGGCAGCAGAACGAGGCCGGATTCTAGGAGCCTACAATGACGTTAGATCAACCTCGAGAGCTTTCTCATGGGCATTGTGCCCTGGAAACATCATTCTACATTAAAAGCGAACTAGCCCCGCCAAAACATTATACATCACCTTAGATGGTACCCTTATCTATTATAAATGTAATTATCGAAACACTAGTGCACCCTGTGCAACTTTCGATGTTTTCGTTCACCTCGCTTCCTACTTGACTTTAGTTGGTATTATTGATGCAGGAGTTTCTAACATATTCCCTTATAACATAACTCTTTATGATTTAAGATGTTATATCCTTCATGGATTTGGAAAACATGTCTACAATACTCTATTAGACACTTTAGAGAAACTTAGCTCAACGTTCCATTATTCGAACTTAATCACTTTTCAAACATGTCTTCTTGGATCATATATTATGTTAAGTTATCATCATGGTTTTCAAAGATAGAACCTATGTCTCAACATAGTGTATGATGATCATGTTTTTCTTTCTTTCAACCATCGATGTTAGACTTAATTCTATTCCTAATTTGAGTTATCAAGGACCAATTCCTTAATTAACTTTTATTCTGAAACTCTTTTCAGAATCCTTTAAGGACTACTGCATAATATCGCAATATACTTCTTATTAACTTCTACTCCTTATAAATCATTATTTATCGGTACTTGCGCTTTTATTCTTAATGTGTTGTATACACACATGAGAATCATTCCTCTAAGCTCCCACTCAAAATAAGCTCCTAACATATTTGGGTATGAGTCACTACTCTTACTCAACATATGTTCCTACATATTTGAATTTGAGACTTACTTTTCTCCCAATCAAAATGTGTTCCTCACACATTTGAGTTAGAGACTTATATTGCTCCCACTCAGAAATATGTCATTCACATATTGTTTTAGGAAGACTTTCATAGCTCCCACTCAATTTCATGCAAATTGCATATCCACTCACTATTTTGAACAATGTCAAAATCCTTTGATAAATTATCTAACTCAGATATTTACTATGAGATACTAATACCTTACTAGTTTTAAATCCACTAAACTTTCAGCACACTTGAATCAAATTCATTTGAATTTGCCAATACTTGACAAACTGTGCTTTTGTCATTCACCCCCTTTTCCAACTATGCCTTTGTAGTCATTTGGGAAAAATTCAAGTAACCCCTTTACTTGTAAGATTCAACAATGAATCGCTTTCTAATCTCAAGTGAATTTTGCCTCTAGGATTTCTCATAATTCTAGTTTACTATTATTTCCTTAGTAGTTCGTAGGTATATCATATTCAGGTGATCATGACAAAAGTTTCACAAATGTCTCCATATAGGATATGGGGTGCATTTTGAATCCTACTTCATGTAGTGAAAACACCAGTGGGGAAAACACAATGATCATTATCATTGATTCTTTCCTTTGTGAAGAGTATCATTCAGAAACGCTTTCTGTTGCGCTTCTCAACACTTTGATGCAGAGTTTTGAATCCTCATCGCTTTTTTTCACTATCTTCCATTTGCTCCATAATCGCGAAATACCACTGAATGTGAAACTTTCTTGAGAATGCACCAACAATCCAAGCAATACTAGTTTTGCTTTCCCTTTGGTTCTAGCTATGGCTATCGTATCCATAATTTCCGACGAATACTCTATAAGGACTTATTCGCTATAGTTTTGGTTATATCGAATAACCCCATTACACGATAATCCATACAATATATGGCGCCGATCTCACGAATTCATATGGTTCACTATATATTCTAATTGAGTGCTAACTATTTCTAACTAATGGTCTTTTACATCTATACTACAATGATTTATTTGGTGCCATCTATTCAACCACTTGATATCAAATATCATATTGTGATGCTTTGCATTTTGACATTTCAAACACATTGCATTCTAAAATTTTCTTTATGCCAATCTTACAAAGTCGAATTTCATTACTACTGATCAAATCATAGTAATTAGATTCTCTTTTATCTTTAATACCCTTTGTTGATGAAATACTTTGATCATACCAAACAGTTTCATACTCATGTTTCCTTTGGTAAAATTCTTTACAAAATTTAAACAATCATATAATGATAATCACCATTTTGTTAAACTACAATACATTGAATATGTATTCTCTTTTTTATCAACACTTTGTATTCAAGTAATACACGGTGTTCAAGTTACTTTGCTGAACTTAGGCATGCTTCATATGTGAAAATAATACAAGTGTCTTTCCCATATTATCAATATAACTTCGAATTTAAACAATGGTTTCATTCAGTAATGAACATATCATTAAGTTGGGTAATTTCAAGGCATTTCAATATTTTACAAATGTTCATGTATTATCAATTAGTTTGAACAACAAGGATAATTCACATATAATCGAACAAGATATGAACACGAATAGAAATCATTCATAAAAGTGGAACAACTGTTTGTTACAAACTCATATGAATAACCGTCTCACGAAGCGTGAGACACACTAATGAAGTTCACATATCCATCGATCACAATGACTATCCAAAAACATAAACTAAGTGATAAATGTTCAGGGAGAATGTCGTCGGCCATCATCATCATGCTCGCCATCAACACACAACGTCACCTCCTCTCCAGCAAGCACCTCTCATGCAAAAGGACCTGTTTTCAGCAAAACAGAACAAGTATCAAATATACTTAACACTACAACATGTGTTTGCAAGATTATAACATTTATAAAACTGTATATCAAATATATACCTTTGTCATCGATGACCTCACCCGCAATGGGTTCAACCTTCACATTACTGAGATGTGATATGAACCTGTGGAAATCCTGTGTTTCCGCATCGCCTCTCATGATGCAAGTCCTGACATGTGCTCGGTAGCTTTGTGGCAGCGACCGCAACACAACGCCATTTGCAAAAGAACTCGTCATCCAGCTGTCCAGGAAGTATGCATGCCTCATGTACGCATCATGCATGCGGTCCAAGTGGTCTTCAAGTGAGGATTTCTTCTCCATCTTTATGGAGAGGAAATCTCCCATCAGCTCATGCTCCCATATGCGTTCTTGTTCCGTGAAATGTGTCCTAAGCTGTACCATTACCGTACGAGGGTCAACATTACCCACAACTAGCCACAGCTCATCCACCATCCCGAAACACATCGTCACTGATATGAAGGAGGCCATCTCACGATGGTAATAGTGGTCTTCTCGCTACTCTGGGGTCTCTAAGTCACTGGGCTAATCCAAATCCATCTCGTTGAGTATATAGTTGACCACGTCATTCTTGCTAAGGAGAACATGGAGACGTGCAACCCACATAGAGAAGTTTGATCAGTCCAGCCTGAGCTTCTCTTCATCTAACCGATCGTCAACATGGAAGGTAGCATTTGGGAGAACCATTTGCTACATTTATAATTGGAAAAGGAATTTAGACTAAGTTTATAATTAAATGAGTTAATAATAATAACTCCACTAAGAAACACCTATCCCCTAAAGGGTTCTAGCAATAACATGGCCCCTTTTCCCCACATCTCCCCTGATCGTCATGACCATCAATGTGGGTTCTAGGGTGGAAGCTAAACGTCGGTCATATCATTCATCCGACTCGTGCTCGATCTTTCGACCATCCGTGTTCTGAGGCCATGTCTACACATGCTAGGCTCACCAACTCAACCTTAGTGTATTCGCTGTGCAAGATGGCTTACACCCACTGTATGCGAACGTAGATATGTCTGACACCCGATCATCATGGTTCTGCCTCATACCGAAGAACTTTCTTGGTGGTGCACACTAAGGGGGAATACAATCATTGGTAATTTTTAACAGGGATCATATTATTAGGATACCGTCGAGTATCTAATACTAGCACACAATAATATATACAAACAATAACATTGAATGTAAATGCGATGTGATATGGTCCTTCACGTCATGATCTCCATCCGGCATCACCGGATTCCGGCGCTAGGGTTCCGGCGCCGCAGACACCAGGGTACCGATGCCTTTCCGGCGTGGTAGTTCATCACCTTCGCGACTATCTACTACTTCACAACACAAGGTAATCACTTTACCTTTGCCACAACCATATCACAAAGCAACGGCCTCCTGCAAAACAAAGTTAGACGCCTCTACTTTATCTTTGCATGTTTTACGTGGCCGAATGGGCTTTCTCACAAGAACCATTCTTACCTACGAACTTGTTGGAGATATGCCCAAGAGGCAATAATAAAAGTGGTTATTATTATATCTTTGTGTTTATGATGAATGTTTACATCCCATGCTATAATTGTATTATTAGGAAACACTAATACTTGTGTGTTTTGTAAACATAAAAGAGTCCCTAGTAAGCCTCTTGTTGAACTAGCTTGTTGATTAATAGATGATCAATGCTTCCTGATCATGGACATTGGATGTCATTAATAACAAGGTTATATCATTAGGAGAATGATGTGATGGACACACACCCATAGTAAGTGTAGCATAAGATCAAGTCATTAAGTTCGTATTGCTACAAGCTTTCAAATGCATAGTAACCTAATCCTTCGACCATGAGGTTATGTTAATCACCATCACGGGATGGGTACTTTGATAACATCAAACACCGCTTCATAACTGGGTGGTTATAAATGTGTCATTGGGTATTCTGAAAGTATGTGGTGAAGCGCATGGACCAAGATTGGGATTTGTCCATCCATATGACGGATAGATATGCTCTAGGCCCTCTCGGTGGAATGTCGTCTAGTTAGCTTACAAGCATGTGACTAGGTCACAAGGGATGACATATCTTGGAACGAGTAAAGAGTACTTATCAGTAACAAGGTAGAACTAGGTATGGAGATACCGACGATCAAACCTTGGATAAGTAGAGTATCGCGTGACAAAGGGAATTGGTTTCGTATGTTAATGGTTCTATCGATCACGAAGTCATCATTGAGTATGTGGGAGCCGTTATGGATCTCCAGATCCCACTGATGGTTATTGATCGGAGAGGTGTCTCCATCATGTCTGCATATTCACGAACCGTAGGGTGACACACTTAAGGTCCGATGTTGTTTAGGTAGATATAGAATGTGTGTTGGAGACCGAATGTTGTTCGGAGTCTCGGATTGGATCTAGGACATCACAAGGAGATCCGGAATTGTCTGGAGAATAAGATTCATATAATGGAGATCATTTTCTAGGTTCGGAAATGTTCTGGAGTGTTTATATGGGGATTCTAGAAGGTTTTAGAATGTTCCGGAAGGTTCTGGAAGATTTCTTGGAGTTTACTTGAAAACCAAGAAAGGAAAAGGGGAAACTTGGGGGGGCAAGGAAACTCCCCCCAAGCCTCCCTTGTGCGCCGGCCCTAGAGGTGGGCCTAGGGGTGGGAACCCTAGGCGCCACCCCTCCCTCTATAAATAGAGGGGTGGAGGCGCCCACCCCTTTGCCCTTCCACTCCTTGCCCTAACCGCCTCTCTCCTCCTCCTTCGCTCTCCTCTGGCTTAGGCGAAGCCCTGCAGAATTCTCTATTCCACCACCACCACCACGCCGTCGTGCTGCTGGGATTCCGTGGAGAGATCTACTACCTCCGTTGCCTGCTGGAATGGGGAGAGGAAGGTCTGCTTCGACTCCGCACGTGTGACCGATTGCGGAAGCGCTGCCGGAACGCGGCACCGGAAGGCTCGTCCACTCGATCTTGAGATCGGCAAGTGATCATCTACATCAACCACGAGATCCGATCTTGCACAAGGCTTTTCGGATCTACAAGGGTTAGTACAAATCTATCTCGTTGCACATGTCTAATAGATTAGATCTTGGCTTTTATCTAGATTAGATCTGGGTTTTGTTCATTCTTGCGGTAGAAATATTTTGTTTTCCATGCTACGAACCCATCAGTGGTATCAGAGCCGTGTCTATGCGTAGATTTGTTGCACGAGTAGAACACAATGGTTTTGTGGGCGTTGGTGCTCGTGCCGTCTTTTGTTTTTTGTGTACTTTGCATCTTGCGATATTGTGGGATGAAGCGTCTCGGGCTAACCTTACATGTCATCGCACATGAGACTTGCTCCATGCTTGACGTGTAACTTGCTTTGCACAAGTGGCTTTGCGGTTGTCTGTCTCTCCCACCATAGTATAGATCCAATTTACACTTTGCACTTGATAGCACTTGTATCAATGTTGTGGTTCAGTTTCGTAGGTAACATCCGTTCTTATTCGAAAGCCCCAAACCACGTAAAACATGCAAAGAAAATTAAAGGCGTCTAACTTGTTTTTGTAGGGGTTTTGTGATGTGATATGGCCATCATGTGATTGTGATTATATTTGATGTATGCAATGATCCTTGTTGTAATATGGCAACCGGCAGGAGCCTAATGGTTATCTTTAATTCTGTTAAGACCTGTGTGTCTATTCATCTTGTAATAGCTTTATTCCAAGTAGTTGTAATAGTTGCTAGTGATGATGGACAACCATGAAGCGGCGCCACTGACCTTGACACAATGCTGGTGATGATGGAGATCATGTCTGTGCTTTGGAGATGGAGATCAAAGGCATAAGAAGAAAGGGCCATATCATATCACACTAGTTATGAATTGCCTGTGATGTTAATCCTTTATGCATCTTGTATTGCTTAGATCGCGACGGTAGCATTATAAGATGATCCCTCTCACTAAATATCAAGTAATAAAGTGTTCGTCCTTAGTTGGCACCGTTGCTAAGACTCGTCGTTTTGAAGCATCCCGTGATGATCAGATGTGATAGATTCTACGTGTGCATACAACGGGTGCAAGCCAGTTTTGCGCATGCGGAAAATAAGGTTAATCTTGACGAGGCTAGCATGTACAGACATGGTCTCGGAACACGGAATACCGAAAGGAAGAGCATGAGTCATATAAATGATATGATGAACATGAAGATTGTTTGCCATTGAAACTACATCTTCTCTCGTGAAGATCGGACTTGGTGTAGTGGATTTGGTTCGTGTAATCACTAAGACAATGTGAGGGATGTTTTTTTGAGTGGGACTTCACCTAGTTAATTTAAGAATTAAATTTGAACTCAATTTATCATAAACTTAGTCTAAACTACTTGCAAATTTGTTGTAGATTATGGCGAACCCCTCCATCAATTTCAATGCGTTCCTAGAGAAAGAAAAGCTTAAGAACAATGGAAGCAACTTCACGGACTGGCTCCGTGGACTGAAGATTGTCCTCAGGGCTGGTTAGTTGACCTATGTGCTCGAAGCACCGCTAGATGACCCACCTGCAGAAGATGCCACCAATGACGTAAAGAATGTTTACGCCACTTGGAAAAATCACTACTCCACAGTTCAGTGTGCCATCCTGTACGGTTTAGAAATAGAGCTTCAGAAGCGCTTTGAGCACCGCGACCTGTTTGATATCATCAAAGAGCTCAAGCTGATTTTTGAGACTCATGCGGCCGTGGAGAGCTATGAGGCCTCCGAGAAGTTCTTTAACTGTAAGATGGAAGAGGGTACCTCCGTTAGCGAGCACGTGCTCACCATGTCTGGGCACACAAACAAGCTCCAAGAGTTGGGGATAACGATTCCTAACGAGTTAGGGATTCACTGTGTCCTCCAATCACTACCACCGAGTTATAAGAACTTTGTGATGAACTACAATATGCACTGCATGAACAAGACGTTGCCTGAACTATCGTCCATGCTGAAAACTGCTGAAGTGGAGATCAAGAAGGAGCACCAAGTGTTGATGGTCAATAAGACCACCAATTTCAAGAAACAGGGCAAGCCTAAGAACAAGGGCAACTTCAAGAAGGACGGCAAGAAAGCTGCCGCACCTGCTAAGAAGCCCAAGGCTGGTCCTAAGCCTGAAACTGAATGCTTCTACTACAAGGGTGCTGGTCACTAGAAGCATAACTGCCCCAAGTACCTGGCGGATCTAAAGAACGACAACATCAAGAAGAAAGGTATATTTGATATACATGTTATTGATGTGTATCTTACTAGTAATCGTAGTAGTGCCTAGGTATTTGATACTAGTTCGGTTGCTCATATTTGTAACTCGAAATAGGAGCTGCGGAATAAGCGAAAACTGGCGAGAGACGAGGTGACGATGCGCGTTGGAAATGGCTCCAAGGTTGATGTGATCGCCGTCGGCACACTCCCTCTACATCTACCATCAGGATTAGTTTTAAATTTAAATAATTGTTATTTGGTGCCTGCGTTAAGCATGAACATTATATCTGGATCTTGTTTATTGCGAGACGGTTACTCTTTTACGTTCGAGAATAAAGGTTGTTCGATTTATATGAGAATATCTTTTATGGTAATGCACCTGAGATGAATGGTTTATTCTTACTGAATCTCGGTAGTAGTGATACACATGTTCACAACATAGATGCTAAACGAAAAAAATTGAATGATAATTCTACATACATGTGGCACTATCGTCTTGGTCACATTGGAGTGAAGCGTATGAAGAAACTCCATTCTGATGGACTTCTTGAATCACTTGAAAGATGCGAAGCATGTCTAATGGGAAAAATGACTAAGACTCCATTCTCTGGAATAATGGAGCGAGCTACGGACGTATTGGAAATAATACATACCGATGTGTGTGGCCCAATGAGTGTAGCATCGCGTGCTGGATATCGTTATGTTCTCACTTTCATGGATGACTTAAGTAGATATGGGTATGTCTACTTTATGAAACATAAGTCTGAAACTTTCGAGAAGTTTAAGGAATTTCAAAGTGAAGTGGAAAATCATCGTAACAAGAAGATTAAGTTTCTGCGTTGTGACCATAGAGGTGAATATCTAAGTTATGAGTTTGGCACGCATTTAAAGAAATGTTGAATACTTTCGCAATTGACACCGCCGGGAACACCACAGCGTAATGGTGTGTCCGAACATCGTAATCGAACTATCTTAGATATGGTTCGGTCTATGATGTCTCTTACAGATTTACCGCTATCGTTTTGGGGCTATGCATTAGAGACAGTCGCATTAACTTTAAATAGGGCAACATCTAAATCCGTTGAAACGACACTGACATGGGTATACCCTACAGGTACTCGAGCTTGGTATATACGGTCTAAATACGTACATGCCCACGGTGTTGCCAAGGCCTTGATGAAAGGACTCGAGTAACCTGTGGACTCTCGATTGCTTGAAGGACAAGAAGAAGCTAAAGATAGAAAGTTTGAAGGGGAAAACCCTAACTTGTAACCGACTCGACCTGCTACCCGAGACCTAGCCTATCTATATAAAGGCTAGGAGGGGGCGGCGAGAAGGACACACACAACCCTAGTTTCCACAACTCTCGCCAGATTGCATCTGCGCACCATTGTAACTTTCGACTCCTTCGATAATTCCACGAGCAGACAAGCAGGAGTAGGGACCTCTACGAGGCCTGAACCTGGGTAAATCCTTTGTCCCCTGTGTGCTTGTTTGCTAGCCGATAGATGTCTCCAGCACTCCCTCCTTCTCCAAAACCCAAGTCCATAACAATGGGCATTGATGAGTTAAACCCTCGTCAATTGGCGCCGTCTGTGGGGAACTGGGAGTGCTGATGTTGCGGCTTCTTCGGCCCCATCAACTGCGATCTACAACTCCGCAACAGCGGAGATTCGCTAGCTCTTCGGTGCCTTCGACTTCACCGTCCACACGCCGGCCACCCGCCTGGCCTTCGAATCCGTGGGCGATGGAATTAGCCTGGTGAATGGGAGCTTCCGCTTCCAAGTTGGTCAGATGGGCACGCTTCGCATGCCTGATCAACCGACAGCACCGGCGATTGCCCCGGCATCATGGTTCCCTCCATCGATCGGCGCCCTCAGCGAGCTCAATGCTCCGGTGGCAGTCAGGAACACAATCAGCAACAGCAGTCGCGACTCCGATCTGAGCGATCTGGCCACAGAAGATGGAACCTACGGTTCCGAATCTGAAAGTTGTGGAAGCAACAGCTTCCCCAATCACTTCATGTGCGCCGTCATTAACGCAAGCGACACCTCTGCCAATCGCAGCAACGGTGGTAACACTGGCAATGGTGGCAACGACGCCAACGGGGGAGCAGTCGAACCTCCCAGCATAATCAATGAACAAACCAGTGAACGCATCGTAATCAGGCTCAACGAGCAAGATTGGGAGCGTTGCCACGAAGCCATACGAGGTGCACCCCTACCCCTTGGGTCCCTGCAGGAACTACTTATGGGCTACCACTGGCTCCTAAAAGAAGAGTTCATGCGCCAAAAACAAACAATCGCGCAACTTGAGGCGCGTAAAAAGGCGGCGAACGAGTCGAGCCTTCGTCGCGCTGGGCTCTCCTCCTGCGGAGGATCCTCCTCACGATGCAACGAGTACATCGCCAAGAAGAGGCAGTCGCGAATGGCTCACCTCTCCGAACAAGAGCGCATAGACGCCGCGAAAGTCCTCGACTTCGGCTCTATGATAGTCGACACAAGAGGCAACGTGATCCCTAGGACGCCGCAGGTCGCGGTGACAGCAGCCACCATGTACCTCCTCAACAACCAGCCACCGGCTAGAGACCCCCGAACCGCGGTGACATAGTCGACGCAGCGGATCAAAATCGCATGGTGATGATGAATTGCCGCATCCGAAGACAGGTCACCGTAGAGGAGGGAGCCCCCGAGTGTAGAGTCGAGGTGGTTGATGGAGTCGAGACGACGTTCGTGAGCCGACGCGACGGACCGGAGTCAACGCGGCAGCGGGTCGCCGAAGCCGATGGCGGTAGCATGTTGCCGCAACCGAAGATTTTAGTGGGTCGTCGCAGCCAAAGGTCGCGGCCGGTCGCTGTAGAGGAGCTGGCGAATCTCAGCTATTTCTACGATCGCGGGTTTGGGGCTAATCGAGGCCGCCCTCGACAAGGAGCCGGTACCAGACCCAAAAAAGGGCAAAGCGCTAGCAAAACACTACTCCTCGCCCTCATCCAGCGATGACAGTCATGACCTGTCTCGACGCCGTCGCTCACGGCGACACGATCGCGACTACGATGCGCGCAACAACCTCACACAGCGCAAGATCGACAAGTCAAGGGCACGACGTGCTCGGTCGACTGACTCGGAAGAGGAAGACGGGGAGCTCTGCGGCGCCAGATGCTTCAGCAGATCCATTAGGCAGAAGCGAATGCCTAAGGGGTTTAAACTTTCGTCGAAAAATCCGAAGTTCGACGGTCTACAAGACCCTAAAATCTGGCTAGAGGATCACATCTCCTCCGTCAGGCTCCACGGAGGCAGTCGAAGTACTGCCATGCAATGTTTGCAGTTACAGCTGCAGGGCGCCGCCCGAGCATGGCTCAATAACCTCCCACGCGGATCCATTCGCAGTTGGGATGAGCTGGTTTATAGCTTCATGCGCAACTTTAAGGGCACGTACAAACGGCCCGCATCAATCGAACAACTGAGATGCTGCCAGTAAAGATCTGGCGAATCGCTGCGCTCATACTTCCAAAGGTGGTCCATCATCAAGAACTCCGTGGAAAACATCTCGGAGGACCGCGCGATTGATGCATTCAACGGTGGCGTCCACCGTCTTGAGCTCAGGGAGGAGATGGGCCGCTCAAAGCCCGAAACCATCGACCACCTGATGGAGATCGCGAATCGGTGGGCTGATGGAGAAGATTCGGTGAAAAACCGCGCTCACTCCGACGAGGAGGCAGAACTCGAACGCAGACGCGACCGCCGAGGCAAATGTCGCATGCGCATCTACGACGACCGTGACGACGTCAACATTGTCGCAGCCGACTACGCTGATAGACGCGACGACAACCGCAACAGCGGATACCGCAGCGGCAGATACCGCGACTCCGGGAAAACCATGCAAGTGGGGCAACGCCGCACTCGCGACGAGGCACCCGCGACCTCCATCGAGGAAAAACTGTCCGGGCCATGCACGGTACACTTCATCATCGACAAGCATGACGGCAAGAGAAAGTCCAGCCACCTCCTCAAGGACTGCCGCGAGTTCCTCAAGCTACACGAGGGATTGGTTTGGATGAACCGCAACGCAGTCGAAAGAGGCTACGGAGCCGCTCTAGGCGCCGTGGCACATGGTGCACCGCCACCACCACCGGGGCCACCCCCGAATGGAGCTGCACCAGACCAGCACCACAGAGGAGAACCGTACCCACGAGCCATGGGTACCATGATGATCCAAAAGGGGTGCCCCTCCAACAGGGTGCAGAAAGCCATCACTCGCCAAGTCAACTTGGCCACGCACTCACCACCATCCACCACTGAGTACCTCAGCTGCAGTGAGTCGTGCATCACCTTCGATAAACGCGACCACCCGCCTCAAGTACCTCGCCCAGGTCATTGCCCCCTCGTACTCGAGGCGCAAATTGGAGGATTCGACATGAGTCGCGTCTTTATGGATGGCGGAAGCGGCATCAACCTCATATTCGCGAGTACCTTGCAAGCAATGAGTAACCTGCCTGGAGGCATCAGACACAATGTTCCACGGCATCATCCCAGGGAAAGGCGTATACCCCCTGGGCAAAATCAACCTCGACGTCATATTCGGCACGCCAAAGAACTTCCGGCACGAATGCATTGACTTTGAGGTCGTCGACTGGCCCTCACAATACTACTGCATCCTCGGACGCGTCGCGTTCACTAGGTTCATGGCGGTACCCCACTACACCTACCTGTAGAACTACGGCCTATTCCATTGGCCTAGCCCTTCGCACAATGGGGGCTCGACATGGTAGGAAAGCTCCCAAGGTCCTCGCAAGGAGGCTACGTCTACCTTTTGGTTGCAGTCGACAAATTCACCAAGTGGATTGAAGCCATGCCCGTGACCAAGCAATCAGGTCACATCGCGGTCAAGTTCTTCGAGTCCATCGTCTACCGCTTCGGCGTGCCGCACAGCATCATCACTGACAACGGGATGAACTTCACATCCAAAGAGTTCTAAGAATTCTGCGGAAAACTGGGGATCAACATCAGTTATGCCTCAGTCGCGCATCCACAGACCAACGGCCAGGTGGAAAAAGCAAACGGGCTCGTCTGCAGCGGCATCAAGAAGCGACTCCTTCGACCACTCGAACAAGCCGCGGGTTGCTGGCCAGATGAGCTGCAATCTGTACTCTGGAGCCTACGTACAACTCCAAACAGCGCCACAGGCTACACACCATTCTTTATGGTGCATGGAGCAGAAGCAGTACTACCCGCCGAGGTAAGGTACAAGGCGCCGCGCATAGTCGCTTACAGCAAACAAGAGTCATCTCTTGCACTCGAAGACTCCGTAGACCTCCTCGACGAGGCAAGAGAAATCGCCGCAGAAAGATCTACGATCTACCAGCAGAACCTGCGCAACTACCACAGCAGAAGGCTTCGCCCAGATCCTTCGTCGAAGGTGACCTGGTCCTGCGACTGAAGCAGCAGGGGCATCTCAAGCTCGAGTTCCCCTGGGAAGGACCATACTTGATTACAGAAGTAATCCCAGGTGGCGCCTATCGCCTTCAAGACTTAGAGACAGGAGTCGCATACTCCAACCCTTAGAACGTCGCACAACTGCGACGCTTCTACCCCTAGCTGTTTTTTCTTTTACATCGCAAATAAGGCTACCCAGCCAAGGCTAATTAGCCACACATTGTACCTCGTACTGATCTCCAAATAAATAAAAGCTAAGTGCCCCAAAACTCTGTGTTTTCTTTTCACTTCTGTCAATTTTATACTCGGGGGCTGCGCCACCCTACACACATCTGTTTTTCGAACCAATAAACGCGATATCCTGAGTAGCTGGCACATCAATCAAACCCCTTAATGAAAAACCCAACCCAGCTGCAACGCACCTGGCAGGTTGACAAAGGGATGGCCAGGCTAACGAAAAGGACTCGCATAGTGCAACGCACCTCACGCTAACAAAGCTGTCTATACATGTTTGACAATAAATTATCTACAATATATATGAACTTTACAGCACAATTACACTTATATGCAGGACACAAATTTGGTTACTGCTGCAACAAAAGAACATTGGTTTGTTCCTCGAAGAAGTCGACAATCTCCTCCGCTGGGCGGTCCACCGCTTGATAGTGCGGCACCATATTCCAAGCAGATCCGGCTGGCGGCGCTGGCAGACCGGAAGCTACGGCGGCAACATCCACGTCAGGCCTGTGCAATCGCACCATCGAAAGGGCAGCCTTGGCACCAGCCACCAACTGCTGCCTCACGCACTCGAGAACCGCGGACATATCTTGAAATTTCACCAGGAGAGCCAATAGGCTTGATGGAGTGTCATCCAACGGGAACATCGCCCGATAGATATTCTTCAAACATGACTGCGACTTCTTCAGAAAGAGCAGCACTCGCGAAGCGCGATCCTGCAGGGTCGCCAATGCAGTTGCACGATCATGATCCACCCAGAAGTATCCATTCTCTTGAAGTTTCTCCTGGGTGAGACCATGAAGGAGGATGACAATCCTATCCCTCTCCTCCCGCGGATGGCGTGCGCTAACAACTACACGAAGCAGCACCAACATCATGAGTACAACGTACCACTGCGACTAACTACAAAGGAAAAGATGAGGACAAGCAAACTAACACTTAAACTAGTCGCCCAGCTGCCTCACCTTGCTAAGCAGATATTGCTCGCGGGCAGCGGCTTTTTCCGCCTTTGACTTCCACACATCTGCGTTACCACGGATCAGGGGCAACTCATGCTCCAGCTGCTTCACGCGGTCACGAAGTCGCGACAGCAAGGACAACTCCTCTACCCTGGAGCGCGGCGGTGCCACTGTCTCATCAAGAGATGGTGAGTCCTGGGTTCCCCCTACGGGACCACTCGATGTGCCCTACCACAAGTCAAGACAGAAGCAAATAAGGCGACCAAATCAACACAAAGGCAAGGGGAACAGGTGCATTCAGGATAAGCATAAATATTCATAAGCACACTCGCCAGCAGGCATGTTCTTAGACCAAAAGGACAATTCATCATCTATTACAAAAGCTAACTACGGAGCAGCTGGCTTCTTCGACTTCGACGCCTTCGGGGGCTTCATCAAGTCCGTGGCAGTATCAGACGCCACTGACTTTCCGTCTGCCCCCGAGGCCGAAGCTTTCGCCACCTTCTTAGCACGCTGGAGCTCCTCCGAATACTTGGCAACGGTATTAATCAAGGAATGACCATATTTGGCACAGGCAGTCGCAAAGGGAGCGAAGACTACCTGCTGACCATCCGCGCCAACATGCATCGTCTTGGACACCACAGAGGGATCTATCTCGACTCCGTGGGCTTGCACCATGGCGAGTGACATCGTCGCACCAGCCGCCCGGAGGGAGTTCTTGAAAGTAGCAGGCACGCCCTGTTGGAGATATGCCCAAGAGGCAATAATAGTTATTATTATATCTTTATGTTTATGATAAATGTTTACATCCCATGCTATAATTGTATTATTAGGAAACACTAATACATGTGTGTTTTGTAAACATAAAAGAGTCCCTAGTAAGCCTCTTGTTAAACTAGCTTGTTGATTAATGGATGATCATGGTTTCCTGATCATGGATATTGGATGTCGTTAATAACAAGGTTATATCATTAGGAGAATGATGTGATGGACACACACACCCATATTAAGCGTAGCATAAGATCAAGTCATTAAGTTCGTATTGCTGTAAGCTTTTAAATGCATAGTAACCTAATCCTTCGACCATGAGGTTATGTTAATCACCATCACCGGATGGATACTTTGATGACATCAAACGCCGCTTCGTACCTGGGTGGTTATAAAAGTGTCATTGGGTATTCTGAAAGTATGTGTTGAAGCGCATGAACCAAGATTGGGATTTGTCCATCCATATGACGGATAGATATGCTCTGGGCCCTCTCGGTGGAATGTCATCTAGTTAGCTTGCAAGCATGTGACTAGGTCACAAGGGATGACATATCACGGAACGAGTAAAGAGTACTTATCAGTAACGAGGTAGAACTAGGTATGGAGATACCAACGATCAAACCTCGGATCAGTATAGTATCGCGAGACAAAGGGAATTGGTTTCATATGTAAGTGGTTCAATCGATCGCGAAGTCATCGTTGAGTATGTGGGAGCCATTATGGATCTCCAGGTCCCGCTGATGGTTATTGATAGGAGATGTGTCTCTATCATGTCTACATATTCACGAACCGTAGGGTGACACACTTAAGGTTCGAAGTTGTTTTAAGTAGATATGGAATGTGCGTTGGAGACCGAATGTTGTTCGGAGTCTCGGATTGGATTCGGGACATCACGAGGAGATCCGGAATGGTCCGGAGAATAAGATTCATATATAGGGGATCATTTTCTAAGTTAGGAAATGTTCCGGAGTGTTTGTATGAGGATTCTAGAAGGTTTCGGAATGTTCCAGAAGGTTCTAGAAGATATCTTGGAGTTTGCTTGAAAATCAAGATAGGGATCAAGGAGTCCTGGTGGGTCAAGACACGGATTCGTGGGGGAGGAGGACTCCTCCCCCTCCCCAAATTCGTTGGCCATAGAGGAGGGGAGTCCTACAAGGACTCCCCCTCCCCAGGCGCGCCTCCTCCCCTTAAATAGAAGGGCAGGGGCGCCCCCTCCACACACGCTCTCATAACGTCCAATCTCTGCCGCCTCTCTCCTCCACCATATTCTGCACAGACATAGGCGAAGCCCTGCAGAATTCTCTACTCCACCACCACCACGCCGTCGTGCTGCTGGGATTCCGTGGAGAAGATCTACTACCTCCACTGCTCGCTGGAACGGGGAGAGGAAGGTCTGCTTCGACTCCGCACGTGTGACCGACTGCGGAAGCGCTGCCGAATCGTGGCGCCGGAAGGATCGTCAATTTGACCAAGGGCGGAAGCGCTGCTGGAACGCGACGCCGGAAGGATCGTCTACTTGACCGAGGGCGGAAGCGCTGCTGGATCGCGACGCCGGAAGGATCGTCCACACGATCTTGAGATTGGCAAGTGATCGACTACATCAACCACGAGATCTAATCTTGTTAACGCTTTCGGATCTACGAGGGTTAGTTCCTATCTATCTCGTTGCTCATGTCTCATAGATTAGATCTTGGCTTTTATCTAGATTAGATCTAGGTTTTGTTCTTTCTTGCGATAGAAATTTTTTGTTTTCCATGCTACGAACCCATCAGTGGTATCAGAGCCGTATCTATGCGTAGATCTGTTGCACGAGTAGAACACAATGTTTTTGTGGGCGTTGATGCTTTTGTTGTCGGTGTCTTAGCGTGTACTTTGCATCTTGCGGCATGGTGGGATGAAGCGGCTCGGGCAAACATTACATGTCATCGTACATGAGACTTGCTCCACGCTTGACGTGCAACTTGCTTTGCACAAGTGGCTTTGCGGGTGTCTGTCTCTCCCACCATAGTTAAGATTCAATTTACAATGAGCATCTTGACAACACTTGTATCAATGTTGTGGTTCATGTTCGTAGGTAAGATCGGTCTTATGCGAAAGCCCCAAGCCACGTAAAACATGCAAAGAAAATTAGAGGCGTCTAACTCGTTTTTGCAGGGGTTTTGTGATGTGATATGGCCAACATGTGATTGTGATTATATTTGATGTATGCAATGATCCTTATTGTAATATGGCAACCGGCAGGAGCCTAATGGTTGTCTTTAAATTTTGTTTAAGATCTGCGTGTCTATTTCATCATGTAATAGCTTTATTCCAAGTAGTTGTAATAGTTATTGGTGGTGATGGACAACCATGAAGTGGCGCCACGGACCTTGACGCCACGCTGGTGATGATGGAGATCTTGTCCATGCTTTGGAGATGGAGATCAAAGGCACAAGAAGAAAGGCCATATCATATCACATATTATGAATTGCCTGTGATGTTAATCCTTTATGCATCTTGTATTGCTTAGATCGCGACGGTAGCATTATAAGATGATCCCTCTCACTAAATATCAAGTAATAAAGTGTTCGTCCTTAGTTGGCACCGTTGCTAAGACTCGTCGTTTCGAAGCATCTCGTGATGATCGGGTGTGATAGACTCTACGTGTGCATACAACGGGTGCAAGCCAGATTTGCACATGCAGAAACTAAGGTTAACCTTGACGAGCCTAGCATGTACAGACATGGTCTCGGAACACGGAATACCGAAAGGTAAAACATGAGTCATATGGATGATATGATGAACATGTTGATTGTTCGCCTTTAAAGCTACATCATCTCACGTGATGATCGGACTTGGTGTAGTGGATTTGGTTCATGTAATCACTAAAACAACTTGAGGGATGTTGTTTTGAGTGGGAGTTCATTTGTAATTTGGATTAGTAGAACTCAATTTATCATAAACACAATCAAAGTGAATTTGCATAGGTTGTTGTAGTCATTGGCATCCGTTCACCACCTTACGCTTAGTCATAGTTGAGATAGGAGAACTATAGAAATTCTGGATATTTACTTTACGAACTGGTATCGTATTGTTTTGAATGTCAATTTAAAGTTTATAAGTCCTATTGCAAACTTTCAGCAAACTCTATTTGCTCCATAAAGTTTAATAAGTAGTATTAAATCAAGAGTAACAATTCCAGTGTTAGTATCTAATGTATCATGTTTGCCTCCATGATTCTTGATACTCAAAAAGATTGTTTTTAATATCAAGTTTATCTAAGAGCTGAAAGCAATGTTTCAGAAACCATCATATGTGAAAGGTATTGCGATATCCAAAACAATGTGTTGGTTACAACATGATAGAGTATACGACCTCATATTTGATGAGAATTTGTGAAGGTTGGAGACACTAGTCGTCCTAATCCTCCAAAGGTTTTGAAAAAGAAACATTATACTCGCAATTCACCTTTATAAGCTATAGCAACTTGATCATGAAAGTTGTCATGATAAGGATGAATAGAAGATGTAAGTAAAATGTTTACTACACTAAAAGATTACTAAAGAATGGAATTTTGAAAGAATGCCAAACATTTGATGATGGTGATCCACTTCAAAGTGCAAGTCCAAAGGTATTAGTATTTGACTATATACGCTTTGTACTATGTGAATGACACCACTATTGATGTTGATAGATTCTTTTAAAAGAAAAAGGAATTGCTGAAAGAGAATCTATAAAATATTTGGCAGAAATTGTAAGGTTGGAGATGTCCAACTTGGGTATATAGAAGACATACATGTTATGGTTGTATTCATTGCTTGTTAAACAATGTGGCTCTTAGGTATTGGATACCGAATTGGTTGGTATGAAGTGTCATACATGAAAACACAATTCATGAACTACAATGGCCTAAGTAACTAGCAAGAGAATGAGTGATGATGTTCATCGAAAACAAATAAGGTGTTATTGTGTTTTTCGTTGACATCAAACCTAGCCTTCAAGATTTGTTATTTTGTTCCGGTATTACGAGAACAATGGTTGTTCAAATAATTACCGTATTCCATAAAGGATGGATGAACTCTTACAAGTCTGGTAGGAGAAATCACATCCATAAACACTATTGCTAAAATGTCGCAAGACAAATGATTGAAAGATCACTTGCGAAGTGACACCGTCGTTTAAATTATATTGAAAGGGATACATGAAGAAACTCCATGTTGATGGATTTTTGGAGTCTTTGATTTGGATCAAATGACGCTTGTGATAACTTCCTGGAGATAATTAAAACTCCGTTCGTAGGCCAAAAGAGGAACGGACGACTAACTGATTGGAATTTGTACATATTGATGTATATAGTCCATTATGTGTAGTCGTGGGCGATGGATTTCAACTTCATATGCTTTCTCCGAAGATTTGAGTGAGTATATGTATATACTTACTCAATAAGGAAGAAGTATGAAACATTTGAAAAATGTTCAAAGACTTTCAAGATGAAGTGGAAAATCATTGTAACAAGAAAATAAAAGAGTTTATGATTGGATCATAAAGGAAGATATTTGAGTTACATGTTTAGCAAAAACACCTAAGACTTGAGGAATTGTTCTGTGATTTGTGTTTCTCGATAAACCATAGGATTATGGCATATTCGAGAGATAAAATCAAACCATGTTTGAGATGGTAAGATCAAGGGTGTCATTTATAAAACTGCCATTATGTTTTTAAAGATTAAAGCTTTAGTGACTACCGCTTTTACACTGAAAAGAGCTCCATCGTGATCCGTTGAAATGACACCATATAAGTCATGGTTTGGGATAAAACCCGAATTGTCTTTTCTTAAATTTTGGTATGTAATGCATAAGTAAAATGTTTACAACCAAAGTCGGATAAGCACGTCTTTGTAGGTTATCCCAAAGAATTTGTTGGGAATTTCTCCATAACACTGAGGACAAAAGAGTTTGTTACTTGGAATGTCAAGTTTCTTGAGAAGGAATTCTTCGTGAAAAGTTAAGTGGGAGGACAATAGAACTTTGATAAGGTTGTTGAACCTTAGCTATATGTGCTAAGTAGCGCAACGCCGGAAAGTGTCCCGGTGATGGCCACAATGCTCATGGCTCTCGTGATTACAAAAGGTGTGATCTCGGAGATTAGAGTTCCTATAGAACCATGTGGGTCGGTAATAATCAAATAGTAAGATTTGATAAGCAAGTCGTCATTGTTTTGACAATGATGAACCGACTACATGCAAAGAAGCGATGATGGGCCCTGACTCCATAAAATGACTAGAAGTCATGGAATCCGTGATAGCATCCATATACGAGAAATCAAGTTTCTGAACTTTGAAGACCCTCCGGAAAGGCGTGAAGCCTATCGGTCGTGTTTGGATCTATAAAGAAATAGACATGGATATTTCAAATCTATGAAATAGTCGACATGTACGACAATGTTCAAGGGATTGACTATGATAAGATTTTATCTTTCATAGCGATATTTAGTCTGGATGGATTAATGTAGCAACCACTACATATATTTTGGTATATGGTAGTTGAACAAACAAAACAAGTTCTTCTAATAGAATAGTTACCTAGGACGTGTACATGACACGATCCAAAGGGTTTTGTTGATTCAAATGATGCTAAAAGAGTATGCAAAACTTCAATGGTTGAAGTAAGCATAGCGGAGTTGGAATCTTCACCATGATGAAACTGTTAAAAGAGTTTAAATTCATTGGAGATGATGAATATGCTTGCATTTGCAAGAAATTAAGTGGGAGCGCTGAGACATATTTCTAATACATTATATAGAGGACACATTGTTGATTGGAAATGATGTATCTTGAATTGACGCAGGTTAAGAATTTCATTTCGATGAAAGACTTAGGCATAACCCAAGAATTAGGCATCAATGTCTATATGAATAGATTGAGGCACTAATATGGTTTTGCCAAATGTACATAGATAAGATGTTGAATGAGTTCAATATGGAAACAACAAGAAATGTTCTTGATGCACGGAAAGGACTGAATCAAGATTCGAGTGTGTTGACACGAGATTCAAGTGTTTTGACACTTGGTGAAATTACAAGAATATCTTGATCAATCATTCTTTGAGATGTACACATCCAGATATGTCCTATGCTCTAAATGTTATGAGCATATACCAGAATGATTCATAAGATGATCATTGGAAAATAGTAAAGATATTCTTATGAGCTTTGGAAGAACTATGAATATATCATGTATAAGTGACAAATAGTTAAAGGTAGTTCATTGTAAAGTGTTACATTGATACTAGTTTTGTCACAGGATACAAATTAAGTCTATCTCAATTTAAACTATGGGTGGCACAATGTAATGAAAGGAAGTTCCATAATGGATTTGGTTGAGTACCAAAGTTAAAACATTGTGACAGATACTACAACAAAAGGCTAAGTATATAAACTGCTATAGTAGTAGCAAAGGAGGGCATTTGTGTTAAGTAGTTTGTTATCAAACTAGGTGTGGTTCATAGCGGTATAATACTATGAAGATACATTGTATGAAAATTGTATCAACATGATTTAATCCCGAGGAACTAAAGGTCTCACCAAAGGACCAAATTTATACAATGCCATCTCATTGGAGAATGAGTAATGCGCAGAGACGCAAGGACATGCAAATACACACGGACCTGGAAGTGTCAGATCCGAAGATTATGTTTACCACTAGCAATAGTGTCTATACAACACCAGAAAGCCATAGGTGTTGAATGCACAAGTTTTAACTAGATTATTGACTCTAGTGCAAGTGGGAGACTGTTGGAGATATGCCCAAGAGGCAATAATAAAGTGGTTATTATTATATCTTTATGTTTATGATAAATGTTTACATCCCATGCTATAATTGTATTATTAGGAAACACTAATACATGTGTGTTTTGTAAACATAAAAGAGTCCCTAGTAAGCCTCTTGTTAAACTAGCTTGTTGATTAATGGATGATCATGGTTTCCTGATCATGGATATTGGATGTCGTTAATAACAAGGTTATATCATTAGGAGAATGATGTGATGGACACACACACCCATAGTAAGCGTAGCATAAGATCAAGTCATTAAGTTCGTATTGCTCTAAGCTTTTAAATGCATAGTAACCTAATCCTTCGACCATGAGGTTATGTTAATCACCATCACCGGATGGATACTTTGATGACATCAAACGCCGCTTCGTACCTGGGTGGTTATAAAAGTGTCATTGGGTATTCTGAAAGTATGTGTTGAAGCGCATGAACCAAGATTGTGATTTGTCCATCCATATGACGGATAGATATGCTCTGGGCCCTCTCGGTGGAATGTCATCTAGTTAGCTTGCAAGCATGTGACTAGGTCACAAGGGATGACATATCACAGAACGAGTAAAGAGTACTTATCAGTAACGAGGTAGAACTAGGTATGGAGATACCAACGATCAAACCTCGGATAAGTATAGTATCGCGAGACAAAGGGAATTGGTTTCATATGTAAGTGGTTCAATCGATCGCGAAGTCATCGTTGAGTATGTGGGAGCCATTATGGATCTCCAGGTCCCGCTGATGGTTATTGATAGGAGATGTGTCTCTATCATGTCTACATATTCACGAACCGTAGGGTGACACACTTAAGGTTCGAAGTTGTTTTAAGTAGATATGGAATGTGCGTTGGAGACCGATTGTTGTTCGGAGTCTCAGATTGGATTCGGGACATCACGAGGAGATCCGGAATGGTCCGGAGAATAAGATTCATATATAGGGGATCATTTTCTAAGTTAGGAAATGTTCCGGAGTGTTTGTATGAGGATTCTAGAAGGTTTCGGAATGTTCCAGAAGGTTCTAGAAGATATCTTGGAGTTTGCTTGAAAATCAAGATAGGGATCAAGGAGTCCTGGTGGGTCAAGACACGGATTCGTGGGGGAGGAGGACTCCTCCCCCTCCCCAAATTCGTTGGCCATAGAGGAGGGGAGTCCTACAAGGACTCCCCCTCCCCAGGCGCGCCTCCTCCCCTTAAATAGAAGGGCAGGGGCGCCCCCTCCACACACGCTCTCATAACGTCCAATCTCTGCCGCCTCTCTCCTCCACCATATTCTGCACAGGCATAGGCAAAGCCCTGCAGAATTCTCTACTCCACCACCACCACGCCGTCGTGCTGCTGGGATTCCGTGGAGAAGATCTACTACCTCCGCTGCTCGCTGGAACGGGGAGAGGAAGGTCTCCTTTGACTCCGCACGTGTGACCGACTGCGGAAGCGCTGCCGAATCGTGGCGCCGGAAGGATCGTCAATTTGACCAAGGGCGGAAGCGCTGCTGGAACGCGACGCCGGAAGGATCGTCTACTTGACCGAGGGCGGAAGCGCTGCTGGATCGCGACGCCGGAAGGATCGTCCACACGATCTTGAGATTGGCAAGTGATCGACTACATCAACCACGAGATCTAATCTCGTTAACGCTTTCGGATCTACGAGGGTTAGTTCCTATCTATCTCGTTGCTCATGTCTCATAGATTAGATCTTGGCTTTTATCTAGATTAGATCTAGGTTTTGTTCGTTCTTGCGGTAGAATTTTTTTGTTTTCCATGCTACGAACCCATCACGCCCCCGGTGAGTGACTCCACCAGCTCGTCCATATTATCGACCTGCTCCGCCTTTGGCATCAAATCCTCCCGGAGGCGACTAAGGGCGACCTTGGCCTTGGATAATGTATCCTGGACGGCGGCGCTTTGGTCCTCGACCGCGGATACCGCGCCAGCCAGAGCGTCATCACGACGAAGGGCCTGCGGGTCAAAACTCAAGTCGCCAGCATCTACAGCAAAATACATGGATAAAATTTCTAGTGCCACCGGCAAAACTCTAGAAACATAGAGGAGCATCAATAAAATATCCACCAGTAAAGGTACCTGAGAGGGCCTTGGCGACTGAGAATAGTTGCTCCTCGAACAACTTTTCCCTGGCCGCAAAGGAGGCGCGCAGATCCTCTTCGCGCTTTTGGGCATCATCACGAGCCGCGATTGCCTCATCGTGCCCCTTCATAGCTGCGGCCAATGTCTTCTCCAATGTTGCGACGTTGCGCAGTGAAGCGTTATGCTCAGCTACATGGCAGTCAATAATTGGCTATCAGTCAATATACCAAAACAGAGAGAAGAGGAAAAGAATAAGCGTGGAAGCACTCACTTTCGACCACGCGGTGACGCGTCTCTAGCATCGCATGCTGGCGACCCATTGCCATAACCTGCTCCGCCACTTGCGCGGCTTCCTTTACAAGGGACTGTTGCACAAAACAAGGAATTAGAGAGGGCAGCAGAAGGTGTTGACTGCCACACTAAAAAATAAGGAAAGATGTACTTACATGGTCCTCTAGCGACTCCGAGGAAGTTTACTGAACCGTCATCCGAGCAACTATTCGATGCTCCCCTATGTGAGGAGAGCTCGAAGCATTGTGCCCGCAGTGGGCCGCCGCCGGAGGAGAAGGAGCGCGCTCGACCTCTACCTTGGCCCTTGAGGTCGCGACTCCCGATTCCTTCAAAAACTCGACATCGCCAGAAGACGACGACGCCTCTTGACTGCAAGACAAAATTCGCATTGGGAAAAGGAAAACTCCATGGCAAAGCCAGCAAGAAGAAAACAGAAAAAAATGAAGGAACTCACAAACTTACCAGTCAAACTTGTCAAGATCAAACGTGGCCTCCGCCGACTCCGACGAAGACTCCTTGGGCAGTCGCATCTTCTTGCGGGACGACGGTGCCACAGCCCTCACAGGAACAGCTGGAATTGGCGACTCCACGCCAACAACCGTGCCTTCTGGAGTCGAAGGAGTCAACGCGTCGGAATCCTCGCTACGCGAACGCTTGTGAGTATCCGGGCTCCCGGACTCGGGGGCTTCCACTTCCACATCAGAAGGGACAGTCGACTCAGACTCGTCCTCTTCCAAAGCTTCACGAGGAATAATACCCTCAGGGAGAGGATGCATACAAGGAGACACCGCCCAATCCTGCATACAAACAGCAAAGATGAGCAAAAGGAGCAAGTAAGCAACAGAAAAGCAATCGCGAAAATAAGCTACTGCGTAGCATAACTATACCTCAAGAGGAGGATTCGAAGCATTGAAAGGAGGAACGACTGGCTCATTTGGAAGCACATCCTTGAAGGTGTACTTCGTGACCAGTCGCACCCTCTTATCTACCTCACTCGCGGACATGCCATCGGCAGACACGCAAGTGGCATCATCAGCACCACCCCATTGAAACATGGGATGGACTCTAGCCTGGAGAGGCTGGACGCGACGATGCAGCCAAGTCCTGACAAGGGCACAACCTCCCTCCTCTGCGCCTATGCGACTCTCGAGGTCGTAGACGCGTTGATATAGCACGTCTGTCTCCGCGAGTTCGGAAGGTATGATCACGTTCTTCCAAGAACGCATCTTCTTGTAGGGAGTCGCAGGATCGAAAGGCGCGAGTCCAAAATGCTCGTCCTTGGCCTTCTGGTCGCGAACATAAAACCATCTGTCCCTCCATCCCTGGACGGACTTGGCGAGCTTGATGTCGAAGTAGGTGGCATACGGGTCGACATGGATTCCACAACCACCTACATCGTAAACTAGAGAGCCAAATGCGGACTGACGCTTTAGTTTAAATAAGCGCTTGAAAATGCCAAAGTGCGGCTCGATTCCGAGCCAGCACTCGCAAGGAGTGATGAAGCAGGTGATGTGGAGAATTGAATTTGGGGACAGCTGATGGAGCTGGAGCCCGTAGAAACAAAGGAGACCCCTAAGAAAGGGGTGGAGAGGCAAAGAAAGACCACAGATGATGAATGCAAGAAACATCACTCGAAAACCAGCGGGAGGCACATGAATGGTCTCACCGCTGGGGACGCGCGCATCGGCGACTGCTGCAGAAATAACTCCGTCTTGGCGAAGAAGACGGAGATCTGAAGCCTTGATGATAGAAGGACGCCATGCGCCATTGGTCACGCGGGTGCCCGCGACCTTCTTTTTCCCGCCGGCGACGGCACTGGTCCAGAGCTGAGGAGGAGATGAGCGCAGGGAAAAGCAGATGAGCAGCAGCAATGGCGATGGCAGCGAGGAAGAAAAGAGCGCAGATGGAAAATTACCGCCATAGCACCGCTACTTAACCCCTAGGAGATGCAATCCAACGGCTCACAAAAACCCTACTAGACGCGTGACACGCATCACGCTCGACACATGGAGAAGAGGAAGCGCGAACCGTCCCTCCACTGCTCCCATTACGCGCGGAAATCGAGGAGGCACAGTTAATAATAAGATTACGCACGTCCAGTCAAATCAAAGTCAGAAAGTGGGACCCACCGCTCGTCACGTCCCGTCAAAACCGCTCACGTGGGCAACTGAGGTCATGCAAGCGTCAGCACTGACGTCATCAACAGCTACGCAGCGGAAAACTTCGACTACTTTAGTCCTTGCTGGAGTCTTCGACTCCACCAAGCACTCGGGGGCTACTCCCATAGGGAGCGCTGGTCGCGCACCCTATGATTTTCTTTTCTTATTGCAGGGATACAAGCAATCACAATCAAACCCAACCACTCGAAACACGATTCGACTATGGACGTGGGTTACTCCCATAGGGAGCACCGGAAACAATTTCGACTGAAACAAGGAAGCAAAAGGAGACAGCTGTCGCAAAATGTGTTTTAGTCTCTGCCTAAGTCTTCGACTGAAACAAACAAACAAAGACGACAGCAGTCGCAAAATGTCTTTAGTCCTTGCCTGAGTCTTTGACTCAACCAGGCACTCGGGGGCTACTCCCATAGGGAGCGCTGGTCACGCACCCTATGATTATTTGCACAAAAACTGTGTGTTGATTAAATCTGCACTCGTAGATCATGGCTACACCGCCTCATCATTTTCCCTACAAAGAGACTACGTCTCCTGGGTCGCCCGAATCATCTCTGCGATGATAAAATTCGGATGCCGCGCTTACAGCGTGAAGGTAAGACCTGAATAAAGGCCTGGCAACGCATTTAACTGCGCACTACAAAAAATATATCCGTGCCTGCAGGCACGATGAACATGCCTTGACGGACGCGTCAAGTGCTCACACCCATATAACTGGAATTCGACTCCTGTAAGACCTCCGCGGCCTGAGTCGAATTACACCAGCACTTTTCCGGATTCGAGTCCGAGGACTCGAGTTCGAGTAGATTGCGTTGTTTCACCCTAAGGTGGTTAACTGATACCGATACTTCGGTTATATCAGGCACGTATATCAACAATCCCTATGACATAAATGAAAGCAGTCGAAAATGTACTCATTCAGGCACTCGAAGACTTCAAAAAGTACCTAGTCGAATCTGCGATTCCACTGGATACTCGGGGGCTACTGACATGGGTATACCCTACAGGTACTCGAGCTTGGTATATACGGTCTAAATACGTACAGGCCCACGGTGTCGCCAAGGCCCAGATGAAAGGACTCGAGTAACCTGTGGACTCTCGATTGCTTGAAGGACAAGAAGAAGCTAAAGATAGAAAGTTTGAAGGGGAAAACCCTAACTTGTAACCGACTCGACCTGCTACCCGAGACCTAGCCTATCTATATAAAGGCTAGGAGGGGGCGGCGAGAACGACACACGCAACCCTAGTTTCCACAACTCTCGCTAGATTGCATCTGCGCACCATTGTAACTTTCGACTCCTTCGATAATTCCACGAGCAGAAAAGCAGGAGTAGGGACCTCTACGAGGCCTGAACCTGGGTAAATCCTTTGTCCCCTGTGTGCTTGTTTGCTAGCCGATAGATGTCTCCAGCATTCCCTCCTTCTCTAAAACCCAAGTCCATAACAATGGGCATTGATGAGTTAAACCCTCATCAGACACCATACGAATTGTGGTTTGGAAAGAAACCTAAGTTATCATTCCTTAAAGTTTGGGGTTGCGAAGCATATGTAAAGAAGTTACAACCTGATAAGCTTGAACCCAAAGCAGAGAAATGCGTCTTCATAGGATACCCTAAAGAAACAATTGGGTATACCTTCTATCATAGATCCGAAGGTAAAGTTTTCGTTGCCAAGAATGATCCTTTCTTGAGAAGGAGTTTCTCTCGAAGGAAGTGACTGGAAGGAAAGTAGAACTCGATGATGTTATTGAACCTTCTCTCGGAATTGAGAGTAGCGCAACACTAGAAGATGTTTTTGTGCCGCCTGCACCAATTGGAGAGGAAGCTAATGATGGTGATCATGAAACTTCAAACGAAGTTGCTGCTGAACCTCGCAGGTCAACGAGGGTTCGTACCACTCCTGATTGGTATGACCCTGCCTTGAACGTCATCCTTTGGACTTACCGAAACCCTTCTAGTTTTCTCTCTTCTCTTCTTTGCTGATTCTACCGATCATGCAAACACTCTCTAAGCATCATAAAGCCCTTAAGCGTGATACCCCACGGTTCGGGAACACTCCAGACATGGTTGGGACACTCCCGGCATAATGACCGACAGAGGGACCTAGACGGCCATGTGACCCCTGTGCATTCCACGAAGATCTTTCGTCGTTTGAACCGGGACAGTCGCGTATTATTCCTTTTGTCTCTCGATACTTGCATTGCCCGAGATCTGATCAATGACATCACCATGTCGTGTTCAATCTCATTACCGAACAATGCTAATTGACTCGTTTTGACAAGTGATATCCTTGTGATCAAATCACATGCTGCACAGCTATTGGATACAACTTCTCCAAGTGGTCCCTTGAGTATCTTTCCGTCACGCGAACGGACAAATCCCGCTCTTGACATATATTGCCTCTACGGTTTCTCCGAATACCTGAACACACCTTTATGATCACTCTGTCATAAGTGACGTTTGATGCTATCTAAGCATTATCGGGAGACAGTGATTGATATAGTCTCACAGTCTAAGAAATAGTCTACGAGTTCTATTCTAATCCTCATAACTTGAACTTCGTGACATGATCGGGTCACGATGTTTAGGTTGGGTATTGGTTCATCCTCTCATTCTCAGAATGAATTGACTTCATTTCCACTTGGCATAAATGCCACATGATCAGGAAACCTTGATCATCTGTTGACCAATGAACCAGTGACTAGAGTTTCACCGGGAACCCCTGGTTGTTTATATATCACATATGTATTGATGTTTCCTTTCAATACAGTTATAGCATGATATAAAACTTAATCATAAACTTTATGAAATATGATAATAATCCTTATTATTTGTCTCTAAGGCATATTTCTAACAATTACTGCATTAGTACATAGATAGATCCAAGGTGTTTGGGCGTCACAACATAGGATTTTGTTTTGTTTTGTTCCACGGAATCCCTTCAGTGGTATCAAAGCCGATCTATGCGTAGGAATGTTGTACAGCCAATACGCACGTGGATTGTGCGGGCATTGATCTTGTAGTTGTTACCCTCTAAAGTGTACTTGTTTATATGGCGATATTGTTTGATGAAGCGGCCCCGATCGATCTTACGGGTAACCTTACACGATACTAGTGCCACGCTCGATATACAGCTTGTACCACATAAGTGGCTAGTGGGTGTGTGTCTCTCATTCAATAGTTGATATAACATTTACAACGGAGGGCCCCGAAAGGGATGTAGTAGAGACAACTTCTGAATCCATGTTGTGGTTGGAAAGTTCATAGATTAGAAACGTTCTATTGCGAAAGCCCTAACAACCCATAAAACTTCCAAAAGATAAAGTAGATGCGTCTAACATTCGTAGATTTGATATGGTCTAGTCGTTAAAAGGTAAAGTAGTTCTTCTTGTCAAATAGTTGGACTGTGTATATCCAATGATGCAAAAGTTGAGGCTTAGTCTTATGACATCTAAATAACATATGCTATTCTTTGTAGCTGTTAAATATCAATTCATGAGGTTACACTCCATTTGAGTGTAGCTCTGAGGATAACCTCAGCTCCAAGTGTTGGGCCTAAGAAATGTTAAGAACAAAGATTAGGCATGAGTTTGGAGATGATCATGTTGGAGATATGCCCAACAAGCAATAATAAAATGGTTATTATTATATCTTTGTGTTTATGATGAATTTTTACATCCCATGCTATAATTGTATTATTAGGAAACACTAATACTTGTGTGTTTTGTAAACATAAAAGAGTCCCTAGTAAGCCTCTTGTTAAGACTAGCTTGTTGATTAATAGATGATCACGATTTCCTGATCATGGACATTGGATGTTATTAGTAACAAGATCATATCATTATGAGAATGATGTGATGGACACATACCCATAGTAAGCATAGCATAAGATCAAGTCATTAAGTTTGTTTTGCTACAAGATTTCAAATGCATAGTAACATAATCCTTCAACCATGAGATCGTGTTAATCACCATCACCGGATGAGTGCTTTGATGACATCAAACGCCGCTTCATAACTGGGTGGTTATAAAGGTTGCATTAGGTATTCTGAAAGTATGTGTTGAAGCGCATGGATCAAGACTAGGATTTGTCCGTCCATATGACAAATAGATATGCTCTGGGCCCTCTTGGTGGAATGTCATCCAATTAGCTTGCAAGCATGTGACTAGGTCACAAGGGATGTCATATCACGGAACGAGTAAAGAGTACTTATCAGTAACGAGGTAGCACTAGGTATGGAGATACCGATGATCAGACCTCGAATAAGTTGAGTATCGCGTGACAAAGGGAATCAGTGTCGTATGTAAATGGTTCTATCGATCACGAAGTCATCGTTGAATATGTGGGAGCCATTATGGATTTCCAGGTCCCGCTATAGGTTATTGATCGGAGAGGAGTCTCGATCATGTTTGCATAGTTTGCGAACCGTAGGGTGACTCACTTAAGGTTTGATGTTGTTTAGGTAGATATGGAATACGAGGTGGAGACCGAATGTTGTTCGGAGTCTCGGATTGGATCTAGGACATCACGAGGAGATACCGAATTGTTCGTAGAATAAGATTCATATAATGGAGATCAATTTCTAGGTTTGGGAAATGTTACGGAGTATTCTATGGAGCTTCTAGAAGGTTTCAGATAGTTTCAGAAGGTTCTGGAAGGTTCCACGGAGTTTGCTTGAAAACCAAGAAAGAAAAGGGGAAGACTTGGGTGGGAAGGAAACTCCCCCCCCCTTGTGCGCCGTCCCTACGAGGGCAAAGGGGCCAGCCCTAGGCCGCCCCTCTATATAAAGGAGGGGTGGGGCGCCTCCCCCCTTTGCCCCTTCCACCCAAACCCTAGCCGCCACTCCGTCCTCCTCCTTCCTCCTGCTGTGGATTAGGCGAAGCCCTACACGAACTCTTCTCCACCACCACCACCATGCTATTGTGCTTTTGGGATTCCGTGGAGATCTACCACCTTCGCTGCCCGTTGGAACGGGGAGAGGATCGTCTACATCGACTCCGTATGTGTGACCGAGTGCGGAAGCGCTGCCGGAAGGACCGTCTACTCGATCTTGAGATTAGCAAGTGATCGTCTACATCAACCACGAGATGCAATCTCGAATATGGCTTTGGATCTACAAGGGTTAGTACAGATCTATCTCGTTGCACTTATCTCATAGATTAGATCTTGGCTCTTCCATAGATTAGATCTTGGTTTGTTCATTCTCGCGGTAGAATTTTTTTTGTTTTCCCTGCGACGAACCCATCAGTGATATTAGAGCCGTGTCTATGTGTAGATCTATTGCACGAGTAGAACACAATGTTTTTGTGGGCATTGATGCTTTTCTTGTTGTTGTATTCACGTGTACTTTGCATCTTGCAGGATGGTGGGATGAAGCGACTCGGGCTAACCTTACATGTCATCGCAGATGAGACTTTCTCCACGCTTGACGTGTAACTTGCATTGCACAAGTGGCTTTACGTGTGTCTATATCTCCTACCAGAGTTAAGATTCAATTTAAATTAGCATCTGACAACACTTGTATCATCGTTGTGGTTCTTTTTCATAGGTAAGATCAGTTCTTATACGAAAGCCCCAAGCCACGTAAAACATGGAAAGAAAATTAGAGGCGTCTAACTTGTTTTTGCAGGGGCATGTGATGTGATATGGCCACGATATGATTGTGAATATATTTGATGTATGCAATGATCCTTATTGTAATATGGAAACCGATAGGAGCCTAATGGTTGTCTTTAAATTTTGTTAAGACCTGCATGTCTATTCATCATGTAATAGCTTTATTCCAAGTAGTTGTAATAGTTGCTGTTAAGTGATGGACAACCATGAAGCGGCGCCACTGACCTTGACGCCATGCCGGTGATGATGGACATCGTGTCTGTGCTTTGGAGATGGAGATCAAAGTCATAAGAAGAAAGGCCATATCATGTCACATATTATGAATTGCATGTGATGTTAATCCTTTTTTGCATATGGTATTGCTTAGATCGCGATGGTAGCATTATAAGATGAGCCCTCTCACTAAAATATCAAGTAAAAAAGTGTTCATCCTTAGTAGGCACCGTTGCTAAGACTCGTCGTTTCGAAGCATCTCGTGATGATCGGGTGTTATAGATTCTACATGTGCATACAATGGGTGCAAGCCAGATTTGCACATGTGGATACTAAGGTTAATCTTGACAAGCCTATCATGTACATACATGGTCACGGAACACGGAATACCAAAACGTAAAGCATGAGTCATCTGAATGATATGATGAACATGTTGATTGTTCGCCTTTGAAGCTACATCTTCTCTCGTGAAGATCGGACTTGGTGTAGTGGATTTGGTTCGTGTAATCACTAAGGCAACATGAGGGATGTTGTTTTGAGTGGGAGTTGATACGTTTAAAACATATCTACTTTCCCGAACACTTTTGCTATTGTTTCTCCTCTAAACTTGTGTGATTTGGATACAACTAACACGGACTGATGCTGTTTTCAGCAGAATTACCTTGGTGTCTAGTTTTTGTGTAGAAAATCAACTATCACGAAAAATCCCGGAAAATATGCCAAACATCCTATTTCACCAGAAGATTCACGGAGCCAGAAGACAAGACGGAGGAGGGCCATGAGGGGCCCACACCAATAGGCCGCGCGGGCCAGCCCAGGCCACGCCTGGGGGTGGTGTGGTTGCCTCGGTCACCCTCTCGGCCACCCTCTTCGCCTATAAGATGCCTCCCGACCTAAAAATCGAGGGGGGTTTGAAGTTTTTCCAAAAAGAGTTTCGCTACGCCGCCACCACCAGATTCCGCAAATCAGAACTAGAAACTCCGTTCTAGCACCCTACCGGGACGGGGAATTGGAGGAGATCATCTCCATCATCGTCACCATCACTTCTCCATCGACCATCCATGATTCCCCCATCTATGAGTGAGTAATCCCCCGCTGTAGGTTATGGGGATGGTAGGAATTGGATGAGATCGTTCATGTAATGGCATCGAATTGTTAGGGCATGGTGCCTAGTATCTATTATTAGTGCTTTTTGACTTTGTTGCAACTTGTTATGCTTAATGCTTGTCACTAGGGCCCGAGTGCCATGATTTCAGATTTGAACATGTTATTGATTCATTATGATAGTATTGTTTGTGGTCTCACCTGCAAGTTGTATACACATATTGTTGTCCGGAACTAAAGGCCCCGAAGTGATAATAATCGGGATAACCGGAGGGAATGGCTTTGATGTGAGGATCACATGTGTTCACAGAGTGTTAATGCTTTGCTCCGATGCTCTATTAAAAGGAGCACCTTAATTGCTAGTAGTTCCCTTGAGGCCCCGCTGCAAACGGGCTGGCAGGACAAAAGATGTTGTGCAAGTTCTCATTGCGAGCACGTATGACTATATACGGAACACATGCCTATGATTATTTAGTACTTGGATGCTTTATCTTATTTATATGAAAATGCCCTATGTATTGATTGCCATATGAATCGTCTTGTCTATGCAACGCCCGTCCATCCATCCCTGTGCCTACCACGCTTTAATCCTACTGTTTACTGCAATTGTTACTACTGTCTTTACTTTTATTACTGCTATTACTTTGCTATTGCTATTACAAAATAGTTGCTACTGATAAACTGCTATGAGCAAGATTGTTTCCAGGTGCAGCTGAATTGACAACTCAGTTGTTAAGGCTTATAAATATTCTTTGGCTCCCCTTGTGTCGAATCAATAAATTGGGTTTCACTTCCCTCGAAAATACTGCGATACACCCCCTATATTTCTGGGTCATCAGGACTATTTTCTGGCGCTGTTGCTGGGGAGCATAGCTCTATTTATCAAGTTCACTTGGAATCACTATTGTTCGTTGCCATCCATCCATCATGGGTAAGTCTCGTGATGGTAAGGTTCCTATTTTACCATCCACTACAAGGAGAGGTATGGTTCTTAACACCTCTGTTGCTCTTGATTCACCATCTGTGATGAGTAAGCTCCTTACACCACCACATGCACATGCTACACATACCGCTACTACTGCTGAATCTGAAACTTCTGATACTTATGATGCTGCTTCTACTGTGCTTGATAAGAGTGGTTCATTAGGTCCTTTCCTAGATGCTACGATTGCTAGAACTATAGCTGGAAATACTGAAACTCCTAGTGAAGACACTACTACACCTGTCAGTTCACCTAAGTCTGTAGAGAGCTATGATATTGAAGACGGTTATATAGAAATGACTGATGAATTTATTGAAGAATGTCGAAACACTCATGGTACAAGTGCTATTAAGAGTCTTCTTGAGAGACATACTGTTAAACCTAAATTATCCCCTAATGATAAGTTTGCTACATCTCCCATAAACATTAAAGGTAAAGATTATGATTTCTCTCTTGATTTATCTTACATAGCCATTGTTGAGAAAGAACCTTTTTGTGGGACGAAGAATGAAAGTGCTGTAGCACATATGACTGAGATTACTACCATGAGTGACCTATTTTCTGATGATATTAAGATGCGCACCTACTTTGTTGCTAAAACTTTCCCTTTTTCAATAAAGGAGAAGCTAAAACTTGGTTTAATAATTTACCTCCTGGATCTATTGATAGCCCTGATTGCTTGATTAGTACTTTCTTTTAGAAATATTTCCCTCCTAGTGCTAGACATGCCATTTTGCAGGAACTTTTTGATTTTAAACAGGGAGAAAAGGAGATATTGCCTGAATCATGGAAGGTTTTGTGCTTTGATTCATGCACAAGCTGGATGTCCATTACCTAAGAATGAGCTTCTTGATATATATTATAATGGACTAACTGAAGAATCTAGGACATACCTGGATAGTTGTGCTGATTGTGTTTTCAGCAATAGAACTCCTAAAGAAGCCGAGGAATTAATGGCTAGAATAAGCAAGAATTATGATGACTGGACTCCACCCGAGCCAACTACACCTAAGTTAACTGTGCCTGAGCCAACACCAACACCAAAGAAGAGAGGAGTTATTGAACTAAATCATGAAGTGATGAAAGAATCTAAGAAATGTCTTAAGGAGAAGGGTATTAAAGCTGAAGATGTGAAGAATTTACCTCCTATAGAAGAATTATGTAAGCCAATCTCCCACTCATCCACTATTGATGTACACTCTCTCCAACATTTTGATGAAGGTGATATTCCTTACTCTAAACTTCCTGATCAATGCTTGGAAGAATTTGATGTTTTTATCATTAAGCAAGATAATTTTAATAAAAGGGTGCAAAATCATCTAATGAAAAACTCTAGAGCTATTATTGAGTTGAAGGATATTGTGGAAAGAACCTCTAATGATGTTAAAATGCTTGTTAAACATTTCCAAATGGTTCAAACTCAAATTGATCAGCTTATTAAGGTACAAAAAGATTTGCTAGTTAATGCTTCTAAGGAAAAACAAGCTTATGAAATTAGAACTAGAAGTGGTGCTGCCACCCAGGATCCTCTATATCCTGAGGGGCATCCTAAAAGAATTGAGGAGGATTCTCAACAAATTGAAAATAGTGGTACTACTCCTAAGAAAAGGAAAAACAAACATAAAACTATTGTAGAATCTTCTGAACCTGCTAAAGATCCTAATAGTATATCTGCCTCTGATGCTGAAAAAAAAAGTGGTAATGAGGAAAATGATGCTCCTGATAAAGAAAAAGTTGAAGAAGAACCTGAAAGGCACACTAAGAATACTAAATACACTAAAGACGATTTTGTTGCTAAGAAATATGGTAATGAAAGAGAGCCTTGGGTCCAAAAACCTATGCCTTTCCCTGATAAGAAACACAAGTCAAAGGAAGACGAACACTATAATAAGTTTTGTGAGTGGATGAAACCTTTATTTTTGCAAATTCCTTTGACTGATGCTATTAAATTGCCTCCTTACTCAAAGTATATGAAGGATATTGTCTCTAATAAAAGGAAGATCCCCAATGAAGAAATTTCTACTTTGCTTGCTAATTATTCCTTCAATGGGAAGGTTCCAAAGAAACTTGGAGACCCAGGGGTTCCAACTATTCCTTATTCTGTTAGAACTAATTATGTTAGAACTGCTTTGTGTGATTTAGGCGCATGCGTTAGTGTTATGCCTTTTCTCTCTACAAGAGACTTCAATTGGAAAAATTAATACCAACTGATATATATTTGCAAATGGCTGATAAATCTACTACTATTCCTGTCAGTATATGTGAGGATGTACCTGTTCAAGTGGCTCATAATTGCTTGATATTAACTGACTTTGTTGTGCTTGAAATTCCTGAAGATGACAATATATCTATTATTCTTGGAAGACCTTTTCTTAATACTGCAAGAGCTATTATTAATTTCAATCAAGGAAAGGTGACTTTTAATGTTAATGACAAGGAGCATACTGTCTATTTCCCCAAGAAGATTGATATGAATTATGGTTTAAATTCAATTGAAAATATTGAGGGCATTGAAGTTGGAGAAATATATTGTCCCATACCAAGAGAAAAATATGAAACTTTTATGATTGGGACCATTGCTATCAAGGTTGAGGTAACACGATCACTGAGTGGAATACAAAGTTTTGTTTCATATAAAATTATTTTGGTAACAAGACCTGATCAACCTTGTTAACAAATGGATTTTAATGAACAAAACAATGTTTTCACCATGATTATTTTCGCTTACTTTTATTTTATCCATTTTAGTTTTGGCTTTCACTTAGTTCGCTTTTCTATTGCTAGTTGCTTGCATATTAGAGAGTCTTAGAACTTATGAAGTTTTAGTTTTGTTTCATTTTTGCATCTTTTCGAAAACGCCTTTCTGTTAGAAAATCATTCATCAATACCTAAAAATTGCTCAAAAATAAAGTGTCTCAAAAAATTCCAGAAAATTCATAGTAAATTTTTACGTGAAAAAGGGGCAGAGGAGTACCTAGAGTGACCCAGGGGGCCTACCAGGCAGGCACACCACCTGGTGGCGTGGCCACACCAGGGGCGAGCCTGGCCATGGTGTGGGCCACCCCTAGCCCTCCATTTACTCTCTCACTTTCCACTTCTTTCTCTCTCCCGAGAAAACACCAGTTCATTGCTCAAACTCGCGTTCTTGCTGTCCTTGCTCGCGATTTTTTGTTCTCCTTTCTCAGCCCATCTTTGCTGCTGAAATTTGGAGCATTTGTTCTCCGGTATGTGACTCCTCCGCTTTTCCAAGTAGATTTGTGTTTAGTGGATTATATCTTGAGTATTTTGCTACTGTAGGTGACAGGTTATGTGAGCTTGTAAGCTTGTTCAATGCTTAGAAAAATTGTTTTGATGCATGTTTAGGCCTCTTACAAGTCCCTATAAGTAGTTCTTTTCCTTGTGTAATCACTTTGCAATCACTTGTACGATGGCTGTTTAAATTTCAGAATAGCAAAAGACGAACAACCACACTTTTGGAGCAGTATTCGAGAGGGACACACCCAGGAGGGCAAGGCCTTCAAGATCGGCTTCTCAATTTAGGCCATCATATAATGAAGATCTTATTGCACCATGTTTTGGAAATGAAGGAGATGATGGAGATGCTCACCCATCTACTTTCCCTTGTTTTACCTTTTTGCGAGCTGCAGGGATCCTTGATGAGTTCTTACTCCTTGTTCAGAGGGTTGGGCTGACCACCTACATGGAAGATTTGAGTGAGCAACATGTTGTGCTCACCAAAAATTTCGTTGAGAGTTTCATTTTCACTAACACCCCTAATCAGTCAACTGTTTAGTTCAAATTTTTTAATCTGCCTATTACCATGTCATTGGAAAGATTTTGCAGCATTATAGGCATGGGCATGACTGGGACAGTGAAGAATATCCAAGGTCGACCCGCTGATTTGCTGGAGCTCTACCGAAGTGTGACAAATGACGATGACCGCATAGCTCAGCGTGAGAAGATAAGGAACATTCAACTCCTAGCTCTTAGATACTTTGCTTATTATCTTGCCACTAGCATTCTTGGTAGGGAGAACACTACTAATATTTCTAATTATCATTTAGCCTTCCTCGCTGCTACACTTAATAATGATACCAAGTATAATCTTGGTTCTCTCATTGCTCGTCACCTAGTCACTAGAGGACCTATTTATGGGGGCATTATTGCCTCACGCAGGGTTGCTACTTTAGAACTTTCTATGGATCCTAATGACACTGTGTGGACACCACAAAGACTTGATCTTGCTGCTATGAAAACGCACCACTTTGTCACTACTGACTCTAGTACGGAGATTTTAGTATACAGGATGTTGTTTACTGACGAAGATGAGAGGGAAATTCCTTTGCCACAATCCACTTTGTTCAGTATTTACAGGATGCCATGGTCGTGTTCCAAGGAGGAGGTGGACGAGCAGCTCCGCTTGCTTGGTTTCCACGGGCAGCACCGGGGGATGTGCCCTCTTACGACTATTCTGCACACTACGCTGGGGCGTCCTGGAGCTTGTATCAGGATGAGGGCACCTCTTCGCCGTACTACGGAGGCACTCCATCTTGGCCAGCTTGGGATTGATACCCACTTAGGCCAAAAGCCTAAGCTTGGGGGAAGGTATACCGACATCATGCTCATCTACTTATCATGTTCAGTCGGCACTTTGTATATTCATGTTTAGTTTTCTTTTTAGCTTTTGTTCTTGCTTTATTTCTACTTTCTAAAACACAAAAAGACCAAAAATATTTTCGGTGTTTCTCTTTGTTTGCTTCTTTGTCTTTTTAGCCTTGGTTTGCTTTTTTCCTTTTAGCTTTGTCTTAATTATTTGAAAAACCCAAAAAGATTTCACTTTGCTTGTTCTTCCTTTTGTTCTTGCTTCTAAAAATCAAAAACATCAAAAATATTTTCTGTTATTCTTTGGTTTTATGAAGTTCGTCGCAGGGTTCAGCAGTCCTCAGTGGAGTTTGGTTTCATGTTATTATTCAAGCCATACAAGTGAAGGGCAATAATGAAGATTAATGACAACTTGAGGTGTGGTAAGAGGCTGGTAATGAACTCTATTTGTTTTCACTTTGTACATATACTCATCATCGTGGGCGTGCTTAGTCTGTTCATGTAAGGTGTATGTTATTTATGGATGCTTAGTAGTTCTTGCTTTCTTATGATTAGCTCCAGCTTGCTAATTGTTTGTAGCGTGCCTTATGAATGTTTGCTTGCATTGTTCTATTCATAACTTGGTATGACATTGTGGTATCCTCCTCTGAATGTTTCACTTGAATTAACTTGGCACATGCTCATGCATGGATATGACTGAAACAATCAGTTAAGCCTCGATGAATTATTTTGCCTCAGGGTTCTTGAATCACTTTCATGCCATAATTAGTCTTGTTTTGTTGAAAGCATGATTATGACAGTTATTACTCTCTCGTTTGTAGCTCCCTTACTATTGCTAGCCTTCACGTGCACTGAGTATGAGCTCTACTCGTGTTTCCAACTCCCCAAAACCAATATTGCCAAAAGTGTCCACCATACCTACCTAGTAGCATCATTTGCTATTATGTGCATATTTCAGTATGCCTTGTTTTCTTCCGAATAAAATGTTTGCTTGTTATGAGAAAGTTAGTAAGTAAAGCTCTCACGAACTTGATGACACACTTTATTTCTTGCACTTAATAAACCTGAACTATTGTGACTATCCATGAAAGTTATATGCTTGAAATTATAGGTTGGGGATTAGCAGAACCGTGCTGTCACGGGGAATGCTTTCAACACCTGTAAATATATACCCAGTTGATATCATGCCCTTTTGTGTACGGATGTCGTCGGTGTGAAATAAAGGGGGAGCTTGTAAGTCCATGGAGTTATGTATATGTGTTAGAGAAACGCCTAGGCTACTAGTCTAATCCATGCCTAATCCTGGTGGAAACCTGCAGTGTAACCATAATGAGCAATCTATGAAGCATTCTTCCTATAAAAAAAGAGAGATAGAGATTGAGAAAAAAGAAAAGAAAAGAAAAAACGATGAGAAAAGAGGAAAGAGAGAAAAAAGCACCATTTTCCCATTGTAAATAAGAAGATTAATGAGATGCTTATTGTCTGCTTGCCTTGTCATTTTGATATGGGGATTCTTCCGTATCATCGGGCAAGGGGTACCCCGTTGGCGGTTCTCTATGATACACATGTATTTACTATGACAAGAACTTACCGGTAACTAAAGTTGAGTAGCATGAGGAGCGACCCTCGTACTCAAGGGACATGAGATTTCTAGTTTATGGTTTGTCAAGCATATAACTCGTATTGGAGCTCACTTTCACCTTAACCATTTAAAGATGCTTATGATAGGGGCAATGAGAGCTCAAAGCTAATGAGTACCATACTTTTAGCATTTGGAAGCCTTTCAAACTTTCCAAAACCTTTTCACTTCCTTGTTGAGTCACCACTTATTCTATGAGCACTTTCTTGAGAGCGCAGTTGTCATTCTTAGTGTAATATGCTTGTCTCAAAATTTGGATTAATTGTGTTATGGCTTTGATACTTGAATCTTTGATATCTTTACTTCTAGTCTTCACTTGAACTTCAGAGGTGCCTTGGCATTTATGTTTGCTCTACAATCAAAGGCAAGCGAGATACCACTCTATCATACCTTTTTATGAGCATTGCAATGTCACTTATGTTTATGTTTCATGCTGCTTATTTTTTTTTGAGTTGGAATCTCTTCATAGTTTGCAATAACCATTAAGTAAACTTATTTGCATACTATTTATTATGAATAGACTAAGTATTTTATCATATGCTGAGAATATATACATCTTATGAAGCAAATGTGTTCGTGAAAGTTCTTTTATCGCACTCAGTTTTCAACTGAATTGGTTGAGGACAAGCAATAAGCTAAGCTTGGGGGGAGTTGATACGTCCAAAATGTATCTACCTTCCCGAACACTTTTGCTATTGTTTCTCCTCTAAACTTGTGTGATTTGGATACAACTAACATAGACTGACGCTATTTTCAGCAGAATTACCTTGGTGTCTAGTTTTTTGCAGAATATCAACTATCAGGAAAAATCTCAGAAAATATGCCAAAAATCCTATTGCACCAGAAGATTCATGGAGCCAGAAGACGAGACGGAGGAGGGCCATGTGGGGCCCACACCACCTGGCCGCACGGGCCAGCCCAGGCCGCGCCTGGGGGTGGTGTGGGCGCCTCGGTCACCCCCTCGGCCTCCCTCTTCGCCTATAAGATGCCTCCTGACCTAAAAACCTAGGGGGGTTCGACGTTTTTCCAAAATGAGTTTCGCTACGCCGCCACCACCAGATTCCGCAAATCAGAATCAGAAACTCCGTTTTGGCGCCCTGCTGGGACGGGGAATTGGAGGAGATCATCGCCATCATCGTCACCATCGCTTCTCCATCGGCCATCCATGATTCCCCCATCTATGAGTGAGTAATCCCCCGTTGTAGGCTATGGGGATGGTAGGGATTGGATGAGATCGTTCATGTAATGGCATCGGATTGTTAGGGCATGGTGCCTAGTATCTATTATTAGTGCTTTTTGACTTTGTTGCAACTTGTTATGCTTAATGCTTGTCACTAGGGCCCGAGTGCTATGATTTCAGATCTGAACATGTTATTGATTCATGATGATAGTATTGTTTGTGGTCTTACCTACAAGTTGTATACACATATTGTTGTCCGTAACCAAAGGCCCCGAAGTGAAAATAATCAGGATAACCAGAGGGAATGGCTTTGATGTGAGGATCACATGTGTTCACGGAGTGTTAATGCTTTGCTCCGGTGCTCTATTAAAAGGAACACCTTAATTGCCAGTAGTTCCCTTGAGGCCCCGCTGCAAACGGGCTGGCAGGACAAAAGATGTTGTGAAAGTTCTCATTGTGAGCACGTATGACTATATATGGAACACATGCCTATGATTATTTAGTACTTGGATGCTTTATCTTATTTATATGCAAATGCCCTATGTCTTGATTGCCATATAAATTTTCTTGTCCATGCAACGCCCGTCCATCCATCCATGTGCCTACCGCTCTTTAATCCTACTGTTTACTGGAATTGTTACTACTGTCTTTACTTTTATTACTGCTATTACTTTGCTATTGCTATTACAAAAATGTTGCTACTAATAAACTATTGTGAGCAAGATTGTTTCTAGGTGCAGCTGAATTGACAACTCAGTTGTTAAGGCTTATAAATATTCTTTGGCTCCCCTTGTGTCGAATCAATAAATTGGGTTTCACTTCCCTCGAAAATACTGCGATACACCCCTATACTTGTGGGTCATCAGGAGTTCACCTAGTTAATTTAAGAATTAAATTTGAACTCACTTTGTCATAAACTTAGTCTAAACTCTTTGCAAATATGTTGTAGATTATGGTGACCCCCTCCATCAACTTTAATGCGTTCCTAGAGAAAGAAAAGCTGAAAAACAATAGAAGCAACTTCACAGACTAGTTCCGTGGATTGAGGATTGTCCTCAGCGCTGGCCAGTTGACCTATGTGCTCGATGCACCGCTAGGTGACCCACCCACAGAGGAGGCTTCCGATGATGTTAAGAATGTTTTTGTCACTCGAAAAGATCACTACTCCACAGTTTAGTGTGCCATCCTGTACGGTTTAGAATCGGAGCTTCAGAAGCGCTTTGAGCACTGTGAACCCTTTGAGATTATCAATGAGCTCAAGCTGATGTTTGAGGCTCATGCGGTCGTGGAGAGCTATGAGGCCTCTGAGAAGTTCTTTAACTGTAAAATGGAAGAGGGCAACTCCGTTAGTGAGCACGTGCTCAAAATGTCTAGGCACGCAAACAGGCTCCAAGAATTGGGAATAATGATTCCTAATGCGTTGGGGATTCATCGTGTCCTCTAATCACTGCCACCTAGTTACAAGAACTTTGTGATGAACTACAATATGCATTGCATGAACAAGATGTTGCCTGAACTCTTCTCCATGTTGAAAACTACTGAAGTGTAGATTAAGAAAGAGCACCAAGTGTTGATGGTCAATAAGACCACCAATTTCAAGAAACAGGGCAAGCCTAAGAACAAGGGCAACTTCAAGAAGTACGGCAAGAAAGCTGCCGCACCTGCTAAGAAGCCCAAGGCTGGTCCTAAGCCTGATACTGAGTGCTTTTACTACAAGGGTGAAGGTCACTGGAAGCGCAACTTCCCCAAGAACCTGGCAGATCTGAAGAACGATAACATCAAGAAGAAAGGTATATTTGATATACATGTTATTGATGTGTAAATCGTAGTAGTGCATGGGTATTTGATACTGGTTCGATTGCTCATATTTGTAACTAGAAATAGGAGCTGCGGAATAAACGAAGACTGGCAAGAGACGAGGTGACGATGCGCGTTGGAAATGACTCCAAGGTTGATGTGATCGCCGTCGGCACGCTCCCTCTTCATCTACCTTCGGGATTAGTTTTGAACTTGAATAATTGTTATTTGGTGCCTACGTTAAGCATGAACATTATTTTTGGATCTTGTTTATTGCGAGCCGGTTACTCGTTTAAGTCTGAGAATAATGTTTGTTCGATTTATATGAGTAATATTTATTATGGTAATGCACCTGAGAGTAATGGTTTATTATTATTGAATCTCGATAGTAGTGATACACATGTTCACAACATAGATGCTAAAAGAATAAAAATGAATGATAATTCTACATACATGTGGCACTATTGTCTTGGTCACATTGGAGTGAAGCGCATGAAGAAACTCCATTCCAATGAACTTCTTGAATCACTTGAAAGATGCGAAGCATGTCTAATGGGAAAAATGACTAAGACTCCATTCTTTGGGGTAATGGAGCGAGCTATGGATTTATTGGAAATAATACATACCGATGTGTGCGGCCCAATGAGCGTAGCATCGCGCGGTGGATATCGTTATGTTCTTACTTTCACGGATCACTTGAGTAGATATGGGTATGTCTACTTTATGAAACATAAGTCCGAAACTTTCGAGAAGTTTAAGGAATTTCAAAGTGAAGTAGAAAATCAGCGTAACAGGAAGATTAAGTTTCTGCGTTCTAACTGCGGAGGTGAATATTTGAGTTACAAGTTTGGCATGCATTTAAAGAAATGCCGAATACTTTCGCAGTTGACACCGCCAGGAACACCACAGCGTAATGGTGTGTCCAAACATCGTAATCGAACTCTCTTAGATATGGTTTGGTCTATGATGTCTCTTACAGATTTACCGTTATCGTTTTGGGGTTATGCATTAGAGACAACCACATTCACTTTAAATAGGGCACCATCTAAATCCGTTGAAACGACACCGTATGAATTGTGGTTTAGTAAGAAATCTAAGTTGTCATTCCTTAAAGTTTGGGGCTATGAAGTGTATGTAAAGAAGTTACAACCCGACAAGCTTGAACCCAAAGCGGAAAAATGCATCTTCATAGGATACCCAAAAGAAACAATTGGGTATACCTTCTATCATAGATCCGAAGGCAAAATTTTCGTTGCTAAGAATGGATCCTTTCTTGAGAAGGAGTTTCTCTCGAAAGAAGTGACTAGAAGGAAAGTAGAACTCGACGAGGTTGTTGAACCTTCTCTCGCATTTGAGAGTAGCGCAGCACCGGAAGATGTTTCTATGCCGCTGCACCAATAAGAGAGGAAGCTAATGATGATGATCATGAAACTTCGAACGAAGTTGCTGCTGAACCTCATAGGTCAACGAAGCTTCATGCCAGTCCTGATTAGTATGATCCTGCATTGAATGTCATGTTGGTGGACAACATTGACGACCCTGCGACGTATGAGGAAGCTATGATGAGCCCAGATTCCGACAAATTGCAAGAAGCCATGAAATCCGAAATGGGATCCATGTACGAAAACCAAGTATGGACTTTGGTGGACTTACCGAATGGCCGCAAGGCTGTCGAGAACAAATGAATCTTTAAAATAAAAACAGATGCTGATGGTAATGTTACTGTCTATAAAGGTCGACTTGTCCCGAAAGGGTTCCGACAAATTCAAGGATATGGCTACGATGAGAGTTTCTCACCTGTAGCGAAGCTAAAGTGTGTGAGGATTTTGTTAGCAATCGCTGCATATTTCGATTATGAGATTTGGCAAATGGATGTCAAAACGGTGTTCCTTAATGGTGACATTGAGGAAGAGTTGTATATGGTACAACCCAAAGGTTTTGTCGATCCTAAAGATGCCGACAAGGTATGCAAGCTTCATCATTCCATTTACAGACTGAAGCAAGCATCCTAGAGTTGGAATCAACGTTTTGATAAGGTGATAAAAAACTTTGAATTTATACAAACTTATGGAGAAGCTTGTATCAACAAGAAAGTGAGTGGGAGCTTGTATCATTCTTAATACTATATGTGGATGACATATTGTTGATTGGGAATGATATAGAACTTCTTGAAAGTATCAAAGCCTATTTGAATAATAGTTTTTCAATGAAGGATCTTGGCGAAGCGGCATACATTTTAGGCATCAAGATTTATAGAGATAGATCAAGACACTTAATAGATCTTTCACAAAGTACATACCTAGACAAGGTTCTAAAGAGATTTAGAATGGAAGAAAGAAAGAAAGGGTTCTTGCCCATGTTGCTAGGTAAGACCTTGAGTAAGACTCAAAGTCCATCTATGAAAGAAGATAGAGAGAAGATGAGTAAAATCCCCTATGCCTCGGCCATAGGCTCTGTCATGTATGCCATGCTATGTACAAGACCAGATATAGCACACACTGTTAGTTTGACTAGCGGATATCAAAGTGATCCTAGAAAGGAACACCGGGCAGCGGTAAAAAAATATCCTTAAGTACTTGAATATGACTAAGGATACGCTTCTTTCTTATGGAGGTGATGAACAACTTGTTAGGGGTGGGGCGCCTCCCCCCTTTGCCCCTTCCACCCAAACCCTAGCCGCCACTCCCTCCTCCTCCTTCCTCCTGCTGCGGCTTAGGCGAAGCCCTGCAGGAACTCTTCTCCATCACCACCACCACGCCGTCGTGCTACTGGGATTCCGTGGAGATCTACCACCTCCTCTGCCTGCTGGAACAGGGAGAGGATCGTCTACATCGACTCCGTATGTGTGACCGAGTGCGGAAGTGCTGCTGGAACGCGGCGCTGGAAGGATCGTCTACTCGATCTTGAGATTGACAAGTGATCGTCTACATCAACCACGAGATCCGATCTCGAACAAGGCTTTGGATCTACATGGGTTAATAGAGATTTATCTCGTTACACTTATCTCATAGATTATATCTTGGCTTTTCCATAGATTAGATCTTGGTTTGTTCGTTCTTGCGGTAGATTTTTTTTGTTTTGCTTGCTACAAACCCATCAGATCAACCTATCACAGATGTTGCTGCTGGAACCCATGGTTCTAGTTGTGGCTTGCAGTGGCTTCATGAGTTTGATCCTGATACTATCTTGGACTTACTACTCTGCTTTGCTGCCTTGTCCTTGCGCCTCTTCTGTCTTATAGCTTGGCATTCCCTCTCCTGGCTTTCCCTTGCTCAACACCCTAACTCCCCTTCCCCAAGGTTACCATGGTGGATTTCTTGGAGATGTTGTGAATATGAATGGATGTGGTGATGTGCTTGTGTTCTTGCATGCGTGGAGAAAGGAATAGTAGTCTAGCAGCTGTACCACGACTTCTCTCTTCCTTATCTACTTCCTGCTATCCTCCTTGCTGTGTTGACACCACAACAGCTGCATGCAGTGCGTAAGCTGCTAGCCTGCTTACATGTAGGGTATGTACTCATTCAAGTTTCATGGTATGAAATTATCTCTTGTGGATATACTTGAGTAAATATGCGGTCTTTTCTGTTTTAATTGTCCTCTTTTACTTACCCATGGTGAAACTTGCCCCAGGCCAGAGATACAATTTGTAGGAAAAAATCTAGATAAGAACAGATTCTACACTGGCCCCTTTAATACCACTCGATGATGCAATTAGCATAGCAACTCTATGCTTAGCTGAGAGTAACACTAACCCCATAACCCTCCTTTTATCTTTATTTTTGTTTACCTTTTCTTTGCAGCAACAAGAATAAGAAGAATTGAAGAAAAGAATATAAAGCAAATATATAACTTTTTAGTTTAGGTTTCCTTTTTTATTCATTTGTAAATTTATTTTCTATTTGAGAATAATGTAAAGGCATTGTAATATATTAGTTTACCTTATTATTATTATTATTATTATTATTCTTTTCCTTTATTATTTTATTGTAAAGAAATATTGTAGTATTTGTTTTATGTAATAAAATTATCTCTTTCTTGTATTTCATTTTGATAATCCATCTAGGTGAGTTATTATAAATAATTACTAAAAATTGTTTGTATTTGTGCTCACTTAAAAGAGTACTTAATCCAATTTATATATGGGTTAAAGATTATTACTTTATCTTTTGTACTCAATTTATAATATTAAAAATTCCTTATTTAAGAGCTATTTTATTTTCATTTCCTTATTTCATTGAATTATATAATGTTTGCAATTGCTTTTAATTCTAAATTCTCCACTCATAAATCAATAAAACAATAGAGGTCATGTCAAAATTCACCATACTCACTTCAGATGACCTAAACCTTAACCCATCGAAGTGAGAGAACTCTGATCCCTCTAGTCTTTTGATTTGATAAAAAAATTACCCTCAATTTTAGATATATGCGTGCAGATGCACAAAATCCTAAATCTACCCATCGTTTAGTCCTAAATACTAGGATGTTACATCAGCATAGGTTTCATACTGTCAAACTTGGTGTATCATATGTTGCTGACCCACCTTAAATTTGAAGGTTTCATCTCTCAAACTTGGTGTATCATATGTTGCTGACCCACATTAAATTTGAAGGGGGAGGGGGGGTGTTAATAAGTGTATATAGTCTATGTTTAGGCCCATAGTCTAGAGTGATGCGCAGGCCCATGTACCTTGTATATCTATCTCTATGGTTCAATACAGAACTGTGCTGAATCCATTCTCAGTAAATCAAACAAAACAAATGCCTTACACATGTACTTCAAGATAAGAAGACTCTGATTGTTTTAGATGACCTATGAGAGATAGATAACTACCAACTGAATCAACTCAAGCTTATGTTGACTGTAAGCTCCAAGTTGAGTCTCTTAGTCACAACACGTAGCATAGACATTGTAAGAAAAATCTGCACCATTGAACCATACATGCGAGATCCCATGGAAAATAACATATGCTAGAGAATAATCAAACAAAACAGTGGATTTGAATCTAGAGCTGATAAAGAGCAAGTTGAACTAGTTGGACAGACAATTGCAAAGAAATGTGGAGGTTTGCCGTTAGTAGCTCAAACACTTGGATTCTTGCTATCTGGAATGAATCCAAGTGACTAGAAAGCAATGTGCAATAGTGATATTTGGGATGAAAAAATTTCTGATACTTTAGTGTTACCATCCTTGAAGTTAAGTTACAATATTTTGACACTGTACTTGAGGTTATGCTTTGCCTATTGTGGCATGTTTCCTAAAGGTCACAATATAAATAAAGATGATCTTATCAGTCGGTGGATTGCTCTTGGTTTCATCGAGCCATCTAATAACTTTTCAGCCATACAACTTGGTGAGAAGTATGTTAGGAAATTATCAGGGATGTATTTCCTTCAACATTCAAAATTTCCCAATGTGAGTGACGAGGGGTAACTTCGGCAATGCCCATGGTTATGGACTTAGGGTTTAGTGAAAAAGAGAGCGATGGTGTTTTTGTCGACTGATCAGACAAACAAGGGAGTTGATATCGTATGATTATGGAGGAGAATATGATTATAGAGTCGCCGATTCGCTAGTTGCCATCTAGCTCACGGCGGATGGTGTATTACTGGAAAACTAAAGGTGCCCCCTCCGTCGGCTCCTCCCAGCCTTTATATGAGAGGCTGGGTCCTAGAGCCATACGCGGATAGGTTACAAGTTACAATTGCAATGCTAGGTTTATGTCGGTTCGCACTTATGTCTTGATCATCAAGCCAAGCTTCTGTCATTCGGATGCTTCCTGTACTCTTTAATCTTCATGGGCCATAACTCTTGTAGGCCTAGGTTAACCAAGCATAGGAACCAATAAGTCATACACATGTCACTCGTGGAGGCTGATATCATCTGCAAGGTTAACTTTGCTGAGTGGCTCGCCAACACCATGGTCATTCCAAAGGCCACTGGTGGATGGCGCCTCTACATCAACTTCACAGACCTCAACAAAGCTTGTCCCAAGGACTGTACCCGCTACCATGCATCGATCAGATCATGGACTCCACGGTGGGCTGTGACCTTGTTTGCTTCTTGGATGCCTTCTCAAGTTATCATCAAATCAAGATGGCAAAGGATGACAAGGAGAAAACAACATTCATCACCCCTTGTAGTGTGTTTTGCTACAAGTGCATGCCCTTCGAAGAATGAAGGAGCCACCTTACAGAGGCTCATGCACATCACCCTCGGCAAGCAGATGGGCAAAAATGTAGAAGCATCCATCGATGACATCATCGTGAAGACCCGCGAGGAGTACACACTCATCGCGGACCTCGAGGAGACCTTTGCCAACCTACGCAAGGTGAAATTCAAGCTCAATCCAGCAAAATGTGTCTTTAGGGAACCGTTAGGCAAGCTCCTCAGTTTCCTTGTCTCGCATCGTGGAATTGAAGCAAACCCCGACAAGGTCCATGCCATCAAAGAAATGCAGCCTCCGTGGTGGCTCAAGGATATGCAATGCCTGGCGGGGTGCATGGCTGCTCTGGCCCGGTTCATCTCCAAGCTCAACGAGAAGGTGTTGCCCTTCTTAAAGATCATGAAGCGACCTTCAAGTGGACTCCAGAAGCCGCTGCCGCCTTCGATCAGCTCAAGAGGTACCTCACTAGCCCACTAATCGTGGTCGCCCCAGGGACCCGCTAGCCCCTGCTGCTGTACGTGGCAGCCACTCCATAAATGAAAATCGCGGTCCTCATCGCGGAAAGAGAGGCACCACCTACCTCCAAGGAGAAGACATCCTCATCAAGCACAAAGTCCCCTGAAGGAGAAGCACAAGATGTAAGCACAAAGGTCACATACGTCACCGAGGAGGAGAGCCTCGCCGAGATAACCGAGAAGGAAAACCTCGGTGAGGCATCGAGCGAGCCTAGCGAGGAGCAAGCTAAAACACCTAAGGAGCCAAAACTGATGCAACACCCAGTATACTTCGTCAGCATGGTGCTACACGACGCGCGAGAGCGCTACATCATGTAGCAGAAATTGCTCTAGACGCTCCTCATCGCTTTAAGAAAGTTTCGGCAGTACTTCCAAGGAAACCCCATCAAGGTCGTCACCAAGTTCCCTTGGAAACTATACTGCGCAATCCCAATGCCACCAGCCACGTTGCAGAGTGGGCCATCGAGCTACTGCCCTTCAAGCAAACGTTCCACACCACCAACACCATAAAGAGCGCTGCCCTAGCAGACTTCGTCACGGAGTAGACAGATCCATCCGCAGAGGTCCTCCCCGAGGAAGTCACAACAACCAGGGAACCTAGTATCCAGGAGGTGGTCTATGAGTTTCGATGGCGCGTTCGCACACGAAGGCGCGAGGAACCTCTCGCCTTTGCGATCCTCTAAGGGAGAGGGTGGATAAGGCTTTTGGGAAACGATCCGCGTGATTGCTCAAGTTCGTCATCACGGTGCGAAAACTTCCTAGCGATCTCCTGGTCCACAGGCGACTCGTCTTCAACGCCGACTTCTTCGACTGGCTATGTCAACCTCTGCACCAACGGCGACTACATCGGCAACCGATCAGTACGTATACCGTGATCTGATCTGTTGCTATACTATGGTTGTTATAGCGTATGTACTGCTACTGTTTATATTGATTAATACATCTAGTATGTTAGAGTTTCACATATTTCGGAGTAGGGAAGACGACGTGGCTTCCAAAACAAAGTCTAACCATGGACTTTTTTTTTGAAGGAGTCTAACCATGGACTTTACAGGCTTTGCTGGAGGTTAATTGTCATGTCTGCCTATTTTGTGTCGTCGGCTAGCTTAACAATAATAACAACGACACGAGTGTATTTACAACTCATCATGTACCAGCAGCTAGCACAGTACACATGCACAATCTCAAGTAAATGCTGATAACAGCGATGAATCTAGTATTACCAATGACTCAAGTTTCTCGTCCCAAATCATTAAAAAACACAATTTGGCACCTCGGCTCACCGGAGCCCTTTATTTTCAGCATTCCAAGACATATTTTCAATGTTATTAAAAGTTCTGAAAAAAACATGTACATATTGGCAATGATATACACTTGAAGTGCGCAAAGTCTCAATCCGAAATATGTTTTATTCTACACTACACAAAAAATTTAAAAAATTACAAATCAAAGTGTGTTAACAATACACTTCCAAATCTTGGCAGATTTTGTCTTTTCATTTAGCCCATATATAATCTAATGTAGGTTGTGACTGCGCACGCTTAATTGAAGTATACATTATTATACATATGTACATATTTTCCTGTTTTTTAAACTTAAAGATATCATTTTTGAATTTTAAAATAAAGCGCTCCAGTGAGCTCTGCCTCCGATGGGGACATTTTCCGCTTCTATATCTGCATATATATATGAAGCGTGTCAAATATATGGTGTGAATGTACTACCTTTTTTTGGGGGTATTATTGTGTCGATGCACCGCATGCATGTGAGTTCGCCCCGGGTCAAAGAAGTCATCGTGGGCTTAGGGCTTACTACTAAATTTATTCCTCTCTATATATAGACAGGCACAAAACCATGTTTACAGGAGACCAAGCAATGATATGCAAGGAATTCAAACCGCAAATTCACCATGCATATGGGTCTACATGCGCATGAATATATATATATATATATATATATATATATATATATATATATATATATATATATATCCATCCACCGTCTCCATCGGTTGACGACCTACACCCTGAGCATACATACATACAAAAACTTGTACTACTACCCAGCAGCCAAACAAGTTAGATCGATCGATCGCAATGGCGGCAGCCGGAAGGATTAATTATTTTGCTGGCCGCTTTGATGCTGGTGATGGCCCTTGCAACCGTGCCGGCGGAAGCACGGAGAAAGCAGAAAGGAGGAGGTGTGGGTTCCCTCTTCGATCTCTAGAGTCATGTCCAAGGCCCACATGCGGGCGGCGAAAAAGAACATGGCCGAGGCTCGGGATGCCAAGACGCCTGGAGAAGCCCCGGCATTGCCAAGGAAGGAGGGTATTGCTAAGAACATGGCCGCTGCGGTGGAGTACGCCTTCAAGGGCGCCGAAGAGGTTGCGCCTGTGGTTGAAGATGCCATCGGAGCCAAGGACAAGGAAGCAGATGCTGCCGCCGATTCCTCACCTGCTGCTGCGGAGGAGGAGGCGGCGGCGGCTTCCAAGTATTCCGACGCCATCGTTTCTAACCCCGCGTCCCAGGACCACATACGCGCGGCCGAAAAGCACATGAAGGAGGCCGATGCTGCCAGCTCGCCCGAGGAGGCCGCCGTTGCCGAGCAGGCCGCTTCCAAGAACATGGTCGCTGCTTTGGTGTATGCCTTCAAGGGCCCCGCCGCAGCTGCTGCACCGGAGGCCGCCGGCGCCATAGCTCCCGCCGGTGCCAAGGAAGATGCCACCACGGAAGAGTGAGCGCATGCATGCAGCTCCGTCCTCGCTCGCTCGTTAGCGCTAAAAACTTCCGATCATACAGGCATGTAATGTGTATGGATGTGGTCGTGGACCGAAATAGTCCTGCTAGCTAGCTCATTTGATCAACAATAATAGTCCTCGGGAGCACCCTTATATTGTTAACTTTTAATAATTGTTTCGTACTATTTCTTAATTAGTTTGCTGTCTTGAATTTGTAAATTTTCCCCATGTGAAATAAAAAGGGGTGTTCTCTTTCCTGGAGTGCTAGCTCTTTGGTGCTATTTTCTCCATGTCGGAACCAGTTTGACATCGGCCGATAAGTCAAGTTGCATCATATATAGGTTGATCATTCCATGCTCCATCTCGTCCATGTTTTCTCACGTGATCTACAGGATGGATCGATCCTTTGATGTACATTATTGTGGAACTAAAAAGGTGTCCGTTATGGGGAGCTCAAACGTTACAGGCATGATGACGAAAATGTATGTTCCTATTGGTTACTGCCACCTATGTCAATCTAAAAAGGTGGGCACGCGCAGCCCATCCCACCTGTTTCCCGTACATTGACATCCACGGCCGATAAAGAAAAATCATAGACACCCATGGCGTCTGTGCTACTACCGCCACGATACCCCTTCATGGCGATGGAGGAGGCCGCCATGCCAGGAGGAACCACCCCGCCGTCGCCGCATCCCCTAGCTCGTCCCTTCCTTCCCCTCGCACTCCCAGCCCCACATCGAACACCGCGCCGCCTAGATCCCGCTCCATCATATCACCCCTTGTCGGCAGCGGCATCATGGGCGATGGAGGAATTAGAGCTCTTACCTCTAAAATGCTCCCGCTGGAGGAGGACCCGTCATGCCAGCTGGGCATGGCGACGACAACGGTGGCGAGGCGTAGCCGAACAGCGGCGGCAGCGACGCAGCACCGAGCTCGAGGAAGAAGACAATGGGAGAAGGACGGAGACTGAGGTCCACCCCGAGGTGGGCCCCACTTAAGAAGCGATGCCGGTTAACGGTCGTTACCGGGCGTGTCGGGGCGGCGCCTAACGAGTGCCACGTGGACCTGACAGGTGGGCCCCCTTGTCATAAACAGTGTCAATTCGCCATCAGACAGCGATCAGTCTTTTTTGCGACAACTTGAATTCTATCTGGTAGTTTTCTGCGATTTGGAAGGCAACTGGTATGAATTGGGAAAATTGACATGAAAACTGGTAGTTTTATGCTATCAACTCGGTGGGGCGACCCATGCTGGATCCCTCTAACGATGATCGGAGCGACGGCGGACTGCGGGTGGAGCAGCGGACGCCGGGTTTGCCAGAGTCTGCGGGAAGAGCTGCGGACTATGGGGCAGCGACAAGATTTAAGTTTGAATCGTCAAAATTGAAACTGTTTGACCGTATTATGGAGTTTTTTGCAAAAGCAAATTTGATCTAGGAGGGGAGGAGCTGCCACATCTTTTCTGGATAAATTATGCAGTCGAGCAGTAGGGCATTTCATTTAGATTATGTTCCCGTAATAATAATGCAATGCTTGTACTGATTCTTGTACCGCCGGTCTGTTGTGAAATGGCTTTGCTGCGTAAGAATGCTCCTCCTTATTTAACCGTGATGACGTTGACAGCTATTTTCTGTGACCCCGTGTGAGGCTGGCTGCTCTTTTCACATTCTTATGTACTTGCACCGAAGTTGGTTGGCTACCAGCGTAAGGAAGTTGGCGGGTGTTGGTGGACAGGAGGACGCATATTAGAATGAGCATAATTAAAAGGACAGAATCTCTACAGCGACTCTAAGCGCTAGGAGTGGGGTGGGACAACTCCAGATAGCGCAGTGGTTGTTGGCCATCTTCGTCTCGTTGATCATCCTGATGTCCGCATTTATTTCTCTTTCTTTTCTTTTGGGCTGGATTGTGTTGCTGCCAGCCCGGTAATGCCTTGATTGTATTGTGGTTGCTATAATAGCGGAGCAAAATCATGTTTCAAGGTAAACCCGATTAAATAATATGGACATAGGAGGGCCACGTGTCCATTTAGAGCCTGACACCCGCGTGGCTTCTCATGGTTGAGGGATGTTTTCTAGAGTTTTTCCTATGTTTGGCTTGGTGCTATTGCAGAAAATATAATACAAATATGCAATATCATGGCGTCTGTTTATTTTTACCGGTGACACTGCGTTTTTCTTTCTAAAACCCTTTTAAGAAACATGCCAGATTCATAATTAGAAAGAAATATTAGAACAATTTCCTTGGCCAGGGCCAAGGGCTTGACCCACATGCCTACTCTCCTGTCATTACATTACTCAAAACTTTATGTCCGCCGAGCTTCAAATTTTGGCTCCATCCATTTTGTAAAAGAAAGTCATAACATTGCATCCATCAATATATAGATTGATTTTATTACACGACCCAACACTTAAGAGACATTATACCTGAAACAAATAGGAATTCTTTGATGACATGCGTGACTTAAGATAGTGTCCAATTCTGATCACACGGTTAAGGTTTTTTGGACCCGTCCAATGATCTTGGCGGAATATCCAATGCCTGCTACTCTATAAGACAAATCGCAGGATACATTTTCGATTCCAAACGGACGGAAAACCCTATGCTCCGCTCATAGCTCCCGCTCACAAGCATAGGGAGTTGGGCCGTGGCCCGTTTACCGGAACAAAGCATCGGTTTTCTTTTTGGTTTTCTATTTTCTGGGTCAGTTTTTCCCTTTTTTCGTGATTTTTAGATTTTTTTTGTTGTTTCACTATTTTTTTTGTGTTTATTCAAATTTGAAATGTTTAAATTTTAACATTTTTCAAATTCAAACATTTTTTTAATCTGAATACTTTTCAAATCTGAACAAAAGTTAAACTTGAACATTTTCAAAATCTAAATATTTTTTAAATTTGAACATATTTATTTATTTATTCGTACATTTTTTGAATTGGAACATTTTTCCTATGTTTGGCTTGGTGCTATTGCATAAAATAGAGTAAATTCCGGTTTTTACTCCATAATTTCACCTTTGTGACTGTATTTACCCCATTTAACAAAACTTTCTCCTGTTTACCCCATTTAGTAAAACTTGTGCCAAATTTTACCCCTTCAAACGTTTACCAAGTAGGATCTGGTCAATGTGTCTACCTGTTGCTACATCGACGATCAGCCCGCGATGAAGAACACTGTGGGCAAGGGCTCCACATGCCCACTGGAGTAGCACCACTTCACCGTCACGGTGATCATGCGTGAAGCATGTAATCGGTTATTTCCTTCTTGCTCACACACGAGCTCCACGTGCTGGCTTCTGAGAGTCAACGGTGGCCTTGTAGATGTCGTCGAAGGAATCGACAGAGATCAATCTTCCGGGATCAAACACGTCCCGGCGCTGCTCTTTGCACAACGGGTTGAACTGGTCTATGGACGTATGCGTGCATGAGTGCTCAGTTGGGGATGCATACTAGCCTGGGTGGGAGTGGGACGCTCAGGCCAACGGGCTGCCGTGCCGAGCGCGATGCATTCGGCTGGTTGAATATCTCGGCGCCGAGGTGCACCTTATTCTGTAGCTCGAGAAGGTTGGCCCTAAACTACTTGTGTAGCATATAGCGGTGACGGAACCGCGTATCCTGGGCTTCGCTGACGTCGGTGCGGAGGTACCAGACCTTTGGGTGGAGAGATACGCGAGGTCACACCTCATAGAAAGGGTAATGGTTTTAAAAGGGTAAATTTTAGCATAAATTTCACTAAATGGGATAAATGGGAGTAATTTTTGTTAAATGGGGTAAGTATTGTCACATATGCGAAAATAGAGGGTAAAAATTGGAATTGACTCCATAAAATATAATACAAATATGCAATATCATGGCGTCTGTTTATTTTTACCGGTGACACTGCGTTTTTCTTTCTAAAACCCTTTTAAGAAACATGCCAGATTCATAATTAGAAAGAAATATTAGAACAATTTTCTTGGCCAGGGCCAAGGGCTTGACCCACATGCCTACTCTCCTGTCATTACATTACTCAAAACTTTATGTCCGCCGAGCTTCAAATTTTGGCTCCATCCATTTTGTAAAAGAAAGTCATAACATTGCATCCATCAATATATAGATTGATTTTATTACACGACCCAACACTTAAGAGACATTATACCTGAAACAAATAGGAGTTCTTTGATGACATGCGTGACTTAAGATAGTGTCCAATTCTGATCACACGGTTAAGGTTTTTTGGACCGTCCAATGATCTTGGCGGAATATCCTATGCCTGCTACTCTATAAGACAAATCGCAGGATACATCTTCAATTCCAAACGGACGGAAAACCCTATGCTCCGCTCATAGCTCCCGCTCACAAGCATAGGGAGTTGGCCCGCGGCCCGTTTACCGGAACAAAGCATCGGTTTTCTTTTTGGTTTTCTATTTTCTGGGTCAGTTTTTCCCTTTTTTCGTGATTTTTAGATTTTTTTTTTGTTGTTTCACTTTTTTTTGTGTTTATTCAAATTTGAACATGTTTAAATTTTAACATTTTTAAAATTCAAACATTTTTTTAATCTGAATACTTTTCAAATCTAAACAAAAGTTAAACTTGAACATTTTCAAAATCTAAACATTTTTCAAATCTAAATATTTTTTAAATTTGAACATATTTATTTATTTATTCGTACATTTTTTGAATTGCAACTTTTTCATATTCTAAAATATGTATTATCTAGGAAAAATGAAAACATAAAAAGAAAACGTACCTCTTATTGGGCCGCTCCGGTCTGGCCCATGATGAATAGCCCTTAAGGCTAGAGCGATTCGCTCTCGCTGAAGACGGAGCATAGGGGCTCCCCAAACGGACAATCCTAGTAGGGCCCCATATGCATGAAAAACCCCACATGTCATCCTTCCCGCATACCACCCCACCACACACCTCCTTATCTCAGCCCTCGGTAGTGGCGACATGGTGAATCGGTTACTCACAGGCCCGAGCTTTCCTTGTTTTCCTCCACCGATTTCCCCGCCGGTTTTGTTGTTCCACGAACCCATGCGCACCTGTGCAGCTTACCCTAGTTGCGCTTGCGGTCGCTACCATGACTATGGAAAATGTTGGCATTGTCGGGGAAGCTCTCCTCATGGTCTCCCCACCAACCCATGCCTCCTCAAGAACCCCCGCGCCGCCTCGTGTGCCCTCTGACTCGCCTCCTTGGCAACTTCCCACGCACACGGCCTACACATGGCCCCCGTGGCTATTGGATATTGATTTGGTGGTGTGCTGCGTTGGTTCCCTGTTCTTCTTCGTTGCCTACCTTGTCAGCTCTCTATTCTGTATAGAAGATGCCCTCATATTTGCAGGCCACACTGCTAGTTCCTTGTAATATAAAAAGTGACGTATCTATCCATGAATGGGGTCGCTTCTGTTTTGAATGGTGCATACAATGCATAGTCTATCTCTCTGTTATTATTGCGTAGTCTATCAAATTGGAAGTGTCATGATGTTGTCAAGTGGTGTGTCTGTGGAAGTTGGTGTAACTGAAGATGATGCAGATGTAACTAAAGGGCTGACATTTTAACTGCATCGCCTCCTGAGTCGCCCCACGTGACTCCGGAGGCCCCTACCACCAAAAGCTTAGAACCCCTCTCTGCAAGCCCTATCCACCTTGTCACCGCCAGAATAGGCCGTCCGACGGAGAACAGTGGTGGCGTGGAATGTCAGAGTTTTTTCTCCTCGTTCACCCTTGCGATGACCCAGCATACCACTGTATGTTGTAGTATACTATAGTCGTTGACATAACACTTCTGAAACACCGTTCCGCAAATATTACATCCCTCAGAGTGGTACAACAAGAACATTGCGGGTCCAAATTACAAACATACACATAATATTATTACAATACCAAAAGATCCGCACTTTAGGTGATTCAAACTTACAAACCATACACATCTTACTTCATATGTTTTCAGCGGAAGAACGAAAGATTCAAATGACATAACACAACTTGAGCTCAACAGCTTATTGTATAGGGTTCATGTTGTTCGGCTCGGCTTAAGTACTAATAATTATTGGCAACTACTCTGACTCGTTGCCATCAACTCCATAGCGTATCTCGTAGTGCACCCCTTCAACTCCACCGGACAGGTCTGGTTCCTCATAGATGTCCTCCTGGTGTTTAGTAGCATACATAGGGGTATCCTCTGGCTCCTCAGAGTCTAAGAAAGGGATCAAAAGAAAGAGTGAGTAACAGTGTTACCCAACAGGTTCATTATATGTAAGGTGGGAAGTTTGATGCTCTATCTACCACCTTAGACTATAAGTCTTTGACACTATGCAGTTTTCATAAACATTTTTCAAAGATTGATTTTAATATAAAAAAACTATGCCCATCAGCCTTCAAAGGTTGACTAGAACTTCATGGAGTTCCTTTCATGCCGTGTTCATAGCTCCTTCCCAGAACAGGGAATAACATGTCACAATTTTTACACTCTGTACAGGTGCGTTGCTTTATCCATAAGAGACCAAATCCTTGTTGCACAATCAAGCGTACTTTCCGGTTCACAATTCCTTGATGTGGGGCCCAGTAGATGATCCAAGCCAATCGGTGTCCTTCTTCGCGACCCCGCATGAATACATGACCCCCGAAGCAGAATGACCTCTATTAACCCGCATCGTGGATATAACTATGGTTGACTCTTTCAGGACTCTAGTGAATAGAACGAGAACCTGGTCGCCCCATCTATATGAGGACCTACCTACGACCGTCTCTCGTAGATAGTCTAGATACCAATATCGTGGGGAGCTAAGGGGTCCCACCCATACTGAGCCTCGAAAGGTACACCAGCGCCACAAGATGGTCATCCGTCCATGCAAAAGGAAGAAGATCCAGCTAACTTCTTCGTCTCATTCCAAATCTTATGGTTAACGTGTATTATATGGCGCTAGAATCACTGATGTCATGGGTTGTTAGGTCCTATCTATACTGCAATTGGAATCCTAGATTCCACTACAAATCTTAATATTTATCATTACTTAGGATGATAATAGCATTTCATTTTCTTGAGAAAATACTTCTTTTTGGTCTCTTTTACAACATAGGTGATAACACACGATTTGCAAATACTTTCCGAAAAAATTCTTCAAAGGACATGAGAAGTGATAAACTTGCCTTGTGACTGCAAGGTAGTGAAGTCAGATGCTTCCACTCGACCTTGAGCTCTGGTTTCTACAAAACACCATTATTGCCCGGTACGGACAATATTTAAAAAAGCAATATGCTATGCATAGTAATGTCGTGCAATAAGTTATTATTTTCCTTCTTTACGTGTTTTACCCACCTTCTAAAGGTTTTAATTCACTTTTAATTAATAAAAAGGGATGTGATAGTTGTAAACTCCTGAAATCACACAATTATTATATTTAATATTTTTGTGATAACAAATAATATTCTAAGAGTTTAAAAATTAGTTTTATTTAATTTTAACTCTTATGTTTTGTTCCAACTTTGGAGTACTTTTCATATGATTTCTTGGACTAACCTATTAACAAGATGCCACAGTGCTAGTTGCCTGTTTTCTGCTGTTTTTGGTTCCAGGAAAGTCAGAAAATCAATATTCTCGGAATTGGACGGGACAAAAGCCAAAGTTCCTATTTTACCGGAAGACTCACGGAGCCAGAATACGAGACGGAGGGGGGCCAGGGCCTGGCCACACCCCCCAGGCGTAGGCTAGCCCTACAAGTGTCACCAGGTGGTGTGGGCCCCTGGCACTCCACCGACCTTGCCTCCTTCGCCTATAAGAGCCTCCCGATACCAAAACCCTAAATCGTCAAGCCTCCAGCCACGAAAAGTTCCGCAGCGCCGCCGCCACCGAGGGGGAGATTCGGGGGACAGAAAGTCTCTGTTTCGGCACCCTGCCGGGACGGGGAAGTGCCCCCGGAGCCATCTCCATCGATCTCCACCACCATCTCCATCACCATTGCTGATTCCCATGATGAGGAGGGAGTAGTTCTCTCTCGAGGCTAAGGGTTCTACCGGTAGCTATGTGTTCATCTCTCTCTCTATGCAGGATCTTATTGAGATCATGAGCTTGTAATCTATAGATCTATTCTGCTATTCAAGTGCTTTAATGAATCTCTGCTCTCCCCATGTGTGTGAAAGTGACAATGTGCCCACCATGGTGGCACTTAGGCTAGAGATTACAAATACTTGTTATGAGTTATATTTGGAGTTGGATGTCTTTATGAAATTGTGGTGTTTGTTGGACTCATCTAGTACTCAAGGTGACAGTGTGGGGTTATCTAGATGGGAAAGGCTTACTTTGAGGTGTGCTATTATAGCCCTACCGTTGATTAGAGTGTCCAACCAGAGAGTAGTTAAGAGTAGTATCATGAAGATAATATATTTATGAGAGAGTGTTCACTAGTGAAAGTATGATCCCTAGGCCTTGTTTCTAAGCTTTGAAATACCGTTTGCAACTAGATCTATTACATGTTTGCTTGCTTCTATCTTTATTTCAGTTTGCCTTTAGTCTCTTCCACACCATCAAGCTATTTTCTCGCACCATTGTCTTATAACCATACCATTTGTATTTCACTATCTCTTCGCCGAACTAGTGCACCTATACACCTGCCAAGTGTATTGGGTGTGTTGGGGACACAAGAGACTTCTTGTATTTTGATTGTAGGGTTGCTTGAGAGGGGATACCTTTGACCACTTCATCTCTGAGTTCGGTAAACCTTGGGTGATCCACTTAAGGGAAAACTTGTTGCTGTTCTATAAACCTCTACACTTGGAGGCCCAACAACTGTCTACAAGAATATAAGTGCGTAGACATCAAGCTATTTTCTGGCGCCATTGCCGGGGAGGTAAGGTAAAAGGTATTCACACCGGAGGATTAAAGAAGAAGAACCTCCCACGGTAAGCACCTATTTTCTAGCGCCGTTGCTGGGGAGGTAAGGTAAAAGGTACTCACATCCTCCGTTGTGAGTGCTCGAAGTTATTTCCTTTAGATTCTGCAATTTTGTCTTTTTGTTTCTTGTTTTCACTAGATAGGCTTAATGGAAAACAAAAAAAAATTAGAGAGCTTTATAGTATTTATCTTGAGTTAGGACATGAAGTGTTTGAAGAGAAATTAAAAAATCTATGGAACTTTATTTGCATGCTAATAACAATGTTGTTAGTATGAATTCTTTGGACACCATTATTGCTAATGCTATGGAAAAGTCTAAGCTTGGGGAGGCTTGTCTTTATGAAAATAATCTTTTTAGTTCCCCAGCTTTGGAAGATAGCTATTCTATTGCTTATGATGATACCAAACCTCCAATATATGATGAATATAATGATGAATATGATATTTTCAGTCCACCTACTATTGAGGAGGCAATTAATTATGACTATGATATGCTTCCTGTATTTGATGAATATGGTGACGAGAATAATAATGATAGCTATTTTGTTGAATTTTCTCCCACTACAATTAATAAGAATGACTATGCTTATGTGGAGAGTAATAATCATTTTATGCATGTGGCTCATGATAAGAATGTTTTATGTGATTGTTATATTGTTAATTTTATTCATGATGCTACTGAAAGTTATTATGAGAAAGGGAAACATGGTTGTATGCATCTCCATAATATTAAGTTTCCCCTCTTTATGTTGAAAGTCTTGAAGTTGCACTTGTTTTGCTTTCCTATGCTTGTTGCTTTGTGCTTTCATGACTTGTTTATTTACAAAATTCCTATGCATAGGAAGTGGGTTAGGCTTGAATGTGCTTTGAATTTGCTTCTTGATGCTCTCTTTTATTTCAATTCATATTTCTTATGTGACCATCTTCTCAAACTATCAAGCCTAACTTAAAGGCGTTAAAGAAAAGTACTTACTGGGAGATAACCCAAAAGTTTTAGATGAGTCTTGGTAGTTATTACCTCTGTAATAACCGCTTATTATCCTTTTTATTTGCTTTTTGTGCCAATAGTAACCTCTAATGAGAGAGAAGTAATGATTGGTAACGTTGCTGTCCCGAAACAGATTTTTGTGCTTCACCGTAAAAATTGGTGTAAAATCTCTGTACGTCTTTTTGAGGCGTCAATTTTTGTGCTACTGACCCAGGTTGTTATCTAACTTTCGTTAGTTCAACACTTGTCGATTTGAGCAACAGAATGTCTTCAAAAAATTTCTTCTTTACCTGCTGGTCTGTTTTGACAGATTTCTGCCATTATTTGCATTTGCTTCTTGGTGGTTCCTTTTTTAGTTCTTTTGGGGAATTGAGATTTTTGAGGAAAGTGCTATAGTATCTAGTGTTTTAATGGAAGTTTTATTGGTGTTAGAAATGAACCTAAAAGACTTATTATCTTGAGTGCACTAATGTTGCTAATAAAGATTGTGTGAAGTTTTGTATGAAGGAAAAAATTTCAGGTGTATGGAAGGAATGAGTAATGAGATGAAGGATGGACTAAAGATTAAGCTTGGGGATGCCACGCGTGTCACCCCAAAAAATATCCAAGAAGTACAAGCGTCAAAGCTTGGGGATGCCCAAGGCATCCCCTTCTTCATCAATAAAAATCCTAGGTTTGTTCCAAACGCTTCATTTTTATTGTTTCATGCACAGTTTGTTTGGAGCGTCTTCTTTTTCGTTTTTGTTTTGGTTATTCATTTTCTTTGTTTGCTTAGTTTGATGAATAAGTTGGTTGGACCCCCTCTTTCATACATTGGTTGTCGTGGTGGTGCCACAACAGATGCCATGGATAGGCTAAAGGTGGGGACTAAATGCACTAAGGGAATCCAGGGAGGGATAGTGAGGTGATTCCACACACAGAAGTTTTGTATTTGATTCACTTCCAAGGTTTACAAGTGCTCCTAGAGCTGTATTGGGGAGAGGAGGAAGAAAGGACTCTCTTACTCTCACCACCGGCTAACCCGTACAAGACCAACTAGAGATCAACTCGTAGAACCTAACCTCTTAAAACTCAACCCCTTCTACAGAGGCCATAGCCCTCCTTATATAGGGGTAGCTAGGTCTCCACTTAGGGCATACGTGGAGGCATATTCTTGGGAATATGCCTCCTCACAAAATAGTAAGCCGACCGGGTCGCTTTTCCCCCGCGTCACCCATGCAGAGGCTACGTGAGCCTCTGCGGCGCCTGCGTCAGCCGACACGGGCGTCGTCACCTTTGTTGGCCACGCCTCGGTGGTCCTGCCTCTGTCCGCTTCGCTCATGTAGTGCGTACCGGGGTTACTTTTGACCAGCGAGATTCCTTCCTTCTCCTAGAAGCTTGACATGACCCGGATCGTAGTTGATCCGGCCACACCTATTCCTGCATGAAAGTTAGATACATCTTTCCGACTTATGGCTTAAGTCGGTTGAGACCAAGTCAGGTGGATGTCCCCTGACCCGGGTTACTCCGTGATTCGGCCTGCCTTGAGGTGGCCTGGCCAGCATCCGCTTTGGCCTTGCCGAACCTCGGCTAACTCGGCCTTTATACCCCGACGTGACCCTACCCGGGGGTATCCCCCCAACATTAGTCCCCGAAGCTGGTGCGGTCTTAGCTTCCTTGGCCGCTAAGGCCACATCAGGTTCCATTTCACTGAACTTTGGATCTTATTTCTGAGTTACCTCCTTATCTCGGATTCTATGGATTTACTTTCCCTTCGCACATTCCAAGTTTTCCCTTGCTGGCCAGGTTACCACCTTATCTCGGATTCTATGGATTTACTTTCCCTTGGCACATTCCAAGTTTTTACTTGCTGGCCGGGTTACCACATTCTCATCCGGGTTGTTCTATCTTCTCTCGTATGCTTCCCCACGTGGAGGCTAATCATCACATCGCCTCATTTTAAGGGCCAGCCATAGTAACCGCCGCAGTTACTGTCAGGAGTTACTGTGCGCGCGTCACGTCACGCCTGCCTCCTCGTTAACTGCATCAATGCGTCGCGTCATGGGATCCGCTGCGCCCTGTGGCCTTCCGTGCGGCCTGATGCTGATTGGTCAATCCGGCATGTATACGGCCACACCGTGTGGTGTAACCGCAAAACACGATCCCACTTCCCCCTCGAGGGAGTGATTAAATAGGGGAGGGGCGCGCCCCTTAGGTCTTTTCCCCCTTCCGTGCCCCTCTGCCTCCAGTTTCTCTTCTTCGTCTTCTCCCGCGACAGCGCCGCCGCCACCGCTTCTAAGTAGCAGCGCCGCCGCCGCACTGCTTCCACACGCCTCTGCGTCGCCGCCGCCGCTACGCACCTCCTCCGGCACGGGTCATTGTCAGTCCAGGCCGTTGCCCCCACCGCCGCTCGCACCAGTGAAGGCAGTGAACTCGAGATGACAGAGGAGGAGCTCGCTGTCGCCGAGTAGGAGATGGAGGAAGATGCCGCCACGGCGGACCGTGGTGCGTGGGCCGGATCCTGGGTCTGCCAGGATGACCTGGACTGGCTCTACCACACCAGGCGCAGCCCCGCCAGCGTCACCGCGCGCCTCGCCTCCGCCGAACTCGCCCCCTCACCCAATCCGGGTGAGTATGTGGTGTTCTTGTCACATTTCCAGCGGGGTTTCGGTTTGCCGGTCAGCGATTTCTTCCATGATTGGTTGAACACCTATGAACTCCAGCCTCACCACCTTCCTGCCAACGCAATCACCTCTCTCTCTGCTTTCGCCTCCACAATCGAAGGCTACGCCGGATTATGGCCCACAAAGGAGGTGTGGATCCGGTTCTTTGGCCTCCATTGGAACGTGATTCCGAACATCCAGCTTGACCCGGAGGACAAACAGCTTACGCAGTTCGGCGCTGCGTCCATTTCTCCCCGGAGGCACTCCGTCTTTCCCCGGTTACCGGGCTAGAATCCTGCAAGGGATGGGCCCGGACCTTCTTTTATGTCTGGAACGCCGGCACCGGAGACTTGATCCGGCTGCGCCCCTATACTCCGGGTCCTCCTAACCCGGAGTTGTGGGACATTATCCCCAAGAAGCCCATGGCCTTGGCCAACCTGGTCAACAAAAGGTTCACGGAGCTGAAGGAGCTCGAGTTGCGCAACGAGGACGGCATGATCACATTCGTCCGCAACCGGATCTCCCCCCTCCAGAAGCGCACTCATAAGTTGTGTCACATGAGCTGGGGCCATGACCCCAACCGTACCTCGTCTTTCGAGTTGAGTAACACGGAGATTTACCGCCGGGTCAAGGCCCTCTTCACCACCCACAAGGACTTCTCCTCAGAGTGGACGTGGGGAATTGAGCACTATTGCCGAGATAGGCCTCCTCCCTTGGTAAACTTCGCGCTGCAAACTTTCTCCGAATTGAATCTTATGTCGGTTGTCGTTGTGTATTTAACTCTGTCGTTTTTTCTCTCCTTAGCAATTCCTTCAGCAAACCATCGAGGATGGCACCGATCCCTCCCTCAAATGGGCGCCTGACCGGGAGACCCTGGATGAGGAGGAGCCGGATCCAGAGATGTTCCTTCCAATGATCGACGCTACGAAGCGACCCACCGGTAAACTCTCTTCCATTAGAGATTGGCCCGATGATGAAGATGACTCGGATGTCGAGGTGATGGAAGCTTTTGACGCTTCCCCCCTTTCTTATGCTTTTTCGGCATCAGATAACCCTGGTGGGCAGATCCATGAGGACCCTCCCTTGCCGTGGGTGACCCTGTTCCGGTTGCACCGAAGAAGAAGCGGGGAGCTGCGTCAGCTTCATCCTCTGGACCTTCTCAGCCAGCCAAAAGGTGAAAGAAGTCCGGGGACAAAACTGCCTCCAAGCCTGCAACCAAGGCCCCAGCACGAAGGGCTCGGAAGCCCAAGGAGCCCCTGACCTCGGATGCGTAAGCCTCTTTTCCCTCAGCCACTTACTTGTTCTTGTATTGTTTTAGTTTCTCATCCGACATTGTTTGATTCGGCAGGGTCACAGTGGAGGTCCCCCAGAGTGGATCTGGCATTGCTTCGCCGCTCCGACCCAGCCCTTCTTCCCCTCGTGGCGACGAGCCACGCCCGTTGAGCCCTATCCAGAGGGTTCTGCGGCTGCTCCGGGTTCCGTTGCACCTCGTCAAGAGGGGGGCAACCTTGAAGCGGGGGAGACTGGCCCAGCCGAGGCGGCGGCATCCACAACTTCGGCTCTGCCGCAACCAGCTACCACCAAGACTACCTCAGCACCTCCTCCGAAGAAGAAAACAACACCAGCACCAGCACCAACTCCGGCACCGGCACCAACTCCAGCAGCAAGAGCACCAGCAGCAGCATCAAGTCTAGCAGCAAGAGCACCAGCGCCAAGCTCCTCCGCCTCGTCCGAGACTTCTCAGTCCCGGCGAGATAGTACCCAAGCAGCTCCCAAGGGAAAATCTGCTGCAACCACTTCCTCCTCCCAGCAACCTAAGGGCCAAAAGGCCCCTGATGCCACGAGGTCAGCGTTCGTCGAGGCTGGATAGCGCACTCTCGCATCCATGCTTCCCAAGAAGCCTCCAGCACCGAAGGACGACCCTGCCGAGCCAGCTGATGCGCAGCAACTTGTTCTGCACACCAGCCCGGCCCTTGCCCTGGTTGAGAGGAAGGAGGCGCATGCGAAGGGCTTGGTGGCGCCCCATATGCCCACCAGCGAGCGATACCCTCTGACCCTTATTGAATTCGTCAACAATTGGAACAAAGCGCAGTTCGTCCATGACGACGATCTCCCGGAGAGGTTCGGCCCCGCTGAATTCTCCGCTCAGATGAACACAGCCGCTAAGGCAATTAACCTCGCGGGTCGAATGATGGAGGTACGTTACTTCCCCTTTTCCTTAGCATGTTGTAGATATTGATGATATAACCATTAGTCCCCGAGCCTCCAGGGGAGTAACTTGTTACTCGGCCGGATGCTCCTTAGAAAACTAACGTAGCTCCTTGATAACTTCGAATATACACACACCTAGAGCCGGGTTAAGTTCCACTTGGCCCGGATTTTGTACACTTCGAATATGCACACACCTAGAGCCGAGTTAAGTTCCACTTGGCCCGGATTTTGTACACTTCGAATATGCACACACCTAGAGCCGGGTTAAGTTCCACTTGGCCCGGATTTTGTACACTTCGAATATGCACACACCTAGAGCCGGGTTAAGTTCCACTTGGCCCGGATTTTGTACACTTCGAATATGCACACACCTAGAGCCGGGTTAAGTTCCACTTGGCCCGGATTTTGTACACTTCGAATATGCACACACCTAGAGCCGGGTTAAGTTCCACTTGGCCCGGATTTTGTACACTTCGAATATGCACAAGGCTAAGTTGTATTTTTGTACTCTTTTCAGGTGACCACCAACCATCGGAGCGCTGAGTTTCAGCGTCTCCTGGACACTCATAAGATGTTGCGCGCCAAGCATAACACACTTCTCGTTGAACACGAGAAACGGGGTAAATTTCTTCCTTGACATTTCTCCGTTTTCCTTCATCTTCTTCTGCCGAACTAATCCATCATTCGGTTTTCGCAGCTGGGGTGGAGGCTGAGAACAAGCTTATGAGGAAGAATCTGGATCAGATCAAGGGTAAGTCATATCTGCTCTATGCTTTCCATCTCCATTCCTCCTTGGCTCGGCAAACATTCATACCTCAGCTTTGTCGGGTTGACAAATTATTTCAGTATCGCTGGAAGATAGTGTGCCCGTGCCTGATATGATGCTGCATTTTCTTGAACAAGCAGGACAGCATCAAGCCGAGCTCAAAAAGAAAGACGATGAGCTCGCCCTCCTCAGGACCAAGGATGATGAGATCACCAGGCTCAAGGCCGAGATGGAGAAAATGAAAGCACAGCACCAGTCCGAGCTCCAAAAGGTTAGCCAGGATTACACTGAAGAGCGCGAGCGCCTTGACCTCCAAATTTCCAAGGACCGAGAACTTCTCCAAGAGGCCGACGTCAAGCTTGAGTCGGCGAACGCTGAACTTGTGCAGCTTCGCAAAAGACGCGATGACTGTACCAGGGAGTTGACTCGGATCCTCAGCCATATTTCACGTAAGTTCCTTTCCCTTATCTGGCATATTTCTCCAGGTTACTTCACATGTCTTTTATTTACCTGCTTCTCTTATCTCATTTTCAGGCAAATTCCCAGAGGGCACTACCATCGCGAGCGCCGCTGTTGCTAATTTCCGCCGAGAGAGGGGTACTCCCGTTGCTTTTGCCGCTGAAGAGATTCCCTATGACATGGAGGATCTGTTGGTCAGCATGTCATCGCGCGTGGAACTCATCAAGAACTATGGCAAGGATATCCTTGACGTTGCAGTCCGAATCTTCAACATGTTTTGGCCTATAGAAGATACTCCGGAGGGTACCGCTGTTCTTGTTGAAAAGTTGATGGAGTGCGAGACCCAGCTCGACCTTTGGAGGGAATCCGCTGGACGTGCTGCAGCTGAGACCGTTCTTCACTACGTACTCACGTGGTACGAGAAGATCGACCTCAACCTCTTAGCGCACATGCGTACCGGATCCAAATGGACCAGTGACCCGGAGTGGGTAGCTCGGCGCAAGGCTTGCGCCCATAGCCTCATCGAATATGCTCCCACTCATGAATGGACTGAGGGACCGAGCTTCCTAGAAGCCGCCGGTGACGAAAATGCTGAAAACGTTGAAGATGGCTCGGATGAGAATGAAGAGGGCGATGCCTCTGATATTGAAGATAGCGAAGGCGACGCCGAACTTCCTCCTCCTGCTGCTCCTTAAGTGAAAAAACTTTAAAGTTTATCAGATCCCTAGTATGCCGGGTGGAATTGTATCCAGTACACATGTGATATTTTGCTACTAAGTTTTTATGCCGGATTAACTTGGGCGTAGTCCCCGAGTTTTACTTTCTTGTTCGTCCAATCTTTTGGCTCGGTTCGTGTCTACCTTGATTCAGTTTTATGACTTATGAATCCGAGCTTCAAAAATTGTCTTAACAATACTTGGAAACTTCTAGGCTTAGCTCAAAATAAATCATCATAATAAAATAAAAATACACAAGGTTAGTTCGAAAAACAAACGTCGGCTCGATTAAGTTCTTTTCCTTAGTCGTTTTTCATGTGCTACGCAATTCCAAACTTGTTCTCTTGCTTGCCATGAAGCCAATTCTTGTTGGACAGCAGCAAGTCGAAGAGTTGGGTTTTTGGTGCTCACACACTACTAATCCGAGTTAAGTAGAACAACTTACTCTAGCTGACGTATAAATAACAGAAGACAACAAATATTATTAAGGCAGTCCCCGAGTTACTGCTCGAGGTGCCGACATTTCATTGATAAGCTCATTGCCGGCATACATACCGACATATGAGAAGACTCGGATACATACACTTCTCTGCTAAGTGTAGAAAGGACGAAGTAGAGCTACATTCCACGGACGCTTAGATTCCTCGCCGGACCTATCCGCCTTGTTCTTTTCCTGTGGCTTTGCATCTATAAGATAATAAGAATCATTGTGCAATGCTTTGCTCACAATGGATGGCCCTTCCCATGGAGGAGATAATTTATGCATGCCAGTAGTACGTTGTACCAACCGGAGCACCTTCCCGGAAAACTCGGGGGCTTACTTTCCGGCTATGATAGCGTCGGAGATTTTGCTGATATATGGCAGATCTGGACAGTGTCAATTCTCTCGCTTCTTCCAGCAGATCAACATCATTTTGCCAGGCTTCTTGCACTTCGGCTTCTGTGTATTGGGTGACCCTAGGCGAATCGTGCTTTATGTCGTCTGGTAATACAGCTTCTGCCCCATATACCAGAAAAAATGGCGTATAGCCTGTCAATCGATTCGGAGTTGTTCTTAAACTCCACAGTACTGCTGGTAGTTCTTCTATCCAGCACCCCGCTGATCTTTGCAGCGGCTCAATGAGCCGAGGTTTTATCCCGGATAATACCAATCCGTTGGATCTTTCCACTTGTCCGTTCGAAGCAGGGTGGGCTACCGAGGCAACGTCCAACCGGATCTTCTTATCCCGGCAGAAACGCGCAAATGCTCCTCCCGCGAAGTTTGTGCCATTGTCAGTTATGATACTGTGAGGATAACCGTATCTCAAGATGATGTCTTTGAGAAACGTTACGGCCGTAGCTACATCACATTTTCTTATTGGCTTCACCTCGATCCACTTTGTAAATTTGTCCACCATGACCAAAATGTGAGGCATATTTCCCCTTGCCGGTTTAAACGGGCCAACCATGTCCAAACACCACACGGCAAATGGCTAGGTGATTGGTATGGTCTTGAGCTCCGACATTGGCACGTGTGTCTTGGTAGCATACCTCTGACAACCATTGCACTTTCTCACCAGATCTTCTGCTTGGTCTAAGGCACTTGGCCAGTAGAATCCATGCCGGAAAGCTTTTGCCACCAAGGCTCGGGACGAGGCATCATGCCCACACTCCCCTTGATGTATATCTCGGAGGATGTCAAGCCCTTCTTCGGGTCAACGCATCGCTGGAGGACATTGGTCACACTCCTTTTGTATAGCTCGGAATTGATGATTGTGTATGCCTTTGCTCTCCTCTGAGTTTGCATGGATATCACCTCCTCAATGGGTAACGTTCCATCTTTCAGGAATTGAAATATAGGTAGTGCCCAAGCTGGTATGGCTCGCATAGGGAACACATCCTCATCAATTTCATCTGGTCCACCGGCATAACTTCAACCGGATCATGCTGAGCAGTCCCCGAGTCTTGCGAAGCAGTCCCCGGGCTTGCCAAGGCAGTCCCCGGGTTTCGCGCACCGCCTCCCGTGTCAATGTCCATGGGCACGGCTCCGGATTCTGTATCCTCCGGGACGTAAATTGAGTCGGTTTCTGGGGACGGGCTGATAGATGGTTTTCTGAGGTGTTCCAATGCTACCCCCGGCGGAATTGCTTGTCGGGTTGATCCGAGCTTCGATAGTACGTCGGCAGCCTCATTTTCCACCCGGGGTACATGGTGAAATTCACATCCCTCAAAGTAACCAGATATCTTCTGCACATGAAATCTTTACAGCGCCATGTTTGGATCAAGGGCGTCCCACAGTCCCGACACTTGCTGTACTACCAAATCTGAGTCGCCAAAGCATAGGATCCGACGTATCCCAATTTCTTTTGACACTTTGAGCCCATGCACAAGTGCTTCATACTCAGCGACATTGTTTGATGCCGTGAAATGGATCTGCAGCACATATTTCAGCTGGTCCTTCTTTGGTGAGGTAAGTACAACTCTGGCGCCTGGCCCGGTTTTTGTTTTCGACCCGTCAAAGTGCATCCTCCAGTAATTCGGATCTGGTAGCGGTGGTTCGTATTGTACCTCGGCCCAGTCTACAAAAAAGTCGGCCACAGCCTAAGACTTGATTGCTTCTCTTCTGTCATACTGTGGTGCATAGGGAGCTAGTTCAATTGTCCATTTTGCAATCCTACCACTCGCATCCTTGTTACTCATTATCTCGGATATGGGAGCCTCACATATTACCCTGATGGGATGCTCCTCAAAGTAATGCTTTAACTTCTTAGCTGCCATATACACACCATATGCCACCTTTTGATAGTGTGGGTAGTTCTGCTTTGAGGCAAACAACACCTCGCTCAGATAATACACTGGCCTTTGCACTGACTTACCCTCTTCATCGCGCTCTACCACAATCACTGCACTTACAACTCGGTTGGTTGCGGCTATATAGAGCAACATTGGCTCCTTTGATAGTGGAGAGGCTAACACTGGTGCAGTGGCTAACATTTTCTTTAAGTGAGCAAAGGCTTCATTGGCCTGCGGCGTCCAAACGAACTTATCCGACTTTTTCATGAGTTGGTAGAGAGGCAATGCCTTTTCTCCCAACCGACATACAAACCGACTTAACGATGCCAGGCAACCAGTGAACTTCTGGACATCGTTAAGACACTTCGGCAGTTCCATTCGTTCAATGGCCCGGATTTTAGTTGGATTAACTTCAATACCTCGGCTGGACACAAGAAATCCGAGTAATTTCCCAGCCGGGACACCGAAGGTACATTTTTCAGGTTAAGCTTCATCCGGAACCTTCTTAAGTTTGCGAACGTCTGCCTGATATCGTCAAGGAGCATCTTGCTTTCCTTGGTCTTGATAACTACATCATCCACATACACTTGTACATTTTGATCTATTTGGTCGTGCAAACATTTCTGCATACATCTTTGGTATGTTGCCCCTACATTACGTAAACCAAACGGCATGGTGCGATAGAAATAAGCCCATACGGGGTGATAAATGCAGTCTTTATTTGATCATCCGGATTCAGAGGTATCTGGTGGAAACCAGAATATGCATCAATGAATGACAACAGTTCACATCCAACAGTTGAGTCTATGACCTGATTTATCCTTGGCGGTGGAAATGGATCTTTTGGATACGCCTTGTTCAGGTTCGTGTAATCGATACACATACGCCAAACCACTGCCACATTCGGATCATCTTTCTTCTTTTCCACCAGCACTGGATTAGATAGCCAATCCGGGTAAAGAACTTCCATGATTAATCCTGCAGCCAACAACCGAGCTATCTCATCTCCAATGACTTTCCTCCTATCTTCGGCGAAGCGGCGGAGAGGTTGCTTCACCGGCTTTGCTCCGGGTCTCACATTCAAAGAGTACTCGGCCAACTCCCTCGGAACACCTTGCAAGTCCTGTGTGGACCAAGCAAAAATGTCCCAATTCTCACAGAGGAAGTCGACGAGCTCGCTTTCCTATTTGTCATTTAACCTGGCACCAATTGTTACGGTGCGCTCTGGGAACATATCATCAACATGCCCCTTCTTGGTATCTTTCGTGGCTTGGAATGAGACACTCCCGTGCGGGTTACTCAGCGTCGGCATATACTGCTGCGCGGACTGAGCTAATGTCGCCACCTCTTGGATTTTTCTTTTCTCCTGTGCGATCACAAGTGACTCGGCTAGGTTAGACCTGGCCGACGCACACTCAATGGAACGTCAGAAATCTCCAGCAATAGTAATCACTCCGTTTGGCCCGGGCAACTTCATCTTCAAGTAACTGATGTGACAACTTGCCATGAACTTGTTCAGTGCTGGTCTTCCGAGCAACGCGTGATACGCACTTTCTAAGTTCACCACTTCAAACTCCAAATTCTCAGTCCGGCAATTATCTCTCGTGCCGAACAAAACGTCAACTCGGACCTTGCCTATGGGCTCACAAGAAATGCCGGGCACAATACCATGGAAAGTTGTCCTTGTAGCCTGGAGCATGTTCTCCGAGATACCCAACTTGCGCATTGTATCCGCATACATGACGTTAATGCTACTGCCATTGTCGATCAGTACCTTGGAGAACCTCACATTGATGTTTGGCCCAATGAATGTCGGATCCAGCACCAATGCATACGAACCAGGACACGGCATAAGCTTGGGATGATCTTTAATGCTCCAGGTGATTTCTTGGTCTGACCAAGGCATATACCTCGTCACTGCTGGCATTACCGCATTCACCTCCATATGTCGGCGCTGCAAACTCTTTCTGTCTATTTCCTCAGTGGTAAACACGTAGTAACTCTGATGATGTTCTCTGTACTCATTTCTCCCCTCATTTCCGGGGTACCTCTGATCCGGCTGATGCTGGTTTTCTACTTGATGCACTGCATCCCTTCTCTCATGGTTATCATACCTCGGCGGAGGGGGAGGCAACATTAGCTGTTGCGTGTTCGCTCCGGAGAGCAATTGCTGCCGGGGTAACTCCTGCCGAGGTTGATCATTCCGGGGTGCATGAGCATTCCCCGAACCACCTTGCTCTATTTTGTGCATCCACTCACATTGCCTTGTTGTATGTCTAGCTGGGTTACTTGGATTTGGCGTGTGAAATTTACACGGCTGATCCAACATCGACTCATAAGTGTACCTCGGACGGTCCTTCTTTTCTTGCCACTGTTTCTTCTGCTCCGGCGTCCAAGTTTTCTTGCCTTCATTTCTTGGAGTCCATTGTCCCCCTCCAGTTTTATGACGTTGATTACGTCCTGCTCCGGGCTGATCTTGATTCACAGCTGCAACTTGTTGTGAACTATACCGGTGATCTGGTCTGTCATCTCTTCTTTTACCTCTGTAATCATTCCTCCGGGATGATCCGGCTCCATCTCTCTGGTAATACTCCTCATTTTACTCGTTTGACACGAGCCTGGGTTGAGTTGGATCACCCAAAGCATACGAATCAGCAATCCGGATCATCTCTGCCAATGTGGTTGGCATTTTCCTTTGCAACTTCTGCCACAGCTCGCTTGCATATCTGCATCCCTGCGCAAACCATGCTATGGCCTGTGACTCTATCACACCCTCACACGAGTTTCTCACGGTACACCACCGAGTTAAAAACTCCCGGTCCGTCTCGTTTGGTCTCTACTTACACATAGCTAGGGTCTGTGGCCTATTTGGCCTCTGATACGTACTCGAGAAATTGCTGATAAACATTTCCTCAAAATTGATCCAGCAGTTAATACTTCTGGGCGGAAAATTGTTTAGCCATGCCCTTGCTGGCCCCTCCAACATCTGGGGTATGTATCTCACAGCCCATCTCAAGTTGCGTGTAGCAATTTTCACAGCTGTAGCATAGTTTATCAACCAATCCTCCGGCTTAGTACTGCCATCATACGTCTTTGTGCCTCTGGGTAACTGGAAGTTGGGTACTGGTGGCTCCTTCATGATTCGGGGTCCAAAACACGCAGGACCCGGTGGACCTTGACACTCGATATGTTCCAACCTATACAGGTGATCCAGTTTTAACCTGGCATCATCAGGCATCAAATCTCTGTTTCCCAATCTTGACCCTATCACATGATAGTCCGGCCTTGGGTATCTTGCGTTCACCATTTCCGAGTCTCCATCGTTATACCGGTCTTGCTCACGTGGAGCACCTCTCTGTTGTATACCTCGGCCGGCACTTTGCTATTGCCTCGGTATATTCCGTTGTTGCGGTTGTCCTGCCAAGTTACGATGTCCGGCATTGCCATTTATAGCGTTTCCTTGACCGGCATTGCCTTGGTCGCGGTTACCTCGGCCAGCTTCACCTCGGCTCACACTTCGTCGACCGTCATTTATCTGTACTTCTTTTCCTTTCCCTGCCCGTGTCGGGTCATACGGGACGATCTGTTTGTTCCTTCTGGCCGAGGTTACTACCTCTTCTCTCCTAGGACCACCATGAGGAGATGATGCGGCTCCAGCGGATTTCTCCGGGTTACCCACCGCTGAATGAACAATCTTGGAGACCCCAGCCCTCTCCGGGTTAGCCCTGAGTAGTTCCTCATTTTGTCTGTTCGCGATCCGAACCAACTCATTGACCCTATCTTGTTGTCTTTGACGGGCTTCACCCGTCAGACCCTCTAACTCGGATGAAGCTGCATCCGCTGCTCTAAGGTTCTTTGCCGGGGTACTATACCTCGGCAGCCCCACGGACAAATAGTTCTCTGACTCCTCAATCCTAGTATCACCCTCTTTATTCATTTCACTCATGAGGTTTCTCCCCTTCACTTTTACAGCATCAACTTTGTTTGCCTTTGCGTACTCACGCAGCGTCATGTTCAACGACTGCTGAGCCGTAGCTATCTTTTTCGCACCCTCTAGTATCTTTTGCCTAGTTACTTCTAGCTTGGCCTGCGCCTGAGCCGGATCTACTGCTCCTACTATAGGGTTTGCTAAGCTATCCATCGCTTCCCGCAGCACATTCTCATGCCTCTCTAGTGGAGGACCTCTACCTTTCCTCGGTGCCTTAGGCGTTACCTCCGGATCTGGTGTCGGATCCTTGCTTGTGCCTGCACTAGGCGCAGTCATCATCACCTCAGCATGGTCCGGGGAGCGAGTGATACGCGCCCCATGAACCACGCTAAGCGGTGGCTCCCCTGCCTCAACGACGTGCCGCGGATGAACGCACGACACATCGACAGCAATGTAGACCTTGTGCGCGCCGAGCTTGACGAAGAGGCCGTTGCGCAGAAGTGGGCGCGTGCCGAAGCAGCCAGCGTTGTCACTGACAAAGTCCAGCGCTCCAAAGCGCTGAACGATCCTAGAGACGATGCGTTTGCCGGTGCCGATGAGGTTTACCGTCCGGATCTTGACCCCTGCTAGCGCTGCTAGCCCCATGGTGGGCGCCAACTGTCGTGGTGGTGTCACGGCAGATGCCATGGATAGGCTAAAGGTGGGGACTAAATGCACTAGGGGAATCCAGGGAGGGATAGTGAGGTGATTCCACACACAGAAGTTTTGTATTTGATTCACTTCCAAGGTTTACAAGTGCTCCTAGAGCTGTATTGGGGAGAGGAGGAAGAAAGGACTCTCTTACTCTCACCACCGGCTAACCCGTACAAGACCAACCAGAGATCAACTCGTAGAACCTAACCTCTTAAAACTCAACCCCTTCTACAGAGGCCCTATCCCTCCTTATATAGGGGTAGCTAGGTCTCCACTTAGGGCATATGTGGAGGCATATTCCTGGGAATATGCCTCCTCCCAAAATAGTAAGCCGACCGGGTCGCTTTTCCCCCGCGTCACCCATGCAGAGGCTACGTGAGCCTCTGCGGCGCCTGCGTCAGCCGACACGGGCGTCGTCACCTTTGTTGGCCACGCCTCGGTGGTCCTGCCTCTGTCCGCTTCGCTCATGTAGTGCGTACCGGGGTTACTTTTGACCAGCGAGATTCCTTCCTTCTCCTAGAAGCTTGACATGACCCGGATCGTAGTTGATCCGGCCACACCTATTCCTGCATGAAAGTTAGATACATCTTTCCGACTTATGGCTTAAGTCGGTTGAGACCAAGTCAGGTGGATGTCCCCTGACCCGGGTTACTCCGTGATTCGGCCTGCCTTGAGGTGACCTGGCCAGCATCCGCTTTGGCCTTGCCGAACCTCGGCTAACTCGGCCTTTATACCCCGGCGTGACCCTACCCGGGGGTATCCCCCCAACATTAGTTTCAAATAGTTTGGTTTGGATTGGAAAAGGGTAGGAAAGTTCATGCTTAAGTGGTAAAGAGAGCTTGCTTTTTACTGTGGCCTATGGTTTGTCATGCCATGCTCGATATTGTTTTGTCTTTATTCTTAGTATTATTTGTTGTAGCATGACTTGTTATAAACAATTGAGATTGCTTAATGTGCCTTGGAAGGATCATGCGTTGTTTTATCATATTAAAGCATAGTATTGTGGTATTCTCCTTTGATGTTTTATTTGGGTTGACTTGGCGCATGCTCACACCATGTTATGACTATCTCAAGTCACCATAGCCTTTATGATCCTTTAGTTTTCAACTGGTAGTATCACTATGCTTTAATCAATGATGTTTGTCGCTTTGCATGACTATGGCCATTATTGCTCTCTTAGTTTGTCGCTCCCAGTCTTTTGCTAGCCTCCACAACCAAGTATGAGTTCCACTCATGCATCCAACTCCCTAAACCAAGTTATTCCAAAGAGTCCACCATACCTACCTACTAGCATATGCTATTCCAAGTATATTCATGTTTTTGTTTACCTTCCAAATTAAACTTGTTATGAGAAAACTAGTGATTAAAGCTCTCACGAACTTGATGGCACACTTTAATTTCTTGCCCTTAATAAACTTGAACCATTGTGTCGTCTGTGTTGTATATGCTTGCACTTATTTGTTGGGAATTAGCAGAACCATGTTGTCATGGGGAACGCTTTCAACATTGCACGGGTACTTTGTACCTAGTTGATATCATGCTCTTTTGTATATGGATGTCGTCGGTGTGAAATGAAAGGGGAGCTTGTAAGTCCATGGAGTTATGTATATGTGTTAGAGAAACGCCTGGGCCGCTGGTCTAATCCATGCTGACATGGTGGAAAACTGCAGCGTAACCATAATGAGCTGTCTGAAGCATTCTTCTTATAAAAAAAGAGTCCTATATTGAGAAAAAAGAGGAAAAGGGAAAAACAAAAAAAAAGATTATGAAAAGAGGAAAGAGAGAAAAAAGCACCATATTCCCATGGTAAATAAGAAGATTGATGAGATGCTCGTTGTCTGCTTGCCTTGTCATTTTGATATGGGGATTCTTCCGTATCATCGGGCAAGGGGTACCCCATTGGCGGTTCTCTATGATACACATGTACTTAAAATGACAAGAACTTACCAGTGACTAAACTTGAATAGCATGAGGAGCAGCCCTCGTATACAAGGGACATGAGATTTCTAACTTATAATTCGTCAAGCATGTACACCATAGTTTGTTCACTTTAACCTTAATCACTTCAAGATGCTTATGATAGGGGCAATGAGAGCTGAAAGCTATAAGTACCATAATTTTTGGAAGCTCTTTATGAAACTTGAATCTCTGCTTTCTTCTATGAAGGTCTTTCTTCCACTTATATATTGAGTCTACACCTTCTATCATTATGCACTTACTTTGAGAGCATAGTGGTCATTCTTAGTTCTATGTGCATTGTCCCAAGACTAGTTGATTGATGCATACTTTGATATTGCTTGTTTTAAACTATTTGCATCTAGTCACTCTTATGAACTTTGAAGGTGTCATATGCATTTATGTTTGCTACTCTATGAGAGACAAGGTGAATGCCACTATGCTATGTTTTATTTATGTGAAACAAACAAACGTCTTGCAAATCATTGTTATTCATGAATCTTTTGTTTGTGCCTTTTCATGTTGCATCATAGTTTCTTTGTCTTATTGCTAGAACTTTATCTTTCATGTTATGATTGAAGTACTATGATCCCAGCTTTGATACATTGATCAAGTCTTTGATGGTGCATGTCACCACAAAAATTATTCTTTCTTTTTTACGACTTACCTACTTGAGGACGAGCAGGAGTTAAGCTTGGGGATGTTGATACATTGCAAATGTATCTATAATTTTTGATGTTCCATGCTTGGTTTTATCTACTTTCTTATGTTTTGTCCACACTTTTGAGTACTTTTCATATGATTTCTTGGACTAACCTATTAATAAGAGCCACAGTGCCAGTTGCCTGTTTTCTGCTGTTTTTGGTTCCAGAAAGTCAGAAAATGAATATTCTTGGAATTGGACGGGACTAAAGCCAAAGTTGATATTTTACCGGAAGACTCACGGAGCCAGAATACGAGACGGAGGAGGTACAGGGCCTGGCCACACCATGTGGTGGCGCGGGCTAGCCCTTGGCCGCGCCACCAGGTGGTGTCGGCCCCTCCGGCCTCCACCGACCTTGCCCTTTCGCCTATATATTCCTCCCGCTAGGAAAACCCTAAATCTTCCTGCCTCCAGCCACGAAAAGTTCCGCAGCACCACCGCCACCGAAAAGGAGATTCGGGGGACAGAAAGTCTCTGTTCCGGCACCCTGCCGGGATGGGGAAGTGCCCCCGGAGCCATCTCCATCGATCTCCACCACCATCTCCATCACCATTGCTGATTCCCATGATGAGGAGGGAGTAGTTCTCTCTCGAGGCTAAGGGTTCTACCGGTAGCTATGTGTTCATCTCTCTCTCTATGCATGATCTTATTGAGATCATGAGCTTGTAATCTATAGATCTATTCTACTACTCAAGTGCTTTAATGAATCTCTGCTCTCTCCATGTGTGGGAAAGTGACAGCGTGCTCACCATGGTGGCACTTAGGCCAGAGATTACAAATACTTGTTATGAGTTATATTTGGAGTTGGATGTCTTTATGAAATTGTGGTGTTTGTTGGACTCATCTAGTACTCAAGGTGACAGTGTGGGGTTATCTAGATGGGAAAGGCTTACTTTGAGGTGTGTTGTTAGAGCTCTACCGTTGATTAGAGTGTCCAACTGGAGAGTAGTTAAGAGTAGTATCATGAAGATAATATATTTATGAGAGAGTGTTCACTAGTGAAAGTATGATCCCTAGGCCTTGTTTCTAATCTTTGAAACACCGTTTGCAACTAGATCTATTACATGTTTGCTTGCTTCTATCTTTATTTCAGTTTGCCTTTAGTCTCTTCCACACCATCAAGCTATTTTCTCGCGCCATTGTCTTATAACCATACCATTTGTATTTCACTATCTCTTCGCCGAACTAGTGCACCTATACACCTGACAAGTGTATTGGGTGTGTTGGGGACACAAGAGACTTCTTGTATCTTGATTGCAGGGTTGCTTGAGAGGGGATACCTTTGACCACTTCCTCCCTGAGTTCGATAAACCTTGGGTGATCCACTTAAGGGGGAACTTGCTGTTGTTCTACAAACCTCTGCACTTGGAGGCCCAACAACTGTCTACAAGAATAGAAGTGCGTAGACATCAGCCCCCAACCGACTTTACGCGTTCATTTGCGAGACTGGTCCACGCTTGACATACGGCTTGTACCGTATAAAGTGGCTTAGGGGGGTGTATGTCTCTCTCACATTAGTTGGTATACCATTTGCAACGGAGGGCCCCAAAAGGGGTGTAGTAGAGACAACTACTTGATCAGCGTTGTGCTGAAAATTCGTAGGTAAGAATGGTTCTTGTGCGAAAGCCCATTCAGCCACGTAAAACATGCAAAGATAAAGTAGAGGCATCTAACTTTGTTTTGCAGGGGGTGTTGCTTTGTGATATGGTTGTGGCAAAGGTAAAGTGATTACCTTTTGTTACATAGTAGTAGATAGTCACGAAGGTGACGGACTACCACGCCGGAATGACACCGGTACCCTGGTGTCTACGGCGCCGGAACCCTGGCGCTGGAACCCGGTGACGGCGGATGGAGATCACGACGTGAAGGACCACATCACATAGCATTTACATTCAATGTTATTGTTTGTATGTCTTATTGTGTGCTAGTATTAGATACACGACGGTAGCCTAATCAGATGATCCCTGTTAAAATTACCAACGATTGTGTTCCCCCTTAGTGTGCACCACCAAGAAAGTTCTTCGGTATGAGGCGATCCAGGGTTGCAGGCCTGGGTGTCAGACATATCTACGTTCGCATACAGTGGGTGTAAGCCATGTTGCACAATGAATACACTAAGGTTGAGTTGGCGAGCCTAGCACGCCACAGAAGCGTGGCCTCGGAACACGGATGGTCGAAAGATCGAGCACGACTCGCATGAACGACGTGACCGACGTTTAGCGTCCACCTTTGAACCCACAATGATGGCCGTGTTCAATCAGGGAAGATGTGGCTGATAGGGGTCGCGTTATCACTAGGAACCCTTTTGGGGATAGGTGTTTCTGAGCGGAGTTATTATTAACTCATTTAATTATAAACTTAGTCTAAATTCCTTTTGCAATTATAAATGTAGATGGCTCCTTTCGTGTTGACGATTGATTGGTTAGAAGGAGAGAAGCTCAGATTAGATGGATCAAACTTCTCAATATGGGTTGCACGTCTCCACGTTCTCCTTAGCGAGAACAACGTGGTCGACTACATACTTGACGGGATGGATTTGGATCAGCCCACTGACCTAGAGACCCCAGAGGAGCGGAAAGACCGCTATCTCCGTCGTGAGATGGCCTCCTTCATTTCAGTTACCATGTGTTTCGGAATGGTGGATGAGCTGTGGCCTTTGGTGGGTGACGTCGACCCTCGTTCGGTGATACTGCAGCTTAGGACACATTTCGTGGAACAAGTACGCATATGGGAGCATGAGCTGATGGGAGACTTTCTCTCCATTAAGATGGAGGAGAACTCATCACTGGACGACCACTTGGAGCGCATGCATGATGTGTACATGGGGCCTGCCTACTTCCTGGATAGCTGGATGATGGGCTCTTTCGCAAATAGTGTTGTGCTGCGGTCGCTGCTACCAAGCACAAGTCAGGACTTGCGTAATGAGGGGCGACGCGGAATCAATGGAGTTCCACCGGTTCGTGACACATCTCAGGAATGTGTTAGTTGAACCAGATGTCGCCCAGGTCATCAATGACAAAGGTATATATTTGATATAATGTTTTATAAATGTTATAATCTTGCAAACACATTTGCACTGTTAAGTATATCTGATACTTGTTCTGTTTTGCTGAAAATAGGTCCTTCTGCATGAGAGGTGCTTGCTGGAGAGGAGGTGACATTGCGTGTTGATGGCGAGCATGATGATGACGGCCGACGACACTCTCCCTCGACATTTATCACTTAGTTTATGTTTGGGGACGATTATCAAGAGATCGTGAACTTCTTTAGTGTGTCTCACACTTCATGAGGCGGTTATTCATATGAGTTTGTAACAAATAGTTGTTCCACTTTTATGAATGATTTCTATTCGTGTTCATATCTTGTTTGATTATGTGTGAATTATCCTTGTTGTTTGAAACTATTTGATAATGCATGAACATTTGTAAAACATTAAAATGCCTTGTTTAAAATACCTGACTTAAATGATATTTCATTAATGAATGAAAACCATTGTTTAAATTCAAAGTTATGCTGATAATATGTGAAAGTCATTTGATTTCTTATCACATATAAATCATGCCTAAGTTTGGCAAAATAACTTGAACACCGTGTATTGCTTGAATACAAAGTGTTTAAAGAATTGTTAAAAGTAAATACATATCCGATGTATTGTGTCTTAACGAAAATGGTAATTATCATTATATAATTGTTTAAATGTGTAAAGAAGTTTACCAAAGGAAACATGAATATGAAGCTATTTGATTTGATCAAAATGTTTCATCAACAAAGGGTATAAATATAAAAGAGAATCCAATTACTATGATTTGATCAATAGTAATGAAATTTGACTTTATAAGAATGGCATAAAAGAAATTGTGGAATGCAAAGCGTTCTGAAATGTCAAAATCCAAAGCATCACAATGTGATATTAGATATCAAAGGGGTTGAATAGAAGGCACCAAATAAATCTTTGTAGTGTAGATGTAGAGACCATTAGCTTAGAAATAGTTAGCACTCAATTAGAATTTATAGTGAATCATTTGAATTCATGAAAGTTTTGGGGTTATCCGATATAACCAAAACAATAACGAATAAGTCCTTGTAGAGTATTCATTGGAAAATTTGAATACAAAATCCATAGCTAAACCAAAAGAGAAGCAAAACTGGTATTGCTTGGATTTTGGTACATTCTTGAGAAAGCTCACTTTTAGTGATATTTCTCAATTATGGAGCAAATGGAAAATAGTGTAGAACACGATGAGGATTCAAATCCCTGCATCAGAGTGTTGAGAAACGCAACGGACAACGTTCCTGAACGATTCTCTTCAAAAAGGAAAGAATCAGTGATATTGATCATTGTGTTTTCCCCACTAATGTTTTCACTACATGAAGTAGGATTCAAAATGTAAATCCATATCTTGTATGGAGAAATTTGTGAATCACTTGTCATGATTATTGGAATATGACATACCTACGAACTACTAAGAAAATAATGGTAAATTAAAATTATGAGAAATCCTAATAGCAAAATTTCCTTGAGATTAGAAAGCAATTAGTTGCGGAATCTCACAAGTAAAAGGGGTTACTTGGAATTTTCCCAAATGAGTGCAAAGCCATAGTGGAAAAGGGGGTAAATAAAAAAAGGACAATTTGTCAAGTATTGGACGAATTCAAATGAATTTGATTCAAGTGTGCTGAATGTCTAGAGGATTTAAAACTAGTAATAGTATTGGTATCTCATAGTAAATCTCCAAATTTGATATTTGATCAAAAGATTTTGAAGTTGTTCAAAATAGTGAGTGGATATGCAATTTGCATAAAATTGAGTGGGAGCTATGAAAGTCTTCCTAAAACAATATGTGAATAACATATTTTTGAGTGGGAGCCTATAGGAGTAATTCTTGAGTATGTTAAGAATTGAAGCGCAAATGCTTATAAATAATGATTTATAAGATGTAGAAGTTGATAATAGGTGTATTATGATATTATGTAGTATTCCTTAGGGATTCTGAAAGGATTTTCGGAATAGAAGTTAATTAAGGAACTGGTCCTTAATAACTCGAATTAGGAATAGCATTAAGTTTAACATCAATGGTTGAAAGAAAGAAAAGGATGATCATCATCCGCTATGTTGATACATAGGTTATATCTTAGAAAAGCCATGATGATAACTTAGCATAATATGTGATCCAAATAAGGAACATTTAAAAGTGATTAAGTTCGAATCACAGAACGTTGAGCTGAGTTTTGTACGCAGTATCTAGTAGAGAACTGTAGACATGTTTTCCAAATCCATAAAGGACGACGTATCTTAAAGCATAAAGGGTTATGCTATAAGGGAACATGTTGGAAACTCCTGAAAGTACCGATTGAAGTCAAGTAGGAAGCGAGGTGAACAAAAACATCGAAAGTTGCATAGAGTGCACTGGTGTTTCGGTGAATACATTTATAATAATATATAAGGGTACCATCTAAACTGATGTATAATGTTATGGCGGGGCTAGTTCGCTTTTAACGTAGAATGATGTGTCCCAGGGCACAGTGCCCATGAGAAAGCCCTCGAGGTTGATCTAACATCATTGTAGGCTCCTGGAATCAAGCCTTGTTCTGCTGCCATAACGACGATGCATACACACAGATGCTATCATGTGATTATAAAGTATTAATGTCAATCAAGGTGATATTAGTAAGTTGCAAAGGATTTGGGACTGTAAAGTACAGACCCAAGAATCAACCTCTTCCATGAGCAAGCATGTTTAGGGTACCGGATATATGGTGCCAAAGATTGAGAACAAATGCAGCTAGTGTATTTGTACTCTAGTGCAAGTGGGAGACTGTTGCAAATATGCCCTAGAGACAAATAGTAGTAAGGACTATTATCATATTTCATATAGTTTATGATTAAGTTTTATATCATGCTATAACTGTATTGAGTGGAAACATCAATACACGTGTGATATACAAACAACCAGGAGTTCCTAGTGAAACTCTAGTCACTGGTTCATTGGTCAATAGATGATCATGTTTCCTGATCATGTGGCATTTATGCCAGTTGGAAATGAGGTCATCTCATTCAGAGAATGAGATGATTAACCAATACCCAACCTAAACATCGTGACCCAATCATGTCACAAAGTTCAAGTTACGATGATTAGAAATGGATCCTCGTAGACTATTCCTTAGACCGTGTGTTGGGGGGATACCCCCGGGTAGGGTCACGCCGTGGTATAAAAGGCCGAGTTAGCCGAGGTCCGGCAAGATCAAAGCAAGTACTGGCCGGGTCACCTCAAGGCAGGCCGAGTCACGGGTAATCCGGACCTGGAGCGTTCGCCTAACTAGCCCTAATCCAACTTAAGCGGTGAGTCGGAAGCGTATGTCTAACCTTTATGCAGGAAAAGGGTGTGGCCGGATGAACCATCGTCTGGGTCGCAGTAACCTTCTAGGAGAAGGAAGGAATCTTGCTGGTCAAAAGGAGCCCCGGTACGCACTGCCTGAGCGAAGCAAGCAAGGACTGGACCACCGGGACGTGGCCAACAAGCGTGACGACGCCCGTGTCAGCTGACGAGCTAAAGCGTAGCTGACGAGGGGCGGGGCGTGGCTCAGGTAGCTAAAGCATAGCTGACGAAGGGGAAAAAGCACCCCGGTCGGTTTACCACTTTGGGAGGGGGCATATTCTTAGGAATATGCCTCCACGTATGCCCTAGGATGAAACCGAGCCTCCCCTATAAAAGGGGGGCTAGGGCTTCAGTAGAGGGGGTTGGATTTTATTCTCGGGACAATTCTGTTAAGGTCTAGGGTTTGAGGTGAGGTCTGTGGGTGAGAGTAAGAGAGCTTCTTCTTCCTCCTCTCGCCAGTACAGCTCTAGGAGCACTTGTAACCTTGGAAGAAAATCAATACGAGTTTTGGTGTGGAGAATCACTTCGCTATCCCTCCCTGGATTCCCCTAGCGCATATTAGTCTCCACCTTCTGCCTATACATGGCATCTGCCGTGACACCACCACGACAGTTGGCGCCCACCGTGGGGCTAGCGGCGCTAGCAGGGGTCAATATCCGGACGGGAAACTTCATCGCCACTGGAGACCGCATCGTCTCCGGACTCGTCCAGCGCTTTGAAGCGCGGGACTTCGTCAGCGACAACGCAGGCTGCTTCGGCATGCGCCCCCTCCCGCGCAACGGCGTCTTCCTCAAGCTCGGCGCACACAAGGTCTACGTCGCGGTGGACGTGTCAGGCGTTCATCCGCGCCACGTTGTCGAAGCAGGCGAGCCGCCCCTCACTGTGGCTCGCGGGGGACGTATCGCTCGTTCCCCGGACCATGCAGAGGTGATGATGACAGCGCTGGGAGCGGTTACGAGCAAGGATCCGGCGCCAGATCCGGAGGTGACACCCAAGGCACCAAGGAAAGGTAGGGGTCCTCCGCTAGAGAGGCCGGAGAACGTGCTGAGAGAGGCAATAGATAGCTTGGCAAACCCTGTAGTAGCAGCGGTAGATCCGGCTCGCGCACAGGCCGAGCTGGAAGAAACTCGGCAAAAAATACTTGAGGGCGCAAAGAAAATAGCCGCGGCCCAGCAGTCGTTGAGCATGACGCTGCGTGAGTACGCTAAGGCGAACAAAGTCGATGCTGTAAAAATTAAAGGGAGAAATCTCATGAGCGAGATGAACAGAGAAGGTGATGTCGAAATCGAGGAATCAGAGAACTGTCTTTCTGTGGGGCTGCCGAGGTATAGTACCCTGGCCAAGAACCTAAGAGCGGCGGATGCAGCTGCATCCGAGTTAGAAGGACTGACGGGTGAAGCCCGGCAAAGGCAGCAAAACCGAGTTAACGAGCTAGTTCGGATTGCGAACAGGCAAAATGAGGAACTGCTCAGGGCGAACCCGGAGAGAGCTGGGGCCTCCAAGATAGTCCATTCGGCGATGGGTAACCCGGAGAAATCCACTGGAGCTGCGTCGTCCCCTCATGGCGATCCAAGGAGAGAGGAAGTGGTAACCTCGGCCAGACGGAACATACAGATTGTCCCGTATGACCCGACACAGGCGGGGAAAGAAAAAGAAGCATAGAAAAATGATGATCGACGGAGTGTGAGCCGAGGCGAAGCTGGCCGAGGTAACCGTGACCAAGGCAATGCCGGTCGGAGGAACGTTGTCAACGGCAATGCCTGGCAGCAGCGGAACATGCCAAGGCAAGAGCATAGTGCCGGCCGAGGTATCCAACAGAAAGGCGCACCGCACGAGCAAAACTGGTATAATGACGGTGATTCGGAGATGGCGAATGTGGGATATCCGAGACCGGACTATCATGTAATAGGTTCGAGACTGGGAAGCAAGGATTTGATGTCGGACGATGCAAGGTTGAAACTGGATCGACTATATAGGTCGGAACAGATAGAATGCCAAGGTCCACCGGGTCCAGCATGTTTCGGACCCCGGATCATGAAAGAGCCACCAGTCCCGAACTTTCAATTGCCCAGGGGGACCAAGACCTATGACGGAAGTACCAAGCCAGAGGATTGGCTGATAAACTATGCTACTGCTGTAAAAATTGCCATAGGCAACCTGAGATGGGCCGTGCGATATGTACCCCAGATGTTGGAAGGCCCAGCAAGGGTGTGGTTGAACAATTTGCCGCCAGGAAGCATCAACTGCTAGATTGATTTCGAGGAGATGTTCATCAGCAATTTTTCGAGTACGTATCAAAGGCCAAATAGGCCACAGACCCTAGCTATGTGCAAACAGCGACCCAATGAGACGGACTGGGAGTTCTTGACCCGGTGGTGTACCGTGAGAAATTCGTGTGAGGGCGTGATAGAATCACAGGCCATAGCATGGTTTGCACAGGGGTGGAGGTACGGAAGCGAGTTATGGATGAAGTTGCAACAGAAAATGCCGGCAACGTTGGCAGAGATGATCCGGATCGCAGATTCGTATGCATTGGGTGACCCGACCCAACCAAGGCTCGCATCGAACGAGTCAAGCGATGAGTACTATCAGAGGGATGGATCCGGATCATCCCGGAGAAATGATTACAGAGGAAAAAGGAGAGATGATCGACCGGACCATCGGTACGGTTCGCACCAAGTTGCGGCCGTGAGTCAAGATCAACCTGGAGCAGGGGGTAGTCAGCGCCAGAAAACTGGAGGTCAATGGACCCCAAGGAACGATGGGAAGAAAACTTGGACACCGGAGCAAAAGAAGCAATGGCAAGAAAGGAAAGACCGTCCGAGGTATACTTACGAGTCGATGTTGGACCAGCCGTGTAAGTTTCACATGCCAAATCCGAACAACCCAGCGGGTCATACGACGAGGCAATGCGAGTGGATGCGTAAGATCGAGCAAGGTGGTTCGGGGAATGCTCAGGCACCCCGGAATGATCAGCCTCGGCATGAGTTACCCCGGCAGCAATTGCTCTCCGGAGCAAACACGCAACAGCTGATGTTGCCTCCCCCTCCGCCGAGGTATGATAACAATGAAAGAAGGGATGCAGTGCATCAAGTAGAAAATCAGCAGCAGCCGGATCAGAGGCACCCCGGAAATGAGGGGAGAAACGAGTACAGGGAGCATCACCAGAGCTACTGTGTATTTACCACAGAAGAAACTGATAGAAAACGCTTGCAGCGTAGGCATATGGAGGTGAATGCAGTAATGCCGGCAGTGACGAGGTACATGCCTTGGTCCGATCAGGAGATCACTTGGAGCATTAGGGATCACCCCAAGCTCATGCCGAGCCCAGGCTCGTATGCGTTGGTGCTGGATCCTACATTCATTGGGCCTAACATCAACGTAAGATTCTCAAAGGTACTGATCGACAACGGAAGTAGCATAAATATCATGTACGCGGACACAATGCACAAGTTGGGTATTTCGGAGAACATGCTCCAGGCCACGAGGACAACTTTCCATGGCATTGTGCCCGGCATTTCTTGCGAGCCCATAGGCAAGGTCCGGGTCGACGTCTTGTTCGGCACGAGGGACAATAAACGAACTGAAAATCTGGAGTTCGAAGTAGTGAACTTGGAAAGCGCGTATCACGCGTTGCTCGGAAGGCCAGCGCTGAACAAGTTCATGGCAAGTTGTCATATAAGCTATTTGAAAATGAAATTGCCCGGACCAAATGGAGTAATTACAATTGCTGGGGACTTCCAGCGTTCGATGGAGTGTGCGGCGGCCGGATCAAACTTAGCCGAGTCACTTGTGATCGCACAGGAAAAAAGGAAAATTCAAGAGGTGGCTACGTTGGCTCAGTCCGCGCAACGGTGTATGCCAGCGCTGAGTAATCCCCATGGAACTGTCTCCTTCCAAGAAGGTTCCTATTGATGACATGTTCCCAGAGCGCATCGTAACAATTGGTGCCGGGCTAAGTGATAAATAGGAAAGCGAGCTCGTCAGCTTCCTCCGTGAGAATCGGGACATTTTTTTGCTTGGTCCTGTTGATGACATTTTTGCAAGGTGTTCCAAGGGAGTTGGCCGAGCACTCTTTAAATGTGAGACCCGGAGCTAATCCGGTGAAGCAACCTCTCCGCCGTTTCGCCGAAGATAGGAGAAAAGTCATTGGGGATGAGATAGCTCGCTTGCTAGCTGCAGGATTTATCATGGAAGTTCTTTACCCGGATTGGCTGTCTAATCCGGTGCTGGTGGAAAAGAAGAAAGATGATCCGAACGTGGCAGTGGTTTGGCACATGTGTATCGACTACACGAACCTGAACAAGGCGTGTCCGAAAGATCCATTCCCGCTGCCAAGAATAGATCAGGTCATAGACTCAACTGCGGGATGTGAACTGTTTTCATTCATCAATGCTTACTCCGGTTTCCACCAGATACCTTTGAACCCGGATGATCAAATAAAGACTGCGTTTATTACCCCGTATGGGGCTTATTGCTATCGCACCATGCCGTTTGGTTTACGTAATGCAGGGGCAACGTACCAGAGATGTATGCAAAAATGTTTGCATGACCAAATAGGTCGAAATGTACAGGTATACGTGGATGATGTGGTTATCAAGACCAATGAAAGCAAAACGCTCCTTGACGATATCAAGCAAACATTCGCAAACCTAAGGAGGTTCCGGATGAAACTTAACCCGGAAAAATGCACCTTCGGTGTCCCGGCTGGAAAATTGCTCGGCTTTTTGGTTTCCAGCCGAGGTATCGAAGTTAATCCAACCAAGATCCGAGCCATCGAACGAATGGAACTGCCGAAGTGTCTTAACGATGTCCAGAAGTTTACAGGTTGCCTGGCCTCGTTAAGTCGGTTTGTATGTCGGTTGGGAGAGAAGGCTTTGCCTCTCTACCAACTCATGAAAAAGTCGTATAAGTTCATTTGGACACCGCAGGCCAATGAAGCCTTTGCCCAACTAAAGAAAATGTTAGCCACGGCACCAATGCTAGCCTCACCGATATCAAAGGAGCCAATGTTACTCTATATAGCCGCAACCAACCGAGTTGTAAGTGCAGTGATAGTGGTGGAGCGTGATGAGGAAGGTAAGTCAGTGCAAAGGCCGGTGTATTATTTGAGTGAAGTGTTGTCAACCTCAAAGCAGAACTACCCACACTATCAAAAGGTGGCGTATGGCGTGTACATGGCTGCCAAGAAATTGAAGCATTACTTTGAAGAGCATCCCATCCGGGTCATATGTGAGGCCCCTATATCCGAGATAATGAGTAACAAGGATGCAAGCGGCAGGATTGCAAAATGGGCAATTGAGCTAGCTCCTTACGCCCCGCAGTATGACCGGAGAGAAGCCATAAAGTCTCAGGCTGTGGCGGACTTTTTCGTGGACTGGGCCGAGGTACAGTACGAACCACCACTTCTAGATCCGAACTATTGGCGGATGCATTTTGACGGATCAAAAACCAAAACCGGGCTAGGTGCCGGAGTCGTACTCACGTCGCCAAAAAAGGACCAGTTGAAATACATGCTGCAGATCCACTTCACCGCATCAAATAATGTCGCTGAGTATGAAGCACTTGTGCATGGGCTCAAGGTAGCAAAGGAAATTGGTATACATCGGATTATATGCTTTGGCGACTCGGATTTAGTGGTGCAGCAAGTGTCCGGAGTATGTGACGCTCTTGATCCAAACATGACACTATACAGATTTCACGTGCAGAAGATTTCTGGTTACTTTGAGGGATGCGAATTTCATCACGTACCCCGGGTGGAAAATGAGGCCGCTGACATGCTGTCAAAGCTCGGGTCAACCAGACAAGCTATTCCACCGGGTATAGCATTAGAGCACCTCAATAAACCATCCATCAGGCCATCCCCGGAATCCGAGTCCATCTACGTCCCGGAGGACACAGGGTCCGGAGCAGCGCCCATGGACGTTGACACGGGGAGTGGTGCGCAAAACCCGGGGACTGTTTTGGCAAACCCGGGGACTTCTTCGCAAAACCCGGGGACTGCTCAGCGGAGTCCGGTTGAAGTTATGCCGGTGGATCATATGGAGATAGACGAGGACGTGTTCCCCGTGCGGCCAATACCGGCTTGGGCACTGCCTATATTTCAATTCCTGAAAGATGGAACATTACCCACTGAGGAGGTGTTGTCCAGGCAAACACAGAGGAGGGCAAAGGCTTACACGATCATCAATTCCGAGTTATACAAAAGAAGTGTGACCAATGTCCTCCAACGGTGCGTTGACCCCGACGAAGGGCTTGAAATCATCCGAGATATACATCAGGGGGAGTGCGGGCATCACGCCTCATCCCGAGCCTTGGTAGCGAAAGCTTTCCGACACGGATTCTACTGGCCAAATGCCTTAGGGCAAGCAGAAGATCTGGTGAGAAAATGTAATGGTTGTCAGAGGTACGCCACAAAGACGCATATGCCAATGTCGGAACTCAAGACCATCCCAATCACTTGGCCATTTGCCGTATGGTGCCTAGATATGGTGGGCCCGTTCAAACCAGCAAGAGGAAACATGACTCACATTTTGGTAATGGTGGAAAAGTTTACAAAGTGGATCGAGGTAAAACCTATAAGAAAATGTGATGGAGCTATGGCCGTAACTTTTCTCAAAGATATGATCTTCAGGTATGGTTATCCACACAGTATCATAACTGATAATGGCACAAATTTTGCGGAAGGAGCATTTGCTCATTTCTGCCGGGATAAAAGGATCCGACTTGACATGGCTTCGGTAGCCCAACCCGCATCGAATGGGCAAGTGGAAAGATCCAACGGATTAGTATTATCCGGGATAAAACCCCGGCTCATTGAGCCGCTGCAAAGATCAGCGGGGTGCTAGATAGAAGAACTACCAGCTGTACTGTGGAGTTTAAGAACAACTCCGAATCGATCAACAGGCTATACGCCGTTTTTTCTGGTATATGGGGCAGAAGCTGTATTACCAACCGACATAGAGCATGATTCGCCTAGGGTCACCCAATACACAGAAGCCGAAGTGCAAGAAGCCCGGCAAAATGATGTTGATCTGCTGGAAGAAGCGAGAGAGCTGGCACTGTCCAGATCCGCCATATATCAGCAAAATCTCCGACGCTATCATAGCCGGAAAGTGTGCCCCCGAGTCTTTCGGGAAGGCGATCTGGTGCTTCGGTTGGTACAACGTACTACTGGAATGCATAAATTATCCCTCCCATGGGAAGGGCCATTCATCGTGAGCAAAGCATTGCACAATGATTCTTATTATCTTATAGATGCAAAGCCATAGGAAAAGAACAAGGCGGACAGATCTGGTGAGGAATCCAAGCGTCCATGGAATGTAGCTCTACTTCGGCCTTTCTACACCTAGCTAAGAAGTGAATGTACCCGGGTTATCTCATATGTCGGTATGTATGTCGGCAATGAGTTTATCAATAGAATGTTGGCACCTCGAGCAGTAACTCGGGGACTGCCTTAATAATATTTGTTGTCTTTTGTTATTTATGCGTTGGCCGGAATAGGTTATTCTACTCAGCTCGGATTAGTAATGTGTGAGCACCAAAAACCCAACTCTTCGACTTGCTGCTGTCCAACAAGAATTGGCTTCATGGCAAGCAAGAGAACAAGTTTGGAATTGCGTAGCACACGAAAAACGACTAAGGAAAAGAATTTATTCGAGCCGACATTTATTTCCCGGACTAATCCCGTATTTATTTTCGAGCTAAGTCTAAAAGTTTCCCAGTATTGTTAAGACAATTTCTAGGCTCGGATTCATAAGTTGTAAAACCGAAGCAAGGTAGACACGACCCGAGCCAAAAGATTGAACGAACAAGAAAAAGAAACTTGGGGACTACGCCCACGTTAATCCGGCATAAGTACTCAGTAGCAAAATATCACATGTATTTGGAATAACAATTCCACCCGGCATACCGGGGATCTCATGAATTTTCAAGTGTTTTTACTTAGGAGCAGCAGGACGGAGTTCGGCATCATCATCGCCCTCTTCAATATCTGAGGCAGTGTCCTCCTCCGATTCACCCGAGTCATCTTCAATGTTCTCAGCTTCCAGGAAGCTCGGACCCTCAGTCCATTCATGAATGGGGGCATATTCAATGAGGCTGTGGGTGCAAGCCTGGCGCCGAGCTACCCACTCCGGATCATCTGTCCATTTGGACCCGGTGCGCAGCCGTGTGAGGAGGCTGAGATCTATCTTTTCGTACCACGTCAAAACGTGGTGAAGGACGGTATTGGCAGTAGCGCGGCCAGCGGATTCTCGCCAGAGGTCGAGCTGGGTCTCAACTTCTGAAAGCTTTTCAGCGAGCTGCGTGACTCTCCCCGGAGCGTCATCGGCGGGCCAGAAGGCATGGAAGATCCGGACTGAAACATCGAGGAGGTCCCGGCCGTAGTTCTTGATAATTTCCACGCGAGATGACAAGCTGACCAACAGGTCCTCCATGTCAAAGGGAATGGGGTCACCCTCAGCAGCGACCGGAGTACCTCTCTCTCGGCGGAAATTGGCAACAGCAGCACGTGCAATGGCAGTACCCTCTGGAAAGTGGCCTGGGAAACAAGGCAAAGGACAAAGTTGAGAAAATAAGACATGAGACGTAACCCGGAGAAGTAAGGCGGATAAAGGAAAAGAAGTTACGAGAGATGTGACTGTGAATCCGGGTCAGCTCCTTGATGCAAGCATCATGCCTTTTCCGAAGCTGCTCGAGCTAAGCATTTGCCGATCCAAGTTTGACCTCGGCTTCCTGTAGGAGCTCGCGGTCCTTAGCACTTTGGAGTTTGAGGCGCTCGCGTTCCTCGGTGAAGTCCTGGCCAACCCTTTTCAGCTCGGTTTGGTGTTGCGCCTTCATCTTAGCCATTTCAGCTTTGAGCTTGGCTATGTCGTCATCTTTGGTCCGGAGGAGGGCGAGCTCATCATCTTTTTTCTTCAACTCGGCTTGATGTTGTCCTGCTTGTTCGAGAAAATGCAGCATCATGTCAGGCACATGCACACTTTCTTCAAGCAATGTTGAAACCGTGTGTTGGCCCGGCAGAGCCGAGGTGTAAATGTTTGCCGAGCCAAGGAGGTAAAATGATGAGAAGCACAGTAGGAACAGATAAGAAGGACGTACCCTTGATCTTCTCCAAGTTTTTTCGCATTATTTTGTTTTCAGCTTCCACCCCAGCTGCGGGAACCGGACAATCAGATTCATTCGGCAAGTAAAGTGGAAGAAAAATGAGGAAAGGAGTGAGAAAGAAATTTACCCCTTTTCTCATACTCAGCGATGAGTGCAGCATGTTTCGTGCGAAGATTTTTATGTGTATCCAACAAGCGCTGGAATTCGGCACTTCGGCGGTTGGTGGTCACCTAAAAAAGAGACAGAAACTTAAGTCAGCTGTGTGCATGTTCGAAGTGTACTAAGATCCGGGCCAAGTGGAACTTAACCCGGCTCTAGGTGTGTGCATGTTCGAAGTGTACTAAGATCCGGGCCAAGTGGAACTTAACCCGGCTCTAGGTGTGTGCATGTTCGAAGTGTACTAAGATCCGGGCCAAGTGGAACTTAACCCGGCTCTAGGTGTGTTCATGTTCGAAGTGTACTAAGATCCGGGCCAAGTGGAACTTAACCCGGCTCTAGGTGTGTGCATGTTCAAAGTGTACTAAGATCCGGGCCAAGTGGAACTTAACCCGGCTCTAGGTATGTGCATGTTCAAAGTGTACTAAAATCCGGGCCAAGTGGAACTTAACCCGGCTCTAGGTGTGTGCATGTTAGAAGTGTACTAAAATCCAGGCCAAGTGGAACTTAACCCGGCTCTAGGTGTGTGCATGTTCGAAGTGTACTAAAATCCGGGCCAAGTGGAACTTAACCCGGCTCTAGGTGTGTGCATGTTCGAAGTGTACTAAGATCCGGGCCAAGTGGAACTTAACCCGGCTCTAGGTGTGTGCATGTTCGAAGTGTACTAAAATCCGGGCCAAGTGGAACTTAACCCGGCTCTAGGTGTGTGCATATTCAAAGTGTACTAACATCCGAGCCAACTAGAACTTAACCTGGTTCTAGGTGTGCGCATGTTCGAAGTTATGGAGCTACGCTAATTCTATAAAAGAGCATCCGGCCGAGTAACAAGTTGCTCCCCCAGAGGCTCGGGGACTAATGGTTATTATCTACAATTTACGAAGGAGAAACGGCGTACCTCCATCATCCGTCCAGCGAGGTTAATGGCCTTGGCGGCGGTATTCACTTGATCAGATTCATGGATCACCTCGGCCTTGTTCCAGTTCATGACGAACTCCATCAGGCTTGGGGGGTACCGTTCGCCTGAGGGCATATGGGCGTCACCAAACCCTTAGCGTGTGCTTCCTTCCTCTCCACCAAGGCAACGGCGGGGCTGGTGTGCAGAACCAACTGCCGAGCTTCGGTTGGCTCGGCAGGCGCGTCCTTTGCCGCTGGTGCCTTCTTGGGGAGCATAGACTCAAGGGTACGTTGCCCAGGCTCGGCAGTGCTGGGCTTGGTAGCATCTTGAGTCTTCTTGCCCTTGGCTCGCAGGGAAGAAGAAGCCGTAGCAGCGGTTTTCCCCTGCCGAGGTTCAGAGGACTCGGAAGATGCAGAGGAACTAGGCGCTGCTACTTTCGTTGCTGGACTTGGTGCCGGCGCGGACGTTTTCGCTGCCGGGGTTGGTGCTGCTGCCGGGGCTGGAGTTGATGTTGTTTTGGCTGCTGGTACTGGAACAGATGCTGGAGTCGAGGTATCTTTAGTGGCTGCTGGTTGTGGCGTCGCCGAGGTAGTGGCTACCGTTGTTCTGGTTGGGCCAGTTTCCCCCACCCCACGGTGATCCGGAGCGGCCACAGAGCTTTCCGGAATGGGGCTCAGCGGACGTGACTCGTCACGACGAGGTGAGGGGCTGGCCCGGAGAGGCGATGAGATACTGGACCCACTCTGAGGGACCTCCACCGGAGCCCTATCAGATCAGGTAACGTCAGAAGGAAAGTTACGACGAAGTAAGGAAGAACAAGTTACAGAAGAAAGAAGGACTTACGCATCCGAGGTTTCGGCTGCTCTGGGTTTCCGAGCCCTTCGTGCCGGGGCCTTCTTTCGCCTTTTAGCGGGCTCGGAAGGTCCAGAGGAAGAGCTTGAGGAGGCCGCGCGCTTTTTCTTCGGCGCCACCGGAACTAGCTCGCCTGTGGCAAGGGGAGGATCCTCGTGGATATGGCCACCGGCATGAGCTGATGGCGGAAAAGCAAAAGAAAGGGGGACAGCCTCAAACGGTTCAATTATCTCGATATCCGAGTAATCTTCATCATCGGGCCAATCTCTAGCAGAAGAGAAGTTACCCGTGGGTCGTTTCGTGGCGTCGGTCATGGGGAGAAACATCTCTTGGTCCGGCTCCTCCACGTCCGAAGTCTCACGGTCCGGTGCCCACTTAAGAGTCGGATCAGTGCCGTCCTCGAGCGTTTGCTGAAGGAACAGCTGAGGAAAAGAGTAAACAGACGAATCAAAAATGCAACAATAATAGACAAGTAACTAGTCCGGGGTAAGTTTGCAACATGAAACTTACCATGGGAGGAAGCCGGTCACGGCAGAAATGCTCTATCCCCCAAGTCCAGTCAGAGGAGAAATCCTTCTGAGTGGTGAAAAGAGCCTTAACCCGGCGGAAGATCTCCGTATTGTTCAGCTCGAAAGATGAAGTCCGGTTGGGATCGCGGCCGTAGCTCATATGGCACACCTTGTGGGTGCGCTTCTGGAGAGGGGAGATTCGGTTGCGCACGAAAGTGATCATCGCATCCTCGTTGCGCAACCCGAGCTCCTTCAGCTCCGCGAACCTCTTACTCACTTGGTTGGCCAGGGCCGTAGGTTTCTTCGGAACGGCGTCCCACAGATCCGGGTTCGGCGGACCCGGGGTATAAGGAAGCAACCGGATCAAATCTTCGGTGCCTATGTTCCGGACATAAAAGAACGTCCGGGCCCAACCTTTGCAGGATTCTAGCCCTGCGACCCGAGGGAAAACAGAAAACCTCCGGGGTGAGATGGAGGCTGCTCCGAACTGCGTGAGCCGCTTGTCCTCCGGGTCAGTGTGAATGTCGGGGATAACATTGTGGCGAAGGGCGAAAAACCGGATCCACAGCTCCTTTGTGGGCCATAATCCGGCGTAGCCTTCAATCGTAGAGGCGAAAGCAGAGAGGGAAGTAATGGCATTGGCCGGAAGATGGTGCGGCTGGAGATGGTAGGTGCTGAGCCAATCATGGAAGAAATCACTCACCGGGAGTCCGAAGCCCCGCTGAAAATGAGACAGGAACACAACGAACTCCCCGCGGTTGGGCGAAGGAGCTAGCTCGGCAGAGGCGAGGCGAGCGGCGACGCCGGCAGGGAGGCGCCGGGTCCAGTAGAGCCAATCCAGATCGTCCTGGCAGACCCAAGAGCCGGCCCATGCGCCGCGGTCCCCAGCGGCGGCGTCCTCCTCCATCTCTTGCTCAGCAATGGCGAGCTCTTCCTCAGTCATCTGCTCCTCGAAGCCCTCGCTGGCGCTGGAGGCGGCGAGGGACAGCGGCTTGGATTGGCGAGGACCCGTAGCGGGAGATTGACGTCGCAGTGATGGAGACGTAGAGGTGAAACGGAGAAGTGCGGCGGCGACGCTGTTTTTTGGCAGTACTGGCGGCAGCGCAGTCGCGAGGAAGACGAAGGAGAGTAGCAATAGGCAGAGGCGTGCGGAAGGGAAAAATCCCAAGGAACGCACCCCTCTGCTATTTAACCACCACGCAAGCGGTGAGTGGGATCGCGCCCTATGGACCGGCCACACGCTGTGGCCGTGTATTACCCGTCCGGACCAATCAGTAAGGAGCCACACGGAAGGCCTCAGGGCGAAAAGAATCCTGGGACGTGACACACTAATGCGGTAAACGAGGGGGCAGGCATGACGTGACCCGCGCACAGTGATGACTGATGGTTACTGCGGCAATTACTGTACCGTCCCTTAAAATAAGACAACACAATGATTACTCTTCACATGGGCTAGCGCACGAAAGAAGGAAGTAAGACCCGGATAGAGCTGTGGTAACCCGGCCGGCAAGCAAAAACTTGCAACGTGCGAAGGGAACGTAAATCCAGGCCGTCCGAGGTAACTCGGCAAAAAGCGACAGGAGCACGAGATGGAACCTGGTGTGGCCTTAGCGGCCAAGGCGGCTAAGACCGCACCAGCTTCAGGGACTAATGTTGGGGGGATACCCCCGGGTAGGGTCACACCGTGGTATGAAAGGCTGAGTTAGCCGAGGTCCGGCAAGATCAAAGCAAGTACTGGCCGGGTCACCTCAAGGCAGGCCGAGTCACGGGGTAATCCGGACCTGGAGCGTTCGCCTAACTAGCCCTAATCCGACTTAAGCGGTGAGTCGGAAGCGTATGTCTAACCTTTATGCAGGAAAAGGGTGTGGCCGGATGAACCATCGTCCGGGTCGCAGTAACCTTCTAGGAGAAGGAAGGAATCTTGCTGGTCAAAAGGAACCCCGGTATGCACTGCTTGAGCGAAGCAAGCAAGGACTAGACCACCGGGACGTGGCCGACAAGCGTGACGACGCCCGTGTCAGCTGACGAGCTAAAGCGTAGCTGACGAGGGGCGGGGCGTGGCTCACGTAGCTAAAGCATAGCTGACGAAGGGGAAAAAGCACCCCGGTCGGTTTACCCCTTTGGGAGGGAGCATATTCTTAGGAATATGCCTCCACGTATGCCCTAGGATGAAACCGAGCCTCCCCTATAAAAGGGGGGCTAGGGCTTCAGTAGAGGGGGTTGGATTTTATTCTCGGGACAATTCTGTTAAGGTCTAGGGTTTGAGGTGAGGTCTGTGGGTGAGAGTAAGAGAGCTTCTTCTTCCTCCTCTCGCCAGTACAGCTCTAGGAGCACTTGTAACCTTGGAAGAAAATCAATACGAGTTTTGGTGTGGAGAATCACTTCGCTATCCCTCCCTGGATTCCCCTAGCGCATATTAGTCTCCACCTTCTGCCTATACATGGCATCTACCGTGACACCACCACGACACCGTGAGGCTATATCAATCATTGTCTCCCGAGAGTGCTTTGATAGCATCAAGCGCCACTTAGTAATACAGGGGTTATAAAGGTGTGTTCAGGTACTCGAAGGAAACCGTTGAGGCAATATATGTCAAGAGCAGGATTTGTCCGTCCATGTGACGGGAAGATACTCAAGGGCCCACTCGGAGAAGTTATATCCAATAGCTGTGCAGCATGTGATTTGATCACGGGGATATCACTTGTCGGAACGAGTCAAGTAGCATTGTTCAGCGACGAGATTGAACACAACATGGTGATGTCATTGATCAGATCTCAGGAAATGCAAGTATCGAGTGACAAAGGGAATAAGACATGATTGTCCCGGTTCAAACAATGAAAGATCTTCGTGGAACGCACAAGGGTCACATGGCCATCCAGGTCCCTCTGTTGATCATTGGTGCGGGAGTGTCCCGGCCATGTCTGGACTGTTCCCGAACTGTGGGGTATCACGCTTAAGGGCTTGATGATGCTTAGAGAGTGTTTATGGGATCGGTGGAATCGCCAAAGAATAGTAGAGAGAAAATCGAAAGGGTTTCGGTAAGTCCGGAGGATGTCCGGAGTGGAGATGGAAGGTGTTCCATGGCCACGGAGATTGAATAATATGTGAATGAATGTTAAATGTTGATTTAATCATTTATTCATAATTATTTAATAAAGAGAAAAATCAATTTAATGGTCAAAGGCTTAATGGGCCAATTTTTGGAGGGAGAGGGCCCATTAGGGAAAGAAGAGAGGGAGAAGGGGCCAAGGGGGTGGCCGGCGCCCTAGTGGGCAGCCCCCCGCGTGGGTCCCATGGGGTGGCCGACGGTGCCACCCCTCCCCCTCCTCTCCTTTAGTCCCACCCGGGACTTTGAGGGAGGTAGTACCTCCCCTCCCCCTATATATAGTGGGGGTATTTGGCCAAATAAAAGACACCAATAATCAATAAAGGTCTTCTCACTTTTGGGAGGACCTCTAGTTGATATTCTCTCTCCCACTCTCTCTCTCTCGTGACCGTGGTCCCAAGTCTGGACTGCGCGAGCGAGAGACATCTTCACCAGAGCGCCGTCGCGCTGCGGGATTCGGATCCGGGGGCTCTACTTCTGCAACTGCTGCTGGATCGGGGAAGCGGGAGTCATCGTCAGGCACCAGACTTGTGTAACTCCCCGCGAGGTGTCGCACTTGAGGCGCTCAAGTCGTTGGAGCCAAGGAGCGCAAGGACTTCATCACGACCTTGAGGTCAGCTTCGGCTCATCTACATCAACCACGCTCTCCTGAGCGTTGACAACGTTTTTCAGTCTTCAAAGGTAAGTTTACGAAAAGCCCCTCTCATTACTGTATTACTAATAGATAGGTCCTGGCAGCTTCAGGGGTTCATGGGCGTAGAGTAAAATATATTGTTTTTATACGCGGAAACCCCAACAGTTTTAACATTTCCTTGCTCTCACTGCTGACCAACAGCTCACTGCATGCAGTTTGGTGTGTGAGCTGCTTCACTGTTGCCTTTATCTCTGGATCAAATCAAGTGAATTTGATTAACTGCCCCTCTTTTTACTATTATCTGCCCTGGTGAAACTTGCCCCTTCTAGCTAATGATGTTGTCTTGAAGCTTTCAAATTTGAATAGAACAGATACTTATTTTGATGAAACTTGTCCCTACTGATTTAAATTTGCTCAATGATGTATTGAAAATAGTGCATCTCACTGTTTAAGACTGAGAGCACTCCTAACACTAACCCCTCTCTACTTACTTTGTTTTCTATCTTTGTTTACAGGTACTAGTCTGAGGAATGAAGACTAAGAAGATTTAGGATAGAATTTAGTTTAGGATTAGCCTTTTATTTTCATTTGTAATCTATTCTATTTTCTTTTGTAAGAACAATGTAATATATCTGTATTATTCAATAAAGCCCTCATTTTCCTTTCTTTCAATTGTTTCTATATTGTAATTTCTTATTTCTTGAGTAATTCTTGTATTACTATTATTGATTAAGAAAAGAAGATAAGAATAGAATCATCCTATTTCATTTCTTTTATTTATATTATATATCCATTTCCTTTTCCTAAATAATTTAATACAAACTCATTAATTCATACTTTCAAACCTTAAATCTTTTTCAAAAAAAATGATCCAAAGTCAAATATGAATTCAATATTATTTATCCAAAATCCTTATAATTCCTAAGGATCATGTCAAAATTTATAGCAAACACTTCTAAGAGCTAAACCCTAACTCAAAGTAGTGAAAGAAACTCTGATCTCCTCAGGGTTTTGATTGGCAGAAAATTTACCCATTTTTACAGATAAATGCATGCAAATGCACAAATTCCTATTTATACTCTTCATTGGTTCCTAAACGCTGGGATGTTACAACCCTACAAGTTTTCCCCTTCCACAATCTGATCTATTGTCATTCTACTTCTGGTCGCTGGATCTTGCCTAGGATCTAATTGAGTCGGCTTCTCCAGGCGCCTAGTATATCGATCATGTGCTTGATCGCCGGCCAACGCCTAGGATATAGCTACAGTTGGCCATGCATTGGTTATCCCAGGTCCATGGGATCCGTGTCATGAAGTGCATCGAAACTGTCAGGACGCTGGATTATGGGTTGCCTTGCTCCTTGTGATAGTCCTAGTTCTCGTTGCCACCGCACGGGCCTAAAGTGGATCATCGATATATGTGCCCCATAGATCGTTGTAGTCCTCGCGTTGAAGCCGCACTAACACTAGCAGTCGCTGATGAAGGCCGACAACAAGTGGTACGTGGATGGCGCGCGAGATCTTCCAGCCCCACTGGAGGCTTGATTGGCCGGATCTTGGCACAACTCCCCCTTGCAGAAGTACTAAGATTGGTTAGTCTGCCTATGCATCTTAGAGAAGGCATGTCTGAAGGACCTACTTTTGTCTACACCATCGTTGGTCCAGGTAAATTCCCCGCTTCTTTCTTGTTTCAGGAGCCGGACGGGGACAATGGATAAGCAAAAAAGGGACTAGATCAAACCGGGTTCCATTCATGGATGCTTCTATTTTCTGAATCGCTGAGGATAAGGATTCCGGTGATTGGGCGCTGGTGCACGGTCGCCGTCGATCGTCGGTGTCAAACACGATGATCTCACAGTCGGTAAGCTATCCGAAAAAACGGTGTTTTTCAAATTCTCAGTAACTAGGCGAAGGGATGCAAGGGCCATGCATGTCTCAAAGGCGGTGTGTAAGGCCATGGTGGCCATGTGACAATGGAGTCACATGCACAACCAGCCATGTTTTTGGTCGTTTCTTGTGCCAAGCATGTTGATCGTACCGGCGTCGGCAGATCTTGTCGTTGGACAAGCTTTCTTAAGAAAGCTGCTCGGGTTCAATTGGGAAAGAAACAGAGCTTGGTCGGTTCGCGATGGCGACCAAGTTTTGCATAATATCTAAAGATCTTAAACCTACAATCTTCTTTTTTTTGTGGGATTTTTGGGCTCCCATGAGGATTTTTTGTGTGGTCACACGTGTCTCCCTCTTCTTCTGTGTGCATTCTTGTGTACCCATAGTGAATAACTTTGCTAGTCTTGCAATGTATATTTTCTCCATTGGTACATTCTTGGTTGGCTCCTAGCAACATTCATTTGGTGATATTAAAAGATTCATTTTGTTTTTTTCTTGATGTCATCATGTTATTTTGGTTTGCTAATCATGCTATTTTGTTCCGGTGCATATTATTATAAGTTGTTATCATGGTATTTTGTTTGTGGTCATCATGATATTTGTTTCTATGCAATATTATAAGCCTTATTTTGTTTCAATGCTTTTTCATCATGTTATTTTGTCCATCTCATCATGTTATTTTGGTTTAGTCATCATGTTATTTTTTTGTTGCTCATCATATTATTTTGTTTTGATGCTCCTTCATCATGTTATTTTGTTTTTGTCATCCTTCATCATGTTATTTTGTCCATCTCATAATGTTATTTTAGTTCCTTCATTATGTTATTTTGTGTCCATTCATCATGTTTTTGTTCCTGGCATTGGCATCATGCTATTTTGTTCTTATTGTCACGCTCTTTTGTTTTTACCTTACATGTCATCATATTTTTTATGCATCATATCGTTCTCCTTTTTTTAGGCATCTTACAACCCACACCGACGATGCCCTTCATCATCTTCTATATATATGGTCTTCTCATTTCATTTCTTCCTATGGCTTCCCTCTCACATGCTTCCCCTCGTGGCCGCCATGGTCGTCGCATCTGTCGCCGTGGCTTGCCTATTCCTATGCTCGATTCTTCTCCTCCCGGTGGTGGTCGTACCTTTGTTCCTGCTTCCCTTGTGCTTCCTCGTGGTGGCCCTTCTTCAGGTCTGGTCTATCATTTTTTGTTTTTTAGCCTTTTTTAACCAGTTTTATTTTTTTTAGCTCCCGCGGGTTTGCTTTCATCCTCTACCCCTTCCGATGTGCGTTGCCGCCGTCGTGCGGTTAGGCTTGGGAAGCGGTCTCTTGTATCTTCATTGGAGGGAAGCCTACTCATCACCGTTCAGATCCCTGCCATGCAGGAAAAGAAGACTTCAAGGAGGTAGAGTGGGGAAAGAATCGCAGGAGCTAGGATTCCCAACCCGACATGATCATGAGCCGCATTGAGCAAAACTCACAGCTTATTCGTAATCTCACCTTCGAGATTGAGGACTTGGGGAAATTGGTCAAGAAGATCATCAAGAGGATACCACCACCACCGAAGGAGTAATTTGTCATCAGGTTTGGCATCCCCTTGGTTTGTTCCAAGCTTGGGCAGTGTCGTGGTATCACATCACTATCTTCTATCTTTTTACCTTTTTAGTAGAGTCATATCATGAATAGAAAAGTTATCATGTAGGATGGTTTGCATTATGGAAGTGTCCCCTCTCTTGTTAGATATGTATCCCTTGGTGTGAGTTGCCGTTATGGAGTATTAATGAGAAGTTCTATCATTTACTCTTTTTCATAGCTTATATTAGTTTTCAATTCGTGGTTATATGATTGATCTTATTCTTAGTATTGGTGTCACTTTGGGATCATTGAGTTAATTTAGTTGGTTTTGGCAAACCTGGCTCGGTCAGTAACAACACTATTTTTGAGAGTTGAATGAAAAGATAAAAGTACTCTAAAGAAATATAATTTCATCATCTTTCTTTCTTGATTTGCTCATAAGTTTAGTATTCTCTAGTTAAGATCTTTTGTGCTTCCAAGAAAGATTGCATGTTTGTTTTTATCACTTGTATGTTTGTTTGTTTCCTTCAACTCTTATACTTGCTACCCAGCCTTGCTAGCCAAAAACCTGTACTGAGAGGGAATTCTTCTCGTGCATCCACCTCTTTAAACCAAACCCATGCCATTTGTGTCTACCATACCTACCTATTAGCATTATTGCTATTCCAAGTAAATTCTTGTTTTTATCTACCTTCCAAATTAAATTTGTTATGTGAAAATTAGTGATTAAAGCTCTCACGAACTTGATGGCACACTTTTACTTTCTTGCATTTAATAAACTTGACCCATTGTGTCCTTCTATGTTGCGTATATGCTTGCGCTTTATGAGTTGAAGTTAGCAGAACCCTGTATCATGGGGGACGCTTTCAACACTGCCATGGTACTTTGTACCTAGTTGATATCATGATTCTTTTGCCTATGGATCCCGGCGGTGTGAAATAAAAGGGGAACTTGTAAGATTATGGATTTCATATGTGTGTTAGAGAAACGCCTGTGTCGCTAGCCTAAGCCATGCCTAATCATGGTGGAAACTTGCAGCATAACTATAGTGAGCATTCTATTAAGCATCCTCAATAAAAACCTATGCAAATAGCAAATAAAAAGATTGCTAAGGTGCTCATTGTCTGCTTGCCTTGTCATTTTGATTATGGGATAGCTCATGTATCATGTGCAAGGGGTACCCGTTGGCAGTTCTCAATGATACATATGTATTTACAATGACAAGAGCTTACTTGTGACTGAAGTTGAGTAGCATGAGGTTCGGTACTCGTAAGTAAGTGGCATGAGATTTTAACTTATAACTTGTCAAGCATATCCTCTTAGTTGTGTCACTTTAACCTTAATCACCTAAAGATGTCTATGATAGGGCAATGAGAGCTGAAAGCTAATAAGTATCATAATTTTTGGGAGCTCTTTATGAAACTTGAAATCCCTGCTTCCCTCTGCGAAGGGCCTTTCTTTTACTTTTTTTGTTGAGTCAGTAAACCTATTCCCTTCTATCTCAGCAAGTATTTTGAGTTGTTGTGTTTCATTCATTCATATGATGATTTATTCAATCATGTTTCTTATGTTCCTTGTTTTGCACATTGCTCTTATCTAGATGTTTACTACTTTGAAAGCTATCATTGAAAATCAGTTAATTGTGAACTCCAGCAAATTATCAACTATTCTTCGACCAAGAGCTAAGTTTGCCATTACCAATTATGATTTACTTCATGTATCTTTATTGTGTTTCCTTTGCTTATTGCAAGTTGAGTTATATAATAGCGAGTTATCTTCTATTATGATCTATGTATTGATGAATGTGATGCTTCTTGTTCGTATTCTTTTATCGACTCTTCACTCCATAAACCTGAGGTCATGTTTATTGAGTTCAGTTTCGCTTGGGAACAAGCGAAGTCTAAGCTTGGGGGGAGTTGATACGTCCATTTTGCATCACTATTCTATGTCATAATTCACTGTCATTCATTGATATATTTCATATTAAGAGATGATACATATATTATTTCATCTATTTTTGCATGGTTGATGACTTTTGGAGCATGGACCGCTGCAGTCAGGATTCTGATGGAAAAGGTGTTGTTTGGAGACAAAATTCGCGAAGATCAGAAAATCTAGGAAAATATACGGAAATTCCTATTTTTCAGAAGACGAAGGAAGTCAGAAGAGGGAGTGGAGATGGGCCACAGGGGGCCCACACCACCCCCTGGCGCGGGCCACCCTAGGTCACGCCACCAGGTGGTGTGGCCGCCCTGGCCCACCTCTGGCTCTCCCCTATGGCGTATATATTCCTCCCGAAACCCTAAGACTCGGGAAGCGACCATAGAAAGATTCCTCCGCCTCTGCGGGGCAGAAACATCGAGAGAGAAAGATCTCTCTGGCAGACAGATTTCTGCCGGGGGAATTCCTTCCCGGAGAGGGGAGATCGTCGCCATCAACACCACCATCAAGCTGGACTTCATCGGGATCATCATCATCATCACCACCATCATCACCATCAGCACCCTCATCACCATCTCCATATTGCTGTAACAATTGCGTTGAATCTTGCATAGTTCATAGGGGAAACTTACCCGGTGTTGATTACTCTTTGTAGTTGATGCTATTGAGTGAACCATTGAATTGTTGTTTATGTTCAGATTGTTATACACTATTATTCCATCTCTGATCATGATCCATATGATTTCTTGTGAGTAGATCGTTTTGTTCTTGAGGACATGGGAGAAGTCATATTGTTAGTAGTGGAATTATGTTGAGAAAGATTTAATAGTTTGATATTTAAGTTGTGGTGTACTTCTTCTAGTGGTGTCATGTGAAATACATGACATTTCACCTATATGGGCCTAGAGGAATGCATTGTGTATTTGGCTACTAATCGTAGGGGTTGCCGGAGTGACAGAAACCTAGACCCCCGTTAGGAAAACATTGCATAAGGGACGTACGGGGCTTAGAGTTTAAAGTTGTGGTTATGTTTCTACCTTAATTATTTTCTTGTACTTACGGATGTTTGCAAGGGGTATAATCACAAGTATGTATTAGTCCTAGGAAGGTCGGTACATTAGCACAGGTTCACCCACACAACACTTAGCAAGCTAAAGAAGATTAATCAACTATATGAAGCGAAAGCACTTGACAGTCTTCCCATGTGTCCTCGAGAACGTTTGGCCATCTTAAGTAATACGATCGGCTTGTCCTTTGCTGCATAAAGGATTGGGCCACTTGTTGCATTTATTCTTATTGTCTTTTGTTTACTCGTACTTTGTTTACTTGCTTTATCGAAAACCCCTAAAAATCCGTTTGCTAAGTATTTGCAGAGAATTCCTGATCCATACCACTAGCCAGCACCTTCTACTCCTCGTTGGGTTCGACACTCTTACTTATCAAAAATACTGCGATACACCCCCTATACTTATGGGTCATCACGGCGACGAACCCTAACCCTACCGCTGGCGCCGGCGCAAGCTCCAGCGCTCGCCAACTCTTCAACTTGTGTCGCCGCGCGCGACCACGACTACCGCCGCTGCGGGCGCACTGCGCCTCCACCGCCGAAAGGAAGGGAAAACACGGGCAAGCGCCCGGCCGCGGCGGCCGGCGCCAACAAGCCGGCCAAACGGGTTAACTCACGCCACCCTCCTACAGCTGCGCGTGCACAGGCACCTGCGCCAGCTCCCCGCCAGCCGCCACCACCACCATAGCCGCCGACGCCGGCTCCACAAATGAGCGCGTGCCAACTACTCAATACATTGACAACAAGGTAATACATCGTTTTTTTGGTGTGGTAGATGCATGTGCCATGGTTTCTAGCGTTGGCATATTCATATGTGGTCATTTTACATTATAGTGTTGACGGTGAGACATTCATGGCACACATGGATGTTGGCTCATCTTTCACCGCCGAGCAATGAAATGGCGAAGAAGAAGAAGAGTATGTGGTGGATGAGCATGGTGAAGACTTGATTGAGACGTCGGTTGGTAGGATGGTCAATTACACCGCCGAGGAGGATAGGTTTCTATGCCGAGCATGGTTGGCAGTTGCCATGGACCCGATGGTTGGTACCGACCAATCAAGAGGCACCTGTTGGGCGAGGATGAAGGAGTTCTTCCATGCACGCAACACAAGTGGCAATGAGCACACCGATCGTTCTCTTCGGTCCTTATGGTCGATCATAAACACCGATTGTCAAAAATGGGCCAGTGCTTTGGCGGGTGTTGACGTAATTAATCCAAGTGGCACGACTTTGGATGATAGGGTAAGTTGTCATTGGGTGATCCTATCTCATGTTTATGTGCAGATCTTTGTTCATATCCATGACTCATTCTTCTCTTATGTTCACCATGTAGAACACCATTGTCCAAAATTTGTTCAAGGATCAAGGGAAGAAAGACAAGAAGGGGAGGAAGATTATTGGCAATTCATTTGTGCTCCACCATTGCTATGCCGAGCTAGGAATGAGGAGAAGTGGAAAATCAGTAATGGGTTGGATGTGCACAACTTAGGGATGAATGCCACCGAAGAAAAAGCCATCACAATCATAGATGATGATGCATGAAGTGATGATAACAAGAAGAGAAGCTCCACTCCTCACTCGGTTGCATTCACGAAGAGGCCCGTGCTTGGAAGGAAGGCTGACAAGGAGTTGATGAGGGGGAAGAAGGCCCGTGATGATGACATAGCAAAAGCTATGGATAGGATGGCCAATTTGGAAAGCTTATGCGTCCATTTTGCATTTCACTATCTACTGTAGTATAACTATGTAAGTTTAAGATATGCCATGAAACTTTGGATATCTTGAGGCCAATGGGAGTTAAAACCCAAGCTTTCTTGTTAACCCTTTCTTTTGTAGCCTATGTTGAATTTTTACTATGCCATGCAAATTTGCTCCAGAAAAGAAACTTGCTTCTTCTTGTCTGAATATGTATTATCAGTCCTATCAAAATATACTAGCATTCAAATGTTCATTTTTATTTGACATATAAGTGGTTGTCATAGTGAAGCATGTCTTTTCTATTACTACCTCCGATCCATAATAAGTGTCGCTGATTTAGTACAAAGTTGCACGAAATCACCGACACTTATTATGGATCGGAGGTAGTACTAGGCAGTTACTTTTTCCTTGTATTGTATTCCTACAAGCTAATTTGACAGTTTCTTACACTGCTCTTGAGAAGACCAATAGCTTTCGGCGTTTTAGTCTCGTGCAACCCAGTCTGACTTCAGCGGTGTTGCTCTACTGGGCTGGTCCCCCAAACCCCACGCATGGTGATAGGCTCCGCTAGCCCTCTTGCTTCGACTACCTCCTCGAATCCCGCCAGCGAGTTGCAGACGCCGTGGTGGTGCCCTTCAGCCTCTGCTACATTCCGTCTGGTGAGCTCCTTAGGTTTCCTTCTTCCTCTTCAATACTCTCTTGGTCAGATTCGTGTGAGTATTGATGGTTAAAAATGATGTACTTTTATTGATTCTAACTTGTGACCATTATGATCGGTAACTAACCATCCTTGTATCTTGTTGGCAAATGGTAGGTCTTATGTTTGAGGTGACTTGAGTTAGTATACATAGATTGTTAACATGACACTATACTGATTCTTACAGTGAAGGAAGGTCTCTAGAACTTATGCATCCTTTTAGTGCTTATGTTCCTCTCTTGGTCCGTCTTATGCAGCTATACATTATTAGACCTAGTGGTAATATTGTCAATAGAATAGAATGATTAAGAATACAATACTTGCCCCCCCCCCCCCCCCCCCTTCCTTTTTATCACATTTTATGATTATATAGTGTGTTCTTCATAAACGTCACTGTACATCCTCTAAGTTGATGTATTAGCCTTTTGAATGTATGGCAAGTTGTTCTCAAATAGAAACTATCATTTTCCCTTTTATCCATGGCATTACAATAATGCAATCTTTCTTTTAAATTTCTCATCATTTGAGTTTTTATCCTCATCCAAGTATACTAATGGCTGTTCTTTTATGCTGTAGGTTGGGAGTCTACATGATGTCTTCTGCATGTGCCCTTGGCGCTTGGCATGGGTATGACCTCTCTTAGGTGTTTGTTTATATGTTAGACGAGGCCGCCAATATATGGCGTTCTAGCGCTGGTCGATTCTTTTTTTGAGAACATCAAGCCCTTCCTTGTGTTATAATATTCATATACTCCATGCTGCATGATGACCATGCATATTTCCTCCATGATGGAGTCAGGGCAATAATAGAATGGAATAAATAAATAACTAGTCTAATACTCCCTCTGTGTATTTGTCTAGGTTTAAATGTATCTATATACTAAAACACGTCTAGATATATGTGAATCTAGACAAATGCAAGTCACTTAATTATAATTTCTAGACGGAGAGAGGGTAAACAAGTTGAAGAGTATGGACAGTATGTGTTTGAAACGCGCTATCTATGTGTGTAGTCGAGCAACCGATCTAAACAAAGGGAAGAAGCTAGTCACGGATAAACATTTTCAGAGGAGGAATGGAGAGCATCAAAGATTGCGTTCCCAATTTTAAGTACGTGGACCCTGCTGTCCCCCTTCTCGAGGAGGAGGAGGAGGAGGAGGAGAAGAAGGAGGAGGAGGCAAGTCTGTCAACCCTCCCGTCCGTCGTCCGTCCCGAGCAGACGCCCGCCATTAATTACTGCGGCGGGGGCTTGCATGCAGTGAGAATTTTGAGGATTTCACTGGACAACCAACCTTCACGTCAGCAAGATCCGTGATAGTAGAATCAATCTATCTCAGCCCTCCATTCGTCCTCAGCAACTCAGCCTTTCATCTATCCATCGGTGTCATCCAGCAGGTAGCAAAGGGAGGAGGAACGAGCCTAGACGAGTCCTCCTCATCTTCTTCTTCTTTCCTCCCTCTACCCGCTCTCCTCTTCTTCTCTATAAGTAGTAGTCACTCGTCACACGCCGCCGCGTGCGGGGTTCGCATGCGACTTAGACTTTGACTTTGGAGAGGAGAGGAGAGGAGAGCGAGAGTGGAGTGGCGTCCAAGAGGAAGAGGATGAGGAGGTGTTGACGACGACGAAATCGTCGAGCTCTTCTCGGCGGGCAGCAGGGCAGGTCCTCCTCGCCTAGCTTGTTCCCTGGAACATGCATATATCTTGCTAGTACTTTCCGATAGATTCTCTTAGTATCTAATTGTTGTTGTATGTTTTCTTGGGTGTGAATTGTTGCAAGAGGAGGTGGAGTCGATTTTTCCTTTGGGAGTGGCGAGCCAAGACGAAGAAGGGTGAGATTGAGAAACCGCGAGGATCGAAAGTGAGAGACACCATACCAGCTGTCGATCGGAGGTACGGATCCATCATATACGGCTACCTAGCTAGCTGCTGGTATATATTTATATGTAGGTACGTAGTACTCGATTGGCTCGTCCTAATAATCTTTACTATAAAAACTCTAGAGGTAGGTTCGTCTACCGAATTTCCGTCCGACAATTCGTTTTCCAAAATTACCCCTGCTAATGATGTTGCCATGTCATCGATCCATGGCACTACAAATCTTAGCCATCCATGCATCTTTCCTTCAATCAAGCAGTGAATGGGGGCAGAGCCTCGGCCAGAAACTCAAACCTTGCCCCCTCTTCTATAAGTACAATCCAGCGGTGAGCAACTGCGTGCGGGGTGCACGTACGACTTAGACTTTGACTTTGTCGAGGAGAAGAGAGGATAGAGTGGCCGCACTGCAATGAGGCGTGGTGGGCGCTGTGGTCGAGGTCTTCTCTGCGTGCAGGCAGCAGGTAACTTACTCGCCTTGTTCCTTGGATTCTATGGCTTGGCGTTCCTTGTTTCTGATTCTTTTATGTGTTCTTGCCGGTTGGACAGCCACACCTAGTCTATCCGTGAGGTGAGATTTTCTTTCAGAGTGGCCAAGACGAAGCAGGGTGACCCGGTCTCCAAATGACAAGTCGCGAGGACGGAGATGGGATGAGTCGGGCAGACGGTCGCCGCCGGCGGACGGATCCAGGCTGGCTCCTGGTATGTGCTTCTGCTGGTATATGTATATGTGTAGGTTATTTTGTCGTGTACACGTACAAGCCCACAGATCCTCTTGAAACATCTCCCTCCTCGCGCTCGTCGATCGTTCGTGTTTGTATGCTAGTCACTGGATGCAGGTCACTAATTTGTCTAAACACACGATGCAGGTCACTGGATACTTGATGGATATTTTTAAATTTTAGGATAATTGTGCTTAATAGCGACCTAGCAAGGTACCTTATTGTGTTCCATATTTTGCTTGTTGATTTTACATTGTCCATCATTGTTACTCCCTCCGATTCATATTACTTGTCACTAAAACTGATGTATCTAGTACTAAAACATGTCTAGATACGTCCATTTCTGCGACAAGTAATATGGATCGGAGGGAGTATAAGAATTTGAGTGCATGAGACCGTATTGCTTTGTTTGAATCATTCTCGTTGAGTGATCTTTTATTTCAAGCCAACCCTCCAATTTCATTCTAGAATCGCCACTAGCCACCACACGTGCCTGACCTAAAGTGGATCATCGATATATGTGCCCCATAGATCGTTGTAGTCCTCGCGCTGAAGCCGCACAAACACAAGCAGTCGCTGGCGAAGGCCGAAAGCAAGTGGTACGAGGATGGCGAGATCTTCTAGCCCCACCGGAGGCTTGATTGGCCGGATCTAGGCACAACTCCGCCTTGGAGAACTACCAAGATTGGTTAGTCTGCCTATGTGTCTTAGAGAAGGCATGCACGTCTGGAGGACCCACTTTTGTCTACACCATATAGGGTAACGTCGACTATGGCATGTTTAGCTGCGATCTTCCAGTCCTCAATGATGAACCTGCAGCGAACGGCAGTGACGACCTCGTCCGGCAGTGGCGATCTGTGGCAAAGTGCGAAGAAAACCAACATCGATTGGAATTTCTCACCTGGGAGGCCGCCCAGCTACGGTGGAGAATAAGAAATGTTGCATGCTCAAGAATGAATGTGCGAAGAAAACCAACATCGATTGGAATTTCTCACCTAGGAGGCCACCCCGCTACGGTGGATAATAAGAAATGTTGCATGCTCAAGAATGAATGTGACACCCTTTCAAAAAAAAATGAACACGACAGAGCTGGAGTAGTCGAACGTTTCACGGAAAAGAAGATGAAAATAGTTTATGACATGGACGTGACCTAAGGCGGGACGCTACTGTTTAATAATAGAGGATGACCACAGATCTAAAATCAGACGGATAGAAATAATTGGGGTCATGTGGTTGCATGAGATTTTAGCTTGCAAACATTAAATGCATTTTAGTGGGGATGAACTTTATAGATATTATAGATGAGTTTATGTTGCTGTTACTTACTGATAAGGCATACAGTATATCCATAGCAATGTTAATTTGGCATCAACAACTGAATTATGCATATTTATTTATTGCCAAGGAAAAGGTATTTAAAATGTTATTTGTTCAGCAGCTAACCCATTGAATATTTGAAATGACAGCCAGCTGATCAAACAATCCAAATTTACATCTCCCCGCCTGATACAAAACAGAAAAAAAGAACGCACACACAGCTTGCTTAAGATCATAAAGAAAATATGGACCACAAGAACTAATTAATCAAAAAAAGGTCATATGCCTTCTAACCTTAATTGCAGATGCGAGCTCACAAATCCACTTCAAAGATGGTTTCTGCATCTCAGCCACCGGAACAAGAAGTACGACCTGTATAACAGACTTATTCTATTCATTAATGACTAAAACAGTACCCATTAGGTTGACTATTGCTGTATTTGTGTCAAAAGATCCAAAGCTGTATATCATCTCAGAGTTACAAACAAAATCAACATTTGAAACACTAGTTTATCGGCACACCTTCAAGTTCAAATACTAGCAGTTTTCGGCACATCAGCTGCTGATGGGGTAGAAAAATGGGGTAGAAAAGCAGAAATCTTTTAGAAATACTAACAAATCAAATTCAATAAAATCCATACAGTACGTGCATCAACCAAAGAATTATGGCGCATGGAGATTTTCCTCTGCAAAGCAACAAGCAATAATACTTCCACCACTAGTTTTCTGATAGTAATCGTCTAGCAGATACAAAAACAAATAGAGATGGAACAAGTTTTTATCATGAATCAAATTAAATCCATGGAGGCCAGATTGAAGAAACTAGAGTAAACATAAATCATAGTTACATACAGTGGCTAATTGCCAGTTGCAGGTATATGCTGAAGAGGTACCACCGCTAGGCTCTGCAAATTACAGATATGGGAGACAGAGCCCACAAGCAGAGGTAACCGCAACGAACACAGAAGATTTGCCTGCATCAATCACGGCATGAAGCCTGCTCGTAAGATTGAGATTGGAAACCTTGGATGAAAATAGTGGTGAGATGAGATTACCCCATGCGCCGACGAGTAAACCCAGGCGATCACTTGTTGTTCGACGGTGCTTACCAGAGAGCCGTGTATGGGATAATCTCATCTCAACACCGCTTCCACCCCGAGATGTGTCGAGCGCCGGCATCCGAGGGACAAGAAGCGGCGGTCGCCGCCGTCAATGGGAAAGGAGATAAGGTCGTTGTGGCGGCTGCGCATCACGCCCACCTCACCGCTCGCTGATTACGGTATGCGGTGGGTGGAGTTGTAGCATCAGCCACCGTATATAGGGCACTGGGACGGCCCAAAGTTACAGTAATTGCACACGATAATGAAGCCTGATACTATTCTTAACAGAGGCCCAAAACGTCTTTCTTAGAGAAAGCCCATGCAACCTGGGAATTCCTGATATAATAACTAAGAAAAAATGTTGTACTCTTTCTTTTACTTGCTCCCTCTTATCCATATTAATATGGTCTAAATATTTACCTAGATACATATGACTGAATAATGTTGAGACTATTAATATAAACCGGAGGGAGCATTTTTTTTTCTTTCTCCCATGAGAGGTTGTGCTCATAGTATTCAGTCTCAAAAAACAAAGGTAATACCCTCCGACCCATATTAGTTGCCTCAAGTTTGTCTAAATGTATATGTATCTAATTAAGTATTTAATCTAGATGCATCCGTATTTACACAAAGTTGAGTCAACTAATATGGATCGGAGAGAGTACATTTTTTGCGTTATCAAAAAATAAGCAAAGTATTTCGTACAGAGATTTAGGCACATGATGAAGAACTGCTTGTACTTATGGTTCTTCGGTGCACTCCGAAAAAAGGTCGTACTCGTACCGCTACACACAACAATATACAGATATTCATATATGTAGTCCAGGATTTACAGGAAAATATACTTTTGCAAAAAGCAATTTTATGCACTATATATTGAGAACCCTCCATTTCTTGAAGTATTATTTTTAAAATGATATCTGTGCATATTCACTATACTTTCTACATCAACACATGCACCTTCATAAGAGCTTTTCGACCAAAGAGAAACATGATCAATACGTGCTTGTATGATCAGTTTAAGATCCAAAGTTTTTTTAGGTGCACCATTGTCCATTAGGGTTAGTGACAGTAACTCACGAAGCCCCCTTTCTTCAGAAAGTCTATATACCGTGTCAAAACCGTACATAATGGAGGTGGCTATTCGGCTCACGGGTGCATTTGCACCCATTGTGAGAAAACATATTTTAAAATATCATAAAAATTTTAAAAAATGTCTACATATATATTCGAACAGTTTTATATATATTCGTTCATAAGGTTTTGTGATGAAATAACATTCTACATGTCCCGTGCAAAAAAGGCAAAAAAATGTCCAATGAATAGTGGTACTCACGCGACATTTTTTGTCTTTTTATACATGACACATAAAAATATTCTTTCTTCTAGAAAACTTATGAACGCGTTGTTAGCCGATGACGACCAATCCTCGGTCTCCTCTTGCTGCTTCTGGAGGGGTTCATAGCTGAGAACATTGGAGTAGAACGTAGAGAGGGAGATAGGGACACCCACAAAATTCATGGAAGCATAGATGGGGTTGAAAGTCGGGCCAAGTCCGGTTAACATGTAATCGATGATCTCGTCGTCGCGAAGAGGAGAGCGAGCGGCGGACATGGCATCGGCAAGAGCCTTTACCTTCTACATGTACTCTATGGCGGGCTTGTCCCCTTTCCTAGCGTCTGGACTGACGACGGAGGTGCCTGACGTCGGCACGGTTCTCGACATCGAACATGGCGTGAACGACCTCCCAAGCTGCGTGAGCCATGGTGCAGCCGATGAGTTGAGCCGAGATCTCCTGGGCCATGGATGATAGGAGGTGATCGGGGACCTTTTGGTCCAACATCCACCACTGCGCGTATTCGGGGTTGGTCACCGTCTTCGCGGCGTCATCGGTCCCTTCTATGATGGTCGCGGCCGACGCTTTCGCCGATCCATCGAGGAAGCTGTGGAGGCAGGCAACAGCAAAGTTAGGGAGGGAGAGAGCCCTGCACATCATGAAGTTGTTGTTCAACCGAACAACGATGGTGGGGATGACGATTGTGGTGGAGGTGGCAGATGGCGACTCGATGATGGGATCGGGAACGGAGGTGGAGGAGCTTGAGGCGGTGGATAGCACGATGGCTGAAGAAGTGGTCATTGCGGCGGCGGCGTGAGAATGCGTCGATGGAGGAGGGAAGTGCTCGCTAGCGTTTTTGGCAGCGACGGAAGAGGAGCCTAAGGCTCTGATACCAAGATAGAAAACGTGTTTAGGGTTCTGCGGGCAATTGCCTCACCACATGTCTCTTGATATAATGATCGGCATAGGTTACAAGACGTACATACGTACAAGTATACATGTAAAAAATACAACAACTAGGCCTATTTCTAACAACAACACACCAACAACACACCACCAGCACTTTTGTCGTGGGTGGGACCGAAAGATCCTGCGTGGCCGAGACGATGCCATGACGACATGTGCCCCCGGCTAGAGTCGAATGGCATATCACAATGTAGAGACCCACCATAGAGCACTCTCGCATGGAGCATTGTCACTACACGTGGGGGTCGTCGCCGTAGTTGAAAGGCATACACCACCAAGGGCAACGTCAACCCCACCTAGGTCTTTTTTTTTTAGAGCAACCACGTATTTCTTAAATCGAAAACCAAGTTACATGAGTAAATAAACGTGAAAACTAATAGACAGAGCAGGAGAAAACATATATTATATACTCAAAAGGGTGGGCTAGACGAAAGCGCGCACGCAAGACGTACCATCCATGCCAAACACGCCATAGAGGTCCGACAAGGATATGATGCATGAGCCTAGCAACCGGCAAGGAGAGGCCACAACCACCAACTACCTCATTGAGAGACTAGACTCCTCCATCTGGATTTACATGTCCTCGCCCGATTTGAGTCGAAGCGGCCAGCCCGGGACTTGAAATGAGTTTAAAGTTGGTTATAGTGGGAGTATCATATTACTAGTATCATGCATATGATACTAGTGTATGATACTACCTCTATAGTGGTTAGTATCATCTAGTAGTATCATAGTACCATTATATTTAATTTTTTCTACAATCTCAATGCAATTATGTATATAAGATGTATTGGTTATTAAATCATCTAGTTTCACGTGCTATGATACGGTATCATATTATGATCCTAGTAACACTTCTCTCTTCATTAATTGTGGTGTCACATCAGATTTTGCCAAGGTGGCATGCATGATACTCCCACTAGGACTAGCCTAATTGGCTTCTTTTTCTTGAGCTGATATACCTTTTGACTTGATCTTCTTGGTCCAATGAAAGAAAATTATACTATTATTAGTATACTAAATTTAACTGCAGCTTGCTTGCTATGGGTGGGTCATGCATGGTATAATAATTTGTGTTTCGATGTTATTCCTCCGAGCTAGCTAGGGTGATTTATTACACAGTAGTCAGTAGGCCGGCCGGTGCTAGATCTTCTTCTTGGGGCGTAATTACATAAGCGCCGCAAGCCAATGATTCTGGTGGGCTTGAAGCGCATGAACCTGTCGTGAACGAAAGTCTTGGTGCACCGGTAGAGCTGCGCCTTGTTGCACTGGACGAGGGCCGTGAAGTAGGTCACGCACCGTTGCCTGTTCTCGGCGTCGTCGGGGTGGAGCAGCCTGGGGCTGGAGCGCAGAGCCCGGAGGCAGTCGGCGCGCAGCTTGGCCTGGTGACGGTGGCTCGCCAGCAGGGGCTCCAGGCTGCGGCGCAAGTAGCGCGATGCCCACGCCCTGTCGCCCCGCCTGAGCGCGCGCACGAAACGCTCGAACCGTATGACGAACAGCGTGGCGGACGCCTCAGGCGTGCCGCGGCGATCTCCGCCGTCTCCGAGGAAGGACGACACGTACAGGTCTGCCGACCTCCACCGGCCGCGCGACAGCAGGGCGCGCACGTGGGGGTAGTCGAACTTGAGCCGCGCCTCCTGCTCCAGCATGCTGGCCGTCGCCTTGAGGTCCCGTGACTTGAGGAACGCGTGGACGTGATGCAGAGTGATCCACTCCGACTGCCGATCCATATCGTGCTTCTCCGCTGGAAAACTCTTGTCCGCCGGCGTCTATCGGCCGCTTGCCTTTTATTTATTCACTCGACGCGCGCAGGTTCCGATTGGGATACAAGCTCGGATTGAAAATTTCACCATGTACAAAACTCAATCCGACTGCTAAATTTAATACTAGGTGTATGTGATATGCCGTGCGGCGTAGTACGTCCGTACCTGAATCGATATGGCAAAGTTTGCGCGACCCAGTCCTTGGCTAAAAAAAGGAAAAACCTTCATGGACCTTTTTTATGGAAGGGCATGCAGTGCTAGGCGTCTCTCGGGATTTCCATCCCCGCTACCCAGCCGTTCGATCCATAGTTTTAAAAACTGGACCGGTTCACTGATTTATTGGTCGGATCATTGGTTTATTCGGTTTGTCATTGGACGGCCCGCTCGAGGGGAAAGGACGCACGTGGAGACGGGCCGAGGTGGCAGCGGCGCGCCATGGGGACCTGCAATGGTGAGGCGACACGTCCGGGAGAAGCAACAACGCAGGGCTGCCAGAAGCGTGCGAGGCAGCGCGTGAGGCCTGGTGCAAGCAAAGCAACCTACGGGGTCGAGTCGTGAGATCTCCCGGGGGAGTAGTATCCTTTTAATTTCTGGAAAGTAGAGACATGCACGGCTAACGAAGGGTTAAGCCAAAATTCGGCCCACGCAGATGGCCCCAACTACCGCCGACAGTTACCGCAACACCCACTGAGACCACCCCTTGGAGAGTAAGAAGATGGCGGAGAGGGAGGAGACAGTGTCGACGTCCATGGCGACATACATGCAAAGTCAATCCGGCGGGACGCAGGGGAGCAGCAATGCCTGCCGCAGTACCTCACCGTCATTGTCAGGCATCTTCGAGGAAAGCGACAGCATTAGGCTGTCATCGCGTCCCAAGTCTCAGTTTTCCTCTCCCGAGATCAGCGAGAACGAGATCGACCTCCAATTACGGTGATCCTAATGCGAGAACGAGATCCTAATGCGGAGAACGAGAACGAGAACGAGATCCTAATGCGGAGTGATGCTTGCAAGGCCGTGAGCCTTGATCCTATCAAAGGGGCAAACCGGCATATTAGAGGAGGATATACCTCCAATTACAAGGACACAAGCTCTATGGCAACTACTCGAAGATCCACATGATCTACAACCAAAAGCGTATTGTCTCATAGGTGGATGGCGATTCTAAGGCTTGTAACTTGGCGGGCACCGGTGTGGACACCAGCTGGAATGGCATGGGCAACAGAGGATGGTGCCCCGACTTGGTTTGTAATATGATCCGTCGTTGGAGGAGGGAGGCGAGGTTGATCCACTCCGACGCTGCCCAAGGGAATATCTAGGACTGCCAGTGTTGGATGGGCTGGTACTGCACAGGCGGCAACGGCATGCCCAGCGGCGGAGAAAGATTCCCATGGGCCAGCGACGACTCCGCAAGGCCTTGGCGTGCCCAACTAGAGCCACTGCTCGTCATTTGCATGCGACACTCTGTTCTCTCCATGGTCTGTCATTTGTACGCGCCATCGTCTTCCTCGCGTCGCAGGTGAGGCCAGAAAGGACTTCTCTAGACTTCCTTTCGTCGCAGGTGAGGCCAGAAAGGACTTCTCTAGACTGACAGTTTCCGCTGTCATCGACACTGGTGAAGGATCGGTGAGGCCAACAGCGCAGCAAAGAGCACACCACCACACAGGTATCAACATCATTGACGGTGAATTAGCATCTTAAGAATCGCTGGAAGGATCCTACCATGAACTGAAATCAATCATTCCTAACAAATTTATAATCTACAATACAAATATTTCTCTGATGATGGATGTGATGAGATAGCTATTTATTCATGCCTTAGTGACCTTAGTTATCACTAATAGCCCAATAATAGCGTGTGCATTTGTTTGTAAATTTAATCTTTTGACGATCTGAATTGATGCCAGTGTCTTGCCATGTACTACTATCCCAAGATAGCTTTCTTTGTGTACCATTGGGTGTACTTGTGCATTCAGTAAATTGTGGACACAAAATATATAGGGCTAGATGAGGAACATGTATCATAATATATTCGCATATGCAAATTAAAGAGAATAATATGCAGCAACTGGTTTATGTCGTATCTAGTAGAACAAACATTGTAGTAGTTGTTAAATAGAATAGAAAATATTTCACCATGTCATTCTCTTATCCGTGCAAGTTAATGTATGCATTTAGCCTTCATGCCAACTTGGGGAATGTCTAAATTAATTAGGTAGTAGATGTGAGTTCACAAATCCACTCCACAACATAATTATGCATCTCAGCCACCAGATTTTAAGACTAATACTTGCGAGCAAGAAATACCTCAAACAAATCTGTCATTCAGGAAAAAAGGTTGAGTTATTCTCGCAATTTGTTTACGACTTGCATCAGGTTCACCATTGTGAAAATTTTGTGGCAAAAGATCCAAACCGTAACCATGTTAACATTATAGAAAACTAATCAACATTGAAACGGCAAATAAGATTCCAGTTCTGGCTCCATATGGTCTGAATAGAGGCTGAAAGAAGATTCATGCAGTACTAGTCTAAACCAAGGGATCATGCCATATTTCAAATTGGTCCATAAAGACTGTCATTTTTTTTACTCTATACACAACATGAAGCAATACTTTCACCACAACTTTACCGATAATAGGTACAAAATATTATTATTATTGATGGAACAACTTTTTATGATGAATCGAACAATGTCCTTGTCATCATGTCTTCAACATTAGGATTATTAAACATCTACAGAGTCCAAAACTGAAGAAATTAGAATAAGAACAGATCATAGATGCATATATATGACCAGCGGCCAAAACATTCCTGTGGCTTATGGCTAGTTACAGGTATAGTATGTCGAAGAGGTATCACTGCTAAGCACCGACAGTTACAGATACGGCCAGTAGTAGCGACTGAACTCTTAATCCAAACCAACATACAGAGGTACCAGTGCTAGGCTCTTCCTATCAGTATCGAACTCGAGGATGCTGCTTGACGACTTACCAGGCAGGAAGCATGCTCGCAAGAAGATTCGAAACCTTGGATGAAAGTAGTGTTCAGATGAGGTTACCCCATACGCCGACGAGGAACACCTCGGAGTGGTGTATGGGGTAATCTCATCTCAACACCGCTTCCACCCCGAGATGTGTGGAGGACGAGCAGGAAGCCATGGCGGCATCTGAGGAAAGGAGAAGCCGGCTGGAAGGAGGGAGGCGGAGGAGGATCTGGGACTGGGAGAGGGAGATAAGGTCATCGTGGCGGCTGCGCATATATAGCGCTAGCTAGGGTATGCGGTGGAGTCGTTGCATCAGCTACTATATGTGGTGCAGAGGTCGGCCCAAAGTTACAGTAATTGAACACGATTGTAAACCTAAAACTACTCTTAACAGAGGCCCAGAACGCCTCTCTCAGAGAAAGCCCACTCTAGCTGGGAATTCCCGATAATAACCAAGAAAAAAATATAGTTCCACACTTACGGAAAAGTAAATTCTAGCAACTTATTGCCTATGCATCGTGTATTCTGAATTCTTTTTTTTTTCAAAAAAGTCCTGAAATAATTTATGGATGTTAGTCATACTACAGGAATAGCAAGCTACGCCAGGGCCAAAAGCTGTCAGCGTAGTCCCGATCTCGTCGGCGTAGGCTACGCCGTAGCTCCTCAGAAAAGATCTCCCTCGACGGAGCGCACGGAGCCTACGCCGACGGTAGCCCTCGGCTTAGCTACCGTCGGTATAGCCTAACGGCCGGTTGCAAAGACAATTTAAAAAAAAATTCAAAAAAAAAAAAAATTCTCAATTTTTTTAATGTTTGAATTGTTTGGCTCGTTAATCTCACACTTAGAACATTTTTACACTAAGTACACTTAATCTTTAATCAAATTGCAGTCTTGTTGCCTATGCATCGTGTATTCTGAATCTTTTTTTTAGCTCAAAAAGTCCTGAAATAATTTATGGATGTTAGTCACACTACAGAAATGGCAAGCTACGCCGAGGGACAAAAGCCGTCGGCGTAGGCTACGCCGAGGGCTGTCCTCGGCATAAATCCTCGGCAAAGATCTCCCTCGGCGGAGCACATAGAGGCCACCGGCGTATAGAAATACCGTCGACATAGGCTACACCGACGGCAGCCCTCGGCATAGCTACCGTTGGTATAGTCTAACGGACGATTGCAACAATAATTTTTTAAAAGAAATTCAAAAAATATTAATTTTTTTCACAACTTTTTTTAATGTTTGAATTGTTTGGATCGTTAATCTCACACTTGGAACATTTTTTACACTAATTACACTTAATCTTTAATCAAATTGCAGTCTTGGTCAAACTTTTCAGTCGGTCACCTATCCTAACTACTTCACCCCTAGCACGCTTAACTTCTTCGTTCCTTCAGAATCTATATCCGCAAAGCAGTTTATACCTTATTGTCAATACTATGATATCAATCATATTAACTCATATATCATTGTCACATGATTGTATTTTTTGAAATTACAAACAATTATTTAAATAAAATGAATAAGTAAAAATATTACTGAATTCAAATAAAAATATAATGATTTTATTTTTTGTATTTTTCTATTTAATATGAATTAATTAATATCTTTAAATCTGTAAATCGGAATTCGACAAATAATATGTCAAAATTGATCAGAAAAATTATAGGAATCCAAATATCATATCCATATCAACTTATCATAACCTATGTCGTGATTCTACTTATAATTTTATTTGCCCTTTAAAACGGCAGGCATAAAGATTCTTAGCTCGGGGCTGAGCCTCGCCAAACTTGCATTGGATCTCTGAAAAACATTATATTGTGAACCTAAAACTAATTTTTCAAAAAATCATGAGCATCAGATCATGTACCTGGAGTTCATATCTGACCCACTTCCTACCGATTCGGCAGAAATTTGTCCTTTTCAGCAGGGGTGGATGAAAAGATTTATAAATATCCGGTTGAGATATTGTCCATATAAGGTGGTCTAGTATTTTTGAAAAATGGGAGGTAGCATTTTTGTATTCACAGTTTGGTGTTGCTTCACAAAACGCCCCGATTTTTGCGCTCCGAAAATAGAAAATGGCTTCTCCGTGCGATGAAAAGGAAAACTTACTCCTGCAACATTGTTCGCCATCCCATGATACACATGCATGCACAATATGATCACATTATCACAAAATATGTCGCGATTCTAGCCATAACATTGGTAATTTAACCCGAAAGCCAGGAAACCTCGAATGAGATAGGTCATTTTGTGAAGGTTTTTTTGAGACATAATCAATATACCAAGTTTGATATTTTTCCTCCCAACTATGTCACATAATATGACGCCACGCAAAGGTCTCGCATTTTTTTATTTTTTTATTTTTTTATTTAGTTATGGTCATTTTAAACTATCGTCAAACCCTAATCGAACGGCGAGCATGAAGATTCTTAGCTCGGAGTTGAGCCTCGCCAAACTTGCATCGAATCTTGATACGTCCATTTTGCATCACTATTCTATATCATAATTTACTGTTATTCATTGGTATATTTCATATTGAGAGATGATAGTTATGTTATTTCATCTATTTTTGCATGGTTGATGACTTTTGGAGCATGGACCGCTGCAGTCAGGATTCTGATGGAAAAGGTGCTGTTTGGAGGCAAAATTCACGAAGATCAGAAAATCCAAAAAAATACATGGAAAATCTTATTTTTCTAGAAGACGAAGAATGCCAGAAGGGGAAGTGGAGATGGGCCATAGGGGGCCCACACCATCACCTAGCGCGGGCCACCCCAGGCCGCGCCACCAGGTGGTGTGGCCGCCCTGTTCCACCCTTGGCTCTCCCCTCTAGCGTATATTATCCCCCATGAAACCCTAAAACTCGGGGTGCGACCACAAAAAGTTCCGCCGCCTACGCGGGGCGGAAAACACCGAGAGAGAAAGATCTCTCCGGCAGATAGAATTCTGCCGAGAGAATTCCTTCCTGGAGAGGGGAGATCGTCGCCATCAACACCACCATCAAGTTGGACTTCATTAGGATCATCATCATCACCACCACCATCATCTCCACCAGTACCATCATCATCACTTCATACCGCTGTAACAATTGAGTTGAATCTTGCATAGTTCTTAGGGGAAACTTTCCCGGTGTTGATTACTCCTTGTAGTTGATGCTACCGAGTGAACCATTGAATTATCGTTTATGTTCAGATTGTTACATATCATTATATAATCTCTGATCATGATCCATATGTTGTCTTGTGAGTAGTTCGTTTTGTTTTTGAGGACATGGGAGAAGTCATGTTGTTAGTAATGGAATTGTATTGAGAAAGAATCAATGGTTTGATATTTAAGTTGTGGTGTATTTCTTCTAGTGGTGTCATGTGAACCTCGACTACATGACACTTCACCTATATGGGCCTAGGCGAATGCATTGTGTATTTGGCTACTAATCATAGGGGTTGCCAGAGTGACATAAACCTAAACCCTCTTTAGGAAACCATTGCACAAGGGACGTCAGGGTCTTAGAGTTTAAAGCTGTGGTTAGGTTTCTACCTTAATTACGTTCTTATATACTTGCGGATGCTTGCAAGGGGTATAATCACAAGTATGTATTAGTCCTAGGAAGGTCGGTATATTAGCACAGGTTCACCCACACAACACTTAGCAAACTAAAGAAGATTAATCAACTATATGAAGCGAAAGCACTTGACGATATTCCCATGTGTCATCGAGAACGTTTGGTCATCTTAAGTAATACAACCGGCTTGTCCTTTCCTAAAGAAAGGATTGGGCCACTTGCTGCATTTATTCTTATTGTCTTTTATTTACTCGTACTTTATTTACTTGTATTATCAAAAACCCCTAAAAATCCGTTTGCTAAGTATTTACAGAGAATTCCTGCTCCTAGTCACTTGACAACACCTTCTGCTCCTCGTTGGGTTCGACACTCTTACTTATCGAAAATACTGTGATACACCCCCTATACTTGTGGGTCATCAAGACTATTTTCTAGCGTCGTTGCCGGGGAGTGAAGCGTTATTGAAGAGTGGAATTGGGAAAGGAAACTTCTACTGTGAGTATTGTTTACTTCAATTAGTTGCTTTATTTCAATATGGACAATTCGCTGAGTTTCTTATTTCGTAATGCTACTACCACTTCTAAGGTAGTAGATGAACCACCACCTGCTGAGAATAATACTTTTAAAATACCTACAAGAATTATTGATCGTGTTATGGATAACTATTATGTTGGGGATGGAACTGTCCATCCCGCTGATCATTTGCTCTTTATACACGAATTATGCGGGTTGATTAAATGTGCAAGTATTACAACAGATCAAGTCAAGAAGAATTTATTCTCATTATCATTGAAAGGAAGAGCTAAGGAATGGTATAAACTACTGAAGAATGGTTAAGCTCTTGAATGGGAGGAAATAGTACCTTTCTTTTATTCAAAGTTTTATCCTCCTAGTGAGATTCATAAAGATCGGAATCAAATATACAACTTTCGGCCTATTGATGGAGAGAGTTGATGTTTACGCACTTCTATTCTTGTAGACAGTTGTTGGGCCTCCAAGTGCAGAGGTTTGTAGAACAGCATCAAGTTTTCCTTAAGTGGATTACCCAAGGTTTATCGAACTTAGGGAGGAACTGATCAAAGGTATCCCCTCTCAAGCAACCCACAATCAAGATACAAGAAGTCTCATGTGTCTCTAACACACCCAGCACTAGTTCGGCAAAGAGATGGTGAAATACAAGTAGTATAGATAATTATAAGTGGTAACGATGATAGAAAATAGCTTGATGGCGTTGAAAAAACTAAAGTAAAACTGAAATAAGGATAGAAGCAAGCAAACATGTAATAGATCTAATAGCAAACAGTGTTTCAGTGCTTAGAAACAAGGCCTAGGGATCATACTTTCACTAGTGAACACTCTCATATAAATATCTTCTCTTTATGATACTACTCTTAACTACTCTTCGGTTGGACACTCTAATCATTGGTAGGGCTATAACAGCACACCTCAAAGTTCATCTTTCACATCTAGAAAACCCCACACTGTCACCTTGAGCACTAGATGGTTCAAACAAACACCACAATTTCATAAAGACATACAATAACTCATAACAAGTATTTGTAATCTCTAGCCTAAGTGCCACCATGGTGTGCACACTGTCAACTTCACACACATGGGGAGAGCAGATATCTATTAAAGCACTTGAGTAGTAAGGTAGATCTATAGATTGCAAGCTCATGATCTCAATAAGATCATGCATAGAGAGAGATGAACACATAGCTACCGGTAGAACCCTTAGCCTCGAAAGAGAACTACTCCCTCCTCATCATGGGAATCAGCAATGACGATGGAGATGGTGGTGGAGATTGATGGAGATGGCTCCGGGGGAACTTCCCCGTCCTAGTAGGGTGCCGGAACAGAGACTTTTTGTTCCCCGAATCTCCTCTTTGGTGGCGGCAGCGCTGCAGAACTTTTCATGGCTGGAGGCTGGATGATTTAGGGTTTTTGCATCGGGAGGCATCTTATAGGCGAAGAGGCAAGGTTGGTGGGCGGCTAGGGGGGCCACACCACCTGGTGGCGCGACCAGGGGACCCGCGCCTAGGGGTGGTTTGGCCACCCTGTGGCCCCCCTTCCTCTCTCCTTCTGGCTCCGTGAACCTTCCGGGAAAATAACGACTTTGGATTTTGTCTGGTCCAATTCCAAGAATATTCATTTTCTGACTTTCTGGAACCAAAAACAGCGGAAAACAGGCAGCTGGCATTGTGGCTCTTGTTAATAGGTTAGTCCAAGAAAATGTGTAAAAGTACTCCAACATGTGGACAAAACATAAGAAAGTAGATATAAAACAAGCATGGAACATCAAAAATTATAGATAAGTTTGCAACGTATCAACATCCCCAATCTTAACTCATGCTCGTCCTCGAGTAGGTAAGTGATCAAAAGAAAGAATAATTTTTGAGGTGAAATGCACCATCATAAACTTGATCAAAGTGTTTGTAAAACATGGATAGCTGGGATCATAGTACTTCAACATAGCATGAAGGATAAAGTTCTAACAATAAGACATAGCAACTATGTTGCAACATGAAAATGCACAAACAAAAGATTCATGAATAACAATGCTTTGCAAGACGTTTGTTTGTTTCACATAAAGAAACATAGCATAATGGCATTCAGCTTGCCCCTCATAGAGTAGCAAATATAAATGCATAGGACACCTTCAAAGTTTATAAGAGTGACTAGATACAAATAGTTTAAAATAAGTAATATCAAAGCTATGCATCAATCAACAAGTCTTGGGACAATGCACATAGAACTAAGAATGACCACTATGCTCTCAAAGTAGGTGCATAAAGATAGAAGGTGGAGACTCAACATAGAAGTAAAAAAAGGCCTTCATAGAAGGAAGCAGAGATTCAAGTTTCATAAAGAGCTTCCAAAAATTATGGTACTTAATAGCTTTCAGCTCTCATTGCCCCTATCATAAGCATCTTGAAGTGATTAAGGTTAAAGTGAACAAACTATGGTGTATATGCTTGACAAAGTATAAGTTGGAAATCTCATGTCCCTTGAATACGAGGTCCGCTCCTCATGCTACTCAAGTTTAGTTACCGGTAAGTTCTTGTCATAGTAAGTACATGTGTATCATAGAGAACCGCCAGCGGGGTACCCCTTGCCCGATGGTATGGAAGAATCCCCATATCAAAATGACAAGGCAAGCAGACAACGAGCATCTCAGCAATCTTCTTATTTACCATGGGAAAATGGTGCTTTTTTCTCTCTTTCCTCTTTTCTCATATCTCTTTTTTTATTTTTCTTTTTTTATCAATATCTGACTCTTTTTTTATAAGAAGAATGCTTCATAGACAGCTCATTCTGGTTACGCTGCAGGTTTCCACCATGACAGCATGGATTAGACCGGCGGCTCAGGCGTTTCTCTAACACACATACATAACTCCATGGACTTACAATCTCCCCTTTCATTTCACACCGACGACATCCATAGACAAAAGAGCATGATATCAACTAGGTACAAAGTACAAGTGCAATGTTGAAAGTGTTCCCCATGACAACATGATTCTGCTAATCCCCAACATATAAGTTCAAGCATATACAACATAGATGACACAATGGTTCAAGTTTATTAAGGGCAAGAAAAGTAAAGTGTGCCATCAAGTTCGTGAGATCTTTAATCACTAGTTTTCTCATAACAAGTTTAATTCGGAAGGTAGATAAAAACATGAATATACTTTGAATAGCATATGCTAATAGGTAGGTATGGTGGACTCTTTGGAATAACTTGGTTTTAGGAGTTGGATGCATGATTGGAACTCATACTTGGTTATGGAGGCTAGAAGACTAGGAGCGACCAACTAAGAGAGCAATAATAGCCATAATCATGTAGAGCGACAAAACATCATTCATCAAATCATAAAGTGATACTACAAGTTGAAAACTAAAGGATCATGAAGGCTATGGTGACTTGGGATAGTCATAACATGGTGTTAGCATGCACCAAGTCAACCCAAATAAAGCATCAAAGAAGAATACCACTATACTATGCTTTAATATGCTAAAACAACGCACGATCCTTCCAAGGCACATTAAGCAATCTCAATTGTTTATAACAAGGCATGCTACAACAGAAAATACTAAGCCTAAAACCAAAACAATATCAAGCATGGCATGATAAAGCACATGCCATAGTCAAAAACAAGCTCTCTTTACCACTTAGGCATGAACTTTCCTATTCTTTTTCCAATCCAAACTGAACTATTTGAAAACCAATGTATGAAATAGGGGTCCAAGCAATTTATTAAGCGAACTAAGAAAACAAAGCAAGCGAAAAACAAAATGAAAAAGAAAAATAAGACGCTTCAAGAACAACACAACTGTGCATGAAACAATGAAAATGAAGTGTTTGGAAGAAACCTGGGATTTTTATTGATAAAAGGGGATGCCTTGGGCATCCCCAAGATTTGAAGCTTGTACTTCTTGGATATTTCTTGGGGTGACACGCGTGGCATCTCCAAGCTTGAGTTTTAGTCCATTCTTCATCTTATTACTCATTCCTTCCATACACCTGAAATTTTTCCTTCATACAAAACTTCACACAATCTTTATTAGCAACATTAGTGCACTCAAGATAATAGGTCTTTAGGTTCAGTTTCAACACCAATAAAACTTCCCTGAAAACACTATCTACTATAGCACTTCCCTCAAAAAGCTCAATTCCCCAAAAGAACTCAAAAGGAACCAACAAGAAGCAAATGCAGAAAATGGCAGAAATCTGTCAAAACAGACCAGCAGGTAAAGACGAATTTTTTCAAAGACCTTATGCTCCTCAAATCGAAAAGTTTTGATCTAACAAAATTTGGATAACAACCTGGGGCAGAAGCACAAAAAATTACAGCTGAAACCGACGTACAGAGATTTTTCACGAATTTTTACAGCGAAGCACCAAAATCTGTTTCGGGACAGCAACTTTCCCAAGCATTACTTCACTCTCATTAGAGGTTACTCTTGGCACAAAAAGCAAATAAACAGGATAAGGAGCGGTTATGACAGAGTTAATAACTTCCAAGACTCATCTAAAACTTTTGGGTTATCTCCCAATAAGTACTTTTCTTTAACGCCTTTAAGTTAGGCATGATAGTTTGAGAAGATGCTCACATAAGAAATATGAATTGAAGTAAAAGAGAGCATCAAGAAGCAAATTCAAAGCACATTTAAGTCTAAACCACTTACTATGCATAGGAATCTTGTAAAAAAACAAGTCATGAAAGCACAAAGCAACAAACATAGTAAAGCAAAACAAGTGCAACTTCAAAATTTTCAACATAAAGAGGGGAAACTTAATATTGTTGAGATACATAAGACCATGTTTACTCTCTCATAATAACTTTCAGTAGCATCATGAATACAATTAATAATATAACTATCACATAAAACATTCTTATAATGAGCCACATGCATAGAAGAATTAATACTCTCCACATAAACATAGTCATTCTTATTAATTGTAGTGGGAGCAAATTCAACAAAATAGCTATCATTATTATTCTCATCAACATAATCATCAAATATAGGAGGCATATTGTAATCACAATTAATTTTCTCCTCAATAGTAGGTGGACTGAAAATATCATATTCATCATTGTAATCATCATATATTGGAGGTTTGGTATCATCATAAGCCATAGAATAGCTATCTTCCAAAGCTGGGGAACTAAAAAGATCATTTTCATAAAAACTAGCTTCCCCAAGCTTAGACTTTTCCAGAGCATTAGCAATAAAGGTGTCCAAAGAATTCATATTAACAACATTGCTATTATCATGCAAATAAAGTTCCATAGGTTTTTTAATTTTCTCTTCAAACACTTCATGTCCTAACTCAAGATAAATACTATAAAGCTCTCTAATTTTGTTGTTGTTTTTCATTAAGCCTAACTAGTGAAAACAAGAAACAAAAAGCCAAAATTGTAGAATCTAAAGGAAATAACTTCAAGCACTCACACCGGAGGATGTGAGTACCTTTTACCTTACCTCTCCGGCAACGGCGCCAGAAAATAGCTTGATGTCTATGCACTTATATTATTGTAGACAGTTGTTGGGCCTCCAAGTGTGCAGAGGTTTGTAGAACAGCAGCAAGTTTCTCTTAAGTGGATTACCCAAGGTATATCGAACTCAAGGAGGAAGTGGTCAAAGGTATCCCCTCTCAAGCAACCCTGCAATCAAGATACAAGAAGTCTCTTGTGTCTCCAACACATCCAGCACTAGTTTGGCGAAGAGATAGTGAAATACAAGTAGTATAGATAATTATAAGTGGTAGCGGTGATAGAAAATAGCTTGATGGTGTCGAAAAGACTAAGTAAAACTGAAATAAAGATAGAAGCAAGCAAACATGTAATAGCTCTAATAGCAAATAGTGTTTTAGTGCTTAGAAACAAGGCCTAGGGATCATACTTTCACTAGTGAACACTCTCATATAAATATCTTCTCTTTATGATACTACTCTTAACTACTCTCCGGTTGGACACTCTAATCATTGGTAGGGCTATAACAACACACCTCAAAGTTCATCTTTCCCATCTAGAAAACCCCACACTGTCACCTTGAGCACTAGATGGTTCAAACAAACACCACAATTTCATAAACACATCCAACTCCAAATATAACTCATAACAAGTATTTGTAATCTCTAGCCTAAGTGCCACCATGGTGTGCACACTGTCAACTTCACACACAAGGGGAGAGCAGAGATCTATTAAAGCACTTGAGTAGCAAGGTAGATCTATAAATTACAAGCTCATGATCTCAATAAGATCATGCATAGAGAGAGATGAACACATAGCTACCGGTAGAACCCTTAGCCTCGAAAGAGAACTACTCCCTTCTCATCATGGGAATCAGCAACAACGATGGAGATGGTGGTGGAGATCGATGGAGATGGCTCCGGGGGCACTTCCCCGTCCCGGCAGGGTGCCGAAACAGAGACTTTTTGTCCCCCGAATCTTCTCTTCGGTGGCAGCAGCGATGCGGAACTTTTCATGGCTGGAGGCTGTATGATTTAGAGTTTTTGCATCGAGAGGCATCTTATAGGCGAAGAGGCAAGGTCGGTGGGGGCCAGGGGGCCCGCACCACCTGGTGGCGCGGCCAGGGGACCTACGCCTAGGGGTGGTTTGGCCACCCTGTGTACCCCCTTCGTCTCTCCTTCTGGCTCTGTGAATCTTCCAGGAAAATAACGACTTTAGCTTTTGTCTAGTCCAATTTCGAGAATATTCATTTTCTGACTTTCTGGAACCAAAAACAGCAGAAAACAGGCAGCTGGCACTGTGGCTCTTGTTAATAGGTTAGTTCAAGAAAATATGTAAAAGTACTCCAAAGTGTGGACAAAACATAAGAAAGTAGATATAAAACAAGCATCGAACATCAAAAATTATAGATACGTTTGCAACGTATCAAGAGTACAACTCAAGCTTGAGGGAGACTGAAGTTACTAATGCTCAAATGTCCCATTCATGAGCTCCCCAACAATATTTTTATCAATAACTTTTATGCAAGGCTTTCTCTTCATTATAAGGATTTATTGGATGCTTCTTGTGTTGGATCATTTACACGCATGGAAGAAGAAGTTAAATGGGATCTTCTAGACTGTATTCAAGACAATGCTGAAGCATGGGAGAATGACAAAGGAAGGAAGTCAGGTATAAATTATGATTATGAATGCATTGAATCTTTTATGGGAACTGATGACTTTCAAAATATTAAAAATGCTTATGGTTTAGACTCTCAAGCTATTGCAACTTAGTTTTAAGGCTTTTGCTTCCTATATTGAAGTTCCTAAAAAGAAGCGAAATAAGTATCATGCACCTTATAAAGACATTGTTAGTAGTGTTCCTGCAAGAAATACTGAAGTTTATACTGCTAATCATGTTTTACCTGAACCTTATATTAAGAAAATACCTTTCCCAGTTAAAGTAAAGGAACATTCTATGATAGCTAGTATGGTTAATGAAAGTACAAATAAAGCTGTTGAACTTGATAAACAAATGGATGATGAACCAATAATAGCAAATGTGAAATACTTTGTCACTAAATATGTAGAAGATCGACACACTATCCTTTGTAAGGATATCCCTAACATTGTTTCACAAAGTTGTGTTATGAGAGCTAGTGTCTCTGTGTTTTCTGTTAGGATAAGTGATCATTGCTACAATGGTTCTTGCGATAGTTATATCGTTAAATTTATGCATGATACTGAAGGTTATTATGAGAGAGGAAAGACTGTTCTAATGCATCTCAATAATATCAAGTTTCCTCATTTTATGCTTAAAGTCTTTATGTTCCACTTGTTTTGCCTTCCTATGCTTATAGCCTCTGGTTTCAACAACTTGTTTGTTTACAAAATTCCCTTGCATAGGAAGTGGGTTAGACTTAAACATGTATATTTTTGCTTCTTGATGCTCTCTTTTACTTCAATTCATATTCCTATGTGAGCTTCATTGAAATTATCATGCCCATCTTAATGGCTATAAAGAAAGAGCTTTTTGGGAGACAATCCAATATATTCTTGCTTTCAGTTTGTTTTTGTTTCTTTGAGTCTTGGAAGTTATTGTTTTGGCAATAACCTCTCCTTATCCTTTTTGTTTGGTTTTTGTGTCAAGATCAACCTCTAATGAGAGAGAAGTAAGATTTGTGGAAGTTGTTGTCCCGAAACAGATTTTTGAGCTTCACCGTAAAAATTTGTGAGAGATCTTTGTATGTAGGATTGAGCTGTAAGTTTTTGTGCTTCTGCCCCAGGTTGTTATTTAACTTTCGTTAGTTTTACACTTTTTGATTTGAGCAACAGAAGATTTTCGAAAAAATTGATCTTTACCTGCTGGTCTGTTTTGACAGATTTTGCCACTCTTGCATTTGCTTCTTAAGTCGATTTCCTTTTTGAATTATTTTTGGGTTTTCAGAAGGAGTTGCTACATTATCTTATGATTTGATGGATTTCAGTTGAAATTGGACTTAAAAGGTTTATTACCTCTCTCACACTAATGTTGCTAATGAGAATTGTGTGAAATTTTGTGTGAAAGAAATTTTTAGGTTAGTGGAGAAAATGGTGTAATAAGATAGTGAAAGGTTTCATGACTCGAGCAATATGTGTATGAAGATGAAGATATTGATGTTATTCAAGTGGTGACTCTGGAAGAATCTACTAAATGCTAAATTCAGAGACGTGCAGAATCCGTTTTCGAATAGGTAACAATTCTGGTAAGAAAAGTTCCGCGAAAACTTTGTCCAGTTATATTTTTGGAGTTTTTATCCAATAAGGAAAGCTACGAAGTGAAAGAGGGACGGAAACGGAGCCAGGGTGGCTCACACCACCCCCTGGCGTGGCCCCCCTGGTCGCGCCAGCAGGTGGTGTGGCCGCCCCGGACTCCGTCTCCGACCCGTTTTCTCCCAGTACCTTCCTTTTGTTATAAAACTTCGTAATATATAATCCCCTGGATCCCCCGAGGTTCGTATATCGTGTTCTCATCGTGTTTTTGTTTCGATCTGTTTCTGCCAGGAACTATTCTTGAAAGTTTAGAAGCACAATGGTGTCCGCCAAGGATAAAGGAAAGGAGCCTATGGAGGAAGATCTCCAAGACCCCGGGCAGGAGAAGGAGATCAAGAGTGAAGATGAAGAGGAGTCAAAGAAAAGCCCACATCCGCACACCGGCACTACCATTGCAAGCATTGGAGTGTTGGCAAACCCTGCCAAGATCAAAAGGACTGCACGGATGTCAATTGGAGGGAAACCTCCGTCTCACTGTTTGGCTCCACGGTCACTTCCTCCACGCACCAAGAATCCTTTCCATACCCTTATCCATGAGCATCAGTACCAGAATATGCCCAAGGAGAAACTACCCTCCAATTGGGATTTTCCTCGTTCTAGCCATGCAGGAAAAGAAGACTTCAAGGAGGAAGAGTGGGGAAATAATCGCAAGAGCTGGAATTCGCAACCTGACATGATCATGAGCCGCATTGAGAAAAACTCAGAGTTGATTCGTACTCTCACCTTCGAGATTGAGGACTTGGGGAAATTAATCAAAAAGCTCATCAAGAGAATAGCACCACCAGCGAAGGAGTAATTCGTAATTAGGTTTTGGCATCCCCTTGGTTTGTTCCAATCTTGGGGGAGTGCCACGGTATCACATCACTATCTTCTATTTTTTTACCTTTTTAGTAGAGTCATATCATGAATAGAGAAGTTATCATGTAGGATGGTTTGCATTATGGAAGTGTCCCCCCTCTCGTTAGATATCTATGTATCCCTTGGTGTGAGTTGCCATTATGGAATATTAATGAGAAGTTCTATCATTTACTCTTTTGCATATCTTATTTTAGTTTTCAATTCATGGTTATATGATTGATCTTGTCGTTAGTATTGGTATCACTTTGGGATCAGTGAGTTAATTTAGTTGGTTTTGGCAAACCTGGCTCGGTCAGTAGCAACACTATTTTGATAATTGAATGAAAAATATAAAAGTACTCTTAAAGAAATATAATTTCATCATCTTTCTTTCTTGATTTGCTCATAAGTTTAGTACTCTCTAGTTAAGATCTTTTGTGCTTCCAAGGAAGATTGCATGTTTGTTTTTATCACTTGTATGTTTGTTTGTTTCCTTCAACTCTTATGCTTGCTACCCTAGCCTTGCTAGCCAAAAACCTGTATTGAGAGGGAATGCTTCTCGTGCATCCAATCCTTAAACCAAAACCTACGCCATTTGTGTCCACCATACCTACCTACTAGCACTATTGCTATTCCAAGTAAATTCATGTTTTTATCTACCTTCCGAATTAAGCTTGTTATGTGAAAATTAGTGATTAAAGCTCTCACGAACTTGATGGCACACTTTACTTTCTTGCACTTAATAAACTTGAACCATTGTGCCCATCTAGTTGCGTATATGCTTGTGCTTTGTGAGTTGTGAATTAGCAGAACCATGCTGTCATGGGGAATGATACGTCCATTTTGCATCACTATTCTATGTCATAATTCACTCTTATTCATTGATATATTTCATATTGAGAGGTGATACTTATGTTATTTCATCTGTTTTTGCATGGTTGATGACTTTTGGAGCATGGACCATTGCAGTCAGGATTCTAATGGAAAAGGTGCTGTTTGGAGGCAAAATTCACGAAGATCAGAAAATCCGGGAAAATATACGGAAAATCCTATTTTTCTAGAAGACGAAGGAAGCTAGAAGGGGGGCTGGAGATGGGCCACACGGGGCCCACACCACCCCCAGGCGCGGGCCAGCCGAGGCCGCGCCACCAGGTGGTGTGGCCGCCCTGGTCCACCCCTGGCACTCCCCTCTGGTGTATATTATCCTCCCGAAACCCTAAGACTAGGAGAGCGACCACAGAAACATTTCCCTGCCTCTGCGGGGCGGAAAACACTGAGAGAGAAAGATCTCTCCGGCAGACAGATTTTTGCCAGGGGAATTCCTTCCCGGAGACGGGAGATCGTCGCCATCAACACCACCATCAAGCTGGACTTCATCGGGATCATCATCATCATCACCACCATCATCACCATCATCACCCTCATCACCATCTCCATATTGCTGTAACAATTGAGTTGAATATTGCATAGTTCATAGGGGAAACTTTCCCGGTGTTGATTACTCTTTGTAGTTGATGCTATTGAGTGAACCATTGAATTATTGTTTATGTTCAGATTGTTATACATCATTATTCCATCTCTGATCATGATCCATATGATGTCTTGTGAGTAGTTTGTTTTGTTCTTGAGGACATGGGAGAAGTCATGTTGTCAGTAGTGGAGTTGTGTTGAGAAAGATTCAATAGTTTGATATTTAAGTTGTGGTGTACTTCTTCTAGTGGTGTCATGTGAACGTCGACTACATAACACTTCACCTATATGGGCCTAGGGGAATGCATTGTGTATTTGGCTACTAATCGTAGGGGTTGCCGGAGTGACAGAAACCTGAACCCCCGTTAGGAAACCATTGCACAAGGGACGTAAGGGTCTTAGAGTTTAAAGTTGTGGTTAGGTTTCTACCTTAATTACTTTCTTGTACTTGCGGATGTTTGCGAGGTGTATAATCACAAGTATGTATTAGTCCTAGGAAGGTCGGTACATTAGCACAGGTTCACCCACACAACACTTAGCAAGCTAAAGAAGATTAATCAACTATATGAAGCGAAAGCACTTGATTGTCTTCCCATGTGTCCTCGAGAACGTTTGGTCATTTCAAGTAATACAATCGGCTTGTCCTTTGCTGCATAAAGGATTGGGCCACTTGCTGCAATTATTGCTATTGTCTTTTGTTTACTCGTACTTAGTTTACTTGCTTTATCAAAAAACCCTAAAAATCCATTTGCTAAGTATTTGTAGAGAATTCCTGATCCATACCACTAGCCAGCACCTTCTGCTCCTCGTTGGGTTCATACACCCCTATACTTGTGGGTCATCATTACTATTTTCGGGCGCCGTTGCCGGGGAGTGAAGCGCTATTGGAGAGTGGAACTGGTAAAGGAAACTTCTACTATGAGTATTGTTTACTTCTGTTAGTTGCTTTATTTTCATTATGGATAATTCGCTGAGTTTCTTATTTGGTTATGCTACTACCACTGCTAAGGTAGTAGATAAGCCACCACCTGCTGAGAATGATGTTTTCAAAATACCTACAAGAATTATTTGATCGTGTTATGGATAACTACTATGTTGGGGATGGAACTATCCATCCCGGTGATCATTTACTCTTTATACACGAATTATGTGGGTTGTTTAAGTGTGGAGGTATTACTACAGATCAAGTTAAGAAGAAGTTATTCTCATTATCACTGAAAGGAAGAGCTGAGGAATGGTATAAGCTGTCGAAGAATGGTCAAGCTCTGGAATGGGAGGAAATAGTGCCTCTCTTTTATTCAAAGTTTTATCCTCCTAGTGAGATTCATAAAGATCGGAATCAAATATACAACTTTTGGCCTCTTGATGGAGAGAGTACAACTCAAGCTTGGGGGAGATTGAAGTTACTAATACTCAAATGTCCCATTCATGAGCTCCCCAACAATATTATTATCAACAACTTTTATGCAAGGCTCCCTCTACATGACAAGGATTTATTGGATGCTTCTTGTGCTGGATCATTCACTCGCATGGAAGAAGAAGCTAAATGGGATCTTCTGGACCGTATTCAAGACAATGCTGAAGCTTGGGAGAATGACAAAGGTAGAAAGTCAGGTATAAATTATGATTATGAATGCATTGAATCTTTTATGGGAACTGATGACTTTCAAAATATTAAAAATGATTATGGTCTAGACTCTCAAGTTATTGCTTCTTATTTTAAGGCTTTTGCTTCTTACATTGAAGTGCCTAAAAAGAAGTGGAATAAGTATCATGAACCTTATAAAGATATTGCTAAGAGTGTTCCTGTAAGAAATACTGAAGTTTATACTGCTAATCATATTTTACCTGAACCTTATATTGAGAAAATGCCTTTCCCAGTTAAGATTAAGGAACATTCTATGATAGCTAGTATGGTTAATGAAAGTATAATCAAAGCTGTTGAAACTGATAAACAAATGGTTGATGAACCTATAATAGCAAATGTGAAAGACTTTGTTACTAGATATGAAGAAGAGGGACACACTATCCTTTGTAAGGATACCTCTAATATTGTTTCACAAAGTAGTGTTATGAGAGCTAGTATTCCTGTGTTTTCTATTAGAATAAGTGATCATTGCTATGATGGACCTTGTGATAGTTATATTGTTAAGTTTATGCATGATACTGAAAGTTATTATGAGAAAGGGAAAAGAGTTCTTATGCATCTCAATAATATCAAGTTTCCTCGTTTTATGCTGAAAGTTTTTATGTTGCACTTCTTTTTTCCTTTTTATGCAAGTGGCCTCTGGTTTCAACAACTTGTTTGTTTACAAAATTCCCTTGCATAGGAAGTGGGTTATACTTAAACGTGTGTATTTTTTTGCTTCTTAATGCTCTCTTTCACTTCAATTCATATTCCTGTGTGAGCATCTTCAAAATTATCATGCCCATCTTAATGGCTATAAAGAAAGAGCTTTTTGGGAGACAACCCAATTTGTTTTAGCTTTCAATTTGTTTTTGTTTCTTTGAGTCTTGGAAGTTATTACTTCGGTAATAACCGCGCCTTATCCGTTTTGTTTGGTTTTTGTGTCAAGATCAACCTCTAATGAGAGAGAAGTAATATTTGGGGAAGTTGCTGTCCCGAAACAGATTTTTGTGCTGCACCGTAAAAATTCGTGAGAGATCTCTGTATGTAGGCTTGAGCTATAATTTGTTGTTCTTCTGCCCCAGGTTGTTATTTAACTTTCGTTAGTTTTGCACTTTTTGATTTGAGCAACATACGATTTTCTAAAAAATTGATCTTTACCTGCTGGTCTGTTTTGACAGATTTTGCCACTCTTGCATTTGCTTCTTTATTCGATTTCCTTTTTGAATTCTTTTTGGGCTTTCGTAAGGAGTTGCTACAGTATATTATGTTTTGATGGTTTTCAATTGAAGTTGGACTCAAAAGGTTTTATCACTTCACTTATACTAATGTTGCTAATGAGAACTGTGTGAAGTTTTGTGTGAAAGAAATTTCAGGAAGTGGAGATAATGGTGTAATAAGGAAGAGAAGGGTTTTATGACTCAAGTAATAAGTGTATGAAGAACAAGATATTGATGATATTCAAGTTGTGACTCTGGAAGAATCCACTAAACACCAAATTCGGAGACCTGCAGAATCCGTTTTCAAAGAGGTAAAAGTTCTGGTAAGAAAAGTTCCGCGAAAATACAATCCAACTATATTTTTGTTGTTTTTATCCAACAAGGAAAGCTACGAAGCGAAAGAGGGACGGAAACGGAGCCAGGGTGGCTCACACCACCCTGTGGCTCGGGCCCACCCCTGGTCGCGCCACCAGGTGGTGAGTCCACCCCGGACTCCGCCTCCGACTCGTTTTCTCCCAGTACCTTCCTTTTGTTCTGAAACCTCATAATATATAATCCCCCGGATCTCCCGAGGTTCGTATATCGTGTTTTCGTTTCGATCTGTTTCTGCCAGGAACCATCTTTGAAAGCTTACAAGCACAATGGTGTCCGCCAAGGATAAGGGAAAGGAGCCTATGGAGGAAGATCTCCAAGACCCCAAGTAGGGAATGGTACCTTTAGTCTCTTGCCATGCATCAACGGAATCCCTACGAGTCACTAAGGAGTTCTGCGATAAGTACCGAGACTTGCGGAGGAAGGTGGACATGCTTCAATGGGAGAATAATAGGCTTCGCAAGATGCCGGAAGATTTCCTCACGTCAACTAAGAAAATAATACCACCACCACCGAAGGATTAATTCGTCATCAGGTTTGGCATCCCCTTGGTTTGTTCAAAGCTTGGGGGGAGTGCCGTGGTATCACATCACTATCTTTTTACCTTATTAGTAGAGTCATATCATGAATAGAGAAGTTATTATGTAGGATGGTTTGCATTATGGAAGTGTCCCCTCTCTTGTTAGATATGTATCCCTTGGTGTGAGTTGCCATTATGGAATATTAATGAGAAGTTCTATCATTTACTCTTTTGCATAGCTTATTAGTTTTCAATTCGTAGTTATATGATTGATCTTGTTGTTAGTATTGGTATCACTTTGGCATCATTGAGTTAATTTAGTTGGTTTTGGCAAACCTGGCTCGGTCAGTAGCAACACTATTTTTGAGAGTTGAAAGAAAAGATAAAAGTACCTCTAAAGAAAAATAATTTCATCATCTTTCTTTCTTGATTTGCTCATGAGTCTAGTATTCTCTAGTTAAGATATTTTGTGCTTCCAAGGAAGATTGCATGTTTGTTTTTATCACTTGTATGTTTGTTTGTTTCCTTCAACTCTTATACTTGCTACCCAGCCTTGCTAGCCAAAAACATGTACTGAGAGGGAATTCTTCTCATGCATCCACTCCTTTAAACCAAAACCCATGCCATTTGTGTCCACCATACCTACCTATTAGCATTATTGCTATTCCAAGTAAATTCTTGTTTTATCTACCTCCCAAATTAAACTTGTTATGTGAAAATTAGTGATTAAAGCTCTCACGAACTTGATGGCACGCTTTACTTTCTTGCACTTAATAAACTTGAACCATTGTGCCCATCTAGTTGCGTATATGCTTGTGCTTTGTGAGTTGTGAATTAGCAGAACCATGTTGTCATGGGGAACGCTTTCAACATTGCACTGGTACTTTGTACTAAGTTGATATCATGTTCTTTTGTCTATGGATGTCGTTGGTGTGAAATGAAAGGGGAGCTTGTAAGTCCATGGAGTTATGCATGTGTGTTAAAGAAACGCCTAGGCCGCAGGTCTAATCCATGCTGACATGGTGGAAACCTGTAGCGTAACCATAACGAGCATCTATGAAGCATTCTTCTTATAAAAAAAGAGTCTGATATTGAGAAAAAGAGAAAAAGAAAAAAAGATATTATGAAAAGAGGAAAGAGAGAAAAAAAGCACCATATTCCCATGGTAAATAAGAATATTGCTGAGATGCTTGTTGTCTGCTTGCCTTGTCATTTTGATATGGGGATTCTTCCGTATCATCGGGCAAGGGGTACCCCGTTGGCGGTTCTCTATGATACACATATGCTTACGATGACAAGAACTTATCGGTCACTAAACTTGAGTAGCATGAGGAGCGGCTCTCGTATTCAAGGGACATGAGATTCTCAATTTACAACTTTTCAATGCGTATCCTCATATTTGATCACTTTAACCTTAATCACCTAAAGATGCCTATGATTGGGGCAATGAGAGCTGAAAGCTAGTAAGTATCATAATTTTTGGGAGCTCTTTATGAGACTTGCAATCCCTACTTCCCTCTACGAAGGGCCTTTCTTTTACTTTGCAGTTGAGTCAGTAAACCTTTTCCCTTCTATCTCAGCAAGTATTTTGAGTTTGTGTTTCATTCATTCATATGATGATTTATTCAATCATGTTTCTTATGTTCCTTGTTTTTCACATTGCTCTTATCTTGATGTTTACTACTTGGAAAGTTATCATTGAAAACCAGTTATTTGTGAACTCCATCAAATTATCAACTATTCTTCGACCCAGAGCTAAGTTTGCCATTACCAATTATGATTTTCTTTATGTATCTTTATTGTTTTTCCTTTACTCATTGCAAGTTGAGTTATATAATAGTGAGTTGTCTTCTATTATGATCTATGTATTGATGAATGTGATGCTTCTTGTCCGTATTCTTTTATCGACTCTTCACTCCATAAACCTGAGGTCATGTTTATTGAGCTTAGTTTCGCCTGGGGACAAGCGAAGTCTAAGCTTGGGGGAGTTGATACGTCCATTTTGCATCACTATTCTATTGCATAATTCACTGTTATTCATTGATATATTTCGTATTGAGAGGTGATACTTATGTTATTTCATCTGTTTTTGCATGGTTGATGACTTTTGGAGCATGGACCGCTACAGTCAGGATTCTGATGGAAAAGGTGCTGTTTGGAGGAAAAATTCGCGAAGATCAGAAAATCCAGGAAAATATACGGAAAATCCTATTTTTCCAGAAGACGAAGGAAGCCAGAAGGGGGGCTAGAGATGGGCCACAGGAGGCCCACACCACCCCTGGCGCGGGCCAGCCTAGGCCGCGCCACCAGGTGGTGTGGCCACCCTGGTCCACCCCTGGCACTCCCCTCTGGTGTATATTATCCTCCCGAAACCCTAAGACTCGGAGAGCGACCACAGAAAGATTCCGCTGCCTCTGCGGGGAGAAAAACACCGAGAGAGAAAGATCTCTCTAGCAGACAGATTTCTGCCGGGGGAATTTCTTCCCAGAGAGGGGAGATCGTCGCCATCAACACCACCATCAAGCTGGACTTCACCGGGATCATCATCATCACCACCATCATCACCATCAGGACCCTCATCACCATCTCCATATTGCTGTAACAATTGAGTTGAATCTTGCATAGTTCATAGGGGAAACTTTCTCGGTGTTGATTACTCTTTGTGGTTGATGCTATTGAGTGAACCATTGAATTATTGTTTATGTTCATATTGTTATACATCATTATTCCATCTCTGATCATGATCCATATGATGTCTTGTGAGTAGTTCGTTTTGTTCTTGAAGAAATGGTAGAAGTCATTTTGGTAGTAGTGGAGTTGTGTTGAGAAAGATTCAATAGTTTGATATTTAAGTTGTCGTGTACTTCTTCTGGTGGTGTCATGTGAACGTCGACTACATGACATTTCACCTATATGGGCCTAGGGGAATGCATTGTGTATTTGGCTACTAATCGTAGGGGTTGCCGGAGTGACAGAAACCTGAAGCCCCCTTAGGAAACCATTGCACAAGGAACGTAAGGGTCTTAGAGTTTAAAGATGTGGTTATGTTTCTACCTTAATTACTTTCTTGTGCTTACGGATGTTTGCAAGGGGTATAATCACAAGTATGTATTAGTCCTAGGAAGGTCGGTACATTAGCACAGGTTCAACCACACAACACTTAGCAAGCTAAAGAAGATTAATCAACTATATGAAGCGAAAGCACTTGATAGTCTTCCCATGTGTCCTCGAGAACGTTTGGTCATTTCAAGTAATACAACTGGCTTGTCCTTTGTTGCATAAAGGATTGGGCCACTTGCTGCATTTATTCCTATTGTCTTTTGTTTACTTGTACTTAGTTTACTTGCTTTATCAAAAAACCCTAAAAATCCATTTGCTAAGTATTTGTAGAGAATTCCTGATCCATACCACTAGCCAGCACCTTCTGCTCCTCGTTGGGTTCGACACTCTTACTTATTGAAAATACTACGATACACCCCCTATACTTTTGGGTCATCAGGGAACGCCTTCAACATTACAACGGCACTTTGTACCTGGTTGATATCATGTTCTTTTGTCTATGGATGTCTGATATGTTGCTAACGTATCCATAATTTTTGATGTTCCCTGTTTGGTTTTATCTACTTTCTTGTATTTTGTTCCAACTTTGGAGTACTTTTCATAGACTTTCTTGGACTAACCTATTAACAAGATGCCAAAGTACCAACTGCCTGTTTTCTGCTGTTTTTGGTTCCAGGAAAGTCAGAAAATGAATATTCTCGGAATTGGACGGGACAAAAGCCAAAGTCGATATTTTACCGGAAGACTCATGGAGCCAGAAGACGAGACGGAGAGGGGCCAGGGTCTGGCCACACCACCTGGTGGCGCGGGCCAGGCGAGGCTGCGCCAGGGGGTGGTGTGGGCCCCTCCGGCACCCCCTCGGTCTCCCCTCTCACCTATAAGAGCCTCCCGATGCATAAACCCTAAATCGTCAAGCCTCTAGCCATGAAAAGTTCCGCAGCGCCGCCGCCACTGAAGGGGAGATTCGGGGGACAGAAAGTCTCTCTTCCGGCACACTGCCGGGATGGGGAAGTGCCCCCGGAGCCATCTCCATCGATCTCCACCATCATCTCCATCACCATTGCTGATTTCCATGATGATGAGTGTAACTACCTCGGACCCTACGCTCTAAGTTCAAGCCTGGATGAAACGGAAGTGGTTAAAATAGTACAGCGGGGCCCAGGGGACCGCCCATGTGTAGACCCGTCGGCCGTCCTAACCACTTCCAAGACATCGGGACAAGAGCGAGCGGCGTAGGCAACATGTGAAGAGATCAAATACATACACAAGTGAGTATGTATGCAAGCTACCATACAACAGTTCTCAGAGCCATTCCATCTAAAAGAAATAGAAATATTGCAACGCCATACGGCAAGATCCAAATAACCTAGATAGAGATAATAATTTAGGATAGCTCCTCATACATCAAACATCAGAGTATCAGGCGGAAGCGGAAAACAAGATCCGAGTACGGATAAGAAGCAAATTGGCATAAGATGCCACATAAATAAACACATCCCGCCCACAGATCTCGCGGATCCCCATCCCCGGAATCTCTACACCGAGTGATCGTTGCCAACATCATCTGTCTCCTCCACCCAGTATCCATCTTGCGAATACACCTGTTCATCTAAATCAAACAATTTATCATGTGAGACCCTAGGGGTACTCAGCAAGTCTTTATGCCTCTAAAGGGGACATATACCTGGGGTGACGCATTTTCTGCTGTTTTTGGTTCTAGGAAAGTCAGAAAATGAATATTCTCGGAATTGGACGGGACAAAAGCCAAAGTGCCTATTTTTCCGGATGTCATCAAGTGCCAGAATACGAGACGGAGAGGGTCCAGGGGGCCACCACACCACCTGGCCACGCGGCCAGGCCTGGCCCGCGCCAGGGGGTGGTGTGGCCGCTCCCGGTACCCCCTCGGCCTCTCCTTCCGCCTATATATTACCCTCGGGACAAAAACCCTAAGTACCTGATAAAAAATCCACAAAAGAGTCTACAGCCGCCGTCATCTCCATCCCTAGATCGGGAGGGATCTGAAGCTCTTCCCAGCACCCTGCCGGAGAGGGGAATTCACCCTGGAGGCCTTCTTCATCACCATGCAAGCCTCCGGTGTGATGCGTGAGTAGTTCATCCTTGGACTACGGATCCATGTAGTAGCTGGATGGCTGGTTCTCCTCCTTTGTGCTTTCATGTCTAGATCTTGTGAGCTCCGTTCATGATCAAGATCATCTATTTGTAATTCTACATGTGTTTGCGGGGATCCGATTGATATTGAGATGCTATTTCAGATTGATTATTGATTCTATCATGTCTTTGTTATTTGTGATCTTGCATGCTTTCCGTTGCTAGTAGCTATCTTGGACAAGTAGATGCTAGCAACTCCAAGAGTTAGTATTTATGCTCGATAGTGGGTTCATGCCTCTGGTAATCTGGGGAAGTGACAGAAATCTCTAAGGTACTAGATGTGCTGTTGCTACTAGGGAGAAAACAACAATCCTTTGTTCATAGAACAATCGTATTGTTTACTTTACACGCAGTTCGTAAAGCAATAATCTGTTGCTTGCAACTTAATACTGGATGGGGTTCGGATGATAACCTAAAGGTATATTATTAGTCATAGATGCAGTTGGATGGCGGTCTATGTATAATGTTGTAATGCCCAATCAAGTCTCAAAGGAGTCAAGATGTTTAGTATATGCATGTATTGCTTTCTCGATGTTTGTCAATTGCCCCGCTGTAATTTGTTCACCCAGCATGTTATCTATCTTAAGGAGAGCCACCTCTACTGAACTATGGATCCCGGTCCTTGTCTTTTACATACAATCTACAAACTGCTTACTTCTTTGAGTTTACTTTCTGCAAACTTTTACTTCTTTCCATTCGATACGTTTAATCCTTTGTTTTCCGCAAAACACGGTGAGATTGACAACCTCATCGCAAGTTGGGGACAAAGTTCTGTGGTTGTGTTGTGCAGGTCTCCACGTTGGTACTAGCACCGGCAGTGCGCCCTGCCAAAGCTCAGCTAGTAACACCTTTGGGGTGTTTCCTTGCTCCTACTGGTTCGATTAAACCTTGGTTTCATAACTGAGGGAAACTTGCTGCTGTGCTCATCATGCCTTCCTCTTGGGGTTCCCAACGAGCTCTACATCAACACCGCTCCAGCATTTTTTTGGGCGCCATACTCAGAGCCATCAAGCTTTTTTCTGGCGCCGTTGCCGGGGAGTCAAGGACATCTTCACAGGGGGAGTCCCTCATAACCAATCTCTTTACTTTGTTATTTTTGTTTTGCTTAGTTTCTTTTTGATTTGTTTGCTTGTTTCTTTATCAAAAACACAAAAAAATGGTTTTACTAGTTTGCTTTCTTTAAAAAAAAATTAGTTCCTACTATAGTTGTTGGTCTATTATTGCCTTGCTTTATCATGCTTTCTATCAATGGTTGGTTTCTTTGAAACTGAATCTTATTGGCAAGGTGGGTTCACGGAAGAACAAAAATATTATTATAAGGAAAACCGCTTGTCACAAAAAGGGAAACACTTATGGGAACAAATTGATAAATTGTATACCATTGCAAAAAACGTGTGCTCTACTTATAATGTTACTTATTGCTTTGATAAATCTTGTTGCTGTAGGAGGTATAAACACCTCCCTTTTCAATGTGAGTATAATGATAATGTTACCATATCTTCTTATGTTAAGGGAATTATGACTTTTATGATGTGGAACAAATTGAAGAATTTATTGCTTGGAAGGGTGCATTAGAACTTGCTTATTTGCTTGAAAATATTGATGATGCACCTTATAAATATGAGGTTTATGATGTACTTAAATTTTTCTTTGATAACTACAAGGAATAAAATGGCTATATTCTTGAATATCTTAATAGATGCTCTCCACCAATGGAAGAGACTAATGCCTTGCAGGAGCCTATGGAAGAAGAAATTGCTGAACTTGAAAGCTCATTAGATGAAAAAGAGGAGGAGAGTGATGAAAAAAAGGAGGAAGAATGGATCTACCCATGCCTACCTTCTAATGAGAGTAACTCTTTACCCCTTACATTATTTGATTATCCCCCATGCTTACCAAAGGAGGACAAATGTCATGTTCCTGAGGATTCTTTTGAAAATGTTTATAATAAAGCTCTAGTGTTTGTAGATCATGAAAAGCATGCTTTATGTGATAGCTATGTTGTTGAGTTTATTCATGAGGATACTGAAAATTATTATGAGAGAGGAAAATATGGTTGTAGAAGTTTTCATGGTATTGAAACACCTCTCTATGTGCTGAAAGTTTTGAAGTTATTCTCGTTTTATCTTCTATGCCTATCACTTTGTTCTTTGTGAGTTTATTTGCATACATGATTCCTATGCATAGGAAGTGGGTTAGACTTAAATGTTTTTTTTAATTTGCTTCTTGATGCTCTCTTTTATTTCAATTCATATTTCTTATGTGAGCATCTTCTCAAACTATTATGCCTAACTTAAAGGCGTTAAAGAAAAGTACTTATTGGGAGATAACCCAAAAGTTTTAGATGAGTCTTGGAAGTTATTACCTCTGTAATAACCTCTCCTTATCCTTTTTATTTGCTTTTTGTGCCAAGAGTAACCTCTAATGAGAGAGAAGTAATGATTGGAAAAGTTGTTGTCCCGAAACAGATTTCTGTGCTTCACCGTAAAAATTCGTGTAAAATCTCTGAACGTCTTTTTGAGGCGTCAATTTTTGTGCTTCTGCCCCCGGTTGTTATCTAACTTTCGTTAGGTCAACACTTTTTGATTTGAGCAACAGAAGGTCTTTGAAAAAATTCGTCTTTACCTGCTGGTCTGTTTTAACAGATTTCTACCATTTTCTGCATTTGCTTCTTGTTGGTTCCTTTTTGAGTTCTTTTGGGGAATTGAGATTTTTTAGGGAAGTGCTACAGTAGCTAGTATTCTAATGAAAGTTTATTTGGTGTTAGAACTGAACCTTAAGACTTATTTATCTTGAGTGCACTAATGTTGCTAATAAAGATTGTGTGAAGTTTTGTATGAAGGAAAAATTTCAGGTGTATGGAAGGAATGAGTAATGAGATGAAAGATGGCCTAAAGCTCAAGCTTGGGGATGCCACACGTGTCACCCCAAGAAATATCCAAGAAGTACAAGCGTCAAAGCTTGGGGATGCCCAAGGCATCCCCTCCTTCATCAATAAAAATTCCAGGTTTCTTGCAAAAGCTTCATTTTTATTGTTTCATGCACAGTTGTGTTGTTCTTGGAGCGTCTTCTTTTTTGTTTTTGTTTTGGTTTTTCATTTGCTTTGGTTTTCTTAGTTTTCTGAATAAATTGGCTGGACCCCCTCTTTCATACATTGGTTTGCAAATAGTTTGGTTTGGTTTGGAAAAGAGTAGGAAAGTTCATACTTATGTGGTAAAAAGAGCTCATTTTTGACTGTGGCCTATGCTTTGTCATGACATGCTTGATATTGTTTTAGCTTTATGCTTAGTATTCTTTGCTGTAGAATGACTTGTTATAAACAATTGAGATTGCTTAATGTGCCTTGGATGAATCATGCGTTGTTTTAGCATATTAAAGCATAGTATAGTGGTATTCTCCTTTGATGTTTTATTTGGGTTGACTTGGCACATGCTCACACCATGTTATGACTATCTCAAGTCACCATAGCCTTTATGATCCTTTAGTTTTCAACTTGTAGTATCAGTTTATGCTTTGATCAATGATGTTTTGTCGCTCTGCATGACTATGGCCATTATTGCTCTCTTAGTTTGTCGCTCCCAGTCTTTTGCTAGCCTCCACCACCAAGTATGAGTTCCACTCATGCATCCAACTCCCTAAACCAAGTTATTCCAAAGAGTCTACCATACCTACCTACTAGCTTATGCTATTCCAAGTATATTCATTCTTTTGTTTACCTTCCAAATTAAACTTGTTATGAGAAAACTAGTGATTAAAGCTCTCACAAACTTCATGGCAAACTTTATTTTTTGCATCTAATAAATTTGAACCATTGGGTACTTCTTTGTTGCGTATATGCTTGCGTTTTATAAGTTGAAATTAGCAGAACCATGTTTCATGGGGAACGCTTTCAACATTGCACTTGTACTTTGTACCCCGTTGATATCATGTTCTTTTACTTACGGATCCTGGCGGTGTGAGATAAAAGTGGAACTTGAAAGATCATGGAGTTTGTATGTGTGTTTGAGAAACGCCTGGGCCGCTAGCCTAAGCCATGCCTAATCATGGTGGAAACTTGCAGCATCTCCATAATGAGCACTCTATGAAGCATCTTCAACAAAACCTATGCAAATAGCAAATAAAAAGATTGCTGAGATGCTCATTGTATGCTTGCCTTGTCATTTTGATTGTGGGAAAGCTCCCGTATCATGTGCAAGGGGTACCCCGTTGGCGGTTCTTAATGATACACATGTACTTACAATGACAAGAGCTTACTCGTGACTGAAGTTGAGTAGCATGAGGATCGGTCTTCGTAAGTAAGGGGCATGAGATTTCGGTTTATAACTTGTCAAGCATATCCTCTTAGTTGTGTCACTTTAACCTTAATCACCTTAAAGATGCTTATGATAGGGGCAGACCTGAAAGCTATAAGTACCATAATTTTTGGAAGCTCTTTATGAGACTTGAATCCCTACTTCCTTTTATAAAGGCCTTTCTTCCACCATTATATATTGAGTCTCCACCTTCTACCTTTATGCACCTACTTCGAGAGCATAGTGGCCATTCTTAGTTCTATGTGCATTGTCCCAAGACTAGTCGATTGATGCATAACTTGATATTGCTTTGTTTAAACTATTGTATCTAGTCACTCTTATGAACTTTGAAGGTGTCCTATGCATTTATATTTGCTACTCTATGAGGCACAAGCTGAATACTATTATGCTATGTTTTCTTTATGTGAAACGAACAAACGTCTTGCAAAGCATTGTTATTCATGAATCTTTTGTTTGTGCCTTTTCATGTTGCATCATAGTTTCTTTGTCTTATTGCTAGAACTTTGTCTTTCATTTTATGATTTAAGTACTATGATCCCAGCTTTGAATGTTTTACAAATACTTTGATCAAGTCTTTGATGGTGCATGTCACCTCAAAAATTATTCTTTCTTTTTATCACTTACCTACTCGAGGACGAGCATGCGTTAAGCTTGGGGATGTTGATACATTGCAAATGTATCTATAATTTTTTATGTTCAATGCTTGGTTTTATCCACTTTCTTGTAATTTGTCCACACTTTGGAGTACTTTTCATATGATTTCGTGGCCTAACCTATTAACAAGAGCCACAGTGCCAGCTGCCTGTTTTCTGCTGTTTTTGGTTCCAGGAAAGTCAGAAAATGAATATTCTCGGAATTGGATGGGACAAAAGCCAAAGTACCTATTTTTCCGGATGTCATCAAGTGCCAGAATACGAGACGGAGAGGGGCCAGGGGGCACCACACCACCTGGCCGCGCGGCCAGGCCTGGCCCGCGCCAGGGGGTGGTGTGGCCGCTCCCGGCACCGCCTCAGCCTCTCCTTCGGCCTATATATTGCCCTCGGGACGAAAAACCTAAGTACCCGATCAAAAATCCATAAAAGAGTCTGTAGCCGCCGTCCTCTCCATCCCTAGATCGGGAGGGATCTGAAGCTCTTCTCGGCAACCTGCCGGAGAGGGGAATTCACCCTGGAGGCCTTCTTCATCACCATGCAAGCCTCTGGTGTGATGCGTGAGTAGTTCATCCTTGGACTACGGATCCATGTAGTAGCTAGATGGCTAGTTCTCCTCCTTTGTGCTTTTGTATCTAGATCTTGTGAGCTCCGTTCATGATCAAGATCATCTATTTGTAATTCTGCATGTTGTGTTTGCGGGAATCCGATGGATATTGAGATGCTATTTCAGATTGATTATTGATTCTATCATGTCTTTGTTATTTGTAATCTTGCATGCTTTCCGTTGTTAGTAGCTATCTTGGCCAAGTATATGCTAGAAACTCCAAGAGTTAGTATTTATGCTCGATAGTGGGTTCATGCCTCTGGTAATCTGGGGAAGTGACAGAAATCTCTAAGGTACTAGATTTGCTGTTGCTACTAGGGAGAAAACAACAATCCTTTGTTCATAGAACAATCGTATTGTTTACTTTACACGCAGTTCGTAAAGCAATAATCTGTTGCTTGCAACTTAATACTAGAGGGGTTCAGATGATAACCTGAAGGTGGATTATTAGTCATAGATGCAGTTGGATGGCGGTCTATGTATAATATTGTAATGCCCAATCAAGTCTCAAAGGAGTCAAGATGATTAGTATATGCATGTATTGCTTTCTCGATGTTTGTCAATTTCCCCGCTGTAATTTGTTCACCCAACATGTTATCTATCTTAAGGAGAGCCACCTCTAGTGAACTATGGATCCCGGTCCTTGTCTTTTACATACAATCTACAAACTGTTTACTTCTTTGAGTTTACTTTCTGCAAACTTTTACTTCTTTCCATTCGATAAGTTTAATCCTTTGTTTTCCGCAAAACACGGTGAGATTGACAACCTCATCACAAGTTGGGGACAAAGTTCTGTGGTTGTGTTATGCAGGTCTCCATGTTGCTACTAGCACCGGTAGTGCGCCCTGCCAAAGCTCAGCTAGTAACACCTTTGGGGTGTTTCCTTGCTCCTACTAGTTCGATTAAACCTTGGTTTCATAACTGAGGGAAACTTGCTGTTGTGCTCATCATACCTTCCTCTTGGGGTTCCCAACAAGCTCTACATCAACACCGTTCCAGCATTTTTCTGGGCACCATACTCAGAGCCATCACCTGCTTCGGTCCGGTTTCATGTCCGGCTATAATGTTTGGACCAAGCACGGAGAAAGAGAGGTTATGATGGAAGAAAACGATGAAGAACAGAACGATGATGACAATTACCGATCTATTTTCCCTGAATATGGTGATCTCGCAATGGGAGGCAATGAAGAAGAAGGGGGTGAAGAACATGAACCAGATGAGCCCACTGATGATCTTGGTCGGGTCATTTCTAATGCAAAGCGAGACTGCAACACAGAAAATGAGAGGTAGCAGTTCGAGCAGATGTTACAGGACCACAACAAATTGTTGTACCCAACTTGTGAAGATAGCTAGAAGAAGCTGGGTAGCACACTGGAATTGCTGAAGTGGAAGGCAGAGACCAGTGTGACTGACTCGGGATTTGAAAAGTGGCTGGTAATAATGAAGAAGCTGCTTCCAAGAAATAACGAACTGCCCTCCAGTACATACGAAGCAAAGAAGCTTTTCTGCTCTCTAGGATTAGACGTGCAGAAAATACATGCATGTCCTAATGACTACATCCTCTACCGCGGTGAGAAGTACGCGAATATGGATAAATGCCCGATATGCACTTCATTGCAGTATAAGATTAGAAAAGATGACCTTGGTGATGTTGAGGGCGAGCCACCCAGGAAGAGGGTTTGTGCCAAGGTGATGTGGTATGCTCCTATAATACCACGGTTGAAACGTTTGTTTAGAAACAAAGAGCATGCCAAGTTGTTGCGATGGCACATGGAAGACCGGAAAAAAGAAGGGATGTTGTGGCACCCTGCTGATGGTCGTCGATACGTCCATTTTGCATCACTATTCTATATTATAATTTACTGTTATTCATTGACGACAACACTTATCCAACCAAAGAAGATTAATTAACTATATGAATTGAAATCACTTGACGATATTCCCATGTGTCCTCGAGAACGTTTGGTCATCTTAAGTAATACCACCGGCTTGTACTTTGCTAAATAAAGGATTGGGCCACTTGCTGCAATTATTATTATTGTCTTTTATTTACTCATACTTTATTTATCAGCATTATCAAAAACCCCTGAAAATCCGTTTGCTAAGTATTTACAGAGAATTCCTGCTCCAAGCCACTCGTCAACACCTTCTTCTCCTTGTTGGGTTCGACACTCTTACTTATCGAAAATACTGCGATACACCCCCTATACTTGTGGGTCATCAGTCGTCAGTGGAGAAAAATCGAGAGAGACTTCTCGGACTTTGCTAGTGACGCAAGGAACTTATGTTTTGGTATAAGTACTGATGGCATGAATCCTTTTGGGGAGAAGAACTGCAGTCACAGGACCTAGCCCACGACTCTATGTATCTACAACCTTCCTCCTTAGTTGTGCATGAAGCGGAAGTTCATTATGATGCCAGTGCTCATCCAAGGCCCGAAGCAACCCGGCAACGACATTGATGTGTACCTAAAGCCATTAGTTGATGAACTTTTACAATTGTGGGCCAAACCAGGTGTACGTGTGTGGGATGAGGACAAACAGCAGGAATTTGACCTACACGCATTGTTGTTCGTAACCATCAATGATTGGCCTACTCTTAGTAACATTTCAGGACAAACGAACAAATGATACAATGCATGCACACACTGCTTAGATGAGACTGAAAGTATGTATCTGGATAAATGTAGGCAGAATGTGTACCCATACAATCGCCGTTTTCTTCCACCCAGTCATCCCTTAAGGAAGAAAGGCAAGTATTTCAATGCCAAGGCAGAAACCTGGACGAAGCCTGTCCCCCGTACTGGTGATGGTGTATTTGGTGTGGTCAAGTATTTAGATGTAATCTTTGGAAAGGGTCTTAGAGGACAACCTGTTCTATAAGACGCTGACGGACACGCACCCATGTGGAAGAAGAAATCTATATTTTGGGAGCTACCCTATTGGATAGTGCATGAGGTCCGCTCTACAATTGACGTGTGCACCTGACGAAGAATCTTTGCATGAATATTCTAGGCTTCCTAGGCTTGTATGGGAAGTCAAAAGATACACCGACAGCACAGGAGGACCAGCAACATCATAAAGGACGATACGACAAGCATCCAGGGCAGTTTCAAGGGCTTGCCAGCTACGCTCTTACTAAAGAAGAGAAGGAAATCTTTTTTGAAGTCCTTTTCAGTATCAAGGCCCCGTCTGGCTTGTCATCGAATATAAAGGGAATAGTAAATATGAAAGAGAAAAAAATTTCAAAACCTAAAGTCTCATGAGGTTGGTCAACATAGAGAGGTTGCAATAACTCCCAACACAAATGCGGAGTTTACATAAATGGTACTTGAATGCCGCAAAGGAGGAGAGAATAATGATCATGGTGAAAGTCCCACATGACTACTACTTCCGAACCGAAGAGGTCCATGTTGAGTTTCCAGAACTCTTCTAGTTATACAATTTTGACGCCCTCGACAAATCTATCATGAGTTGATATTGTCTGCAAGTTGTTGAATTCATTGTCTACATATAAGTTGTTCAGTTTTTTAGTTGTTTAGTTCATTGCATGTAATATCCTCATTATATCCTTTTGTACTTTATTATTATGCAGAATGAAGATCCAGGAATGTAAAAGAAGGTCACTCTTTACTGTTGGGTTCATTGACCCAGATAAAATACATATAAAGACGCTAACGGATAAATCTGAGGAGACAGAGGAAAACCTTCTAAGGTTTCTAACGGAGCAAAATTTATGTGACCACATACTGTTTCCTTACAATTTCAAGTGAGGGTCTTAATCTGTTGTGCACATTCACTTTTGCTTACTCGATATTAAGTGTAATTGATGAGTTACTGATGCATATATAAACGTGTGCATATTCAACTGGATTCTACTAAACATTCAACTTGATAAGGGAAGAGTTGAAGTCATGGACCCATTAAAGAGACCCATGGAATAGTTTAGGGACATGCAGGACATGCTCTAGAAGTAATATTCACGCTACATCAGTCTCTTTCGTTTATTTCCTGAGATATCACGTAATAAATAACTCATTCATTTTCTTTGCCGGGCAGGGTTTGGAACCAGTTCAAGAGTGCGGTTACGGGTCACTTTAGTGAGAAGCTGACGTTTAAGAATGTCTCGGTAAGTAGTACACGCATCTCTTTACTTCTAGTTTCAATACAATTACGATGCTAGATTATTACTTTGATTGAATTCTATTCTATAAAGTGCGCTAGACAACCACCCATGACGAATCTATGTGGATTTTATGTTTGCGAGTTCATTCACACGTTTACCACTGAGCACAAAGATTATAGAGTCGATGTAAGCAATACATTCACAACATTATTTTATTACCGTCACTTTTTGTTATCATGATTGGTATTCATATTGATCTCCTTTTCTTATATAGTTCAAGAGAATGCGGGATCAGCTCCTACCAGAGCAGCATGTACTAGGAATTGCTGAAGAACAGGAAGGATTCTTGATGAACGAGATTATAGATGCCGCTAGAGAATTTAGTGTGAATAGGAGTAACGATGATCCCCAGCCATGTAACTGAATAGACGGGGTCTAGTCCCAGTAATTGTGATGTCCATGTAACTATCATGTATATATTTGTATGCTCGATCCTAAAATAAGTTATCTTATATATGCACAAACGTTTACAGTATGCGGTAGCATAGAAAACTATTTTTAAATGAAAAAAGAAATAAATAAAATGATACAAAATGAATTCTCTGTCGTGGCAGAGAAAAGGCCCAAAACTCTGCCGCGGCAGAGAACCATTTGTCCTGGTTCCTAATGGGGGGCTAATTTCGAACCGGGACTAATGGGGGGGACCCAGCGCGCGCAGGGGCGGCCATGTGGATGACCACTAGTCCCGGCTGGTAACTAGGCTGGGACTAGTGGGTGGGCCTTTAGTCCCGCATCTCTAGTCCCGGTACCAGAACCGGGACTAAAGCCCCTTACGGGCCGAGACTAAAGGATTGTTCTCCACTAGTGGGTATATCTGTATCCATATGATGGTTCCCTATATGACCAAATATTATGAAAATGATTGTGTTCAAGTGATCGAGTGTGTTTGGAGAAAAGGGCAAACTGATCGTGTGGCATGGTTTTTAGACTTAAAACAAGAACTGTCTCTCTTTGTACTGCTATTGAATTTCAGTGTCTGTATTGCTGAATCAGTCACTTTGAAATGCTTTTGAATTGGTCAAGTGCTGATGAATATGAACTAAGAATCTGACGATTTTTATGTCTTATTATTCTATACTACTTAATCTTTCAAATGCTACTGAATTTTTTAAAACTTCTATCGTTGCTGCTATCTGCTTGCTCTAGAGCTTTTGCCTTTGTGTCATCAGAATAGTTGGATGTGTCTTGGACAGAGATGAGAGGGTAAAGATATATAGCATGATTTCACCAAGTGAAGTCATTGGATACCAGCCCTGTTTTGGTGCACGTGGTGTGTGTTCTTTAAATATTTTTACATGAATATATGTCAAAGGAATTATCGCTTTTTCCTCCCTCGATGAAGTCTTGTTTGAATTCGGTGAGCCACAGCCCAGTGAAATTTGAGATAGGAGCCCATTGACCATAGCCCAAAAACTTTTTAATTTGGCCTTTTTGGCTTTCCCCCACCTCTAAAAAAACTTTGCCTAACCATGTTTTTAAGAAACTAATCCATTATGTCGCTTATTATAAATCGAGGTTCCAGTAGCACTGCCCTTTTATTTTAAGAGAGATAACATAGACACACAAAATATTTTTTAGAAGACTAATACATAAGTTGTAGTATTAATACATGTCTAGTGATTCAATTTCTATAAATATCTTTGGTGTAGTTGCAAAACACTCAGTTTATGTCTATTTGATTTGATTTGAAGGTCTTTAGTTTGAATCCCCTATGTGTACATATTTATATATATCTTGGGTTTACTTTTTTTGAGGAAGGGTTTACATTTTAACATCACATTACGGAGAGGTTGACATCGAAGACCCACTAGCCTGCAGCATCCCTCAAGTTTAATGGTCAGGTTTGGAAAAAAGCTAAATACTTGTACAAAGAGGATGGCATCTAGGACCCACCCGCCAGAACATACAGGCTGCATCTAGGACCCACAAGCCAGAACATACCAGAGAGGTTGACATGGGGGCCTCAGCAGCAAGACCATACACAGTTGCTGCATGGAGCAACATTGCCAAGGTCAAAAAGCAGACGCGTCCAAAAAACGTCCATCATACACATGTTTCATTTACAGAGAGACCGACATGTGGGACCCAGTAGCGCAGCCTTATACAGGTGCTGCCTCGAGCAACGTTTCCAAGTTCTAAACAAGGAGGCGCGAGCGAGAAAAAAGTCCAGCATGCACATGTTTCTTCTAATGAGAGGCTCACATGGGGGACCCAGCAGCCTGGAAAAATGACTGATGCATCGAGCAATGCTATCAAGTTTGAAACACGGAGACACGACCGAGAGAAAAAATTCCATCATACGCATGTTTCTTCTAATGAGTGGATAACATGTGGGGCCCTGCAGCATGATTAAAAGGTAGATGTAGCGAGAAACGCTATCGAGTTCGGAGCACAGAGGCACGACCAAGGAAAAAAATTCTATCCTACACACGTTTCTTCTAATGAGAGGATGACATGTGGGGTCCAAGAGTTTGATTAAACGATAGATGCATCGACCAGCGCTATCAAGTTTGGAATAGGGTAGCGCGAGCGAAGAAAAAATTCCATCATACACACAATTCTTATAATGTGAGGCTGACATGGAGGACCCAATAGCGTGACTAAACGGCAGATAGATCGAGCAACGTTATCGAGTTGAAATCAGGGGGGCAATAGCCAAGGGAAAAATTCCATCATACACACGTTTTTCTAATGAGAGGATGACATGTGGGTCCAAGCAGTCTGATTAAACGATAGATGCATCGAGTAATGCTATCAACTTCATAAAAGGGTAGCATGAGCGAAGGAAAAAAAATTCATGATACACACGATTCTTGTAATGAGAGGCTGACATGTGGGATCTGGCAGCCTGACTAAACAGCAGACGCATCGAGCAACGTTATCAAGTGTAAATCAGGGAGGCTCGACCGAAAAGTATGGTCTGCTAGAGACACTGACGTCCGGGACCGACACGCCTCAAAAGATTTTGGCGAGTTAACATCGTGCGAGGAAACGAAAATCTTGCTTCTGCCACGAGCTGGCCGAGCTTCCTCCATGTTTTTAGCGGTTCCATCATAGTAGAGGGCCGCAAAACTAGAAAAAATTCCATCGGCCACGGTCGAGCGGAGAATTTCGTTGCGGAAGACGCGCCTTCTACAGGCCAAGTCATTGCGGAAGGAAACTTTTCTTGTAGTGTAATAATGAAAAAGATTTGTTGGATGATGGCCAAGATAAAGAGGGGACGCCTGGCTTATCTAAGTTCTTGTCCAATGATGATATGGAATCTAAATATGATGAAGATGAACATGTCAATGAAAAAGATAATGCCACTAGTTCTAAAAATACACCAGTGAAGAAGATATTGCATTCACTAAAGCTTTTATGAATCTTGATCTAGATGACTTGGATAAATTTGAAGAAACTTTGAGTACTTTTTCTCTAGGAGGACTATTTCCTGTTGCTAGTAAATGCAAAGAACCTGCAATATTCATTAAAGATGAAGATTATGATTTTGAATTTACCCTGAAAGAATAGAAAGAGTGGAAGCATCTAAGTTCCAAGGTAAAGAAGAAGAATTTTTGTATGAGCATTTAATGAATTTAGAAGATACTTCTTGCTTATTTGGAAAAACTGAGATTCAACAATGTTATTATTTCTTAAAAATGTTCCCCTTCTCCTTAGGAGGAGATGCAAAAGCTTGGTACAAATTATTAGCTCCTAAGTCCATTACTAGTAAGGAAGCATGCTTGTATGTGTTTTCCATAAGTATATTACTGATAGGAAAATACATGCTATGAGAGTTAAAATCAGTAACTTCACACAAAATGAAGAAGAAAGTATTCCCAAAGCTTGGGGGAGATTTTGTACTATTGGAAGGAGATGTCATGCACATGGTTTTTGTAGCATCCCATCTGTCTAACATCTGTAATGCTACATGGTCTAATAATAAAATGCTACTTCCTACATATAATTGTTGCATCATAATTATATCATGCTCATGTCATCATGCCACCTTGCATTTGAGCATCATATAAAACCCTTTTCTTTTGGATCTTGTCTCATATGCATTTATCAATTGTATTTGGTTCTTAATAAATTGTATTTGGTTCTTGATAAATGCTTGGTGCCCAAGTTGAGTTGGGGGCATATCTTTTATTTAACTCCACCACCTTTTCTTGTCACCACCCCATAATTCCGCCATCCAACTATATGTGAGCTTTGCATTTTATTTGGGTTTACCTCTAGCTCATGTGGGTTGGGATGGATCCACTTCTAATTCCACATGCTACCGTATATGCCTCATGTTGATTTCACATTGTTGATATGTGGAGAGCCACATGGCCACCTTTGCATGCATGTGGTTAGTTTCACTTGCTCTATCTTCCACATGGTTTGTTTTGGGAATAATTGAGCATTGTTTAAATATAATTGTGGCCAAATGGTCTTCTAGTGGGACATACACGCTAGCATGCCCAAATTATTTTCAAATATGGGCATATTCCATCTATTCTTGGGACACCACTCTTTTCTTTTGGCTTGGCCTTAATTCCATATTTTTGGGAGTGCATGTGTTAATAAATGCCCATGTTCATTTACAATTGTTTTCACAATAATAAATAGGGCATTTGCTATTTATGCATGGCCCATGCAAGCTTGCCATACCTCCTCTATTTGGATTTATTTTGAACTTTGGAGTAAAGCTTGTTGGTTTGGGACATCATCAAATAGTCCTTTTCAAAGGAGCTTAATGACACATCTTGTCTCCTTTAATCTCTCACACATGCTTATCCTTGCATGAGCAAAAACCTTGGGGCTTTTCTTCTTTGTTCTCTCTCCATGTGTTTTTGGAACTCTTATATCTTTCCTCTAGCTTTAACCCTCTCTCTTCACTTGCTCAAGGCTAGTTCCTCTTCCTCTCTTTCTCCATTTGTTGCCATTATCTAACCCTAACCATAACCTCCCTATCTAACTCTAAACCTACACCACACCAAAACCCTAGCTACACCCTCTTCTCATTCCATCCCTCCTAACCTAATCACCACCGCACCAGGCCGAGCCTCCCTAGGCCCGCACCACCTAGCCCTACCCTAGATGGCCATGGCTAGACCGAACCTAGCCCGAGCCACCACTGCTAAATCCCCATGCCGGTCTAACCTAGCCGAGCCTCTCCCCTCTCTTTCCCTTTCTTTTCCTCGCTACCAACCTCACCCCACCGAGCCCCTGCACTGTGCCACACCGAGCCGCAGTCCCAGGCGCCCAGCTGCCCAAGCCCTGCCTGGTCCACCGACCCGAGAGAGAGAGAAGAAGGAGGTGGCCACACCACCTTTTCCACCCCGGCTAACCCATGTGCACCCTCCCCTCTGCCTTATCTACTCCCCTCCCTGCTGCGTCGATCGCCAAATCTCACCTGGGTGTTGCCCTTTTCCTTCTAGATCCCCACCGCCCTGCTAGCCATCGCCATCATCTTCCACCGCCACTCTCGGCCTACCTCTGGTCGTCGACGTTGGGGAAGTGGGCATGGAGTCTGGTCGTCGGGGAAGATCAAGGAGAACTCCAGGAGGCTGCCTGTACCCGCCGTCAAGGAGGAGAAGGACCGGAGCCGGAGACCACCGCCGCGCCCGAAGCAAAACCCTAGCTCGGGAGCGTCAGCGTCGTCGTTGTCTTCCTGCCCCTGCTGTTTGATAGATATGACAAAAAACTCATCGTTTTCCTATTTTATGGTTGTTTTCTTGAGCTATAGCTCATAGTTTTCGAGTTCTAGGGTGATTTACAACGACCGTAAGACCTGATACATGTTTGAGAGATATGACCAAAAACATGTCCTTTTCGCTTTTTATGGCCGTTTTAATGAGCTATTGTCCATAATTTTGGGGTTCTAGGGCGATTTAAAACGATTGTAGGACCCGACATGTTTGAGAGATATAACCACAAACTTGTCATTTTCACATTTTATGGCCATTTTCATGAGATATTGTCCATAGTTTGGGGGTTCCAAGGCGATTTGCATGGCCCTTCAGACCCGAATAATGTTTGAGAGATCTAACAAAAAATCATCCTTTTTGCGCTTTATGTCCGTTTTCATGAGCTATGGCCCACAGTTTTGGGGTTTAAGACCTAATAAATGTTTGAGAGATATGACCAAAAACTCGGCCTTTTCGTGCTTTATGGTCGTTTTCATGAGATATTGCCCATAGTTTTGGGGTTCCACGGCGATTTACAACAACCGTAAGACCCGATATATGTTTGAGAGATATGACCAAAAACTCGTCGTTTTCATATTTTATGGCCGTTTTCATGAGCTATTGCCCATAGTTTTGGAGTTCCAGGGCGATTTACGACGACCGTAAGACCTGATACAAGTTTGATAGATATGACCAAAAACTCGTCGTTTTTGCGTTTTATGGTCGTTTTCTTGAGCTATAGCCCATAATTTTGGAGATCTAGGGAGATTTACAACGACCATAAGACTCGATACATGATCGAGAGATATAACAAAAAAATCGTCATTTTCGCTTTTCATGGCCATTTTAATGAGCTATTGTCCATAGTTTTGGGGTTCTAGGGCGATTTACAACAACCGTAAGACCCGATACATGTTTGAGAGATATGACCACAAACTTATCGTTTTCACATTTTTTGGCTGTTTATCATGAGCTATTGCCCACAATTTTGGGGTTCCAATGCGATTTGCATGACCCGCCAGACTCGATACAGTTTTGAGAGATATGACTAAAAACTCATCCTTTTCGCGTTGTATGGCCGTTTTCATGAGCTATTGCCCACAATTTTATGAGTTATAGGGCGATTTATAAGGACCGTCAGACCCAATACATGTTTGAGAGATATGACCAAAGACTCGTCATTTCGCGTTTTATGGCCTTTTCATGAGCTATTGCCCATAGTTTGGGGGTTGCACGGCGATGTACAACGACCGTAAGGCCTAACACATGTTTGAGAGATATGACCCAAAACTCGTCCTTTTCGTATTTTATGGTCATTTTCATTTGCTATTGCCCATAGTTTGGGGGTTCCAAGGCGATTTGTGTGGCCCATCAGAACCGATACATGTTTGAGAGATATGACCCAAAACTCGTCCTTTTCATGCTTTATGGCTGTTTTCATGAGCCATTGCCCATAGTTTTGGGGTTCCAAGGAGATTTGCATGGCCCATCAGACCCGATAGATGTTTTAGAGATATGACCAAAAACTCGTCCTTTTCGCGCTTTTTAGTCGTTTCCATGCTTTATTGCCCACCATTTTGGGGTTCTAGGGCGATTTACAATGACCCTAAGACCCGGTACATTTTTGAGAAATTTGACCAAAAACTCGTTTTCGCTTTTTATGGCTATTTTCATGAGGTATTGCCCACGGTTTTGGCGTTCCAGGGCGATTTACAATGACCTAAGACCTGATACATGTTGGAGAGATATGACCAAAAACTCGTCATGTTTTATGGTCGTTTTCTTGAGCTATAGCCCATAGTTTTGAGGTTCTATGGCGATTTAGAATGACCGTAAGAACCGATACAAGTTTGAGAGATATGACCACAAACTTGTCATTTTCACATTTTATGGCCGTTTCATGAGTTACTGCCCATAGTTTTCGGGTTCCATGGTGATTTGCATGGCTCCTCAAACCCGATACATGTTTGAAAGATATAATCGAAAAATCATCCTTTTCGTGCTTTATGGCCATTTTCATGAGCTATTGCCCACATCAGTTTTGGTGTTCCAAGGAGATTTGCATGACCTGATACATGTTTGAGTGATATGACCAAAAATTCACCGTTTTCATGTTTATGGCCGTTTTCATGAGCCATTGTCCATAGTTTTAGGGTTCTAGGGTGATTTACAATGACCGTAAGACCTGATACATGGTTGAGAGATGTGACCAAAAAGTTGTCGTTTTTACTTTATGGCCGTTTGCATGAGCTAGTGCACACAGTTTTGGGGTTCCATGGCAATTTGCATGGCCCATCAGACCCGATACATGTTTGAGAGATATGACCAAAAACTCATTGTTTCCTTGTTTTATGGTCGTTTTCATGAGCTATTATCCACGGTTTTGGGGTTCTAAGGCGATTTACAACAATCATAAGACCCGATAAATGTTTGAAGGGAGACTAGCACACGTGCGCGCTCTGGAAAGGAGGGCTACGTATCGCCGGACACGCGTGCGAGCAGTAGTCTTGTCCTTCTCTTCCTGATCGCCACACGTGGTCACGCTGCTGCTCTTCTAGTGTACTGATTCTGTTATTAGACGTGCGTGGTAAACAAATACGTAGACAGCAGTATATGTAAAAAGAGCAGTGCACCATGGAAAAAAGAGAAAATATTGTAAACTACCACTTGATCGTCCCGTGCACTGCAATCAAAGACAGTACAACACAGTATAAACAGGCAGTGCACGGTCAGTGCACGGGCAGGACACCGTCTCGTGCACTGTGACCGAAGGCAGTGCAACGCAACAAAACAAGGCAGTACACGAGTAGTGCACTGCCAGGATACCTCGCCGTGCACTGCGCTCAAAGGCAGCGCAACATAGTATAAACGGGTAGTGCACGACTGGTGTACTACCAGGACATCGTCACGTGCAATGCAACCAAAGGCAGTACAACACAACACAAAAAGGCAGTGCACAAGTAGTGCACTGACAGCATACCTTGTCGTGCACTGCGTTTGAAGGCAGTGCAATATAATACAAAAAGGCAGTATGCAGACAGTACACTGCTAGGACATCGTTCCATACACCACGACCGAAGGTAGTGCAATGCAGAAGAAAAAGGCAGTGCACCTGCCGTGCACCGCCAGGACATCATGCCGTGCACCACAACCGAACGCAGTGCAATGTAGGGTCAAAGGGCAGTGCAAAACAAAAAGTTCTTCAAAACCTATCATATGGGATCTAGTTTTGTAGATCTCGATGCGACTAGCGCAATTGTGAAAACGGATCTCAGTTTGGATGATTCGTTTAAAACATATAGCATTTTTCGTGTTCGAATCTAAGAAAGAAAGGGAAAAAGGACCGCCACCCCTCTCTCTGCAGGCACCACGTGTCGCGCGGGGAAGGCTAGGGACAACGCACAAAGGACTCTCCGGACGCCACATGCAGCAACGTCAGCGATTGCAGAGCGCGCTCAGGAATGCGCGTACTTTTTCTAGCCTTTTCGAAATGTTTGAGAGATATGACTAAAAACTCATCGTTTTCGCGTTTTATAGACGTTTTCATTTGCTATTGCCCGCCGTTTTGGGTTTCAAGGGAGATTTACAACGACCGTAAAAACTGAGACAAGTTTGAGATATATGACCAAGAACTCGTTGTTTTCGCGTTTTATGGCCGATTCCATGAGCTATGGGCCATAGTTTTGGGGTTCTAAGGCAATTTACAACAACTGTAACACCCGATAAATGTTTGAGAGATATGACCAAAGACTCGTCGTTTTCGCGTTTTATGGACGTTTTCATGTGCTATTGCCCACAGTTTTGGGGTTCCAGGGCGATTTACAATGACCCTAAGATCCGGTACATGTTTGAGAAATTTGACCAAAAACTCATCGTTTTCATATTTTATAGCTATTTTGTTGAGCTATTGCCTACAGTTTTGGGGTTCCAGGGCGATTTACAACGACCTAAGACACGATACATGTTGGAGAGATATGACCAAAAACTCACCGTCTCCATGTTTTATGGACATTTTCATGAGCTATTGCCCATAGTTGTGGGGTTCTAGGAGGATTTACAACAATCATTAGACCCGATACATATATGAGAGATTTGACCAAAAACTCGTCAGTTTTGCTCTTTATGGTCATTTTAATGAGTTGCTGTCCACAGTTTTGGGGTTCTAGGGCGATTAACAATGACCATAAGACCCAATACATGTTTGAGAGATATGACCAAAAACTCGTCATTTTCGTGTTTTAAGCCCTTTTCAGGAGCTATTGCCCACAGTTTTTGGGTTCGAGGGTGATTTCCAACGACTGTAAGACCCGAGACATGTTTGAAAGTTATCACCAAAAACTCCTCGTTTTTGCGTTTTATGGCCATTGTCATAAGCTATTGCCCACATTTTTGGAGTTCCAGGGCGATTTACAACGACCCTAACACATGGTACATGTTTGAGAATTTTGACTAAAAACTCATCGTTTTCGTGTTTTATGGCTATTTTCATGAGCTATTGCCCACAATTTTGGGGTTCAAGGGTAATTTACGACGACCTAAGACCCGATACATGTTGGAGAGATATGACCAAAAACTCATCGTTTTCGCGTTTTGTAGCCGTTTTCATGAGCTATTACCCACAATTTCGGTTTCCAGGGATATTTGCATGGCACGTCAAACCCGATACATTTTTGAGAGATCTGACCAAAAACTAGTCGTCTTCGCTCTTTATGGCTGTTTTAATAAGCTATTGTCCATATTTTTAGGGTTCTAGGGCGATTTACAACGATCGTAAGACCCGATAGATGTTTGAGAGATTTGACAAAAAAACTCGCCGGTTTCGCGTTTTATGGCCCTTTTCATGAACTATTGTCCACAATTTTGGGGTTCCAGGGTTTACAGTGACCGTAAGACCCGATACATATTTGAGAGTTATCACCAAAAACTCATTGTTTTCGTATTTTATGGCCGTTGTCATAAGCTATTGCCCATAGTTTTGGGGTTCCAGGGAGATTTACAACGACCGTAAGACCCGATATATGTTTGAGAGTTATGACAAAAACTCATTGTTTTCGCATTTTATTGATGTTTTAATGAGCAATTATCCATAGTTTTGGGGTTCCAAGGCGATTTGCATGGCTTGTAAGACATGACACATGTTTGAGAGATATGACCAAAAACTCGCCGTTTTCGCGCTTTATGGTTGTTTTCATGAGCAATTGCCCATTATTTTGGGGTTCCAAGGTGATTTACAACAATTGTAAGACCCGATATATGTTTGAGAGATCCAACTAAAAACTTGATGTTTCGTATTTTATGACAGTTTGAGCTATTACCCCTGGTTTTGGGGTTCCAGGGCGATTTATAACGACTGTAAGACCCAATATATGTTTGAGAGATATGAAAAAAACTCGTCGTTTTCGTGTTTTATGGCCGTTTTGATGTGTTATTGCCCACAATTTTGGAGTTACAGGGCCATTGACAAGGACCTTAACATCCGATAAATGTTTGAGAGGTATGACAAAAAACTAGTCGTTTTCATGTTTTATGGCCGTTTTGATGTGCTATTGCCCATAGATTTGAAGTTACAGGGAGATTTACAAGGATCATAAGACCCGATAAATGTTTGAGAGATATGACCAAAAACACGTCATTTTCGCGTTTTATGGTTGTTTTCATGTCATATTGCCCACAGTTTTTGGGTTTCCAGGGCGATTTGCATGACACGTCAGACTCGATACATGTTTGAGAGATATGAACAAAAACTCATCCTTTTCCTGCTTTATGGCCGTTTTTATGAGCTATTGTCCACTGTTTTTGGTTCTAGGGCGCTTTACAACAACTGTAAGACCCGATACAAGTTTGAGAGATATGACCAAAAATTCGTCGTTTTCGCGATTTATGGTCGTTTTAATTGTGCAGATTTTTGGGGTTCTAGGGTGATTTACAATGACCGTAAGACCCGATATATGTTTGAGAGATATGACCAGAAACTCGTTGTTTTCGCATTTTATGGCTGTCTTCATGAGCTATCTCACACTTTTGGAGTTTCAAGGCAATTTACAACGACCATAAGACCCAATACAAGTTTGAGAGATATGACCACAAACTCTTCATTTTCGTGTTTTATGGCCGTTTTCATGAGCTATTGCCTATAGTTTTGGAGTTCCAGGGCGATTTACAATGATCGTAAGATCCGACACAAGTTTGAGAGATATGACCAAAAGCTCGTCGTTTTCGTGTTTTATGGTCGTTTTCATGAGATATTGCCCATAGTTTTGGAGTTCCAGGGTAATTTACAACGACCGTATGACCCTATAAATGTATGATCCATATGACCAAAAACTCGTTGTTTTTGTGTTTTGTGGCCATTTTCATGAGCTAATGTAAACATTTTTGGGTTTCCATGGTGATTTACAATGATCATAAGTACCGATACATGTTTGAGAGGTATGACCACAAACTTGTTGTTTTCGCATTTTATGGCCGTTTTTATGAGTTATTGCCCTTAGTTTTAGGGATCCAAGACGATTTGCATGAGTCGTCAGACCCGATGCATGTTTGAGAGATATGACCAAAAACTCACGTTTTCGTGTTTTATAGACGGTTTCATGTGCTATTGCCCACAATTTAACGTTTCAAGGGCGATTTACAATGACCGTAAAACCTGACACAAGTTTGATATATATGACCAAAACCTCATCAATTTTCGCGTTTTATGGCCGTTTCCATGAGCTATTTCCCACGATTTTGGGGTTCTAAGGCGATTAACAATGACCGTACGATACAAGTTTGAGAGATATGACCAGAAACTCATCGTTTTCGTGTTTTATGGCCGTTTTCATAAGCTATTGCCTATTGTTTTGGAGTTCTAGGGCGATTTACAATCACCGTAAGACCCGATACATGTTGGAAATATTTAACCAAAAACTCATCATTTTCGTGTTTTATGGTCGTTTTCATGAGCTATTGCCCATAGTTTTGAAGTTTCAGGGCGATTTACAACGACCATATGACCCGACAAATGTTTGATCGATATGACCAAAAACTCATTGTTTTCGTATTTTAAGGCTGTTTTCATGAGCTATTGCCAACATTTTTGGGGTTTCAGGGTGATTTACAATGACCGTAAGACCCGACACATGTTTGAGAGATAAGACCACAAACTTGTCGTTTTCGCATTTTTATGGCCATTTTCTTGAGTTATTGCCCACAGTTTTGGGGTTCCAAGGCGATTTGCATGGCTCGTCAAACCTAGTACATGTTTGAGAGATATGACCAAAAACTCGTCATTTTCGCTCTTTATGGCCGTTTTAATGAGCTATTGTCCACAGTTTTGGGGTTCTAGGGCTATTTGCATGGCCCGTCAGACCCGATACTTGTTTGAGCGATATGACCAAAAATTCGTCCTTTTCGCGCTTTATGGTCGTTTTCATGAGCTATTGCCCACATTATTGGAGTTATAGGACGATTTACAACGACCGTAAGACCCGATGCATGTTTGAGAGATTTGACAAAAACCCGTTGTTTTGCGTTTTATGGCCCTTTTCATGAGTTATTGCCCATAGTTTTGGGGTTCCAGGGTATATAACGAGCATAAGACCCGATACTTATTTGAGATATGACCAGAAACTCGTTGTTTTCGTGTTTTATGGCCATTTCATGAGCTATCGCCTTTAAATTTGGAGTTCCAGGGTGATTTACAACCACCGTAAAACCCGATACAAGTTTGAGAGATATGACCAGAAACTCGTTGTTTTCATGTTTTATGGCTGTTTTCATGAGCTATTTCCTATAGTTTTGGAGTTCCATGGCGATTTACAACGACCGTAAGACCAAATACAAGTTTGAGAGATATGACCAAAAACTCATCGTTTTTGTGTTTTATAGTTGTTTTCATGAGCTATTGCCCATAGTTTTGGAGTTTTAGGGCGATTTACAACGACCGTATGACCCGATAAATGTTTGATTGATATGACCAAAAACTCGTTGTTTTCGTGTTTTATGGCTGTTTGCATGAGCTATTGCGATATTTTTGGGGTTCCAGGGTGGTTTACAATGACCGTAAGACCCGATACATGTTTGAGAGATATGACCACAAACTTGTTGTTTTCGCATTTTATGGCCGTTTTCACGAGTTATTGCCCATAGTTTTGCGGTTCCAAGGCAATTTGCATGGATCATCAGACCTGATACATGTTTGAGAGATATGACCAAAAAATCATCATTTTCGCTCTTTATGGCCGTGTTAATGAGCTATTGCCCATAGTTTTGGGGTTCTAGGACGATTTGCATGGCATGTCAGACCCGATACTTGTTTGAGAGATATGACTAAAAACTCATCCTTTTCACGTTTTATGGCTGTTTTCATGAGCCATTGCCCATAGTTTTGGGGTTGCATGACAATGTTCAACGCCTGTAAGACCCGATACATGTTTGGGATAGATGACCAAAAACTCGTACTTTTTGTGCTTTATGGCCGTTTTCATGAGTTATTGCCCATAGTTTTGGGGTTCCAAGGCGATTAGCATAGCCCATCAGACCCGATACATGTTTGAGAGATATGACCAAAACTCATCCTTTTCGTGCATTTTAGCCGTTTTCATGAGCTATTGCCTATGATTTTGGGGTTCGAGGGCGATTTCGAACGACCATCAAATCTGATACAAGTTTGAGAGATATGACCAAAAACTCGCCGTTTTCATGCTTTATGGATGTTTCCATGAGCTATTGCCCACCGTTTTGGGGTTCTTGGGTGATATACAACGACTATAAGACCCGATACAAGTTTGATAGATATAACCAAAAACTCGTTTTTTCACATTTTATGGCCGTTTTCATGAGCTATTACCCATAGTTTGGGGCTGCACAGCGATTTACAATGACCGTAAGACCCGATACATGTTTGAGAGATAAGAGCAAAAGCTCGTCCAGTTGGAGGGGCAAAATCTCATCTTGGTTATCCACATCATGCAGCTTGATTCTCAGTCGATCCGAACTCTTCTTTTATAACTTCCTAATGATAGAACATCGTTTGACAAAACCTAAGTCGATGATCCTCAACTTGGATTGTGTGACAACCTCGGGTCTAATAATTACATTGATTGACATATACAAATGACGACTTGTTCATCATATCTCAATATGGGCCAATCTGACTCGCTAAACTCTTTAGCCAATATGGGTCAATATGGGTCAGAATAGCATCACCATGCCCATGCTAAGTGGAACCGAGTCATCAGCCGACTTTCACATTAGTCTAACTTGTGTGTCCAACACAATTTCAATGACCAAGGATATTTAGTATGAACAACATGAATGTATAGTTCCACAACTGAATCACATATTCAATGATATACATCAGATGTTCATACAAGGACAACTTAATAACTTTATGAACACATTAGGAATTACATTATAAATGATTGCCTCTAGGGCATATTCCCAACAGTCTCGCTCCCACTTGGACTAGAGTCAATCTTTTGAGATCACATGTCTAGGCATCTAATGCTCATAGCTATTAGGTGTGCCTCATGCTTCGGTTGTGGTTGCGGCTTTGTCAACGGATCCGCAATGTTTGCGTCCGTGTGTACCTAGCATAACTTGATATCACCTTGATCCACAAACTAGCGAATCATGTGGTACCACATGAGTATATGTGTAGCACCCCAATTGTCTAACAATTAGAATGCTACTTGTCCTAGTAAGATATTGGCTACTTTATATATATTATTGTTGCATCATAATGATATCATGCTCATGTCATCATGCCACCTTGCATTTGAGCATCATATAAAACCCTCTTTCTTTTGGTTCTTCTCTCACATGCATTATTAATTGTATTTGCCTCTTGATATTGTATTTGGTTATTGATATATTGACTAAATGCCCAAGTTGAGTTGGGGCATATCTTTTATTTTCCATTCTACCATCTTTTCCTTCCACCACTTTATAATTCCACCATCCTACGAGACCATGAGCTTGTTGTCTTTATTTTGGGATTTTCTCTAGCTCATGGGCAATAGGGTGGATCCAGTCCATTAAATTCCTTTGATTGGCTTTGTTCCACTTCTTGGAAATGCATAAGATTAATGCCATCATATTAATATTGTTTTCACAAAATTAATCATGGCATTATTATTTTGCATGGGCCATGCAACCTTCCTCTCTACCTTATATCTCATTTGTTTTCTTTTGTCTTATTGATTCTTCTTCTTGTGGATTATCACTATCTCCTACCACTCCACCATTCTCAAATCCTCACCCACATTCTTTTCTTTTAATTTATTTTCTACATGCATGATCACATGGGACTCATTCCACCTATTTTTATTTTCTTCCTCTTTCTTTCTTGTTTCCATTCCTTTTAGCTCAAGATAGATCAAGCCCCATGATCTTTCTTGAGATGTCCTCATCAACAAAATTAACAACTAAATACCTAATAATAATCTAAACCTAGTTTTTCTCTTCATTATTCTTTTAACCCTAATTCTACTAAACACTAACCTACTCTCCTCTCTCTCTTGCCCTCCCTCTCTCTCTAACCTGCTGAGCAACACCCTAGCTAACCCTAACCCTCTCCCTAACCCTAGCTAACCCTAACCCGAGCCATGCCCCATCTAACCTAGCCTAGCTACCCCCTCCCTCTCTTCTCTCTCCCTGACCCGAGGGTCCCCTCCAGCCGAGCCTCCCTGCCGTCCTCTCTCCCTGCCTTGGTCCACCTGCAGCCCCAGCCAGCTCGCCATGTGCTCGAAAAGGAGGAAGAGGAGGAGGAAAAGGTGGCACCGAGGCCACCTTTATCTTGCCGTGCCCCAGCTGTCCTCCTCTCTCTCCCTCCTTTTTCCTCCCTCCACACGACTCTCTGGCATCTCCCAGATCTGCCTGAGCTGCCCCTCTTCTTCTCCTTCTTCCTCCCCGACGACAGCCCCTGCCGCCGCTCGCCGCCAGACCCACCTCGTTCCCGACGTTCCAGCCGGCGAGCTTGTCCTGGAGGTGGCCTGGAGGATCGTGGACGTCCCGCTGCACCACCCCGTACACGCTGACTTGGACGAGGAGCTCCCCAGCACCGCCAGATCCTCGCCGTCCTCCGAAACCCTAGCCGCCGGAGCGTTAGCGATCTCGTTGCTCCGCCACGTTTCTCCCCGATCCGACCATACCAGGCAACCCGCGGTGAGCATCCCCTTCTCCCTGACATGCTCCGCCTCACCGTACCGCCCTAGAGCCGCCGTTGTTTTTGTCGAGCGCTCTCAGTGCGCCAGAGCTCGCCACCGTTTGCCGTTTTCCCGCAACGCAGCAAGCTTACCTAAGCCCCCGCCCCTTCCCCGTCAACTCCCCTCACCCTACCGCACCGGCTAGCAACCTCAGCGCGCTCCCCCGCGTCCTAGGATCGAACCCTGCTCGCGCCGCGCGCACGAGTTGCCGTCAGACCGAGGAGAAGAAAAACAGTAACCGGGCCGTGGTCAATTTGTAAAAAGCCCCCCACCTTTTTGATTCCTGCAACCCGCGCTCCTAGTGACCCCACCAGTCAGCCGCGCAGGCACTTTCGCAGAAAACCCCTCGGCTTTTCCCGGGCGCAACCCGCGCTCCAGCCCCAGCCCCACCTGTCATCCCCTGTCTCGCTCACCGCTGACACGCGGGCCTGCGCCAGTTGGCCCACCCCGCAGCCTCAGTGGCTAGCCAGACCTGCGGTGACGAAATTTTTTCCCGCGCGTGGTCCAGTCAGCACAAAGGCCCACCTATCAGTGTCTGGGGTTGTTTTCGGCTGAGTAACAAAAGTTTTTCCCTGTGTCTGCTTTTAATCAAATCTTTTTTCAAATTAATTTAAATTCAAATTCTTTTCAGATTCAAATAATTTTTAAAATACAAACCCAAATAATACATGTAATATATGTTTTGGAATCAGAAAAATGTGAGGAATTCAAATATGCCCTTCAAAATATATTTTGGACACTTTAAATTTCGAGATGATTAAAATTACAATAAAATGCCCTTTTCCTTATTTAATTAATAACTTTTGTTTTATAACTCCAAATTTGACAAATAATATGTCTAAATCGATCAACGCGACGAGCCCGTCCTATATATGCAGTCCTTGTTCTGTATTGAAGCATGCATCATGTTGTCATTTAAAATCTGAACTGTTTATGACAATAAAACTTGGTTAAATAAATAATAAAATGCTTTATTCCTTGTATCCGCACCTCACCTTTGCCATGCTACTTTAATGCCATGTAAATTGTGCATCATTCATCATGGCATGCTTGATTGCTTGTCGCATTTTAATTCATATGCTTGTGCACTTTATTTATGTTGGCCCTTGTTTGTTTGGTTCTTCTTCGAATAGACGCCCAGCAGGAGAATTACCAGGAACCACAGGAGTATTACCCAGATCCATCTCTCGCTTCAACTGAGCTGCCAAGAAAGCACTACCACATGCTTGCATACATACAGTACCTATTGCCTCTATCTTATTCTTGCATCATTGAGTCGCGATTGCATTAAATTGAATCCCAAGTACTGCATAGCCTTTACTTTTAAACCACACCAAGCTTGTTCCGGTCCCATGAGCCATTACTACAGGAGTTGTTTGAGCCATGCGAGTCGTAGAAAAGCATGAGTAGGGAATGTGAGTGTCTGACGAATAACGAGGTACCTAAACAACATAACCTGAGTAGTAATGGGATAACTAATGAAAGAGGCACCGGTGAGCAATATCTGCTATTTGGTTTTTCATGCTCACTTGTGTCCCGTAGGACCCCGAGTACTTGATTCCTGTTCCTTGACTATTCGCACTATCCACATCCGGGAGGCCTTATGGACCCCCCTGAGCCAGAGCTTGATTCATTCTTATTTCTTGGGGCCACAATTAGTTTGGGGCTTTATTACTATTCTGTACTTATGCCATGTTACTGCTTTATTTAAGATTGTGCGAGGAGCACCTGTACTGTTTTGGATCGTGACACGTTTTCGCTGTATCGACAAGCCCAGTCACATTTTCAGGTTCCCAGTCGTTTACCGCCGTCCACACAAACCTTGGGTCCGTCTCGGAGCCGGCCAACTTCGTTGCGGGTAGCTTAATCGGGTGGCCCCCTGAAATATTTCTGAATCCTGTGATTGCTTTGTCGTGAATGCCTCGTTGGGTTTTGATTTGGTTTTTCCGAGGTTGATCGAGTGTGTGTTGCTATTCGTGCACCCCTGCAGGGTAACTCTTTCTGAAAGCCGTGTCCGCGGTGATGGACGACTTGGAGCACAGTTTCTCGATCATAGACAAGTATAACTAAAGTACCGCTTTTAAATTGACCAAGTACTTGACTAGTAAGTAGTGCAATACTCATGGAATGGTTAATAAAACTGCCAACGGATGATGGGGGTTGTTCATCCGCTTCCTCGTTGGTAAGCGAGGAGGAGGGTGGATCTGTTAATTATACTGTTATAACTGTTGTTCTTAATTCACGGACTTCCGTCTATCATTGGTTAGGCGGAAGGTTAGCGAGTCTCTATAGAATTGTTAAGTATTATTTTTTTGCTGCAATTGCGTCACCCCAGGTTGTGTCCCCTTTAGTGGCATAAAGACTTGCTGAGTACCCCTAGGGTCTCACACGATAAATTGTTTGATTCAGATGAACAGGTGTACCCGCAAGATGGATACTGGGTGGAAGAGACAGATGATGTTGGCAACGATCATTCGGTGTAGAGATTCCGGGAACGGGGATCCGTGTGATCTGTGGGCGGGATGTGTTTGTTTATGGGGCATCTTATGCCAATTTGCCTCTTATCCGTACTCGGATCTTGTTTTCCGCTTCCGCCTGATACTCTGATGTGTGATGTATGAGGAGCTATCCTAAATTATTATATCTATCTAGGACATTTGGATCTTGCCGTATGGCGTTGCAATATTTCTATTTCTTTTAGATGGAATGGCTCTGAGGACTGTTGTATGTGGCTTGCATACATACTCACTTGTGTATGTAGTTGATCCCTTCGCCTGCCGATTACGCCGCTCGTTCTTGTCCCGTTGTTTGAAAGTGGTTAGGACGGCCGAAAGGTCTACCGTGAGTGGCCCTGGGCCCCACCGTACTATTTTAACCACTTTCGTTCATCCAGGCATTAACTAAGAGCGTAATTCACCGAGGTAGTTACAATATGTTTGCTCTTCTGGCGTTGTCTAGGTTCCATGGCTTGTGCAATAGCACCATTGTTGTCACAATACACATCTAACAGATTGGACGAGCCCTGAACCACACAAAGATCCATGAGAAAGTTCCTCATCCAAACGGCTTCCTTTGTGGCCAACGAGGCGGCAATGTACTCACCCTATATCGTAGATGCAGACACTATCTCTTTCTTGGAACTCTTCTAGCTCACCCCCCCTCCATTTACTACAAACACGTATTTGGATTGCGAACGAGAATCATGGGAGTCAGTAAGATAACTCGCATCCGTGTAACCATTTACACTAAGTTCATCCTCACCTCCATAAACTAGTAACATATCCTTAGTCCTCAAGTACTTAAGGATGTTTTTAGCCGCTGCCTAGTGGATTTCTCAAGGTCAGCCTGGTATCTACTCATAACACTTAGAGCATAGGAAATATCCGGCCTTGTACAAATCATAGCATGCATGATGGATCGTACTGCTGAAGCATACGAAATCGCACTCATCCGACTTTGCTCATCAGTCATCGCATGACACTAAATCCTGCTAAGTTTTACACCATGGGACATCGGTAAGAACCCCTTCTTAGACGATTCCATGTTGAACTTTTTCAACACTTTTTCCAAATATGTACTTTGACTCAACCCAATGAGCCGCCTTGATCTATCTCTATAGATCCGGATTCCTAGAATGTAAGTTGCTTCACCCAAATCTTTCATTGAGAAACTCCTTTCCAATGATTCCTTGGTTTCTTGCAACATCTGGACATCATTTCCAATCAGTAATATGGCGTCCACATATAAGATCAGAAATTTTACTTTACTCCCTCTAAACTTCTTGTATAAACAAGAATCATAATTACTCTTGATGAAGCCAAACGATTTAACTACCTCATCAAAGCGAATATTCCAACTCCGAGATGCTTGCTTCAACCCATAAATGGATTTCTGAAGTTTGCATTATCTAGATCGACAAAACCCTCGGCATGTAGCATATACACTTCCTTGGTTAAATTTCCATTAAGGAAAGCTGTCTTGACATCCATCTGCCATATCTCATAGTCGAAATAGGCTGTTATGGCTAACATGATCCGGATTGACTTAAGCATCACTATGGCAAGAAGGTCTTGTCGTAGTCAACTCCTTGAACTTGTCGGAACCACTTCACAAAAAGCCGTGTTTTATAGACAGAAATATTTCCATCCATATAGGTTTTCTTCTTAAAGACCCATTTCCATTCGACGGGTCTTGCACCGTCTAGATGATCAACCAAGTTCCAAACTTGATTTTCATCCATAGACTTTTACCTTGCGGTGATGCGCGAGAACCATGCATAGTGCACATAGTGTGACAGTCCGGTAATCAATTGGGGAACGTTTCTTTGTTTGAGAAATCTCTTATAGATCACACATGTATTTGCCCATCTAGTTTTAGTGAGACTGAAGCCTAGAAGCCCTTTCTCATTCCATTCAATCCTACAACTACAATCTCTTTAATTCAGTTCATATTCCTGTTTACTTTTTGTCTTAGTTTATTTTGTTTTTGTTAAAAGTTCTTTGTTATTAGATACTTTAAACCTCTCTCAGTTATCACTATTCTAGTAACTTATAGAATAGGTTATTTCCAAACCACGGTTTGGGTGTGAAACGTGGCCGCATTGACAACGTGGCTACGGGGTCGTGTTGTTTCCGTTCGATGATCTCCTATCAGGACAAATTCTTAAATAGTTGCTTCTACAAGTACTGCAATAACCCTATTGGTGGTGCAGGAATCTAGTCATCAGTGGCGTGCCTAGTAAGGGTGGGCGTGCCACCTAGTCCCTTTTGTCCATGGAGCATGGCCTCGGCCTCTCCTTTGACGTACCCCCTTATATACCTGAAAAACCTAGGTATCAAGAAGCACGGAGAGTTTCATGAAACAGAGCGCCGCTAGAGCCACGATCTTTGTTTTGGGGGTCAGATTGGTCCTGATCTCCAACCCAGAGAGTGGGATTTCGAGGTCTTCTCCACCACCATCGTCATCAATATCATCACCAACGACCATTAGTTCATACCCCATCATCATGTTGTGAGTAATTCCCCATGGGCATATGAGGTGGATGGGGATTGGATGAGATCCATCATGTAGTCATCCATATGTATCGAGATTTGAGGTGTTTGTCTTGTAGACATTCTTGTTTGTGTGTTGCTACACTTTTTCTATGTTTAATTCTTGTTGATAGGGCCCGGGTGACATGATTTCAGTACTTAACTTTTATTTCCCCATCGTATTTTTGACTTTGGTATGTATTTGCAAAGTGTATTATTTATTTTTATGTTGAACCTATGAACCCTAAGCTGATAGTTAGGCAAAACAATGGGAATATATGATAGTTTGAGGATATTGTGTGTTCATGAAGTGTTAATGGTTTGTTCTGGTCTATTTGAAAAGGTAGATCTTAATTGCTTGTAGTACCAAGTTGACGTGGTGAAATGGACAGGCAGGACAAAAGATGTTATGCAAACTTACATGCATGATTATGCTTGGAACACACACCTATACACAACTGAATTAGAGATAAATGCCATGTCAGTATGATACATTATATGTTGGATATCATTCACGCAATACCCCACTATCATCTCATGCTTGCGTATTAGCCACTGAAAATTTCACACCATTACTCTCGGTGAAAACTGGAAATTTGCCGCTTTATCTACTTTTTGTTTTACTGGTTTGAATCAACTGCTATAAATCACCACTTTCTTTGCGAGTTTATTGACACACATGTGTGATTGAGAGTGACGCCTCAATTTCTAACGTCCTATTGGTATTCATTTGTTCGCCTTGAGTCGAGCTATAAACTTGGGTAATACATCCCATCGAAGATTTCAGCGATCTCCTATACTTGTGGGCATCATAAGTGATCCATTGCAAATGTATCTATAATTTTTGATGTTCCATGCTTGGTTTTATCTACTTTCTTATGTTTTGTCCACACTTTGGAGTACTTTTCATATGATTTCTTGGACTAACCTATTAACAAGTGCCACAGTACCAGCTGCCTGTTTTCTGCTGTTTTTGGTTCTAGGAAAGTCAAAAAATCAATATTCTCGGAATTGGACCGGACAAAAGCCAAAGTTGATATTTTCCCGGAAGACTCACGGAGCCAGAAGGAGAGTCGGAGAGGGGCCACAGGGTGGCCACACCACCCCATGGTGCGGGTCCCCCCAGGCCACGCCAGGGCATGGTGTGGGCCCCCTAGCACTCCACCGACCTTGCCTCTTCGCCAATAAGAAGCCTCCTGATACCAAAACCTTACATAATCAAGCCTCCAGCCACGAAAAGTTCTGCAGCGCCGCCGCCACCGAAAAGAAGATTCGGGGGACAGAAAGTCTCTGTTCCGGCACCCTGCCGGGACGGGGAAGTGCCCCCGGAGCCATCTCCATGGATCTCCAGTGCCATCTCCATCACCGTTGCTGCTTCCCATGATGAGGAGGGAGTAGTTCTCTCTCGAGGCTAAGGGTTCTACCGGTAGCTATGTGTTCATCTCTCTCTCTATGTAGGATCTTATTGAGATCATGAGCTTGTAATCTATAGATCTATTCTGCTACTCAAGTGCTTTAATGAATCTCTGCTCTCCCCATGTGTGTGAAAGTGACAATGTGCTCACCATGGTGGCACTTAGGCTAGACATTACAAATACTTGTTATGAGTTATATTTGGAGTTGGATGTCTTTATAAAATTGTGGTGTTTGTTGGACTCATCTAGTACTCAAGGTGACAGTGTGGGGTTATCTAGATGGGAAAGGCTTACTTTGAGGTGTGATATTATAGCCCTACAATTGATTAGAGTGTCCAACCAGAGAGTAGTTAAGAGTAGTATCATGAAGATAATATATTTATGAGAGAGTGTTCACTAGTGAAAGTATGATCCCTAGGCCTTGTTTCTAAGCATTGATACACCGTTTGCAATTAGATCTGTTACATGTTTTCTTGCTTCCATCTTTATTTCAGTTTGCCTTTCGTCTCTTCCACGCCATCAAGTTATTTTCTATCACCGTTACCACTTATAATTATCCATACCACTTGTATTTCACTATCTCTTCGCCGAACTAGGGCACCTATACACCTGACAAGTGTATTGGGTGTGTTGGGGACATAAGAGACTTCATGTATCTTGATTGCAGGGTTGCTTGAGAGGGGATACCTTTGACCACTTCCTCCCTGAGTTCGATAAATCTTGGGTGATCCACTTAAGGGAAAACTTGCTGCTGTTCTACAAACCTCTGCACTTGGAAGCCCAACAACTGTCTACAAGAATAAAAGTGCGTAGACATCAATAAGCTATTGCCCATAGTGTTGGGGTTCTAGATAGATTTACAACGACCGTTGATACATTGCAAATGTATCTATAATTTTTTATGTTCCATGCTTAGTTTTATCCACTTTCTTGTGTTTTGTTCCAACTTTGGAGTAATTTTTATATGATTTCTTGGACTAACCTATTAACAAGAGCCACAGTGCCAGCTGCCTATTTTCTGCTGTTTTTGGTTCCAGGAAAGTCAGAAAATGAATATTCTAGGAATTGGATGGGACAAAAGCCAAAGTGCCTATTTTACCGAAGACTCACGGGGCCAGAAGACGAGACGGAGAGGGGCCATAGGGCGGCCACACCATGTGGTGGCGCGGGTTGGACCTGGCCGCGCCACCAGGTGGTGTGGGCCCCCTGGCCGCCCACCGACCTTGCCTCTTCGCCTATAAGAAGCCTCCCGATGCATAAACCCTAAAGAATCAAGCCTCCATCCAAGAAAAGTTCCGCAGTGCCGCCGCCACCGAAGGGGAGATTCGGGGGACAGAAAGTCTCTGTTCCGGCACCCTGCCGGGACGGAGAAGTGCCCCCGGAGCCATCTCCATCGATCTCCACCACCATCTCCATCACCATTGCTGATTCCCATGATGAGGAGGGACTAGTTCTCTCTCGAGGCTAAGGGTTCTACTGGTAGCTATGTGTTCATCTCTCTCTATGCATGATCTTATTGAGATCATGAGCTTGTAATCTATAGATCCACCTTGCTACTCAAGTGCTTTAATAGATCTCTGCTCTCCCCATGTGTGTGAAAGTGACAGCGTGCACACCATGGTGGTACTTACGCTAGAGATTACAAATACTTGTTATGAGTTATATTTGGAGTTGGATGTCTTTATGAAATTGTGGTGTTTGTGGGACTCATCTAGTACTCAAGGTGACAGTGTGGGGTTATCTATATGGGAAAGATGAACTTTGAGGTGTGTTGTTATAGCCCTACCGTTGATTAGAGTGTCCAACCAGAGAGTAGTTAAGAGTAGTATCATAAAGAGAAGATATTTGTATGAGAGTGTTCACTAGTGAAAGTATGATCCCTAGGCCTTGTTTCTAAGCATTGATACACCGTTTGCTACTAGATCTGTTACATGTTTGCTTGCTTCCATCTTTATTTCAGTTTGCCTTTAGTCTCTTCCACGCCATCAAGTTATTTTCTAGCACCGTTGTCTTTTATCTATACCACTTGTATTTCACTATCTCTTCGCCGAACTAGTGCACCTATACACCTGACAAGTGTATTGGGTGTGTTGGGGACACAAGAGACTTCTTGTATCTTGATTGCAGGGTTGCTCGAGAGGGAATACCTTTGACCACTTACTCCCTGAGTTCGATAAACCTTGGGTGATCCACTTAAGGGAAAACTTACTGCTGTTCTACAAACCTCTACACTTGGAGGCCCAACAACTGTCTACAAGAATAGAAGTGCGTAGACATCAAGCTATTTTCTGGCGCAGTTGCCGGGGAGGTAAGGTAAAAGGTACTCACATCCTCCGGTGTGAGTGCTTGAAGTTATTTCCTTTAGATTCTGCAATTTTGTCTTTTTGTTTCTTGTTTTCACTAGTTTGGCTTAATGGAAAACAACAACAAAATTAGAGAGCTTTATAGTATTTATCTTGAGTTAGGACATGAAATGTTTGAAGAGAAAATTAAAAACCTATGGAACTTTATTTGCATGCTAATAGCAATGTTGTTAGTATGAATTCTTTGGACACCATTATTGCTAATGCTATGGAAAAGTCTAAGCTTGGGGAAGCTAGTTTTGATGAAAATGATCTTTTTAGTCCCCCATCTTTAGAGGAGAAAATTTGCTTTGATGATACTATACCTCCAATATATGATGATTACAATGATGAATATGATATTTTCAGTCCACCTACTTTTGAGGAGGAAATTAATTATGACTACAATACGCCTCCTATATTTGATGATTATGGTGATGAGAATAATAATGATAGTTATTTTGTTGAATTTGCTCCCACCACCATTAATAAGAATGACTATGCTTATGTGGAGAGTATTAATTCTTTTATGCATGTGGCTCATGATAAGAATGTTTTATGTGATAGTTATATTGTTAATTTTATTCGTGATGCTACTGAAAGTTATTATCAGAGAGGGAAACATGGTTTATGCATCTTAATAATATTAAGTTTCCCCTCTTTATGTTTAAAATTTTGAAGTTGCACTTGTTTTGCTTTCCTATGCTTGTTGCTTTGTGCTTTCATGACTTGTTTCTTTACAATATTCCTATGCATAGGAAGTGGGTTAGACTTAAATGTGTTTTGAATTTGCTTCTTGATGCTCTCTTTTACTTCAATTCATATTTCTTATGTGAGCATCTTCTCAAACTATCATGCCTAACTTAAAAGCGTTAAAAAAGTACTTATTGGGAGATAACCCAAAAGTTTTAGATGAGTCTTGGAAGTTATTACTTCTGTAATAACCACTCCTTATCCTTTTTATTTTCTTTTTGTGCCAAGAGTAACCTCTAATGAGAGATAAGTAATGCTTGGGAAAGTTGCTGCCTCGAAACAGATTTATGTGCTTAACCGTAAAAATTCGTATAAAATCTCTGTACGTCCTTTTGAGGCGTGAATTTTTGTGCTTCTGCCCCAGGTTGTTATCTAACTTTCGTTAGTTCAACACTTTTTGATTTGAGCAACATAAGGTCTTCGAAAAAATTCGTATTTACCTGCTGGTCTGTTTTGACAGATTTCTGCCATTATTTGCATTTGCTTCTTGTTGGTTCCTTTTTGAGTTGTTTTGGGGAATTGAGATTTTTGAGGGAAGTGCTACAGTAGATAGTGTTTTAATGGAAGTTTTATTGGTGTTAGAACTGAACCTAAAGACTTATTATCTTGAGTGCACTAATGTTGCTAATAAAGATTGTGTGAAGTTTTGTATGAAGAAAACATTTCAGGTGTATGGAAGGAACGAGTAATGAGATGAAGGATGGACTAAAGATCAAGCTTGGGGATTCCACGCGTGTCACCCCAAGAAATATCCAAGAATTACAAGCGTCAAAGCTAGGGGATGCCTAATCTCAGGTTTCTTCCAAACACTTCATTTTTATTGTTTCATGCACAGTTGTGTTGTTCTTGAAGCGTCTTCGTTTTTGTTTTCGTGTTGGTTTTTCGTTTGCTTGGTTTGCTTAGTTTTCTGAATAAATTGGTTGGACCCCTCTTTCATACATTGGTTTTCGAATAGTTGGTTTGGTTTGGAAAAGAGTAGGAAAGCTTATGCTTAAGTGGTAAAAAGAGCTTGTTTTTTACTGTGGCCTATGCTTTGTCATGCCATGCTTGATATTTTTTTGGCTTTATGCTTAGTATTCTTTGCTGTAGCATGTCTTGTTATAAACAATTGAGATTGCTTAATGTGCCTTAGATGAATCATGCGTTGTTTTAGCATATTAAAGCATAGTATAGTTGTATTCTCCTTTGATGCTTTATATTTGGGTTGACTCGGCGCATGCTCACACCATGTTATGACTATCTCAAGTCACCATAAGCCTTTATGATCCTTTAGTTTTCAACTTTTAGTATCACTTTATGCTTTGATCAATGATGTTTTGTCGCTCTGCATGATTATGGCCATTATTGCTCTCTTAGTTTGTTGCTCCCAGTCTTTTGCTAGCCTCCGCAACCAAGTATGGTTCCACTCATGCATGCAACTCCCTAAACCAAGTTATTCCAAAGAGTCCACCATACCTACCTACTAGATCAAGCTACTCCAAGTATATTCATGCTTTTGTTTACCTTCCAAATTAAACTTGTTATGAGAAAACTAGTGATTAAAGCTCTCATGAACTTGATGGCACACTTTACTTTTTTGCATCTAATAAACTTGTACCATTGGGTCATTCTTTGTTGCGTATATGCTTGCGCTTTATAAGTTGAAATTAGCAGAACCATGTATCATGAGGAACGCTTTCAACATTGCACTTGTACTTTGTACCCTCATTGATATCATGTTCTCTTGCTTACGGATCCCGGCGGTGTGAAATAAAAGTGGAACTTGTAAGATCATGGAGTTTGTATGTGTGTTAGAGAAACGCCTAGGCCGCTAGCCTAAGCCATGCCTAATCATGGTGGAAACTTGCAGCATAACCATAATGAGCACTCTATGAAGCATCCTCAATAAAAACCTATGCAAATAGCAAATAAAAAGATCACTGAGATGCTCACTATCTACTTGCCTTGTCATTTTGATTATGGGATAGCTCCCGTATCATGTGCAAGGGGTACCCCGTTGACGGTTCTTAATGATACACATGTACTTACAATGACAAGAGCTTACTCGTGACTGAAGTTGAGCAGCATGAGGATCGGTCTTCGTAAGTAAGGGGCATGAGATTTCGGTTTATAACTTGTCAAGCATATCCTCTTAGTTGTGTCACTTTAACCTTAACCACTTCAAGATGCTTATGATAGGGGCAATGAGAGCTGAAAGCTACAAGTACCATAATTTTTGGAAGCTCTTTATGAGACTTGAATCCCTACTTCCTTTTACAAAGGCCTTTCTTCCACCATTACATTGAGTCTCCACCTTCTATCTTTATGCACCTACTTTGAGAGCATAGTGGCCATTCTTAGTTCTATGTGCATTGTCCCAAGACTTGTTGATTGATGCATAGCTTTGATATTGCTTGTTTTAAACTACTTGTATCTAGTCACTCTTATGAACTTTGAAGGTGTCCTATGCAATTATATTTGCTACTCTATGAGGGACAAGTTGAATACTATTATGCTATGTTTTCTTTATGTGAAACAAACAAACGTCTTGCAAAGCATTGTTATTCATGAATCTTTTGTTTGTGCCTTTTCATGTTGCATCATAGTTTCTTTGTCTTATTGATAGAACTTTGTCTTTCATGTTATGATTGAAGTACTATGATCCCAGCTTTGAATGTTTTACAAATACTTTGATCAAGTCTTTTATGGTGCATGTCACCTAAAAAATTATTCTTTCTTTTGATCACTTACCTACTCGAGGACGAGCACGAGTTAAGCTTGGGGATGTTGATACATTGCAAATGTATCTATAATTTTTGATGTTCCATGCTTAGTTTTATCCACTTTCTTGTGTTTTGTTCCAACTTTGGAGTACTTTTTATATGATTTCTTGGACTAACCTATTGACAAGAGCCACAGTGCCAGCTCCGTGTTTTCTGCTGTTTTTGGTTCCAGGAAAGTCAGAAAATGAATATTCTCGGAATTCGACGGGACAAAAGCCAAAGTGCCTATTTTACCGGAAGACTCACAGGGCCAGAAGACGAGACGGAGAGGGGCCACAGGGCGGCCACACCATGTGGTGGTGCGGGCTGGCCCTGGCCGCGCCACCAGGTGGTGTGGGCCCCCTGGCCGCCCATCGACCTTGCCTCTTCGCCTATAAGAAGCCTCCCGATGCATAAACCCTAAAGAATCAAGCCTCCAGCCACAAAAATTTCCTCAGCACCGCCGCCACCGAAGGGGAGATTCGGGGGACAGAAAGTCTCTATTCCGGCACCCTGCTGGGACGGGGAAGTGCCCCCGGAGCCATCTCCATCGATCAACACCACCATCGCCATCACCATTGCTGATTCCCATGATGAGGAGGGAGTAGTTCTCTCCTGAGGCTAAGGGTTCTATCGGTAGCTATGTGTTCATCTCTCTCTCTATGCATGATCTTATTGAGATCATGAGCTTGTAATCTATAGATCTACCTTGCTACTCAAGTGCTTTAATAGATCTCTGCTCTCCCCATGTGTGTGGAAGTGACAGCGTGCACACCATGGTGGCACTTACGCTAGAGATTACAAATACTTGTTATGAGTTATATTTAGAGTTGGATGTCTTTATGAAATTGTGGTGTTTGTTGGACTCATCTAGTACTCAAGGTGACAATGTGGGGTTATCTAGATGGGAAAGATGAACTTTGAGGTGTGCTGTTATAGCCCTACCGTTGATTAGAGTGTCCAACCGGAGAGTAGTTAAGAGTAGTATCATAAAGAGAAGATATTTGTATGAGAGTGTTCACTAGTGAAAGTATGATCCCTAGGCCTTGTTTCTAAGCATTGATACACCGTTTGCTACTAGATCTGTTACATGTTTGCTTACTTCCATCTTTATTTCAGTTTGCCTTTAGTCTCTTCCACGCCATCAAGCTATTTTCTAGCACCGTTGTCTTTTATCTATACCACTTGTATTTCACTATCTCTTTGCCGAACTAGTGCACCTATACACCTGACAAGTGTATTGGGTGTGTTGGGGATACAAGAGACTTCTTGTATCTTGATTGCAGGGTTGCTCGAGACGGAATACCTTTGACCACTTCCTCCCTGAGTTCGATAAACCTTGGGTGATCCATTTAAGGGAAAACTTGCTGCTGTTCTACAAACCTCTGCACTTGGAGGCCCAACAACTGTCTACAAGAATAGAAGTGCGTAGACATCAACCGTAATACCTGATATATTTTTAAGAGTTATGACAAAAACTCATCATTTTCGCGTTTTATGGCTGTTTTCATGAGCTATTGCCCAAGGTTTTGGGGTTCAAGTCTTGATACATGTTTGAGAGATATGACCAAAAACTTGTCATTTTCGCGCTTTATGGTTGTTTTCATGAGATATTGCCCTCATGTTTAGGGTTCTAGGGAAATTTACAACAATCGTAAGACCCGATATACATTTGAGAGATATGTCCAAAAACTCGTCGTTTTCATGTTTTATGGCCGTTTGCATGTGCTATTGCACACAATTTTTGAGTTCTAGGGCGATTTACAACGACCGTAAGACCTGATACAAGTTTGATAGGTATGACCAAAAACTCGTCGTTTTTGCGTTTTATGGTGTTTTTCTTGAGCTATAGCCCATAGTTTTGGAGATCTGGGAGATTTACAACGACCGTAAGACCTGGTACATGTTTGAGAGATATGACCAAAAACGCATCCTTTTCGCTTTTATGGCCATTTTAATGAGCTATTGTCCATAGTTTTGGGGTTCTAGGGCAAATTACAACGACCGTAAGACCTGATACATGTTTGAGAGATATGACCACAAACTTGTCATTTTCACATTTTATGGCCGTTTTCATGAGATATTGCCCACAGTTTGGGGGTTCTAACGCGATTTGCATGGCCCGTCAGACCCGAATAATGTTTGAGAGATATGACAAAAAAATCATCCTTTTTGCGCTTTATGTCCGTTTTCATGAGCTATGGCCCACAGTTTTGGGGTTCAAGACCTGATACATGTTTGAGATATATGACCAAAAACTCGGCCTTTTCGTGCTTTATGGTCGTTTTCATGAGATATTTCCCATAGTTTTGGGATTCCAGGGCGATTTACAACAACCGTAAGACCCGATATATGTTTGACAGATATGACCAAAAACTCGTCGTTTTCGTGTTTTATGGCCGTTTTCATGAGCTATTGCCCACAGTTTTGGAGTTCCAGGGCGATTTACAACGACCATAAGACCTGATACAAGTTTGATAGGTATGACCAAAAACTCGTCGTTTTTGCGTTTTATGGTCTTTTTCTTGAGCTATAGCCCATAGTTTTGGAGATCTAGGGAGATTTACAACGACCATAAGACCCGATACATGATTGAGAGATATAACCAAAAAATCATCGTTTTCGCTTTTCATGGCCGTTTTAATGAGCTATTGTCCATAATTTCTAGGGTTCGAGGGCGATTTACAACGACCATAAGACCCAATACATGTTTGAGAGATATGACCACAAACTTGTCGTTTTCACATTTTATGGCCGTTTATCATGAGCTATTGCCCATAGTTTTGGGGTTCCAAGGCGATATGCATGACTCGTCAGACCCGATACATGTTTGAGAGATATGACCAAAAACTCATCCTTTTTGTGTTTTATGGCCGTTTTCATGAGCTATTGCCCACAGTTTTGGAGTTACAGGGCGATTTATAAGGACCGTCAGACCCGATACATGTTTGAGAGATATGACCAAAAACTCGTCATTTTCGTGTTTTATTGCCGTTTTCATGAGCTATTGCCCATAGTTTGGGGGTTGCACGGCGATGTACAACGACCGTAAGGCCCGACACAGGTTTGAGAGATATGACCCAAAACTCGTCCTTTTCGTATTTTATGGTCGTTTCCATTTGCTATTGCCCATAGTTTTGGGGTTCCAAGGTGATTTGTGTGGCCCATCAGAACCGATACATGTTTGAGAGATATGACCCAAAACTCATCATTTTCGCGCTTTATGGCTGTTTTCATGAGCAATTGCCCATAGTTTTGGGGTTCCAAGGAGATTTGCATGGCCCATCAGACCCGATAGATGTTTTAGAGATATGACCAAAAACTCGTCCTTTTCGCGCTTTTTAGCCGTTTCCATGATTTATTGCCCACCGTTTTGGGGTTCTAGGTTGACCAAAAACTCGTTTTCGCATTTTCTGGCTATTTTCATGAGCTATTGCCCACAGTTTTGGGGTTCCAGGGCGATTTACAATGACCTAAGACCCGATACATGTTGGAGAGATATGACCAAAAACTCGTCGTGTTTTATGGTCGTTTTCTTGAGCTATAGCCCATAGTTTTGAGGTTCTATGGCGATTTAGAATGACCGTAAGAACCAATACATGTTTGAGAGATATGACCACAATCCTTTTGTTTTCAAATTTTATGGTCGTTTCATGAGTTATTGCCCATAGTTTTCGGGTTCCATGGTGATTTGCATGCCCCTCAGACCAGATACATCTTTGAGAGATATGACCGAAAACTCATCCTTTTTGCGCTTTATGGCCATTTTCATGAGATTAGTTTTGGTGTTCCAAGGCGATTTGCATGGCCTAATACATGTTTGAGAGATATGACCAACAATTCACCGTTTTCATGTTTATGGCCGTTTTCATGAGCTATTGTCCATAGTTTTGGGGTTCTAGGGTGATTTACAATGACTGTAAGACCTGATATATGGTTGAGAGATGTGACCAAAACTTGTCGTTTTTACTTTATGGCCGTTTGCATGAGCTATTGCCCACAGTTTCGGGGTTCCATGGCAATTTGCATGGCCCATCAGACCTGATACATGTTTGAGAGATATAACCAAAAACTCATTGTTTCCTTGTTTTATGGTCGTTTTCATGAGCTATTGCCCATGGTTTTGGGGTTCTAAGGTGATTTACAACAATCATGAGACCCGATAAATGTTTGAGAGATATGACCAAAAACTCATCATTTTCGCGTTTTATAGACGTTTTCATTTGCTATTGGCCACAGTTTTGGGTTTCAAGGGCGATTTACAACGGCTGTAAAAACCAAGATAAGTTTGAGATATATGACCAAGAACTCGTCGTTTTCGCGTTTTATGGCCGATTCCATGAGCTATTGGCCACCGTTTTGGGGTTCTAAGGCAATTTACAACAACCGTAACACCCGATAATGTTTGAGAGATATGACCAAAAACTCATCGTTTTCGCATTTTATGGACGTTTTCATGTGTTATTGCCCACAGTTTTGGGGTTCCAGGGCGATTTACAATGACCCTAAGACCCGGTACATGTTTGAGAAATTTGACCAAAAACTCGTCGTTTTCTTGTTTTATAGCTATTTTGTTGAGCTATTGCCTACATTTTAGGGGTTCCAGGGCGATTTACAACGACCTAAGACCTGATACATGTTGGAGAGATATGACCAAAAACTCATCGTTTCCACGTTTATGGACATTTTCATGAGCTATTGCCCATCATTTTGGGGTTCTAGGAGGATTTACAACGATCGTTAGACCCGATACATATTTGAGTGATACGACCAAAAACTCGTCGCTTTTGCTCTTCATGGTCATTTTAATGAGCTATTGTCCATAGTTTGGGGCTTCTAGGGTGATTAACAATGACCATAAGACCCAATACATGTTTGAGAGATATGACCAAAAACTCGTCATTTTCGTGTTTTAAGGCCCTTTTCAGGAGCTACTGCCCACAGTTTTGGAGTTCGAGGGTGATTTACAACGACCTTAAGACCCGAGACATGTTTCAAAGTTATCACCAAAAACACCTCATTTTTGCGTTTTATGGCCATTGTCATAAGCTATTGCCCATGGTTTTGGGGTTCCAGGGCGATTTACAATGACCCTAACACATGGTACATGTTTGAGAATTTTGACTAAAAACTCATCGTTTTCGCGTTTTATGGCTCTTTTCATGAGATATTGCCCACAATTTTGGGGTTCTAGGGCAATTTAGAATGACCTAAGACCTGATACATGTTGGAGAGATATGACAAAAAACTCATCGTTTTCGCGTTTTGTAGCCGTTTTCATGAGCTATTCCCCACAATTTCGGTTTCCAGGGAGATTTGCATGGCACGTCAAACCCGATACATTTTTGAGAGATTTGACCAAAAACTAGTCATCTTCGCTCTTTATGGCCGTTTTAATAAGCTATTCTCCATAGTTTAGTTGTTCTAGGGCGATTTACAACAACGGTAAGACCCGATAGATCTTTGAGAGATTTGACAAAAAACTCGTCGGTTTCGCGTTTTATGGCCTTTTTCATGAGCTATTGCCCACAGTTTTGGGGTTCCAGCGTTTACAGCGACCGTAAGACCTAATACATATTTGAGAGTTATCACCAAAAACTCGTTGTTTTTGCATTTTATGCCCGTTGTCATAAGCTATTGCCCACAGTTTTTGGCTTCCAGGGAGATTTACAACGACCGTAAGACTCGATATATGTTTGAGAGTTATGACAAAGACTCGTCGTTTTCGCGTTTTATTGATGTTTTAATGAGCAATTATCCATAGTTTTGGGGTTCAAGGACGATTTGCATGGCTTGTAAGACCCGGCACATGTTTGAGAGATATGACCAAAAACTCGCCATTTTCGCGCTTTATGGTCGTTTTCATGAGCAATTGCCCATTATTTTGGGGTTCCAAGGTGACTTACAACAACTGTAAGACCCGATATATGTTTGAGAGATCCAACTAAACACTTGATGTTTCGTATTTTATGGCAGTTTGAGCTATTACCCCCGGTTTTGGGGTTCCAGGGCGATTTATAATGACTATAAGACCCAATATATGTTTGAGAGATATGAAAAAAACTCGTCGTTTTCATGTTTTATGGCCGTTTTGATGTGCTATTGCCCACAGTTTTGGAGTTACAGGGCGATTGACAATGACCTTAAGATCCGATAAATGTTTGAGAGGTATGACCAAAAACTAGTCGTTTTCATGTTTTATGGCCGTTTTGATGTGCTATTGCCCACAATTTTGGAGTTACAGGGAGATTTACAAGGATCGTAAGACCCGATACATGTTTGAGAGATATGACCAAAAACACGTCATTTTCGCGTTTTATGGTTGTTTTCATGTCATATTGCCCATAGTTTTTGGGTTTCTAGGGCGATTTGCATGACACATCAGACTCGATATATGTTTGAGAGATATGAACAAAAACTCATCCTTTTCCTGCTTTATGGCCTTTTTATGAGCTATTTTCCACTGTTTTTGGTTTTAGGGTGCTTTACAACAACCGTAAGACCCGATACAAGTTTGAGAGATATGACCAAAAATTCGTTGTTTTCGCGTTTTATGGTCATTTTAATTGTGCACATTTTTGGGGTTCTAGGGTGATTTACAATGACCATAAGACCCGATATATGTTTGAGAGATATGACCAGAAACTCATTGTTTTCGCATTTTATGGCCGTTTTCATGAGCTATTGCTCACAGTTTTGGAGTTTCAAGGCAATTTACAACAACCGTAAGACCCGATACAAGTTTGAGAAATATGACCAGAAACTCTTCATTTTCGTGTTTTATGTCCATTTTCATGAGCTATTGCCTATAGTTTTGGAGTTCCAAGGCGATTTACAACGATTGTAAGACCCGATACAAGTTTGAGAGATATGACCAAAAACTCGTCGTTTTCGTGTTTTATGGTCGTTTTCACGAGATATTTCCCATAGTTTTGGAGTTCCAGGGCAATTTACAACGACTGTATGACCCTATAAATGTACGATCGATATGACCAAAAACTCGTTGTTTTTATGTTTTATGGCCATTTTCATGACCTAATGCCGACATTTTTGGGGTTCCATGGTGACATGGGTATACCCTACAGGTACTCGAGTTCAGCATATACGGTCCAGATACGGCAGAAGCCCACGGCGTGGCCAAGGCCCAATGAAGAATTCGAGTGACCCACGGACTCTACGCTTGCTTGCAACACAAGAAGAAGTTTAAAATAGAAAGTTCAAAGGGACGAACCCTAATCTGTAACCGACTCGACCTGCTACCTGAGACCTAGCCTATCTATATAAAGGCTAGGAGGGGGCGGCGAGGAGGACAATCACAACCCTATTTTTCACCACCATCACCAGATTGCATCTGCGCACCCCTATAATCTTAGATTCCTTCGATAATTCCAAGAGCAGACAAGCAGGAGTAGGGACCTCTACGAGGCCTGAACCTGGGTAAATCTTGCTTCCCTGTGTGCTTTTTTGCTAGCCGACTGATGCCTCCAGTGCTCCCTCCTTCTCCAAAACCCAAGTCCATCACAATGGGCATTGATGAGTTAAACCTCGTCAATTGGCGTCGTCTGTGGGAATTGGGAGTGCTGATGTTGTGGCTTCTTCAGACCCATCAACCGCGATCTACAACTCTGCAACAGCGGAGATTCGCCAGCTCTTCGACGCCTTTGACTTCACCGTCCATACACTGGCCACTCGCCCAGCTTTCGAGTCCGTAGGCGATGGGATCAGTCTAGCGATCGGGAGCTTCCGCTTCCAGGTCAGTCAAGTGGGCACGCTTCGCATGCCCGACCAACCAATGGCACCGGCGATTGCTCCAGCATCGTGGTTCCTGCCACCAATCGGCACCCTCAGCGAGCTCAACGCCCCGACAACAGCTGGGAGTACGGATAGCGACAGTAGTCACGGATCCGATATGGGTGACCTAGCCACAGAAGATGAAGCCTACGGCTCTGGATCTGAAAGTTGTGGGAGAAACAGCTTCCCCGATCACTTCATGTGCGCCATCATCAATGCGGGTGACACCAGCGTCAATCGCGAAAATGCCGGCACCGGATCTGGCACCGCACCGCCCAACGGCGGTATACCTAATGGCAGCGCACCCAACAGCGGTCCCACCAATGGTGGTAATGGCGCGCCCATCAACAATGGGACGGGAGGAGAACTGTCACTCACGATGAATGAGAACACCGACGAGCGCATGCTGATCAAACTCAACGACAACGAGTGGGCTCGCTATCGAGAAGCTCTACGGGGCAATCCTCTACCCCCTAACACATCACAGGACATGCTGATGGGATACCATTGGCTGCTGAAGGAGGAATTCAAACGCCAGCAGTAGGTGATTGCGCAACTCGAAGCGCGCAGAAAGGCGGCGGACGAGTCGAGCCTTGGGCAAGCTGGGCTCTCCTCCCACGGAGGATCCTCCTCCAAAGGCAACGAATACGTGGCCAACAAAAGGCGATCTTGACTAGCCCACCTCACCAAGCAAGAACGCATGGCAGCCACGAAAGTCCTGGACGTCGGCTCTATGATGGTGGATACGCAGGGCAACATGCTCCCGAAGACGTCGCAAGTTGCGGTGACAGCGGCCACCATGTACCTCCTCAACAACCAGCCGCTGGCTGGAGATCCGCGAGCTGCCATGAACCGATCTATGATCGCGGGCTTGGGATTAATCAAGGCCGCCCTCGAGAAAGAACCAACGCCAAAGCCGAAGAAAAGTAAGGCTCAGGCCAAACGCTACTCCTCGCCCTCGTCCAGCGAGGATAGTCACGATCTGTCACGATGATGTCGCTCACGTCGGCATGACCACGACTACGACGTGTGTGATGACATCACACAGCGCAATCGACAAGATGCGGGCAAGGCATGCTCGTTCGACTGACTCGGAAGAGGACAAGACTGAGCTCTGCGGCTCCATATGCTTCAGTAGGGCCATCAGGCACAAGCGAATGCCTAAGGGGTTCAAACTCCCATCAGAGAACCCAAAATTTGACGGCCTGCAGGACCCAAAAATCGGGTTGGAGGACCACATCTCCTCCATCAGGCTACATGGCGGGAGTCGAAGCATGTCCATGCAATGCCTACAGCTGCAGCTCATGCCAGGGGGTGGTGTGGCTAGCCCTGTCACCCCCTCGGCCTCTCCTTCCGCCTATATATTGCCTCTGATACGGAAACCCTAAGTACCCGATCAAAATTCCATGAAAGAGTCTGTAGCCGCCGTCATCTCCATCCCTAGATCCGGAGGGATCTGAAGCTCTTCCCGGCACCCTGCCGGAGAGGGGAATTCACCTTGGAGGCCTTCTTCATCATCATGCAAGCCTCCCGTGTGATGCATGAGTAGTTCATCTCTGGACTACGGGTCCATGTAGTAGCTAGATGGCTGGCTATCCTCCTTTGTGCTTTCATGTCTAGATCTTGTGAGCTTCGTTCATGATCAAGATCATCTATTTGTAATTCTGCATGTTGTCTTTGTGGGGATCTGATGGATATTGAGATGCTATTTCAGATTGATTATTGATTCTATCATGTCTTTGTTATTTGTGATCTTGCATGCTTTCCGTTGTTAGTAGCTATCTTGGCCAAGTAGATGCTAGCAACTCCAAGAGTTAGTATTTATGCTCGATAGTGGGTTCATGCCTCTGGTAATCTGGGGAAGTGACAGAAATCTCTAAGGTACTAGATGTGTTGTTGCTACTAGGGAGAAAACAATAATCCTTTGTTCATAGAACAATTGTATTGTTTACTTTAAACGCAATTCGTAATGCAATAATCTGTTGCTTGCAACTTAATACTGGAGGGGAGTCGGATGATAACCTGAAGGTGGATTATTAGTCATAGATGCAGTTGGATGGGGACTATGTATAATGTTGTAATGCCCAATCGAATCTCAAAGGAGTCAAGATGAGTAGTATATGCTTGTATGCTTTCTCGATGTTTGTCAATTGCCCCGCTGTAATTTGTTCACCCAGCATGTTATTTATCTTAAGGAGAGCCATCTCTAGTGAACTATGGACCCCGGTCCTTTCTTTTACATTCAATCTACAAACTGTTTACTGCTTTGTGTTTACTTTCTGCAAACTATTACTTCTTTCCATTCGATACGTTTAATCCTTTGTTTTCAGCAAAACCGGTGAGATTGACAACCTCATCGCAAGTTGGGGACAGAGTTCTGTGGTTGTGTTGTGTAGGTTTCCACGTTGCTACTAGCACCGGTAGTGCGCCCTTCCAAGGCTCAGCTAGCAACACCTTTGGGGTGTTTCCTTGCTCCTACTGGATTGATAACCTTGGTTTCGTACTAAGGGAAAACTTACTGCTATGCTCATCATACCTTCCTCTTGGGGTTCCCCAACGAGCTCGATATATTTTGGGCCAGCAAGACTTTTTCTGGTGCCGTTGCCGGGGACTGAAGAACAAGAAGAAGCTCCCACGTCAACCACGCGCCATCGCCCGCATCAATCAGAGAACTGAAAACTGCCAGCAAAGGTCTGCCGAGTCGCTGCGCTCGTACATCCAGAGGTGGTCCATCATCAAGAACTCCATAGAAAACATCTCGGAGGACCTCACAATTGATGCATTCAACGGTGCCGTCCGTTGTATAGAGATCAGGGAGGAGCTGGGCCACTCGAAGCCGAAAACGATCGACCACCTAATGGAAATCGCGAATTGGTGGGCTGACGGAGAAGATTCGGTGAAAAACCGCACCTATTCCGACGATGACAATGACCTTGGACGCAGACGCGGCCGCCGAGGCAAACGTCGAATGCGCGTCTACGAAGACCGCGATGAAGTCAATATGGTCACAGCCGGCTATGCCGACAAACGCGACGACAACTGCAACAACGGATATCGTAGTAGTGGATACCGTGACAGCGGAAAAACCACGCAGGTGTGGCAGCGCCGCACTCGCGAAGAGGCATCCGCAATATCTATCGAGGACAAATTGTTCAGACCATGCAACGTGCACTTCTACATCGACAAGCACGACGGCAAGAATAAATCCAGACACCTTCTCAAGGACTGCCGCAAGTTCCTCAAACTCCACTAGGGCCTGGCTCGGATGAATCGTGACGCGGTCAAGAGGGGCTATGGAGCTGCTCCAGGCGCTGTGGCACATGGAGCTCGTCCACCACCGCCCGGAACACCACCACCCGCGGCCGCGCCAGGCCAGCATCATGGAGGCTAGCCGTACCCGCGAGCCGTGGGCAACATGGGGATGATCCAAAAAGGGCGTCCCTCAAATCAAGTGTAGAAGGCCATCACTCGCCAAGTCAATCTGGCGATAAACTCTCCACCTTCCACCACTGAGTACCTCAGTGGAAGCGAGTCCTGCATCACCTTCGACAAGCGCGACCACCTGCGCCAAATTCCTCGTCCAGGCCACTGTCCCCTCGTACTCGAGGCACATATCGGAGGCTTCGACACGAGTCGCGTCTTCATGGACGGCGGGAGCAGCATCAACCTCATGTTCGCAAGTACCTTGAGCGGGATGAGGATCCCTCTAACTTGCCTGGAAGTTTCAGACACGACGTTCGATGGCATCGTCCCAGGGAAGGGCGTATATCCCCTGGGCAAAATCAACCTCGACGTCATCTTCGACACACCGCAGAACTTTCGGCGAGAGCGCATCGACTTTGAAATCGTCGACTGGCCCTCACAATACCACTGCATCCTCGGACGTGTTGCGGTCGCATGATTCATGGAAGTGCCGCACTATGCCTACCTGCAGATGAAAATGCCAGGTCCAAACGGCTTCGTCACAATCAACGGAAGCTTCAAGAGGTCCGATAGCTGCAACAGGGAATTCAACAGAATCTCCTAGTCCTTTGGCATGCAGGAGGAACTCGCAAGATTGAAGGAGTCGACAGACAACAGTCTGCCTCCCCTGAGCAGGCCAAGTTCACCCGACCAATCCTTCGACTCATTGGTGCACATGAAGAAAATCCAGGTCCACCCAACAGACCCGACCAAGACGGCCCTCATCGCCAACAACTTGGGTTCCGCATAGGATCTCGCGCTCGTCGAATTCCTCTATGAGCACTGGGAAATCTTCACATGGTGTCTAGCAGACATGCCAGGGGTTCCTAGGGAATTCTCCGAGCACTCACTCAACGTGAACCTAGACGCAAGGCCAATCAAGCAGACAATACGACTATTGTCTGAGCCAAGAGCAAAAGTAGTCAGTATGGAGATAAACAGACTCCTCGATGCAAACTTCATACGCGAGATCAAGGAGAGCACCTGGCTCGAAAATATAGTGTTTGTGCCTAAAAAGGACACGAATATCATGCGGATGTGCGTGGACTTCACTTCTTTAAATAAGCACTGCCCAAAGGATTACTTCCCGTTGCCACGGATCGACCAAATCATTGACTCCACCGCGGGATGCGAGCGCCTCTGCTTCCTCAACGCCTACTCAGGCTACAATCAGATCGAATGAAGGAGGAAGACCAGGAGAAAACAGGATTTACAATGCCCTTTTGTGTGTTCTGCTACATAACAATTCCTTTCGGGCTAAAAACACAGGAGCCACCTACCAGCGGTGGATGCAGGCTTGCCTCAAGAACAAACTTGGTCGCAACATCCAAGTCTATGTTGACGACATCGTCATCAAAACCAAAGAGGAAGCCTCGTTAATCGACGATCTCCGCGAGACCTTTTCTAACCTCGATCGCTACCGGATTAAGCTCAATCCGGAAAAATGCGCCTTCGGCGTGCCATCTAGGCACTCGGGTATCTCATCTCTGTGAGAGGGATCGAGGCAAACCCGAAGAAAATAAAGGCCATACTAGCCATGGAGAAGCCGAAGAACGTAAAAGGCATCCGGCAGCTGGCCGGGCGAATCGTGGCGCTCAGCCGATTCATCAGTCGAATGGGCGAAAACGCACTACCCTTCTAACAACTTCTCCACAAAACTGACAAGTTCGAGTGGACAGACGAGGTGCAAGAAGCATTCGAAGACCTCAAGCGTCTATTCTCCACCTAGCCAGTACTAGTGATGCCTCGCGAAAAGGAACCACTGTTGCTCTACATCTTTGCCACCAACCAGGTGGTCAGTACGGTGCTCGTGGTGGGACGAGCCGAAGAAAATAAGGTCCACGGGTTCCAGCGCCCAGTGTACTACCTCAGCGAGGTACTCATGCCAACAAAGCAGCGGTACCCGCACTACTAGAAGCTGGCCTATGGCGTCTTCATGACCACCAGGCGATTGCGCCACTACTTCCAGGAGCACCCAATCGTGGTGGTAAACGACGCCCCACTCGGGCATATACTCAATAATCCTGACGCCACCGGACGAGTCGCGCTCTGGGGAATCAAACTATCTCCACGAGACATCACATACGAGAAGCGTGACGCGATCAAGTCGCAATCCTCCCGGACTTTCTCGTGCACTAGATGGAGAATCAGCTCCTCGACAAGCCAGATATGTCCTATGTTTGGACAATGCACTTCGACGGATCCAAGCGAAAGGACGGAGTTGGTGCAGGTGTCATACTGACATCACCCCAAGGAGACAAGATGAAATACATTTTGCGAATGCAGTTCACTGCCTCCAATAATGAAGCCGAATACGAGGCCTTAATCCATGGGATGCGGATGGCGAAGGCCTGCAGCGCCAAGAGGCTCTTCATCTATGGCGATTCCAAGCTGGTGGTAAACCAAACAATGCACGAGTGTGACACACTGAGCGACAACATTATCACCTATCGCGACCTCTATGACACACTCAAGGGAGACTTCGATGGTTGCGAGCTGCGACATGTGGGCCGCGAAAGCAATGAAGAGGCGGACATACTCGCCAACATTGGCTCCACATGCGCCCCCATACCACCTGGGTATTCCTCAAGCGCATCTGCGAGCACTCCATCAAGCCCAAAGCTCCAAAGAAGAAAACAAGCACGCCAACGAACTCGAGGGCTACGCCACCCAACGAGCCAATGGCACTCGATGACATGGAGCTAGATACAGGACTTGAAGGACCAATGGGCGTCATGATGATCGAGCCATCCTGGACACAACCCTACATCACATATTTACTCAGCAAAAGGCTGCCAGATGACCCGACTGATGCGCGACACATCGCACGATGATCCAAGGCGTTCGCCCTTGTCAACGGCGAACTGTACAAGCGCAGCATCACAGGAGTACTTCAACGGTGCATCTCCAATAGGGACGGAAGGGTCGTCCTCCTCGACATACATGAAGGCACTTGCGGACACCATGCTGGCAGTCGCGCCCTCATCGCCAAAGCTCTACGAGCTGGATTCTACTGGCCCACGGCCATGCCCGACGCCAAAGACATCGTCTAGCGCTGCAACGCTTGCCAGCAATTCACGTACAAACCACACACACATGGCGCAGAACTCAAGCCAATACCACTGGCTTGGCCCTTCGCACAATGGGGACTCGACATGGTCGGCAAACTCCCAAAGTTCTCGTGGGGAGGTTACGTCTACCTCTTAGTCATGGTTGACAAATTCACTAAACGGATCGAGGCCATGCTGGTGACAAATCAATCAGGGGCCAGCGTTGTCAAGTTCTCCGAGTCCATTATCTATCACTTTGGAGTGCCACATGGCATCATCACGGACAATGGGACAAACTTCACATAAGCTATGCCTCGGTGGCTCACCCGCGGACCAACGATCAAGTCAAAAAGGCCAATGGCCTCGTTTGCGGTGGAACCAAAAAGCGACTCCTACAGCCACTCGAACAAGCCGCTGGATGCTGGCCAGACGAGCTACAATCCATACTTTAGAGTTTATGCACAACTCCAAACAGCACCACAAGATACACTCCATTCTTCATGGTGCACGGTGCTGAAGCAGTACTACTTGCAGAAGTACGCTACAAAGCCCCACGGGTGGTTGCATATAGTGAGAAGGAGTCAACTCTCACACTCGAAGACTCCATCGACCTCCTTGATAAGGGACGTGAGATAGCAGCGGAGAGATCAACAATCTACTAGTAGAGCCTCCACAACTACCATAGCAGAAGGTTACGCCCCAGATCCTTCATCGAAGGAGACCTGGTCCTGCGACTGAAGCAGCAAGGGCATCTCAAGCTCGATTCCCCTTGGGAAGGACCTTATGTGATTACAGAAGTAATCTCAGGTGGCGCCTATCGCCTTAAAGATTTCCAGACTGGAGTCGCATACTCCAATCCCTGGAATGTCGCGCAGCTGCGTCGTTTCTACCCCTAGTCGTTTTTACATTACAAATAAGGCTATTCAGCCAGGCTACTTAGCCACACATTATACCTCGTACTATTCTGCAAATAAGTAAAGCTAAGTGCCCCAAAACTTTGTTGTTTTCCTTATTTTCTCGTAATTTCATCACTCGGGGGCTGCGCCACCCTTTACATTTTCATTCCACGAACAAATCGCGGTACCTTGAGTAGCTGACACAATACCAATCGAACCCTTGATAAACACCAACCCAGTCGCAACGCGCCTGACAGGTTGGCAAGGTGCTGAGATTAACACATGTCAGGCTAACAAAAAGGAACCGCAGAGTACACTACCCTCAAAAAATATACAAGCTAGCAAGCTCCTCACATATCAAAGGGTACTATATGCACCCAACATAATCATACGAAATTTTACAACACTTATATCTATGTGCAGGATACAACCTACGCTACTGCTATAACAGAGGAACATTCATCTGCCCTTCAAAGAAATCGACAATGTCCTCCGCTGGCTGGCCAACCACCCGATAGTGCGGCACCATATCCCAAGCCATCCCTTCAGGCGGTGGCGGCAGTCCAGCGGCAATAGATGCAATATCCACATCTGGCCGGTGTAGTCGCACCAACGACAGCGTAGCCTTGGCACCTACGACCACTTGCTACTGCACGCACTCATGGACCGCACTTATATCTTGGAACTTCGCCAGAAGAGCCAGCAGGCTTGAAAGGACGACGTCCAGAGGAAACATCGTCTGATAAATGTGCTTGAGGCACGACTACACCTTCTTTAAGCATTGAAGCAGACACGAAGAACGATCCTGCAGGGTCACCAACGCAGACGCACGGTCGTGGTCCACCCAAAAATACCCACTCGCCTGTAGCTGCTCCTGGGTCAAGTTGTTCATCCGAATGGCCACCCGGTCCTTTTCATCCTACGAATGACGAGCACTAACAACTACACCAAGCAAGCAGCAAAGTATGAAGACAAGGCATCACCGCGACTGACTAAAAGAAAAGATGAGAAGGCAGAAAGTTAACATTTAAACTGCTCATTCAACTACACCACCTCCTCCAAGAGATACTTCTCGCGGGCGGCGGCCTTCTCAGCTTTCGAATTCCACATATCTGCGTTACTGTGGACGATGGGCAACTCACGCTCCAACTGTTTAATGCGGTCACGCAGTCGCGAAAGCAAAGACAATTCCTCCACCTTTGAACGTGGTTGTGTCGTGATTTCATCGGTGGGAGGAGAATTATGAGGACCACTCGAAGGAACCTAGGTACAATAAAGCAAGAGGAAAATGAGACTCATCAGACATCAATAAACAAAGAACAGCAGTCAAATTCGATAAATTTTCAAGGAAACAACCCGTACAAAAGCACGGTTCAGGCAAAAGGCTACGCTACATCTATTACATATGACGACTAGGGAGCATCTTGCTTTTTCGACTTCGGGGACTTCATCACATTCGTGGCAGTCTCCGACACCACGGACTTGCCGGCGGTAGCCCCGAATGTCGCGGTCTTCGCCGCCTTCGCTCGCCGCCGCTCCTCGGAGTATTTGGCGACTGTCTCGATGAGCTAAGGCCCATACTTAGCGCAGCTACCAGCGAAGGGAGCAAACACTACTTGCTGGCCTCCGGCGTCAACATGCATCGCCTCAGAGATCGCGGCGGGATCCATCTCCACGCCATGGGCTTGCACCATCATGAGTGCCATGTTGGCGCTGACGGACCGCTGAGAGTTCTTGAATTCCGCGGGAATACCTCCAGCGAGGGATTCCACCAGGCCGTCAAGATTGTCAATCAGCCCGGCCTTGGAAGTTAGGTCCTCACGAATGCGACTGAGCACATCCTTGGCCTTCCCAGTGTCTCCTGGAGGGAAACACTGCGGTCCTCAACAGCGGCAACAGTGCCAGCCAAAGCATCCGTGCAACACAGAGACTGGGCGTCAAAGCTCAGGCCAGCAGCATCTATGTATACAGATTGTTAGCACAGCAACATGAGGACAAACAAGAAGCAATGCAAATCAAACCACAAAATTACCTGAGAGGGCCTTGGCAATTGAAAAAAGTTGTTATTCGAACAACTTCTCCCTTTCAGCATTGGAAGAGCGCAGCTCTTCCTCGCGTTTCTGCGACTCTTTCAGAGCCGCGACCGCCTCGTCGTGCCCTTTCTCTGCCGCGACAAGCCCCTTCTCAAGGGACGTAACGCGGGGAGAAGTGGATTGTGTTCACCTACAAAAGGACAAGGCATATCAACACTTGAATTGATAAAACGTCCATGAAGAAAAAGACAAAGTCAAAAGATAACCTTCGACTGAGCGGTCGCGATTGTCCAGCAAGGCGTGCTGTCGACCCATTGTAAGGACTTGCTCCGCAAGATGAGCAGCTTCCTTCACAATGAGCTATACCAGGAGAAACGAAGATTCAGCATCAATACAAAATACAGATTCGATTGCCAAACAGCAAAAAGACACTTACATGTTCCTCCAGGGACTCCGAAGATGACTGTCGTGCAGCAGTCCAGGCAACCATCCGATGCTCCCTAGCATGTGGGGAACTCGAAGAATTGGCACCGGAGTGGGCCGCCATTAGAGGAGAAGGAGACTGTTCGGCCACCTCCTTGGCCTTGGAGTCTGCGACTCCGGACTCTTTCACAAATTGGACATCGTCAAAAGATGACGATGCTGCTTGACTACAAAACATGCCCAACGCCACTTTAGAAAGACAACCTCGAAGAAAGCAGAGACAAAAACTCGTGGACATTAAAGGCTTACCAGTCGAATTTGTCAAGATTAAAGGACCCATCCGACGAATCCTTCGTCAGTCGCAGCTTCTTCCGAGCAGGAGGAGCCACCGCACGCACATGTACGGTAGGAATTGGCTCCTCTGCAGCAGCAGAGGGACCTTCCGGCGTTGCTGGCGAAGAAGCGTCAGAATCCTGGCTGCAGGACCGCTTGCGAGTGTCGCGGCCGCTGGACTCGGGGGCTCCCTCCTCTTCTTCAACTGGGACGGTGGATTCCGACTCGTCCTCTTCCTCTGCTTCGCGAGGAATAGTCCCTTCGGGCTGTGGAGGCAAACTAGCAGCTACGCTCCAATCCTGCAATTAGAGGATACATCATTATATATCAAGTACTTAACAACAATCAACAAATGAAACTACTTTATAGAACAGCTCTACCTCAGGAGGAGGGTTGCTAGCATCGAAAGGGGGCACGACTGGTTCACCTGGGAGATCCTCCTTGGCGGTGTACTTGGTCACCAGTCGCAACCACCTATCTACCTCACCCGCGGAAATGCCATCCGCAGATATGCGAGTGACATCGCCAGTACCGATTCAACGATACATTGGGTGGTTCTAGCCTGCAGAGGCTGGATGCGGCAGCACAACCACGTGCGAATGAGAGCAGCGCACCCTCTTCTTTGCCTATGTGTCCTTCGAGGTTGCAGACACGCTGATATAGAAGCTCCATTTCCTCGGACTCGCCAGGCATCACGACGTTCTTCCAAGAACTCCTCCTCCTACAAGCCGCCACGGGGTCAAAGGTCGTGAGTCCATAGTGCTCTTCGCCGGCCTTCTGGTCGCGGATGTAGAACCACTTGTCTCTCCACCCTTGGACAAACACGATGAGATTGATATCGAAGTAGATGGCGGAGGAGTCGACATGGATTCCACAGCCTCCTATGTCGTAGACTACCAAACCAGAAGCCGACTGCCGTTTGAGCTTAAATAGCATCTTGAAGAGACCAAAGTGTGATGAAGCAAGCGATGTGGAGAATGGAATTTGGGGACAACTAGTGTAGCTGGAGCCCATAGAAACACAGAAGACCCCTGACAAAAGGATGCAGGGGAAGAGAAAGACCTCAAATTATGAACGCAAGGAACATCACCCAGAAACCTGGAGGAGGACGAGGGATTACCTCGTCACCAGGCACTCGTGAATCATCTTCCGCAGACGGAAGAACTCCATCTTGAAAAACAAGATGCAGCTCAGAGGATTTGATGATGGACGCGTGCTAGGCGCTGTTGGTGACGCGGGTGCTCACACCCTTCTTCTTCCCAGCATCGGCGGCGCTGGTGCCCATGGTGGTGGTGCCGCCCTTCTTCTTGGCAGCAGCAATGGTGGCTGCAAATCTAGCAGTGGGGCCTCCCTTCTTCTTGCCCATCTTTCGATGGCGATGGCAACGGAGAAAGTGTTAGAGATATGCCCAAGAGGCAATAATAAAAGTGATTATTATTATATCTTTGTGTTTATGATGAATGTTTACATCACATGCTATAATTGTATTATTAGGAAACACTAATACTTGTGTGTTTTGTAAACATAAGAGAGTCCCTAGTAAGCCTCTTGTTGAACTAGCTTGTTGATTAATTGATGATCATGGTTTCCTGATCATGGACATTAGGATGTGATTAATAACAAGGTTATATCATTAGGAGAATGATGTGATGGACACACACCCATAGTAAGCATAGCATAAGATTAAGTCATTAAGTTCGTATTGCTGTAAGCTTTCAAATACATAGTAACCTATTCCTTCGACCATGAGGTTATGTTAATCACCATCACCGGATGGATACTTTGATGACATCAAACGCCGCTTCGTAACTGGGTGGTTATAAAAGTGTCATTGGGTATTCTGAAAGTATGTGTTGAAGCACATGAACCAAGATTGGGATTTGTCCATCCATATGACGGATAGATATGCTCTAGGCCCTCTCGGTGGAATGTCATCTAGTTAGCTTGCAAGCATGTGACTGGGTCACAAGAGATGACATATCACAGAACGAGTAAAGAGTACTTATCAGTAACGAGGTAGAACTAGGTATGGAGACACCGACGATCAAACCTCGGATAAGTATAGTATCGCAAGACAAAGGGAATTAGTTTCGTATGTAAGTGGTTCAATCGATCGCAAAGTCATCGTTGAGTATGTGGGAGCCATTATGGATCTCCAGGTCCCGCTGATGGTTATTGATAGGAGATATGTCTCTATCATGTCTACATATTCATGAACCGTAGGGTGACACACTTAAGGTTCGAAGTTGTTTTAAGTAGATATGGAATGTGCGTTGGAGACCGAATGTTGTTCGGAGTCTCGGATTGGATTCGGGACATCACGAGGAGATCCGGAATGGTCCGGAGAATAAGATTCATATATAGGGGATCATTTTATGAGTTAGGAAATGTTCCGGAGTGTTTGTATGAGGATTCTAGAAGGTTTCGGAATGTTCCAGAAGGTTCTAGAAGATATCTTGGAGCTTGCTTGAAAATCAAGATAGGGATCAAGGAGTCCTGGTGGGTCAAGATACGGAGTCGTGGGGGAGGAGGACTCCTTCCCCCACCTCCAATCCGCCGGCCTACAAGGGAGGGGAGTCCTACAAGGACTCCCCCTCCCTAGGCGCCTCCCTTCTTTAAATAGAGGGGCAGGTGCGCCCCCTCCTCCCCTGCTCCCATAACTCCAATCTCTGCCGCCTCTCTCCTCCACCTTTCTTCTGCACAGGCATAGGCGAAGCCCTGCAGAATCCTCTACTCCACCACCACCACCACGCCGTCGTGCTGCTAGGATTCCGTGGAGAAGATCTACTACCTCCGCTGCTCGCTGGAACGGGGAGAGGAAGGTCTGCTTCGACTCCGCACGTGTGACCGACTGCGGAAGCGCTGCCGAAACGCGGCGCCGGAAGGATCGTCCACTTGACAGACTGCGGAAGTGCTGCCGGAACGCGACACTGGAAGGATCGTCCACACGATCTTGAGATCGGCAAGTGATCGACTACATCAACCACGAGATCTAATCTCGTTAACGCTTTCGGATCTACGAGGGTTAGTTCCTATCTATCTCGTTGCTCATGTCTAGTAGATTAGATCTTGGCTTTTATCTAGATTAGATCTAGGTTTTGTTCATTCTTGCGGTAGAAATTTTTTGTTTTCCATGCTACGAACCCATCAGAAAGTAGCTATGGAAAACACGGAGCTGGTCCAGTGCAGCAAAGAGGAAGCGTGCAAGGAAGCAGAGAGAACAGCAATGGAGAAGGAGACACGAGCAAGAAGAGAGATGGGGAAAATTACCATAGTTGCGCTGATACTTACCCTCCTCGCAGATGTCATCCAACGGCTAGCAGAAACCCTACCGGACGCGTGGCGCACATTGCCATCTACATGTGGCGAAGGTGAACCACGAACTGTCCCCCACTACTCCCATTACGCGCGGAAATCGAGGAGACGTAGTTAAAACAAAAGATTACGCACACCCAGTCAAATCGAAGTCATAAAGTGGGCCCCACCGCTCGTCACGTCCCGTCAAACCCGCTCACGCGGGCAACCGAGGTCATCCAATCGTCAGCACTGACGTCATCAATTCCAGCAGAAGAATATTTTTGACTACTTTAGTCCTTGCTCAAGTCTTCGACTCAACCAAGCACTCGAGGGCTACTCCTAACAGGAGCGCTGGTCGCGCACACTCGCCACATGGTGATTTACAATGACCGTAAGAACCGATACATGTTTGAGAGGTATGACCACAAACTTGACGTTTTCGCATTTTATGGACGTTTTTATGAGTTATTTCCCTTAGTTTTGGGGTTCTAAGACGATTTGCATGAGTCATCAGACCCGATACATAATTGAGAAATATGACCAAAAACTCGCATTTTCGTGTTTTATAGTCGGTTTCATGTGTTATTGCCCACAGTTTAAGGTTTCAAGGGCAATTTACAAGGACCGTAAAACCAAACACAAGTTTGAGATCTATGAACAAAAGCTCATCAATTTTCGTGTTTTATGGCCGTTTCCATGAGCTATTGCCCACGGTTTTGGGGCTTAAGGCGATTTACAATGACCGTAAGATACAAGTTTGAGAGATATGACTAGAAACTCGTCGTTTTCGTGTTTTATGGCCGTTTTCATGAGCTATTGCCTATTGTTTTGGAGTTCTGGGATGATTTACAATCACCGTAAGACCAGATACATGTTGGAAATATTTGACCAAAAACTTGTCATTTTCGTGTTTTATGATCGTTTTCATGAGCTATTGCCCATAGTTTTGAAGTTTCAGGGCGATTTACAACGAGCATATGACCCGACACATGTTTGATCGATATGACCAAAAACTTGTTGTTTTCGTATTTCAAGGTCGTTTTCATGAGCTATTGACGACATTTTTGGGGTTCCAGGGTGATTTACAATGACCGTAAGACCCGATACATGTTTGAGAGATAAGACCACAAACTTGTTGTTTTCGCATTTTTATAGCCGTTTCCCTAAGTTATTGCCCACAGTTTTGGGGTTCCAAGGCGATTTGCATGGCTAGTCAAACCTGGTACATGTTTGAGAGATATGACCAAAAACTTGTCATTTTCGCTCTTTATGGCCGTTTTAATGAGCTATTGTCCACAGTTTTGGGGTTCTAGGGCAATTTGCATGGCCCGTCAGACCCGATACTTGTTTGAGAGATATGACCAAAAATTCGTCCTTTTCGCACTTTATGGCCATTTTCATGAGCTATTGCCCACACTATTGGAGTTATAGGGCGATTTACAATAACCGTAAGACCCGATACATGTTTCAGAGATTTGACAAAAACCTCGTTGTTTTTGTGTTTTATGCCCTTTTCATGAGCTATTGCCCATAGTTTTGGAGTTTTAGGGCGATTTACAACGATCGTTGTTTTCGTGTTTTATGGCTGTTTGCATGAGCTATTGCCCACATTTTTGGGGTTCCAGGGTGATTTATGATGACCGTAAGACCCGATACATGTTTGAGAGATATGACCACAAACTTGTTTTTTTCGCATTTTGTGGCTATTTTCATGAGCTATTGCCCATAGTTTTGCGGTTCTAAGGCGATTTGCATGGCTCGTTAGACCCGATACATGTTTGAGAGATATGACCAAAAACTCATCATTTTCGCTCTTTATGGCCGTGTTAATGAGCTATTGTCCATAGTTTTGGGGTTCTAGGACGATTTGCATGGCGCGTCAGACCCGATACTTGTTTGAGAGATATGACTAAAAACTCATCCTTTTCGTGTTTTATGGCTGTTTTCATGAGCCATTGCCCATAGTTTTGGGGTTGCACGACAATGTTCAACGACCGTAAGACCCGATACATGTTTGAGATATATGACCAAAAACTCGTCCTTTTTGCGCTTTATGGCCGTTTTCATGAGTTATTGCCCATAGTTTTGGGGTTCCAAGGCAATTTAAATAGCCCATCAGACCCGATACATGTTTGAGAGATATGACCAAAACTCATCCTTTTCACGCTTTTTAGCCATTTTTATGAGCTATTGCCTACAATTTTGGGGTTCGAGGGCGATTTCCAATGACCATCAAATCTGATACAAGTTTGAGAGATATGACCAAAAACTCGCCATTTTCGTGCTTTATGGTTGTTTCCATGAGCTATTGCCCACCATTTTGGGGTTCTAGGGTGATATACAACGACTATAAGACCCGATACAAGTTTGAGAGATATAACCAAAAACTCGTCTTTTTCGCATTTTATGGCCGATTTCATGATCTATTACCCATAGTTTGGGGTTGCACAGCGATTTACAATAACCGTAAGACCCGATACATATTTGAGAGATAAGAGCAAAAGCTCGTCCAGTTGGAGGGGCAAAATCTCATCTTGGTTATCCACATCATGCAACTTGATTCTCAGTCGATCCGAACTCTTCCTTTATAACTTCCTTGTGATAGAACATCGTTTGAAAAAACCTAAGTTGATGATCCTCAACTTGGATTGTGTGAAAACCTCAGGTCTAAGAATTACATTGATTGAGATATACAAATGACGACTTGTTCATCGTATCTCAATATGGGTCAACCTGACTCGCTAAACTCTTTAGCCGAATCCATGTAAGTCGGAATAGCATCACCATTCTCATGACAAGTGGAACCGAGTCATCAGCCGACTCTCACATTAGTCTAACTTGTGTGTCCAGCACAATTGCAATTACCAAGGATATTTAGTGTGAACAGCATGAATTTATAGTTCCACAACTGAATCACCTATTCAATGATATACATCATATGTTCATACAAGGACAACTTAATAACTTTTTGAATACATTAGAAATTACATCATACATGATTGCCTCTAGGGCATATTCCCAATAGTGTCACTCCCACTTGCACTAGAGTCAATCTTCTGAGATCACATGTCTAGGCATCTAATGCTCATAGCTCTTAGGTGCGCCTCATGCTTTGGTTATGGTTGCGGCTTTGTCAACGGATCCGCAATGTTTGCATCTGTGTGCACCTAGCATAACTTGATATCACCTTGATCCACAAACTAGCGAATCAGGTGGTACCACATGAGTATATGTTTGCTCTTCTGGTGTTGTCTAGGTTCCCTGGCTTCTGCAATAGCACTATTGTTGTCACAATACACGTCAAACGGATTGGACGAGCCCTGAACCACACAAAGATCCATGAGGAAGTTCCTCATCCAAACGGCTTCCTTTGCAGCCTCTGAGGCAGCAATATACTCGCCCTCTATCATAGACGCAGACACAGTCTCTTTCTTGGAACTCTTCTAGCTCACATCCCCTCTGTTTATTACAAACACGTATCTGGATTGTGAACTAGAATCATGTGAGTCAGTAAGATAACTCACATCTGTGTAACCATTTACACTAAGTTCATCCTCACCTCCATAAACTAGGAACATATCTTTAGTCCTTCTTAAGTACTTAAGGATGTTTTTAGCCGCTACCTAGTGGATTTCTCAGGGTCAGCCTGGTATCTACTCATAACACTTAGAGCATAGGAAATATTCGGCCTTGTACAAAACATAGCATGCATGATGGATTGTACTGCTAAAGCATACAAAATCGCACTCATCCGACTTTGCTCATCAGTCATCACAGGACACTAAGTCTTGCTAAGTTTTACACCATGGGACATCGGTAAGAACCCCTTCTTAGATGATTCCATGTTGAAATTTTTCAACACTTTCTCCAAATATATACTTTGACTCAACCTAATGAGCCGCCTTGATCTATCTATATAGGTCCGGATTCCTAGAATGTAAGTTGCTTCACCCAAATCTTTCATTGAGAAACTCCTTTCCAATGCTTCCTTGGTTTCTTGCAACATTTGGACATCATTTCCAATTAGTAATATGTCATCCACATATAAGATCAGAAAGTTTACTTTACTCCCACTAAACTTCTTGTATAAACAAGAATCATAATCACTCTTGATGAAGCCAAACGATTTGACTACCTCATCAAAGCGAATATTCCAATTCCGAGATGCTTGCTTCAACCCATAAATGGATTTATAAAGTTTGCATTATCCGGATCGACAAAACCCTCGGCATGTACCATATACACTTCCTTGGTTAAATTTCCGTTAAGGAAAGCTGTCTTGACATCCATTTGCCATATCTCATAGTCGAAATAGGCTGTTATGGCTAACATGATCCGGATTGACTTAAGAATCACTATAGTGAGAAGGTCTCGTCGTAGTCAACTCCTTGAACTTGTCGGAACCACTTCACAAAAAGCCATGTTTTATAGACAGAAATAATTCCATCCATATCAGTTTTCTTCTTAAAGGCCCATTTGCATTCGACAGGTCTTGCACAGTCTAGCAGATCAACCAAGTTCCAAACTTGATTTTCATCCATGGACTTTAACTTGGATCTCATGGCTCCAAGCCATGACTCTAAATTAGATCCCACCATTGCTTCCAAATAAGTTGTCGGCTCATCACTATCTAACAGTAATACATCACGAACACTTCGCAATCTAGCCGATCTTCGTAGTGTAGGTGCAGTTGTCGGCTTAGCTACCACGACCGACTCAACCTCTAAGGATTTTTTCGACTCACTACTAGCCAGTTCCTCTCAAATTTGTTCGACCTACACCGTTGTCCCACTAACTCCCCGACTGAGAAACTCTTTCTCAAGAAAGACACCATTCTGAGAAACAAACACTTTGCCCTCTTCTCGGTTGTAGAAGTAGTAACCGAGGGTTTCCCTCGGATACCCCATGGAAATACACTAGTCTTACTTGGTCGTAAGCTTGACCGACAAAAGTCTCTTGAAAAATGCGTCACAACCCAAAATCTCAAGACAAGACAAAATTGGCTTCTGACTAGTCCACATCTCATGCGGTGTCTTATCTACCGACTTTGATGGTACTCTGTTTAGTGTGAACGCTGCAGTTTGTAGACAATGACCCCAAAATGATAAAGGTAGATCTGCTCGACTCATCATTGATCCTACCATGTCCAACAGGGTCCAATTCCGCCATTCCGACACACAGTTCCTTTGTAGCGTTCCCGGTGGAGTGAGCTAGGGAACTATTCCGCAACTCTTTAGATTGTCATCAAACTCATGGCTCATGTACTCACCCCCTCGGTCTGACCAAAGAAACTTTATTTTCATGCCGAGTTGATTATGTACTTCATTCTATAATTCTTTGAAGTTTTCAAAGGATTCTGACTTATGTTTCATCAGGTAGATATATCCATACCTACTCAAATCATCAGGGAAGGTAATGAAGTACTCATAACCACCCCTGGATGTCATGCTCATTAGACCACATACATCACTATGTACTAGTCCCAACAAGTCAGACGCCCTTTCACAACTCTTTGCAAAAGGTTTCTTGGTCATTTTGCCGAGTAGGCAAGATTCACATGTCTTGAACGACTACAAGTCAAACGAAGTTAGGAGTCCATCATCATGGAGCTTCTTCATATGTTTCCAACTTATATAACCAAGCCGACAATGCCAAAAGTAAGTCATATTCAGATTATTTGGTTTCAACCTTTTAACATTTATGTTATAGGCCGACTCACCATCAAGATTCAAAATAAATAATCTGTCCTGGACGGGTGCAAATCCATGAAACATATTGTACAAATATAAAGAACAACCATTATTCTTAATATTCGATTCATAGCCTTGTCTCATCAACATGGGGCAGAAACAATGTTTTGACTAAGCACTAGAACATAATAACAATTATTTAGCTCCATTGTGAATCTGAAAGGCAAATGAAGTTGCATCGTGCGACTTCCAGCATAGTGACTCTCGCCTTGTTGCCGATTCGGGTGTCAACCTTGCCTCTTGCCATGCTTCTAGTTCTTACTAGTCCCTGCAATGAGTTGCAGATGTGAATAATTGATCCAGTATCATATACCCAAGAACTATTAGGTGCATCAGCAAGATAAATGTCTATAACATTGCAAACAAGTGTACCTGAGCCGTAAATCACATCTCCGCTCCTGGCTTTATCAGCTAGATACTTCTTGAAATTCCTCTTCTAGTGGTCATCCGCCTTGTAGTAGAAGCAAGTGGATCCAACTGAAGGAGATGGCTTAGTCCCTGAGGAAGCGCTTGGGACCAGGTCCTGAGCCTTGCCTCCCAACTTTGCCTTCTTTTTAGTCCAAGAACTCTTCTTGAACTTATCCTTATTCTGCACCATCAACACTTGACTGTCGCCTTTCCTGAGATCTGCCTGTATGTTGGGGGATAACCCCGGGTAGAGTCAAGGCAGGGTATAACGGCAATGTTAGCCAAGGTACAACGAGGTCAAAGCGGGAGCTGACCGAGTTACCTCAAGGCAAGCCGAGTTACGGTCGATTCAGCCCGGACAGTGCTCACTCAATGTTACCTCGGCCGACATAAAGGGTATGTCGGCACCTTCATTGTAATTTGTTTGCAGGTACCCTCAGGGCCGAGTTAACCAGGCATCAGCCAGGTTACTACTTGGCTTACAAGAGAAGGAAGGAATCTCCATGGTCAACGCTTTTCTCTCTCCACTATAGCGTGAGCTCAGAGGACAGAGAGGAGGACCAGCGAGTATGGGTAGACAAAGGTGATGTTACCCGACCGTTCTTGGTCGGGTGACATAGCGCCGTGGAGACTTACGCAAGGGGCTCAGAGAGGCATACGCCATGGGTCCTGGGTGGCTTACGAAGGGAAAAGGAGACACACCGCTTTGCTATTTTGGGAGAGGCATATTTGGCGAATGTGCCTTCCACATATGCCCTAGATTATTGTAACCTGGCCTCCCCTATATAAGGAGCACCAGGATCTCCATAGAGAGGGTCGATCATTTTACTAAGGGAAGAACCCTAGAGAGAGGGGTGGGTAGTAGAGAAATACAACTTCCTCCTCCCCACGAATAGCTCAAGGAGCACTTGTAATCCTCCATCGATCTAGGGAATAGAACTCATCTATGTGTGGAATCACCACACTATCCCTCTCTGGATACCTCTAGCGCACTTTGGCCCCATCTTTAGCCTATACATGGCATCTGCCATGCCACCATCACGACACTCTGCATGTTTGAGCATCCCATGTAATTCATTGAGCTTCTTATCCATACCATGCATGTGGTAATATGAATTGCCCATATGCACTAGGAAGAGAGTTCAGAATTATATTCATAGTGAAATCTTCGCTAATGGGGTAGCCCAGCCTATCCAGAGACTGCATGTAACCAACCATCTTGATCAAACACGGACTTAGTGGATCACCATCCTTAAGCTTGCAACTCATCAAATCCTGCGAGACTTGATACATCTTGGTCTTTGCTTGATCCTGGAACATACTTTTGAGGCTTTCGATCATATCGTAGCCCTCAACATTCTCGAACTGCTGCTACAAGTCCGGTTCCATGTGAGCAAGCATAAGACAACTAATTTCTGTGGACTTGTCTTGAATCCGACTGTCTCGTACAGTTACATTCTCATTCGGCTCATCTAGAAGTGGATTATCCAGGACATGATCCTTCTTTTCTTGTTTGAGAACAATTCTCAGATTTCGATACCAGTTGGTGAAATTAGTTCCATTAAGCTTATCTTTCTCTACGATAATTCTCAATGCAAAACTGGACACCTGAGAGAGACTGCTACTAGGTGCCATTGATCTACAATATAAAGTATGCAAAACACTTAAGACATGTATCCATAGAAGAGAAATCATATTAAACATTTTAATACTTATGCTCCCACTAGAACAACACCCCTCTGATGGTTACTAAGTGATTCAGGATCCTAAATAAGCAAGTCGGCTAGTGAGATTTAGCATCACGACTAGCCGTCAAGTGATCTTGGTAGACAACTCCTTGTCAATCGCATCTCATACGACTCCTATTGGTTGGGTGGCATCACATGCCCTAGCTCCCGTCCGAATTTTCCCCGAGTCCCACAACCGTTGTGATAGACCCCTAGCTTACCGAGTGCTTCCGCTCTAAGAGACCGACTCGAACCCACCTAGTCGGAAAGAATTGGTAGCACCTAAATTTTATGAGCCCACTACCAAAAATATCTAACTTGTGATGGTGCAGCACTGGCAGGAAAACTGACTAGACCTTCTTTGAGGGATTACTTTTTACCAACTATCTAATAGAGGTAAAACAAAGACATAACAATAATACAAGATAAAGCAATTATAATGTGAAATGGTATGGCTCTCTTCATGGCAATCTCCATCTCCACAAAGCCTGTAAGTCGACTCATGCCAACTCTTGTCACGTGACATCTTACTCCATGTAGCCGACTTGTACATCGACTTGCATGCCCCTCGGGTTCTCCAAGCAGCTACACTAGCTAGTAAATTAAATTACATAGAGAATTCGACACACATGTAGTTATACAATAAAATGACAACACCTAGGCTCCAATCGACTGACAAAACCATGATTCGCAGATCGCATATGGATTACACACATCACATGCACATAAGCCATACCATTCACAACTTCCTACAAAAACAAGTTATGCATAGATATGACATCTACTGGCATTGTGAAACTCGCAACAAAATCTAAGGCGCTTTGATAGGGCGAAGCCGGTGGTCCTTCACTAGATAAAACAATTTTACCCAGATCCGATCATTGTTCTGACTCGATCAAACTCTTTTGATCTTCGATCACCGCATCTGGATTTACGTGTCACGACCCTGATAGCGGAAACCGACCGGTAGAGGTATGTCGTTCCACGACCTCATCAGTATGATTACGGAAACCAGATCATCCATTCTCTGAGTACAGTTGATCCAATCAACATTGTACAAAACTGATCTATCTCATAGATCGTCCACCAAAATAGCAAATAGATCCAATCTATTGCCAACTTCATATCACATATGTGAGATTTCGAGCCTAAATCTAGAAGCTATCACTCTATAGAGATAAAACAAAATATTTCCCTATGAGGTGATCCCAAGATCTAGCTAAGGTAGAAGGCCACGGGGATTACCACTAGACGCGCAGTTGTGAATTACTGATGAAGCACATCAGTTGAATGCAGTGCATTCCTCATGATCCGATCCAATCACGGTCATTGAAGTGATGATCGTACAACACCTCTACTGGTATCCACACGTATGAGGAGGAGCGCCGGTGGTGGATTGCTAGGTCCGGTACGACGGCTGGACTGAACTGGAGCAATGATTTCCAACAAATGGAATGACCTAACCGTTGTTTTTTGGTCATCTGTGCCCCAGTATATATAGGGAGTGAAAGTGGGCTCCACACACTTGCGGCCCATTCACTAAAGCCTATATTAGTCATTGTGAGTCCGACTCACTGACTCAGTCTGTATCTAGTTCTGTTCCAACCCAAACGACTTGCTCCCGCTCTTAAGTGTGTGACCCCGCAAGCTCATGGAAACTTGGACACAATTGGAGTTCGACTCATAATCGATCAATCGGTAGTGGCTCCTAGTAGAACGTGCTGACTCCCAAGTACCAAAAAGTCACGATGATATACCTTCCAATGCGACTTACATCCTAAGCCTCACGATATACCTTGTCGAGCTATAGGCGAATAATCTTCATCCCTTAAATAGTCCTACTCTCTTCTCGATCCAAGATAACTGATTCATCCGACTAACTCTTAGTCTATCGCCTCAGTTAACACTTAACCAAGTCGTGCATGGCCATGGTTTCTGAATCATATCACACAAGTGGTCCCGAAGAATATCTCTCCTATTGGAGGGGCAAAATCTCATCTTGGTTATCCACATCATGCATCTTGATTCTCAGTCGACCCAAACTCTGCCTTTACAACTGCCCTATGACAGAACATCGTTTGACAGAACCTAAGTCGGTGATCCTAAACTTGGATTGCGTGACAACCTCAGGTCCAAGGATTACATTGATTGAGATATACAAATGATGACTTGTTTGTCGTATCTCAATATGGTTCAATCTAACTCTCTAAACTCTTTAGCCGAATCCATGTAAGTCGGAATAGCATCACTATGCTCATGACAAGTGGAACCGAGTCATCAGCCGACTTTCACATTAGTATAAGTTGTGTGTTCAACACAATTGTAATGATCAAGGATATTTTATATGAACAACATGAATGTATAGTTCCACAATTGAATCACATATTCAATGATATATATCAAATGTTCATACAAATAAAACTTAGTAACTTTATGAATACATTGGGAATTATATCATACATGATTGTCTCTAGGGAATATTCCCAACACTTGGTGGGCTCCCACATCTCTCATAATAGTGCTTGCCTCTGGAGCTTAGGATTGGGCTATCTAGGCCTAGCTCGATGCGTTGTGGTGCTTCTCCTGGTCGTGGTCATGCTCCGGTGGAGTGAGCCATTGGCGGCGATGGGGAGCGGTGCTACATGCTCCTCAAATAAGGTCCTAAGTCTAGGCTCATTCTACTGCTATCTTCTTGGCCTTCTTCTAGAATGTTGCAGATTCCTGGAGATTGATGGTGGACGGGTTTCAACGCAGCAGTTATTGGAGGCCGGTGGTGTTGGCGGCTGGAGCTTTGATGTGAGTGCTTGTGTTCCTTCTCCTTCATGGCATCATGGTGGTGAAGAGGCGAATTAGAGCACTATTTTGAATCCTGCTTCCAGCTTGCCATGGAGTTGTGTCCCTGCGGATGATCCTCGATGCCCTTCGATTTGGCGCCTGACTCTTTTGGCCAATGGGTGGCCGCTGCTTCCGACGATGCTTGTCGGTGAAATTTCTACCTCCTCGTGGAGGCTATGTTCGGACGGTCATGGCAGAGCTTCACTTTCTCTTCGCTCCAAGTGTCTACATCCCCGGTGCCGATGAGGAAGGCTATGCTTCGAGCTCCACGATGACCGGCGGTTGTAGAGGACCCGATCGCTTTACCTATCAGTTGACTAGGGTCTTTTCTGTAAGAAGTAGGGGCTTTGTTGTTATTTATTTTTCTTTTAAGGCCCTTGTTGTAATTTGTACATGTACCGCCATGAATTAAGAGGCATCCAGGTCCTTCGGGGCCTCTCCACCATTTCAAAAAAAGAAGGCCCCAACCAGTGGCTTTGGTAACCAGTATGCCGCTAATAAAGTGTAGTGGAGGCGTTCATGTACGTTGCGACACCGCCAATAATTTCGACCCGATTAGTCTGTTGGGCCCCATACAGTGGTGGTAGACTGTAGGACTCTGCTAGTATATGATTATTAGTGGCTTTCGGATTCTTGCCACGCCACCAAATTTAGTAGTGACATTGTCCTATAATGGTGTGCCTCCAATATAGTGTCTCCTATAATTAAGAATTTCCTAGAGTGGTGGGACGCATGCCCTGGGGGGAAACATTAACGTCCACGGTGATGACGATTCTGGCAGTGGAAGGAGAGATGGGGAGGGTTGGAGGGGGTGGGAAATGATTGTGTGTGAGTGCCAGAGGGGTCCCTCGATGAAATCCTACGTGCATGTGTGTACTATTTATACTATTGCGCTCCAAAGTGTGCGACGGGTTTTGAGACGGCGTCGTTGTTGATGTTGCCAGGACCCCAATAGATCTATTAGGACGCGTTTGGTAGCCCGCGGGAAGCCAGCGAGCCCATGTGGAGACAAAAATGGGCCGTTTGGTTGCCCGGTCTCGACGTTGGGCTGTGCCAGCACAAACATTAAATTAGCCCGTAGCTAGGCCCAAAGACAAAGCTCGTAGAGCATTTCTGTGGAGCCAGGCTCACCCTGTGCCCACCCGATGTAAAAGAGCGATGATCCCCACACGAGCGCGACTAATGATGGAAATGGCGAGAGCTTTTCGGCTGCAATGAAAAGTTCCCGGGAGAGATTCATTCACCTCCCGCCAAAACCCTCCCTCTATTTCCGTGCCTTTTGACCGCCGGAAGCGAACCCGCCATTTTCCCCCACATTGAGCACCATTTCTCGGTCGGTCTGCGTCAGGTGAGGAGGTCCATCTTCTCCGGTCTTCAGCAACGGCGACGGCATGAAGACTACTTTCTCCTCGTCCGACAGTTCTAATATGCGTCCTCCTCCTCCAGCAATGACGCTAAGTGACCTCACGTTCATCTAGAGTTCGTCAGTCTAGGGTTCTTAGATCTGCAATCCCTTTAGGGTTTGTAGATCGTTGCTTTAGTCGTAACTTTGGTCAGTAGATCTGATGTGTTGTATGTTGTACCTAGATTTCTAGCATTGAGCATCTACGCATTGTACCATGATTCCTTGTCCTGATATGATGTTCATTGTAGCATGATTTGTAGCCTTGATATGTTGTTCATTTTATCTTGCTACGTAGCCTTCATATGATGTAGAAACTAGATTATTTCCTACCATTTGTCTGTTGCACATTGCAGCTTGATTCCTAGATACGTCTACCAATCACATGTCTGTGTTGCGTGATGAATGTAGGACTCATTCCGCGATGAGTTTATCCATACAATTATTCCTATTGGAGACTCCTAGATCCCTTCATATATGGATGACAGTCAGTCCTTGACTCCCAATACGGTGGATCCTAGAATGACATCCCCTGTCAGTGCAAATGTTCTCTTGACTCTAATGTATAATTTTTTGTCACCACTGTTCCTACATTTTTTTTAGCAAAGCTAGCAAATGCGCAAAAGAAGACGCATATGAAAGGACCATGAAATGGCTCCCCTATAACAAGTGTGAAGGGTTTAATACTATGGAGGAGGCATATGAGTCTTTCAAGAACTTTTAGTTTGATGAGATCAACTACTAGCTGATTCATGGGATCAACAACGATCATGGACTACATCAGGTAGGGACTATTGCTGACGGAGAACACATGTGGACATAGTTGTCGAGGAATAACATCAGATAGGGAATGATGGCGATGGAGAACAATAGGTGCACATCGCGGCTAATGAAGAACACCAGGTATATTTTGTCGTGGAGGGAGAACAACTTCATGTCCAACATGATAGCCTCAAGGATTTCATCATTGTCGTTCTCCTGGTGGTCATCGCCAAGTTGATCTTCTACTAGGGTTTAGGGTTTATGGTCAGTAGTAGTCTTTCCTTATGGTAACCACACAAAAATTTGAGCAAGTTAAGCATAAAAGCTAAAATGCAGGTTACCAAACAAGTTGTTTTTGCATGAAATGGGTTAGAAGTGTTGTCTACAAGCAACCTAACAGAGTGGGTGAAATAGCTCAACCCATGCACACACTCCTCTTAAGTATTACCAAACGGGTTGCACGGACAACCCTGGCTGGGCCAAAAATTGGGGGCGGGCTAACGTGTTCTTACGGGGTGCTATCGGTGGAGATGCTCTAAACATGGCCCGTTGTTGCCGGTACTCCGACATAGTTTAATAGCATTTCCACTCGTCCCCCACACGGAATGCGATGGTAGTTCGTATGGGGGACGCCGGATGATTTTTAATTATAGGTGGTGTATGCTACTTAGTCACACCACAATACTAAAGATAATGGAGAGACTGTCGGGTGGGTCCTTAGGGCCAAACGGTAGACGGCGCCCCCCATTTACTCCCTATGGGCTGGGGTGGGCTTAGAGCATCTCTAACCCATCCCCAAAACGGCTATAGAGGAGTAAATTTACTCCTCTAACGGCCGGAGCCGCACCGAGCCAAACCCCTATCGTCATTTAGAGGAGAATACATATAGTCTCTATTTTTACTCCTATATTTACGCGGCCGTGACCTCGACTCATTTATTTTTTCTCCCCCACCCACCGGCCTGTCGTCGATCGGCTGCCCTCCTCGCCGTCGGCCATCTGCCCTCCCTGCCTCCCTTCGCCGGATTTGTCCTCCGTCGACGGCCAGCTACCCTATGTGCTTCTCCGAGTAGCCTACGTCGTCGGAATCGGCCGCTGCGAGCCATTTTCCCCGGCCGCGGATCCGCCACCGAGCTTCGCCGGATTCAACGCACTGTGGCCGAAATTCGTTGGGATACGACCGGATCCTCGAGGCCAAGCACCTTTCGGCATGACTACCCGCCGTTGCAACTCCTCGGCCGAGCTCGCAGGAGCGCCACCGCGAGCGCCCGCACCGCCACTTTCTCTAGCTCCAGCACCCGCGCCAGCCCTTGGACCTGCACCGGCACCTTCCCATACCAGCACCGCCGGAACAAGGTGAGGAAGAGATAAGCTCCATGGTTCTTTGTAGCATTTTTGTTTAAAACTCGTCAGTTTTCTAATCTAGATGATTCTTTGTAGCAAGGTGAAAAAGAGAGAAGTTCTATGGTCGGAGAATGACGATAATGATTTGTACTTTGCTTGGCATCATCAAACAATTGTTGGAGCATACCAACCTTTCCAACAATTTTTGGGAAGATGTGCCAATTTCAATCAAAGAACTAGTGGAGATGCAAGGTCATTAGTATTGATTATGGATAAGTAGACTTTGCTAGTAATGCGCTTCAATGCAGCCGAGTAAAATCTATGAATAAATTGAGCTTGCTAGTATGAATAATGGTGTATAAACATTGAACTTCTCACTTATTCATCTTGTTAAGTATGAGCTCACGTGAGATTTTAGCAAATAAAGATGATGCTATCACTATGTATGATTGATTTTATCGATATATATGAACTATGAATCTTTATGTGATATGTTTTCATGTATTTATGTGTTTAAATTTATAAATTTTATTAAAAAAATACTCCTCTAAAAATCATAAAAATCATTGGGAATCTATTCCGCGGCGCAAAATTTAGCCCTCTTGGTTTCCCAGGGGTGAGGAGTGGAGATGCTCAAATAACGCCCACTTCGACCTCGTATTGCATCGACGATTCTCCTCACACGACGGCAGGCGGCGCTGAGGCGTTGTTCTCGTGCGCATGTCGCCTCCGGCCTGCGGCAGCTAGTAGGGCGTAGCATCTGATCAGCCGCCTACCTCCGCTTCCCCTCCGCTTCGCCTCTGCGTCTCCAGGTTCCTCCTCCCCCTTGGCTACCTCTGCTTCAGCCGTACACCCTCCAGCTCGGTTCAGTATTTTGGATTCTCGAATTAGAGTTTTGACTCGATTTCCGTAGGACTACCAAACAGGAAAAAAAGAAAGATGGGATTCCCTTCACAAAAAATTCTTAATGACTCGACTCGCCTCCACAGAGCCTCGGGTTCCTCCTCCCCCTTGGTTACCTCTGCTTCAGCCGTAGACCTTCCAGCTCGGTTGAGTATTTTGGATTCTCGAATTAGAGTTTTGTTTTAAATCTTATTAATGACTCGATTCCGAAGGGCTACCAAACAAGAAAAAAAAAAAGATTCCCTTCACAAAAAAATAGATAGATGGAATTGCAATGGGCTGGAATCAGATTCAGAATCTAGAGCTATAGATTCGGAATCACAATTAAGCTATAAGATTCAGTAGGGAGCAAGACCGGGTATAAGAGGATTCTGAAATGATGGTACAGTACTGTTGATATGCTCTCCCATAAATCAATCTTAAGTGCTCCATTTTCACTACTTTGGAAGTTAAAAAATGAAGCTGCTAGGTATACCTTAACTGCATATTAGTACATGGCGAGCTGCAACTTACAGAGCACATCGAGAAAATACAGCACATGGTACCACTGATTTTTTATTTTTTATTTAACTTGGGCATTGTATATATCAAACCGATCAACACATCCCCGTTTCTAACACATGCTACTACTAGCTAAGATAGGGTGCTGGGTACTACTGAATTTTTAGCTATGAAATACCTACCAACAATCAGAGATGTATATATATCTGCTGGGCCTGGACATTATTATCCTTTTAATGGCATTCCAAACATACTTCCAAAGTACAAATAGGACAAGGCACAAAATAAAAGATGTTAAAAGTTAAATGTCTTATGCTCATTAGCATTCACCTTGGGCCAGATAAGATGGATGCTTGAGATGGGGCTGAGTATGCCGATGGGTTATCTTGAACAAACATGATTGAATCTGCATCAAAAGTACCTATGCGCGCCACACCTTCCAATACCTTGATCACTGTTGACATGGAGGGCCTTCGGGTGCAATCATTTTGCAAGCACCACACCGCAAGCCTCATCATTCGAATTACTTCCTCCTCGCGAGAGACCATTTCGTCACTATGCTTGTCAATCAGATCAACCAATTCATTGTTCTGCTCTTTTTCTCGTAACAAATTTATGAGATGAACATCCTCCTTGGCCTGCGAGTTGTCAATGTTCTTTCTTCCACTTATTATTTCCATTATAACAACTCCAAAGCTATACACATCGACTTTTTCAGTGATCGCAGATGTCAACCATTCAGGTGCCAGATATCCAGGTGTTCCTCTCATCAGAGTCACAACCTTGCTTTGATCCCATTTATTAACTTACATAGTCCAAAGTCTGCCACTTTGGCATTAAAGTTATCGTCCAAGAGAATGTTTTGTGGCTTAATGTCCAAATGAGCAATTTTTCGCTTGCACTCCTCATGAAGATAGCATAGGCCCTTGGCAATATCCATTATGATCCTACATCGGGTGCACCAATCGAGGGATTCATTGTTATGGCGGTAATAGATCCACCTATCTAGCGACCCTCTTGACATATATTCATATACCAGAAGCCTCTCAGATTTCTCTGCGCAAAAGCCAATCAGCCCAACAAGATTGATGTGTTCAATGCTGCCAATAGTCTCGACCTCTGCTAAAAATTCTTTCTTTCCTTGTCTAGTGCCTTCCAAACGTTTCACGGCAACTCTCTCTTCACCTAATTTCCCTTCAAAAACCGACCCAAACCCACCTTCTCCGAGCTTCTTACTGAACCCTCCAGTGCATTCGCTCAAATTTTCAAAAGAATACCTCGTCGGCATTCCTGATAATTGATCAAAATCAAATTCTTCGTCTTTCTCTTCACACTTCCTCCTCCTCTGTAGATAAAGAGCGACAACAATGACAAGCAATACAAAAGTAATAGCAGTTCCAAGTGTAGCACCTAACACGAACTTTCTTTTGTTTTCATTAGAAGGGCCAAGCTGGACCTTCTCTCTGTTTTTGTTAGAGGGGCTAACTTGCACCTTGAGGTAAGTAGAGGAGTGGTAACCACTATTTTCAGATTGTATTGAGTGCAAAGAGAATACCTCTGTCACCCACTCACATTTTCCATGGGGAATGCTTTCTCCACCTCGAAACAAAACGGCCATGCAGGAGCAGTTCTCCAGGCAGGCTTGCTTGCATTCATAGATGCTTGTTACATTCACAACCGTGTGGCTGTGGTCAAAGTAAGAAATGTTGGGAATGGTCAACAGCTGATGATGTCGTATTTCTTGACAAGAGATTGGAGTTAATGGTGTGCAGCCAAGATTTGGTTTCCGATCATCCACCGGTTTGAAGTAGCTTGTACATGAACTATTCTCAACCGGACATGTGCATTGCCCCCCGGTGCATACCCCGTACTCTCCGCAAACTGTTGGGTAATCACAGTCATCAAGTTGCATTACATCATACGCCATTGTCCAACTCGTAGACAAATCATACTTATGCAATCTTAGATGTCCATCTGACTCTAATCTAATGTACTGAACAGAGTTAGATTCTGGCAGTGAGATAGTATTATAGTAATATGGATTTACGTTACGTGTCCCCGAGATATCGAGTTTTCCGTTCATGAATGTGACCTTTGTGGGATCATTTCCTGTCTTGTCTTGGCTTATAGGAAATGAAAAGTAGAGTTGTGATTCTTCAAGAAAAGCATATAATCCATCCCGGCGTATAGTGATATAGAACTGATTCTTATTCTTATTTGTTGCAGAAATAGTTGTTGTGAGCCTCATACCTTCCACAAGTGACTGCCCAGGGACCAATGTGTCAGTAGGATGATCAAATGACTGCCACACAGTTGCATTCCTGTGATCAAACAACACAAGATTGCCGATCTCGGTGATCTTCATGCCATGTACAGATCGTCCCGAGCTGTTGCTTGACCAGACGTGTCTACTGTCAGCATCACGAAGGACCAAGTTTCCACCTGTGGTAAGCTCAAGGGTGGCATTCTCTCTGACAGGGCGAGCCCCGTTGGCGGACCAGACAATCCGTGCACTATTAATGCTATCGACAGTGTCAATGGAGGTGTCAATGGATACCGCAAAGAGGAACTCGTCACACGGGGACAGGAAGGAGGAGACACAGAAGAACCCTGCGGCGATCAAAGGTGCAACTCCTGAGTCAGCTTGGTGTTGTACTATGGTGACGATGTTGCGTCTGTAGTAGCGGCGGCTGTCGAAGAAAACATCGTTGTTAATCCAAGTTGTTGAGCGTTTGGCCATGGAATAATAGTCCAAGCTCTGCGCCGCCAAGAGAAGCGGTGCTGCAGGTACGAGCACGAGGAAAAACAACGGCAGGACCCATGTTATGCGCTTCAACGGAAACTGCAGTTAATTAAGAAGAATCAGTCAGAGTTAGCACACGGGGATGGAGCCGCAGCGAGAAACTGGAGACGATCGAGCTTTCAGAGTAGAAACAGATGACATGGTCATCGCACCTCACCGCCGACAGAGAAGACTTCATCGCCTGGGAGATGACCGGATTTGGATCAGTGCTGCGATTTTCGGAGGTGGGCTGGTCTGGCTTGTTCCAAGGCGCCACTGACTGACTGGCAGTGCGCTTGTGCCGTCCCATTGGGTGTGAGTCAACGAGTCTCAGTGGCCTGGTCATGCGGTCTTCTAATATACCCTGTTGGACACGGAAGGAAGCATGATGTGCTGCACTCAAATACTTTTAGCAAAGATGACAGCAACGGTATCTCCATGCTTGACAAGTCTGAGCCTGTTAGATGCAGCTTGCTCAAATGGTTGAAGCTGTGCTCACATGGTTAGATGCAGCACGAACAAAAGAACAAGTCTGTTAGATGCAGCTTGCTCACATGGTCCAAGCAGTGCTTAGTGGAGCAATTGAAGAAAAGGTATGTTCTTGTTACATGAACATTGCGAGAGCACATCACAGTCATCCCACTGCCGGTGTCAACCACTAGCAACCCTTTTTTTTTCTTAGCCAGACCTTTGCTTTTCCAGAGTTCTCAAATTTGGGGAAAACATTGAGAACCATCAACACAGGAGTTCATAAAACCCAGTCGATGAATACCGCCCAGGCTGCTGAGTGGAGTTCACTCCGTTCTGCAGTTTTTGTTGGGGTTTTAGTTCAATTACGGAAAGGAGGGAGTATTCTACATGCATGCAAATCACGATAAATTCTTTGAATTTTGGGCTACAAAAAATGTAAAATCTGATAATTTTGGACTTTTGAAAATATGCGTTGCTCACAATGGTTAGATCCATATTTTTGTTTTTATTTTGCATACCTCAGAATACAAAGTATAAAATTGTGTTTTTTCAGGTTTGCAGGATACATCCAGAATTTTTTTTATATATTTTTTAAAACTTGTGAACATGATCTTCATTTTTTTATAAATAAAGGTATTACCGGAGCTCGGGTCCAGGAAACGCTACTTGTTTTTTGACCTGTATTTTTTTCTTCAACAACTTGTAAATCGCAATACTCTTGGAAAGATTCTTTTCTTTTTCCTGTGATGGAATCACGGCATTGTAATCTTGCATCTTTCATATCCCCGCATCTTTAAAGTCATGCAGAATAAAGAGATCATTAGATATTTGAAGCTTGGTTATGTGATTATATCATTATAACCATTTTAGTATATGTATGTTTGATGAATGTTTGATTGATAGGTTGCACATGGACTGCATTATTTCAGAATGGCACTATGGGGCCAGGAGCCACGTGTTAGTTGGATGCTATTCCCACTTGGTTAGCGAATGGCAGTTAAAGTGTAGTAACATCCAATTTTGTAACCTGTAATAATTCTTCTTTGAATTGTAAATAACAACAGAACAGAATGCTGAACCTTCCTTCAACTTGCCATATACCAGCTACTCCAAAATGTACATCTTTTCTTTTTAATAATACAGAATTTTCAAACCCAGAAAGCCTCCAAGCAGCATGGCATCACCATCTGTGCTTACCAGCCTCCCAGCTTCTTACGGCAGATCATCATCCCACAGGCCACATCGGCCTGAACGTTACCACAAATTCGTAAATTTTTACACATATCTATATCCATATACTCTTCTTTTTCTCTCCTGTACTGACGATCTCTGTTGATCTTTCAACTTCAGCCGCTCTTGATGAGAAGGAGCCCGATCCCCGTGACGATGAGCGTGGCCGGGAAGCCGAACTGGAGGTGGCTGAAGAAGGAGAGCGTGTACCCGAACTGCCGGGACCTGCGCGCCTGCTCACAGACGATGAGGTTCGCGGCGGAGCCCAAGAGGGAGAGGTTGCCGGCCACCGTGCTCACCCAGGCCAGGAGCAGCCACGCGTTGGTCTCCGCGCCGGGCGAGATCGCCGCCGCCGATGCCGCCACCCGCGCGCCAAGGAGCAGGACTGGAGCAAAGCACAATGCGGTCTGTCAGTCAGGTATATATTGTGGTGCGAGGAATGAAGAATTGTTCAACTGTTTCTGGTCTGTAGAATTATATATTGGCCAATCTGGAAGAAGCTGGGACCTGACAGTCTGGCTAGTGTATATCAAGGCTCGATTGCACAACCAGCCAAGACTGAATCATGTCAGAGTTTCATTTTCAGGCAATGTGGAGGGGGGAAGAAAGAACTAACCGGTGGGGACATTGGACGCCACGTTGGAGAGGAAAAGGATCACCAGCGCAAGGATGACCACACCGGTCGGCGTGTCGATGCGCGCGTAGGGCTCCATGAACTCCCAGAACGCGCTGGGGATGCCGGTCTTGTTGAAGCCGTCGACGGTGATGAACATCCCGCAGAAGAACAGAAGCAGTGGGTAGGAGACCTGAAATTTTTATTTGTCAGCAACAACACCGAAGCAAGCAACTATCTGGTTGTACTACGTACAGGATAAACAGCACCAAACTACCATCGTTTCAATTCAATTTCGATTTTGCACACATGTTGTTCAAGTTTCAGTTGAATTCCAGGCAGCGTGCAGACAGACTGAAGAAGGAAGAAGCAAACAGTAATCTGGTCAGTTACCTTCTCGAGGCAGGGGCGTGCGTCCTTGAAGTCGAGCACGATGAGCGCGAGGGCGGCGGTAATGGCGCTCCAGGACATGTTGAGCCCCAGCAGCAGCGCGGCGAGCATGCCGAAGGTGATGGCGTACACGCACGTCTTCCACAGCTTGTTCTTCCACTCCTCCATGGCCACCTCCTCCTTCTCCTCCACCGAGCTGTACTCTTCCTCCTTCCTCACAACCGCGCCGGCAACGCCCTTCCTCTGGTGGATCCCGACCTTCGCGTCCACGCCGTTGGCGTCGGCGGCGTCGGGCTTCACCGGCTCGCAGCAGCAGTGCGCCTCGCAGCCGGCCGCCACGTCCAGGGAGCCTGCAGAGCCGTCGATCTGCCTGGCTCCGCGGCGGCCGCGCGGGTGCGACATGGTGGCCGGCGAGAAGCGGTGCGAGGTGACGTCGTCCTCCTCCACGACCTCCACGGCCTCGTCGTGCGCCACGTCGACGCACTTCTCGTCCGACAGCTCCCTCCAGTACAGACACAGCAGTATCCCGGCGTTCACCACGACGCCGACGAGCGTGGCGGGGAGGATCCCGAACACGAAGTCCCCGAACGATATCCCGCTCTGCACGGCGATGACGAGGTTCTGCGGGTTGCCGATCGGCGTCGCCGCGGAGCCGATATTGGCACTCGACGCCAGGGCCAGCAGGAACGGCTTGGGCGGCAGGTTGTTCTGGCGCGCGATCTTGAGGATGAACTCGGTGAGGACGACGCAGCAGGTGTCGTTGGTGAATAGCGCGGACGCGAGCGCGGAGACGACGCAGGTGCGGACGAGCAGGTCCTTGCCGCCCTGCGACCGCCACGAGAGCAGCCGGCCCAGGTGTCGGAACATGTCGGCGCGCTCCAGGTAGACGCTGACCACCATGGTGCCGAAGAGCAGGCCCAGGATGGGCAGGTCCACGGCCGCGTACGCCTCGTCGGCGGTGATGACGTTGAAGAGCACCATGAGCATGGCGCCCAGGAGCGACCCCGCCGTGCGGCCGATGGGGAGGAACGGGACGGCCGGGAACACGGCCAGCACCCAGAAGATGGCGAACGCCGCCGTGCCCAGCGCCACCTTCACCGTCGGCTCCATCGCCATTGCTCAACTCAAGATTGACTCGGTTTCTTTCTTGCTCTCAACACCGATTGAATCTGACAGAGAATCTCCTGCCTCTTGGATATTATACCACCTCAGCTCGAGATTCAGTTCAAGAACACCACTACTGATCAGCTACCTAACCAACAATGCTTCACCGATAAATCCAGAAAGTAAATTCTGCAATCTGCAGCCTAGCTATGGACAATTGCAAGATCTGTGCCTTGCTGCTCAGAGGACCATCTAGCTGACCGGCTCACATGGGCAGCTACCAAACAAGACCAAGAACGGGACCTCAACAGCAACTCCAACCAGCTAATGGTTCCACAACCATGCACGGAGGAGACGTACCAGGAAGCCACCGGTTCGATCAGCAGGCCTCCATGGATCCCAATCCAGGGAGGTCGAAGAAGATGAAGATGACCTTGAGCCTGTGCAGAACTACCTACCAGCAGCAGCTAGCAACCGGTGTCACGACATGGCCTGACATGTGGTTCTTCTTCTTCTTCTTCAGAGAAGGAATGGAACACTTGGCACGTTCCACATGGCCTCCTTCCTAGTAGATTGCCCCACTTGGATATTTTTTTGCTGCCTCTCCCCTCTACCAATCGATGGGACAATGTCCACACCAAAACGAAGAAGGAAAAATATTTTTTCTGTTCCCAAAACAGAGAATTATGGCTGGCTCATGTGGAGCTGGATCACCTCTGCCACGGTGCTCTCACCACCTCCTCACATGACCATGCCATGATAAACTGTTGCTAATTAGCAGTTGATGCCGACTGGCCTTGGATCCTTCCTGGCGACAGGAATAAAACACATTTTCCTCTTGCTCTTTTTGTTCCTGTTTTCCTTTAAACTAGGATTATCACTGGGCTCTGAGTCTGATTGGACATGAATGAATCAATCACATGATGATGACTGGGACAGAAGGGGTGAAAATTCTAATCTCTATAAAAAGGACTCTTGGCTTGGCAGAACACATGATTATGGGGTAATTTAGGGAGGTCACTTTCACCTTTTGGTGCCACACAAGTAACTGTCTTGCACACTGTCACTGAGCGTAGCTACTACTAATAGCAGTAATAACATGGACCTTTCAATGATTGTTTCGCAGGAACATCGCCGGGCCCTGAGACGGCGACGTCGGCGGTGCGGTGCTGCGCACGCTTAAGCTTACCGGCGGTGGCGTGACGACGGCGGAGGAGGAGCCAGAGGTCAGGTACTGATTGCTGAGGTGGAAGTTGGTGCGGGATCAACGTTATCCCTTGTCTGAATTCCCAGCCAATGCCACAGTCTCTCTGTGTCAGTCCCCTTGATTTTCCCTGCTAATCATGTTTTCGTATTATTCTCCTTAATTAATCCATTGCTAATCCCATGACTGTAGAGAAGCACAGTGCTGTGATATTTCGTGTTCCCTGCTGCAACGCTGGCTCGCTTTCAGACGGACTTGGATTGATGCCGAGTTGCTGGCCCCACCACCACCAGGAAGAAAAATATGCGTAGCACATTGATTGAAGCTCACTAAGCAGTTCTGATCTTGGTGCAGCCTAACTCCTCTTTTTTTTTTTGTTATGGCAGCATGATTAATCTTGGAGGTTTATGTTCTTTTAGTAGACCCCAAGATTCAAGAATTGTTGTTGTTGTTGTTGTTGCTGCTGCTGTTGTTTTCTTTTTAAAACTGGCATTTTTTTCCCAACATTAACTCGTTGAGACTGACATTGTATTGCAACGTGCCCCTTGACGATTCTTCGGGGTCAGGACAGGAGTTCGTGATATTTAGTTTTTTCAGCATTATTGCCCGTCAATTTTTCCCCTTAATACTCAACCGTCTCGCCATCTCCATATAATCTCTAGTGGCCCATCTCTGCGTCAGACAGTGGCTTCAGAATACAGGCTTTTGTAGAGTTCTCCAAGAGACGCTATCAGGATTTTCTTTCTTTTTGTCCTCTTGGTCCAGTTCAGGTTCTTATGCGACTACAACAAGACAACATCACAAAAAGAGAAACTACAAGAACAAGCCATTTTTCCAGGAAGTTTTCTCAAGAAGTCCCAGTATAAGTAAAAAAGAAACAAATTGCTCAGCGCCATACGATGATCACCACATCAGGCAGAAAAACCATCAACCAAGACAATGACAGGTGGGCCAAGACCCCACGTGTCAGTGAAACATCACAATCCTTGGATGGTACCAAGCAACTAAGCCTAGAAAGGAAGAACCCAGATGGTTCAACAAAGGTCCTTCCACCACAGCAGCTTGGGAAAGGCGATGGCACTTCCAGCTAATCCATCAGACACAACCGAATCATCGTGCAATGAACATCACAACAGTACCTTCTCATCTGATACGAAAATCATAGTAGTACTGTCAAGCCCCTGATGGCTCCTGTGACAATGCAGCTGAAAGGAGCAGTTCTACTACCAATTTGGCTAGTAGTATACTATTATGTACATAAACATCATCAGCATCAGTGCAGGAACAGCAAGTCGGTTGAACATGATTATACAACAGAACGCTATGCCAGTAAAGTATTTTGCGGTTTCATAATGACAGCAATAACAGCAACACATGGGAGGATTCCAGAATCTGCGGATCGTCTTTAGTCTTATATGATGATGACTAGCCGAGCACCAAATTACTATCTAACTTCGACTTACCACTAAAACCTGAAAGTTTTGCACAGTTTGGTGTCTCCTGCGGTTGACATGATGTATGGGGATTGCGGCGGCTACAGTTTTGCACAGGAGCAAAAGAAGCAAAAGAGAAAACTTATATCTTGCTGTTGTGAGGTTATGGTCAGTGTGGAGGTTAGCTGGCCCCTGGCTGCGCTATTGGGCGGAAGGACCAGCTCTTCCTTGGCTCCGTTGTGATCGCGGCGACCTTCTCATTTGCCCACCAGTCAGATCCCAGCGCACCAGTCTCCTCCGCTTGAGGAGCATCAACGTTGCTGAACTTGAACTCTTTGGCCAGGCGAAGGGACAGCGAGCGCCGTGCTTTCTCAGGCAAGTCATGGTATGTTTCGTCAACATACAGCCCTGCTCTTGTCTCATTGGATTCTCTGGAGTGGCCACCGGTGTTGTTGGATGACAGGTGAAAAGAGGATGCAGCAGATTCTCCAGAAATCGCGGTTTTCTTCTCCAGGCAGCGGGCAACATCTTCAACTGTCAACTCAAATGAGACCCGATGATCCATAGCATGATCATTGTTTTGAAGTCGCGCAGAGAAGTCCACGACAGGTACAGCAGCTGAAATATGGCCATCCAAAAGGGATCCACCGTTCCGCATATGGCGAGGTATCAACTTTTGTGTAGCAATGCCCTCGCCATCCAAGATCTTTGGGGTCTGACGGACTGGGAAGGAGGGGAAAGTGGAGCCTGAGGAAGCTTGTGACTCAGGGTCAGGGAATGGGGAGGAAGTACCAGAACAAATCGAACTTGGAGATATGAGGCGCCCTATCGGGCTCTCAGGGTACATATGGTATGAGTGAAGCTCACCCCTTTCCCCATTCTTGCTGTTGTTGATTGAAGTCAGAAGCTTTGCATATGGCACCTCAGGCGAGGAAGGGGTTGTCAGATGGACAGACTCTGGTGGGGGAGTGAAAGGAGCTGTTGAAGGTTCAGTTGTGAAGGCCGAGAAGATTGGAGGTGAGACTACCTGTGTCTCATGTGCATATGGCCCAATAGCAAAGATGGATGGAGGCCCTGTGGGCGATGGAGAATTTGGAGAGCGAGGCGAAAATGATGGAGGGCCCATCGGTGATTGTACAATAGATGCAGATCCTGATTGAAGGAAAGAAGCAGGTGATGATGGAGGCGCAATGAAGGGGAAAATCTGGGGAGTTGGATGATCTGGAATGGCTGGTGCAGGTGCATCTATCCTCTGAGATGCAGGTTCCGGGACAAGGACAGCATGGCTGATGCGCCGGTCATTCTTTTGAGACCCAAAGCAGAAGTATACACTTAACCAATCAGCCCATTTCCTTCTCTGCAAATGAACAAAAGTAGTCATTAGTAGACAAACAAAACATGATTCTTGTGCAGTCTTTCTTAAGTGAATTGTATATGGTAGCATAAAAAAATGATAAATAAACAAGGCAACTCTAAAAATATGAACTGAAGAGAATTAAACGTCTTATGTCTATGCATAATCAGTAGAGCATGTGTACTTTTCTCAGGCATACATATTCTATACTTGTCTCTCCAGAATCAACAAAAATATGTGACTTTGCAAAGAAAAGGATGATAACAATATGACTACGAGCAATGCCACACACTGACAGTACAAGCAAAGCAATCCAAGTGAAATTATTATTTCATGTTTGTGTCAGCGAAAGATAGAGAAGTGTGTCAACTAGAAAGACAGTATAACTAAAATGACGTGAGTCAACTAAGATTATGATGGGGATCTCTGCCAAATGGAGTATGAAACAAGGGGGCTACAATTGTACCCAAAATCCTAGCGCATACATCCTCCACATTTTTTTACTTTTACGTAGTTAGGCCTCACTCGGAGGGTTGAAACCTTAGCTCCATGACTGAGAGATCTCACATCAGCAAGTACTGGCTGCTATTGTAATAAAACAGAAGATATGAATGATCTTTTGTTCCATGTGGTCCAAACTAAAAGGTCTGGAGAGTAGCAATGATAGGTACACCACGTTGCCTTAATTTTTCATGAACAGACAAAACTGTGACATGGAAACTAATAACATAACAGGGTGAATACCTAAACAGCAGGCCATGTATTAAAAAAGGGAGTAACTAAGGCCAGGGATTAAAAATAGAAACAATAGCTGGTGGCATATGGCCAGCTAACAGAGAATATTTTTGTCCCATGTGGACTGTTTCAACTATACTTTTCTGAGACAACTCATATTTTTTGCCAGTGCCAATTTCCATGAGTGTTTTCAGTGCTGATAGTATGTTCCATCCAAGGGTAAATTGTGGCACTCACGAGTGTCAAACATAGAACTTATAAATACTTCTGTGAAGCGAATAACAGGTATTGGAGCTTCCAAAAAAAAAAGTTCAGGGCAGGGGCAAAACTTGATTTCCAGTACGTTGTATTCAACAGAAAAGTGCCGAGACTTCCAAATATATGCTAAACAATGTCACGAAAATTTACATGTCAACTTATTGAAGAAGCAAAGCAAACCTGCCCTCAGAGAAAAGATCAATTTGTGTGTAACTACCATAGTAGCATTTCAAAGCAGACACACCTAAATGGTCTGTGAGATTCATTTTCCTCCGTAACTTCAATAATAACTCTATATAGTATTCACGAAAGAGGACACACATAACGTACTCGGTAATTTGTAACATTTGTATCCCATCGAAACTCTAACAATTCAGTAGAGTATCTAAACTATTATGCACCAAGCATGTACCCAGCACTAAACTATGCAAACTAGAAGCCTCAAGCGCGTGTGAGCATGTGAGAGCGTGATGCATCAGACCTATCTTTCCTCATGGCACATATCAAATCGCAAAAGAAGGCAGGCAGATATGTGATGAAGCTACCTAAACGACCCAACCTATAAATCATACGAAACGGCGGAAACATGAAGGGAAGTAAAATTCACGCGGGATGACATAGACGACTCATTAGCACGAACCGGCTCCACTGTGGGCTGCGTGCGGCTCCCGGCCGAGACAATGGCAGCCGCGGCCGCGTTCACCGTGTCGACGCTGTTGTGCACGGGCCTCATCTCGCTCCCGCGCTGCATCTGGTCGTCACACCGCACGGGGGCGGCAGGGCGGAAAACCGAAATGGGATCGGCGGAGGACAAGCTGGAGAGCAACGTGAGAACCGCATCAGAGACGGCAATACAAAATCAACTGGTAGAACAACGATCCAAGCAAAGGCACCGGCAGGAGAGACGAACCGGGAGGGCGCGGATCGGGCGGATCCCCGGTCCGAGCGGCGCCGGAGCGCCCGGAATCGAACCGGGAGGACGGCCCCTCCTCCGCTTCGCGTGCTGAGATCAGACCACCCCGCGAGATCCGAGCTGGAGAGGCATGACGGCGGCGCGAATCGGAGCGGCGAGCGGCGGGATCGGGGTGGGAAACCCTAGGAGGAGCCGGATCCGAGCGCGCTCGCTCGCTCGCTGGGAGACGAGGGGAGAGGGGAGGGAGGGGACTCACTGGACTCGCCTGCGATGCGATTACTGGAAATAATTGAAATTTAGGGGGTGGGGGGACTCTTATACCACTGCTCTAGTCAAACACGCCATTAGCTTTCGCTGTGCGTCCGAGGATTTACGATCCTGTCCCTGCCTGCCTGCCTGCCTGGTTCAGTACTCGTACTCCCTCTGCCAGATAGATCGTCAGAAATACCGTGAACAAGATGTGTACAAAATTCACAAGAGCGTGTGCAATGTTAGTAGGTGATGGATAGAAACTTACTAGTGGCAAAAACATAAACTTGTAACTAGTTTCAATTGCGTATATGTATCATCAACTTACTATGGTATATCATCGCGTACGTGGTAACACGATTATTATATATTGTGCTATACATCATATGTTTCATATCTTCCGTGACGTTGCACTGCTACATGGATTGCTTCTTTTTTTATAGTAGCACGTACTTTGTTTTCGTAGTATGTCACGCGATGCTACACGAGTAATTTTTGTACTAGTATGTTGTTCACGCTTCACAATTATTTGTATAGTACGGTACAAATGCTATTGCGACGTTATACCTTGTACACTAGTATTATTATTTTTGTAGTGTGTTGTTACACGTGCTACATAAGTTACTTTTGAAAGTACATGCTAGTACAAGAGTACTGTTGACTTTTGACCTCACGGAAATGGTTGGTTGTTTGACCTCACGGAAATGGCAGCTACTGGTCAAAACACCCCTAGAAAGTAAGAAGGGCATTTCCGTCAGAGCGCGCTGCTGCAGGCAGCACTATCCCCACGTGCGCGCGGGGCGGGGCGTCCAGCCAGCCAGCCAGCCAACAATCATCCACCCCCCGCACATATCCACGCTCCACCTTCGCGTCCGCACCCGTACAGGAAGGAACATCACCCCGTCCGGTCCCACCCTTCAGTAGCGCGGGAACGAGGCGGGTATGTATACCGACACCCTGCGGTGGCGGCCGGCGACGAGCGCCCCTCGTGCGGTTGGGCTAGGTGCAGGCCCCCAAGTGAAGTCTGCCACTTTACCTGCCCCTGCTCTGCTCCCGATGGGAAAGGGAAAAGGCGCCTTTCTTTTCCCGTCTCTGCTCGTGCGTTGGCGTCTTTCCCTCGCGAATCGTCGCGGCTGTTTGTTTATTGCGTGTTCGCTTGTCGTACGCGTACGGAGATAAACTAGTAGTGCTACTAGTGTGCTCGCTGCTCGCCTGCTCCCAGCTGAACTGACGCTGGACAGACAGCTGGTATGTGGCTCCGCGCTGCACACACACGTGCACACCTTCTGTTCGTGATAGTATTCTTTATCTCTCGCACCGCACGGCCATTATGCTCATCTTCTTCTAATCTGCAAGTTGTCCTAGTAGTATTATGTTTATTTAACAAGTCACAGCCTCACGTACGTCCCTCACGGATGATCATGCTCCAGCAAGTATGTGCGCGCGTGTGACAGCGAGAGCTTGCGAGTTGCGAGACAGACCCACCACCTCGCATAACTGGCTGGCTGCTAGCGCTGCAGCTTGTTAGCAGTTGTTCATTTTTTTTTCCGAAATGGGAGGGAGGAGGGAAGATCGTTCCGGCCTGTGCATCCAAGAGATACACACGCCTGTTTTTTTAGAATAATCTAAAAAAACGCTTACATGAGGAATTGCAAATTTTTAATCGAATCCCACCAAAACAAGCGACAGCTCGCTAATCTTACAACCCTGACGAAGGGGTGTCTATGAACGGAGCTAATATCTCTAACATCCCACGGACACGCATGTCTAAAACCGAAGGCCTCGATAACTCATCCATTGGCGAGCAAGTGGCACAACCGATCCGGCAGACCTCAGGGTGTACCACCATACACCTTCCGGACCTAAACATAGACTCAAGGGAGATCAGAACTCAGGCCTCTTCCATTACTCTCCCCTTCTTCCTAAGTCCCACTCATTCCTCTTTTCCATTTTCTAATTTATTCGCGCAATCATTTCGGATAACGCTTGCATCCTATGTCTTACCGTGGCTGCAGCCTAATTATTACCATTGACTTCAAAGCTGGGTGCCTTTTGAATATGAGTGGGGCTCTAGCCGCCTTCTCTCGCATATCCAACTTTTGGAGAGGTCAATGCACTCACCTTGCGAGGCTTCCCATTGATGCCACCATGATGCCAGACGGCGCCATCGCCCTGCGCGCATCCATCCAAGCATGTGTGATCGCCACCGACACCTCTCGGCACCATGTCGTTGGGTCCCCTCAACGGACGGAACTACAGACCTCCGGAAGATCTGTCGTACGTAGCACCTACCGAACCAGGCATGACTGAGCGTAGCACCTACCAGCTAGGCATGACTTGACATCTCCGTCAGAGACTACATGCAAGAAGAAGTCGCTCCACCTCCTACCTCTGCCCTCCAGCGCTGCTCCACAAACGATTCTCCCAAGAGAGAACACGACACCGCAGTGCCGCCATTGCTCGACCCGAAGATCTTAGGGTTTCCCCCATAGCAGCACGGTTAATGTCGACACTAGTTACACGGTGATGCCTTCATCAAGGTAATGGCGTAGTAACGCTGCCATCGCCCGCCAACGGCTCGGTTTTCACCGGCACTTAGGTCTCCCCGCCTCGCTGCCGAGACTAGATGACGGGTCTTGAGATCCTCCAAACTAGCCTCGGGCCGACCACCTCCGGCGAAGAAGAAAGCCACCTCCACCATCATACCTAGGGCTACTGCCCTAGGCATCCTCGTACTGCGGGAGAAGCCCCGATGTCTCGTGTCGTCGTCCAGCAGGAGGTCACCAGGCCACCGCTGATACATCCGGATCTTGCGGCTGCCCAACCATCGAAGCCGCCGCCTTTGCCTGGGCAGCACAATGTCGCACCATCATTGAGGGCCGCCTCCAGCACCACCGGTGGGGAAGTGCCGCCATGGACACGCCGCCGGGGCAGATAGGCGACTCCATGGGTGGATCCGCACCGCTCGGGTGAGGGACATGCTGCCATAGGAAGGGACATGCCACATCTCTAGGGGCAGTTTTTCACTGCAAGCGAACGACAGCCGAGGGAGGCTGCTGTTGGGTTTGCAACATAGAAAATAAAAAATTCCTACGATGGGAACTATACGCCAAGATCTATCTACTAGATACAAACAAAGGGTGGATATACATCCATGGAGAACTTACCCTCGAAGACAACAAAAGCTTTGTTAACGAGTTGGAACTCGTGGATGATGTAGTCGAACGCTTGCTGATCTCAAGACCGTGTGGAAGCCCTAGCGCCGCAAATCAGCAACGCATCCGTCCTCGCACACACGTTCAGGCCACCGAACAACCTCCACCTCCTCGCTCCAGCGAATCAGCGGAAGCAGCAACTTCTTTCAGATGAAATGCCACCGGGAACATGTATCTCACTAATCCGAGACCATGGGGAATATATCTAGAGGGGGAGAGATCCTTCACGAGGAGGTGTGCTTTGTGAGGAAGGAGAGGGGGCTCCTTCCCTCCCATTGCCGACGCCCATGGGGGGTGCCCCCACCTCTTCCTCATTCATGTGGTGGAAGCTCCACTCACATCAATTTAGCCTCCACTCAAAGTTCCACTCACATGCATCAAATTTCCACCAAATTTAATGCAACTCTCATTTAATAAAACTCTTTTATCTATTTTATTCAGAATTTTGTTAATTAATTTAATTAACAAACATTCACATAAAACCCCTTGTAACATTTCAATATCACATGCAGAACCAGTTTCTGCAATTTCACCCAAAACAATTCTGGTTTCCATCAAAATGATTCCAGCTTTGCAATTCTTTCGTCTGAAATATATGTGCTCCAAATGTTGTTTGGCAACCCTTAAGTGTGTCACCCTTCAGTTCACAAATAATGCAGACATGATTGAGACTCCTCTCAAATCAATAATCAGAAGCGGGACTTGGAGATCCATTCCGACTACTGCACATTCAACGATGACTTCTGTGATCGTGAGAACCTTCAACGCTAGTAACTTAATCCCTTTGTCTCGTGATATATTACATGTACGAGATTTGATCATCGGTATCTCAATACCTAGTTTGATCTCGTTACCGACATGTACTCTTTTCTCGTTCCTGTTATATAACATTCTAGTGATCACATCACTTGCTTGCAAGCTATCTTAATGTGATATCACCGAGAGGGCCCAGAGTATATCTATCCGTCATCAGGATTGACAAATTCCATTCTTGATCCATGAGCCTCAACATAACACCTTCGGAGTGTCTAAACCCATCTTTATAGTCACCCTTTTACGGTGTGACGTTTGATGTTATCAAGTCACTCTTCCAATGAATTAGGCATGCTTTGGTTATACCCCTTTTTAGTTTTTCCATCCCAAGTCTTCTTTACAAGCTTTACTTTCTTTTACTTTACCAAAGTTCCTTACCTTGTTTATAGATAGCATAAAGAGTATAAAACTTGAACTATCTAGTTAGAAGTAGATGTCATTCTATGGCATGAGATTGATCTTAGCATCCCACCTTAGTGAACACTCTTAACTTGGTAGTTTAGAGCTAAACCAAAACTGGATCACTTTAGATGGGAATACTTGGTGAAAATGACTTGTGAAAACCTTGGAATGATGAGTCATTCTATTGAGATGTTTTGACATGTGTTGAGAAACACAAATGGTTTATGATGATGAAAATGTTGAGGCATGAGCCTTAGCCCTTTTATAAAAACTGATGGTTGGGTTCGGATGCGATACCATTCCAATTTTACCGTACAACCACATTACCTAAATTGGGTAAGGCTTAGCCAGAAGTTTATATGCATTAGTATGAGTTCCCTCGCAGGAGAGGTCTGAGATGAGGCTACCTCTCAATGTTGTCCACCTATGCAGTGCCCAGGATGACAGATGGTCATGGCCGGGAGGCCAAGCTCATAGGAGAGGTGCTTATACTAGGGTGTGTAAAGGAAAGGTTATGTTTGATTATCTGCATACTAAGTATGATGATTCAGGGTTATCCTTGACAGATGTATCGAATCTTGTGGTGAAAGTGTACCACCTCTGTAGAGTGTCAAACTATTTGAATAGCTGCGTCCGCGGTTATGGACAGTTGGAGTGGCCATAATGTTTCGTTGTCAGATGTTTTCAAAATGACTTATGAAATGAATCGTGACATGACCAGACCACAACAGAGTTGTGACTATGACAACTAAGTTCCCACTTAGGTGATTTAGAACTTTATTTTATCTTTCTTTGTCTCTGAACTCAGCTTAGGTTTCAAACTAAACTTTACAAATAAACTTAGAATTAGCAATCCTACTAGAACTACCTTACTTGTTAGTGATAGTTTGCGAGTACTTAAAGAGTACTCATGGCTTTTGTCCCTGGCTATTCCCGTGGCCAGACTATGAGGAGGACTACACTGAAGGAGGACAACAGGACGGCTACGACAACTAGGATCATCTCCCATCTTCAGCATTGCCTGTGACCCTGAAGATGGACCACTAGTGGAAAACAGGCCTCCAGTCCCAGCCCGTAAGGGGCTATAGTCCCGGTCCTGGTAACCAGGACTAGAGGGGCGGGACTAAAGGCCCACCCATTAGTCCCGGCCCTCTTACCAGCCGGGACCAATGGACATCCACGTGGCTGTCTCTGCGGGCTCTGGGTGCCCCCCATTAGTCCCGGTTCGTATTACGAATCGGGACAAATGGTTCTCTGCCGCGGCAGAATTTTAGGCACTTTCTCTGCCGCGGTAGAGAATTTAATTTGTATTCTTTTTTTCATTTCAAAATAGTTTTCTACGCTACCACATACCGTACATGTTCGTGCATACATAAGATAACTTCTCTTAAGATCGAGCATACAAATATATACATGATAGTTACACATGGAGATCACAATTATCGGGACTAGAGCCCGTCTATTTAATTAAACGGCCGGGGATCATCGTCGCCTATTCACACTAAATTCTCCGGCGTCATCTATCATCTCGTTCATCAAGAATCCTGCCAGTTCTTCAGCAATTGCTACTACGCGTTGCTGTGGTAGGAGCTGATCCCGCATTTTCTCGAACTATATAAGAAAAGGAGATCAATATGAATATCAATCATGATAACAAAAAGTGACGGTAATAAAAATAATGTTATGAATGTATTGCTTACATCGACTCTATAATCATTCAGCTCACTGGTAAACGTGCGAATGAACTCGCAAACATAGAATCCACATAGATTCGTCCCATGTGGCTGCCTCGCGCACTTTACGAGAATAGAATTCCATCAAAATAATAATCCAGCATCATAATTGTATTGAAACTAGAAGTAAAGAGATGCGCCTACTACTTACCGAGACCGGTTTAAACGTCAGCTTCTCAGTAAAGTCACTCGTAACCGCACTCTTGAACTGGTTCTAAACCCTACCCGGTAAAGAAAATGAATGAGTTATTTATTACGTGATATCTCAGGAAATCAACGAAAGAGACCGCTGTAGCGCAAAAATTACCTCTGGAGCATGTCCTGCATGTCGCTAAACTGTTCCAGGGGTCCCTTTAATGGGTCCATGACTTCAACTCTTCTCTTATCAAGTTGAATGTCCATGAGAATCCAGTGGAACCTGTACACGTTTATATATACATCAGTAACTCATCAATTACACTTAACATCGAGTAAGTAAAAGAGAATGTGTACAATAGAGTAAGACACTCACGCGAAATTGTAAGGAAATAGTATGTGGTCACAGAAATTTTGCTCCGTTAGAAACCTTAGAAGGCTTTCCTATGTGTCCTCGGGTTTTTCCTTTAGCGTCCGACAATGTATTTTATCTGGGTCAATGAACCCAACACTGAAGATTGACCTTCTTTTACATTCCATGATCTTCATTCTGCATAATAATAGAGTACAAAAGGATATAATTAGGATAATTACATGCAATGAACTGAACAACTGGAAAAATGAACAGCTTATATATAGACAATGAATTCAACAACTTATAGACAATAGCAACTCATGAGACTTTTGTCGAGGGCGTCGAAAGTGTATAACTGGAAGAGTTCTGGAAACTCAACATGGGCCTCTTCTTCTCGGAAGTAGTAGTCATGTGGGACTTTCGCCACGATCATTATTCTCTCCTCCTTTACGACTTTCAAGTACCATTTATGTAAACTCCGCATTTGTGTTGGCAGTTGTTGGAACTGCTCAAAGCTGACCAGAGGCTTCCCTGGGACATATGTAGGGACTACCTGAGCCTTGGGCAACTTGTCGTCCTGGGAACCTAGCAATTCCTCAACAGTCACATTCATAGCGTCCGCAAGCTTCTTAGCTTGTTCCATATCCTGCTGGGGAGTGTCATAGGATACCACCTTGAGGGGTAGGGTCGATTTTTTGGCCTGTTCCCCGAGCTGGGGGACGTCCTTTCTTTTCTCGGTTGCACTTTGACTTGATGATTTGCTCCCGCTTGCACTTCTACTTGATTTGCTCTTCTTCACTTCCTTCTGAAGTGTGCGTCGATAGTCATCTGGCTTATGGTGCAAGTCATATTGCGATTTTGTGTTCAGAAAAGAAAGTGCATACGCTTTTTGCTTCTCGGTGTATACCGGGGCGGGCTCGGGTTTCTTCTTTTGAAGCTGCGTAACACATTCGGCCTTTACGATCATGTCGGTTTCCTCGTCAGTACGATCGTAAGGTCTGATAGAAAGATTCTTATGAGGTACTCTTGGGAGGGGCGACATTTGTCGTTTTGGGCTCCTGCGTCGTTTAGTACTAATCGGAGGCTACGGCGGAGATCGAGATGGACTCGGGCTGTGGTGGTCGTAGTCATGGGGTGGGCTTCTTGGAGGTGATGGAGGTGAAGGTGACATGCGACCACTCGGAGGCGGTGTTGGCTTTGGCGTCCAGCCTGGAAGCTTGATGTTGTTCTTGTCCCATAGAATGATACCACCCAGTACTTCTCCGAGTGTCCTCTCACCTTTAGGTCTAGGGATGTCAAGCTCCATTGAGTCCCACCCCATTGCGATTTCATCCACACCAACTTTAGCATAGCCAGCTGGAATCTCACGGCCATGCCAGCGTGCGCTAGGTGGACAAGGTAAAGCACATCCGACCGCCACGTTGATGGATAGGTTCTTCACCTTCTGATGGAGCTCACAAGATGCCTGCTCCTTGATTCCATCCACGGGGTAGCCGGGACCGCCATCTACCATACGTGCATCGTTAGAAGGGACCTCTGATTCAGCCACGCTGCTTTTCCGCTGAGATGGGACGGCGGTAATATTGAGTACAGGATCTTGCAGGCGCGCTACTCCTCGAAGTTCGTCAATCTGTTGCTGATGCATTCGAAGTGTTCCTATCAACTCGGTGAACTTTTCTCCCTCCTCCTCCTGCCGTCGGCTCTTTGCTCTCTCTCGGCTCCTATAAGTATCTCTGTCTTTGGGAAACCCCATCTCCCACGTATAACTAGGGCCAAGGCCTCGTACACGTCCTCCGCGTTCGTCATTCCGTAGGACCTTTATCAGCAAGTCTTTCTCTCTATCAGGACGGAACTTTGTTGTCCCCGCTTTAATCTCCTTCACCACTTTCTGCCATGTATCCCGGGGTATCCTAATCCTGTCACTGCAAATAAGGTCCCCTGTACTTTCGTCATACTCACTCCCATGCCCAAGGAACCAATTCCTTGCCCTCAGATCCCATTCTTCATGTATTGGTTCTGGAGTGATCCCTTTAGCAAGCAGCTCATTCTCTTTAGCATCCCACTTTGGCATGGCAGCCGCGTAGCCCCCTGGCCCCAGGTGATGGTGATATTTCTTCCTCGCGGCATTTTTCTTGTTTTTTTCCGACATTTTCATAGCAGGTTGTGACTCCTTGTACTTCAGAAATGCATCCCAGTTAGCCTGCTGCTTCGTTAGATAACATTCAAATTTAGAAATCTTCTTCGTCTTCTGATACTTTTGCCATAATGCTTTCTTCTAGTTCTTGAATAGTTCGGCCATCTTCGTAAGAGTCCACTGCTTAACTTTCTTCCTCAATGCAGCTGTGTCGGCATCATCCTCACATACTGGCAGGGTGAAATGTGTCATGAGGTCATTACAAAGACCCTCTTTGCACCTGTCGGAGACATACTCACCCTCTTTCGCCCCTTTGGTCTTATTCCACTCTCAAACGGTGATCGGGATGCAATCCCTAACCATAACTCCGCATTGTTGTTTAAATACAGTTTTAGCCTTTTCGGGTTCCACTGGTTCACCCCGTGGTGATACCCGTGTAATTGTATAACGCGTAGATGCGTCCAACTTTTTGGCCGGGCCTCGTTTGGAATATTTTTTGCTCGATCTGGAGGCCTAAGAGAAGAAACATTCGTCAATTTATATATATATACAACTCAGTTAATGCATCTACTAATCACCAGACTTCATATATATACCTCGCTGTCGGCTTCTCCACCACCGGAGTCGTCGGCTTTTCCACCACCGGAGCCATCGGCTTCTCCACCACCGGAGCCGTCGGCTTCTCCTTGATCATTTCGGTCGACCTCCTCTCCCTCACCGGAGGGGTTCAGATAAATCGACGGAGATTTGGGTGGATAAACATGGGGGGTGTCGTTGATCATATCCTCGAGAATTTCTTCATGTGCTAGGTCTCTCTGGATTGGATCCATAGTTTTCTACAAAATGCACACAATAACATTTTTCATTCAATATTGCTGCATAAAATAACACTAAACAATAATATGAACACGCAATTTGCTACAATAATACTAAACAATAGCAAAATTCTAGTGATGCCCTAACCCTAACCCTAAGTCCGGGCGGCCCGCAAGCACCACCACCCTAACCCTATCTCCGAGGGCCCACGAGCACCACCACTCTAACCCTAAGTCCGGGGGCCCGCGAGCACCACCACCCTAACCCTATCTCTGGGCGGCCCGCGAGCACTACCACCCTAACCCTAAGTCCGGGGGCCCGCGAGCACTACCACATTAACCCTAAGTCCGGGTGCCCGCGAGCACTACCACCCTAACCCTGCCCGCGAGCACTATCACATTAACCCTAAGTCTAGTGGCCCGCGAGCACCACCACCCTAACCCTATGTCCGGGGGCCTGCGAGCACTACCTGACTTAGGGTAGTTATTTCTTTAGCTTAAGTCCGGGGGCCCGCGAGCACCACCATCCTAACCCTAAGTCTGGTGGCCCGCGAGCACTACCACCCTAACCCTAAGTCCGGGGGCCCGCGAGCACTACCACCCTAACCCTAAGTCCCGGGGCCCGCAGCACTACCACCCTAACCCTAAGTCCGAGGGCCCACGAGCACTACCGGACTTAGGGTAGTTATTTCTTTAGCTTATCTTTATTTAGCACTGATGCTTGTCTGTCTCAATCGACACTATAATACTACATACTATATAATATACTACTATATATTATTACTAGTAATAAATATATATACACAAACATATATATACTATATTTATATACTAGTAATAAATATTACAATATAAAAAAGATACAAGAAATAAAAAAACATACACTAGAAATTAATATATACTATACTAGAAATTAATACTATACTAGAAATTAATAAAAAAACATACACTAGAAATATAAAAAAGATACAAAAAATACTAGTAATAATTCTATCTATCTATTACAAAAAACATACTAGTAATACAAGTAATAATTCTATCTATCTATTACAAAAAGATACTAGTAATACAAAAAAACATACACTAGAAATACTAGTAATACAAAATATATACAAAAAAACAAAAAATGGCCGGCGGGGTGCCGCCCGGGCTCGCCGGTCGCGGGGCGCCGCCTGGGCTCGCTGGGAGGATGGTGGCAGCGCGCGACCGGTCGCGGGGCGCCGCCCGCGCTCGCTGGGGCCGAGGACGGAGAGGAGGCAGAGCGCGCGGTGGGGGGAGGGATTACCTCCCACAGCAGCGGGGCGGACGAGCGCGCGTCTCGAGAGGCGGCGGTGCGGCGCGGCAACACGGCAGGGTACGCGGACGGGCGGAGAGGCGCGGTGAGGTATTTCGGCAGCCTGGCAGCGTAGTGCTACTCCTCGCTCCGGTCGATGGATTCGACCGGGGAAGAAGGCGACGCATTAAATACCCTCCAGCCTTTAGTCCCGGTGCGTGGCTGGAACCGGGACTCCCTTTAGTCCCGGTTCCAGCCACGCACCGGGACTAAAGGCTTTGGATGCCTTTTCGCCTACAGAGCCTTTAGTCCCGGATGGTGTTCTGGGCCGGGACTAAAGGCCCAAATTTGCGCGCGCTGGGCCTACGTTGGCGCCTGTTTTTTCAAATATTACAATTTGTAACTATTAGATTTTTGAAACATTTGAATTATACAGTTTTTGCATACTTATTTGAGAAAATTTTCAACATGAAAAGTTTTTGAATTTGAATAAGTAATCCAAATCTATTTTCTGTTTTATAAAATAATTATTCTAACTAGTGAAACTAATAACCATTTTGCCATTTCCAATTTAAAAATGCATTAACTATTATATTTTGCATATTTTTGAATCTCACTAAATTTTTTACATAAAAAGTGCTTGAATTTGAATCAGAGATTCAAATCCATTTTCTGTTTTATAAAATAATTATTCTAACTACTCAAACTATTAACCATTTTGCCATTTTCATGTGATTCCGACGCTCTGGTGGTCTTCCTCCGGCGAAACCCTAGACCGGGGACCTCGGATCGTCTACCCCTGTAGCTTTCTTCGTACGAGGGTAGCCCCTTTAGGGTTTAGGGTTTAGGGTTTAGGCTTCCCTCCTCTGACTTCCCGCCATTTCTCACTATATATATGTAGGCTTGGTCGTTGCCATAGCACATCTAGACTCATATCTGCCGCCTCTCTCCACTCTATCCCATAGCTTTCACCATACCTCTAACCCCAGGGAGGCGGAGATGGAGTCTTTCACGGGCTAGCAGGAAAATATTTTCCGAGGCGGAACTTCCAAAGATGCCATAGGGCGTGTGCACCAAGGGCATCTTCGAGAAATTCCGCCACAGGAGATTTCCCAACCCTTTCCTCCATCCATGGGGATGAAACTCTCCATCCATGTTGGCTTGGTCGTTGCCATATCACATCTACACTCATATCTGCCGCCTCTCTCCACTCTATCCCATGGCTTCCACCATACCTCTAACCCCAGGGAGGCGGAGATGGAGTCTTTCACGGGCTAGCAGGAAAATATTTTCCGAGGGGGAACTACCGAAGATGCCATAGGGCGTGTGCACCAAGGGCATCTTCGAGAAGTTCCGCCACGGGAGATTTCCCAACCCTTTCCTCCATCCATGGGGATGAAACTCTCCATCCATGTTGGCTTGTTGAGTTGCTTGCCATGGCGTATCGATGCTCCTTTTATAGGCACGGCGCCGCTTCTACTTTGTCTTCTTCCTCCGACAGGGCGTCGTGCGCTACATGCTTTATCTCATCGAGTAGTGCGTCCACCCACGCGTCCTTATCCTACCGACAACTTTAGTCCCGGTTTGAGCCCCCACCCGGTACTAAAAGTTACCCATGCGTCCTTATCCCACCGACAGTTTTGTTAGATGACACAAAAACCACCTTTAGTCCCGGTTGCACCCACCAGCCGGTACTAAAGTTTAGCCACGCCCCAGATAAGGCCCTCCCAGATAAGCCTCCCCCAGATAAGGCCCCCCATCTTTTGTCCCGGTTTGAGCCCCCACCCGGGATGAAAGTTTCCCGCGCCACTACGTTCCCGCGCTTTCCACCGGTTCCCACCTCTGTCTTCCCACCATTTTTTCAGTATATATATATGTATGCTTGGCCTCCATTTACATATCACATCTAGAATCATCATTCTCTTCCCATGGCTTCCATCGTATCTCTAACCACCCGGGAGGCGGAGGCGCTTTGCGCCTCGAACTACCCCTGCCCACCGGGCTACCGCGTCCCCACCGGCTGGATGCTGAGCGCCGGAGGCATGTCGATCCCTCCTGTCCCTCTAGGCGTGGAGCGCCGGATGGCCATCACGAACCACTACTACCTCGAGCTCACGCTAGAGCAGCGGAGGAATCCCAACTGGCATCCCGACTATTTCCCGACTTGGGAAGCCTTCTTCATCAATCGGCTTGAGAGGGCGCTCGCCAGGCACGAGGAGGACGGCCCACCTCCTTCAAACTTCAACGAGGCCGGCCGTCGGCTGTGGTGGCGCGGCCGGACTCTCTAGAGTGTCATGGCCTACAACACGACCGGCAATAACCCCCGCCTGCGGTACCCTCAAATCTAGCCCACGCGTGCCCAACCTTCAAGGTTCGACTACGGCGACCCCGACGACGACAGAGACGACAGCGCCGGTGACTACGACGACTACAGTGGCGCGTATTACAAGGCTAGGCAGGACCATGACTGAATCACTCCAACCATTAGGCATGTTTCTTAATTTTCAGTTGTGCTATGTATCCTTAGTGTTTGTGGGTTCCTTCTCTTGTGATGGTTCCTTCCCTTTGTGTGATCACCTACCGCGTCTCAGAACGTCTAGTTTGATTGAGCAAGATGTATTACATGAAAGGGGACCTTTATGTCTCAAATAAAAGGTTTAATACATTACATAGATTTATGTCTTAAATAAAAGGTTTAATTACATAGATTTATGTCTCAAATAAAAGGTTTAATACATTATTACACATCACCAACATCTAGTGTTGTGGTTTTCTTCTGCACTGTAGCCATGGAGAATCTTCATCATTTAACAGGATGCTTGGGTCAGTTTTCACTTTGAAGGGCGGAATTTCATGAAACTTATTGTAATCTGCTGACATGTCTGTCTTATCATCCACTCCCACGATGTTTCTTTTCCCTGAAAGAACTATGTGGCGCTTTGGCTCATCGTATTCTATACTCTTTTGCTTATCTTTCCTTTTTCTCGGTTTGGTAGACATGTCCTTCACATAGAAAACCTGAGCCACATCGTTGGCTAGGACAAATGGTTCATCCATGTACGCAAGATTGTTGAGATCCACTGTTGTCATGTCGTACTTTTTGTCTACATGTACCCTGCCTCCTGTCAGCTTGACCCATTTGCACCGAAACAAAGGGACCTTAAAAGTAGGTCCATAGTCAAGTTCCCATATCTCCTCTATGTACCCATAATATGTGTCAATCTGCCCATTGTCATCTGTTGCATCAAAGCGGACACCACTGTTTTGGTTGGTGCTCTTTTTATCTTGGGCGATCGTGTAAAATGTATTCCCATTTATCTCGTACCCTTGGAAAGTACATATAGTCGAAGATGGTAACCTGGCCAACAAGTACAACTCATCTCCAACAGTGGTGTTATTCATGAGATGTGTATGCAACCAATTGCCAAAATACTTCTCGTGTTCCCCTTTAATCAAGGTTTCAGGCTTCCCCGGGTTTTCTGAGCGTAGAATATTCTTGTGTTTCTCGATATACGGAGCCACCATGGTGGAATTGTGTAGAACTGTGTGGTGTGCTTGAGTGAAAGAATGCCCGTCCCTACATACCATTGATTTCCTTCCTAGTGTGCCTTTTCCAGTCATCCTCCCCTCATACCGAGATTCAAGAACACCAATCGGCTTAAGGTCAGGAAGAAAGTCAACACAAAACTCAATGACCTCCTCTTTCCATAGCCCTTGGAGATGCTTCCTTCTGGCCTAGCACGGTTATGAACATATTTCTTTAAGACTCCCATGAACCTCTCGAAGGGGAACATATTGTGTAGAAACACAGGACCGAGAATTCTAATCTCTTTGACTAGGTGAACTAGGAGGTGCGTCATAATATTGAAGAAGGATGGCGGGAACAACAACTCGAAGCTGACCAGACATTGGACCACATCAATCTGTAACCCTGATAGACTTTCTCGATCGATTACCTTCTGAGAAATTGCATTGAGGAATGCACATACCTTCACAATGGCTAGTCGAACATTTTCTGGTAGAATTCCCCTCAATGCAACTGGAAGCAATTGCGTCATAAGCACATGGCAGTCATGAGACTTTAGGTTTTGAAATTTTTTCTCTTTCATATTTACTATTCCCTTTATATTCGATGAGAAGCCAGATGGGACCTTGATACTGAAAAGGACTTCAAAAAAGATTTCCTCCTCTTCTTTGGTAAGAGCGTAGCTGGCAAGCCCTTGAAACTGCCCTAGATGCTTGCCGTCTCGTCCTTTATGATGTTGCTGGTCCTCCTGTGCTGCCGTGGTATCTTTTGACTTCCCATACAAGCCCAGGAAGCCTAGAATATTCACGCAAAGATTCTTCGTCAGGTGCATCACGTCGATTGCAGAGCGGACCTCATGCACTTTCCAATAGGGTAGCTCCCAAAATATAGATTTCTTCTTCCACATGGGTGCGTGTCCGGTAATGGGGTCTTTCGGAACAGGTTGTCCTCCAGGACCCTTTCCAAAGATTACATCCAAATCCCTGACCATACCAAATACATCAGCACCACTATGGGGGACAGGCTTCGTCCGGGTTTCTGCCTTGCCATTGAAATGCTTGCCTTTCTTCTTTAAGGGATGACTGGGCGGAAGAAAACGACGATTGTACGGGTACACATTCTTTCTACATTTATCCAGATATATACTTTCACTCTCATCTAAACAGTGCGTGCATGCATTGTATCCTTTGTTCGTCTGTCCTGAAATGTTACTAAGAGCAGGCCAATCATTGATGGTTACGAACAGCAACGCTTGTAGGTCAAATTCCTGCTGTTTATGCTCATCCCACACACGTACACCTGGTTTGGCCCACAACTGTAGAAGTTCATCAACTAATGGCCTTAGGTACACATCAATGTCGTTGCCGGGTTGCTTCGGGCCTTGGATGATCACTGGCATCATAATGAACTTCCGCTTCATGCACAACCAAGGAGGAAGGTTGTAGATACATAGAGTCACGGGCCAGGTGCTGTGACTGTAGTTCGGTTCCCCAAAAGGATTCATACCATCGGTACTTAGACCAAACCATAAGTTCCTTGCGTCACCAGCAAAGTCCGGGAAGTCTCTATCGATTTTTCTCCACTGCCGACCATCAGCAGGGTGCCTCAACATCCCGTCTTTCTTACGGTCTTCCATGTGCCATCGCAACAACTTGGCATGCTCTTTATTTCTGAACAAACGTTTCAACCGTGGTATTATAGGAGCATACCACATCACCTTGGTAGGAACCCTCTTCCTGGGTTGCTCGCCCTCAACATCACCAGGGTCATGTTTTCTGATCTTATACCGCAATGCAGTGCATACCGGGCATTATCCATATTCTCGTACTTCTCACCGCGATAGAGGATGCAGTCATTAGGGCATGCATGTATCTTCTGCACGTCTAATCCTAGAGGGCAGACAAGTTTCTTTGCTTCGTACGTACTGGAGGGCAATTGGTTATTTCTTGGAAGCAGCTTCTTCATTATTACCAGCAACTTTTCAAATCCCGAGTTAGTCATACCGGTCTCTGCCTTCCACTTCAACAATTCCAGTGTGCTACCCAGCTTCTTTTGGCCATCTTCACAAGTTGGATACATCAATGTGTTGTGGTCCTGTAACATCTGCTCGAACTGCAACCTCTCCTTTTCTGTGTCGCAGTCTCGCCTTGCATCACTAATGGCCCGACCAAAATCATCAACGGGCTCATCTGGTTCCCGTTCTTCGCCCCCTTCTTTTTCATTATCTTCAACTGTGGTATCATCGTATTCAGGGAACATAGATCGGTAGTTGTCATCATCGTTCTCTTCTTCATCGCCGTCTTCCATCATAACCCCTCTTTCTCCGTGCTTGGTCCAAACATTATAGCCAGACATGAAACCGGACCGAAGTAGGTGGCTCTGAATGACTCTTGAGGAAGTGTGAGCCTGCTCATTCCGACATTCAACACATGGAAAACCAATAAACCATCCCGCCGCTTATTCGCCTCGGCCACAAGGCGAAAAGAACACACGCCTTCTCTGTAAGCGTCAGAGCGTCGGTCACTGTACATCCATGGGTGGCTCATCTACATCATACAACCATGCATATATATCAAACGCAATCACGATGCTTAAATTAGTACCGCGCAGTCAAAACGAGAAAATAGTTGCTAACCTTTTAGGACACTTCAAAACAAAGAGGAGAAACCTTAAGTGTCGCTTTAGCACCTCATATCATATTTTGTCTTGTGTGAACTCAAGTGGCATCGCTCTAATAGGCATTTCACCGAACACCTCTAGTGCATATGAAGAAAAAAAGTTAGCACAAAGTTATACCCACCTCTCACATAGGAAAAAAACAGGAGAGAGTGGAGGGCTGGGTGCATATATATAGGGCCAGTCCATTAGTCCCGGTTTGAGATACAAACCGGGACTAAAGGTTCTGCCAGGAGCACGCGCGCCGGCCCAGACCCATTTGTCCCGGTTTATATCTCAAACCGGGACTAATGGTTCCTTACGGACCGGGACATAGTGCCTCGGCCTCCTCGGGCCGTCTGGTTCGGACCATTAGTCCCGGCCCCAGCCACGGCCGGGACTAATGGCCCAAACCAACGGCCCATTTTCTACTAGTGGACCCCACCGCTACGCTTATTATTTATTCCTCTGCTTGTTGTATTAAGACTGGATCATGAGATCCTTTATTCGTGTAAGACCTTATTATGATTTGTAATGGATGATGTACTGTGATATCCAATCTGTTATGTCTCACAAGAATTGTAATGATGGGATTGCGATGTATGGCATAACAGGCACCTGGGATTAAAAATCCGGGTGTTGACAAGTTGGTATCAGAGCCATCCTAACCATAGGAGACACTAGTTAGAATGGACGTCCGAACAAAAACTTCGTTTCAAAACCAAAGTGAGTATTTATAAAAACTGTTTCCTCTCTTACCCGTGGGATTCTTTCTCTCAAAAAAATACATGTTCCTCCAAATTCTTACATTACTACATAAAATTTGACACACTTGATCACTTCACTAACTTTCTCATCCTCAATTCTTATAGATGGAAACTCAGTACAACAAGTTCTACCAGCTAGGCAACAGAGGCCAGCTGATCTTCGAGAGGGATCTTGATGCACTATCGGAGTACTTGGAGCGTCCGCATCCGGAATTTCTTGGAGCTCAACTCAATGGACCCCCAGGGGTAGATTTATAATGGCTAGTAACTGCTGATCTTCGAGGAAAGATAGAAGCACCCACGTCCGGGAGGATTCAGTTCTCCATGAGAGAGAACAACTGGCTAGATGGATTAGCCAGGGCAATGCATGAAGCTCTCACTCGTCTTTGTGCACAGAATGTCAACTTGATCCAAGGAACCCGCTTTGCTCACTATGCAAGGCATGATTTTATGGGAATGCCCATGGAAATGCCAAGTCACCCGGAGTTGAAGCGTCAAGTGGAGAACCTCGACTTCCTACTGTATGACAAACAGAAGGAATTGGACAATGCTAGAGAGTTCGCCAACCACAACCTTGCCATTGCCGCCCAGAAGGCCCAGACTTTCGCCCTGCTCGTCAAGGATCGTTAATCACTTGGTCGCCAGCGTGCAAAGAAGGATCGCACCATTGACCGTCTTCGCAAGAAGGTGGCCGACCTCGAGAAGACCATCAAGGAGCAAGAAGCTCAGCTTGCAGCAAAAGAAGAAGAAGAGGAGGGTGAAGACATCCAGGGAGATATTGACTCCTACCTCAGTGATGATGAGTATCTGGAGGATGATGCCATGGACTTCTACACCGACGATGATGACTCCGACTTCATCGATGATGAGTAGATGCACTAGAGCACTATCGTATGAGTGAGGAGTATCGGTCCCATTGTATCTTAGCTTGTAGAATGGTTCTTAAAACCATCTGTTTTCCTTTGATGTTGTGGTGTGTGTGTGTGTGTTTGTATCGTGTGCTTGTTTGAATGAATGAAAAGAAGTTAGTTGCAAAACCTAAGTCAAACTCAAAGTTTTAGCTTTGAAACCAAAACCATGAACCTTAGAACTTTCCCTCTTACCCCTTTATCTACCTCAATGTTCAGATGACTCGTGGAAACCAAGGAGGGAGCAGCTCATCACAGGACCCAATGCTGCAGATTCTGCAGACGCTCATTGCAGACCATGAAGCTAGTAGGGCAGAGCGCCAAGCAAATCTAGCCACCCTACAGCAGATTTCCCAGATGGCTCACAACAATCAGAACCATGGAAATCAGGATCATCAGGGATCCAAACTCAAAAACTTCCAGAATACTAATCCCCCAATCTTTAGCAAGTCTGAAGACCCATTGGATGCTGATGACTGGTTGCAGACAATGGAGAACGACTTAGAAGTAGCCAGAGTGGATGACAACGAGAAAGTTCTTTTTGCCACCCACTATTTGGCAGGAGATGCAAGAGCATGGTGGAACAGCACCCGCACGATGAACCATGGTCAAGTGATAACATGGGAAGCCTTCAAGATCAAGTTCAGCCGCACCCACGTGCTGCAGGGTCTAGTCACCAGAATGAGAGATGAATTCAGAGAGTTAAAGCAAGGCAGAATGACTGTAGTGGAGTACCGTGACAGATTCTTGTCCCTAGCCAGGTATGCACCTGATGAGATCAACACGGAGGCCAAGAAGAAGGAGAGATTCCTGAACGGACTGCATGATGAGATGTAGACAGTTCTCGTCAACATCCGTTTCGAGGATCTCGAAGAGCTAGTCGACTCTGCCATTCAGATGGAAGGGAAGATTAATAAAGCAAACGACAACCACAAACGTCAGATGATGCACCAAGTTGGATCCAACAGTCACTAGAAGTACCGTCCCAACCCGTCTGCCGGATATGCCCCAAGAAACAATCGACCCCCAATGTCTCGTCCAAGCTACCCCAACCGTAGCGAAGGAAATGTGAAGTTCGGAGGAAACAACAACCACCCCGGCAACTCCAACAATTTCAACCGTGCCCCTCCCAAGAACAACAACAACAACACTGCACCCAGAACTGGAAGCAATACTGTGCCCGTGGCAGCAAAAGACAAGTCTCAGATCACTTGTTTTGAGTGTGGAGTGAAGGGTCACTACTCCTATGAGTGTCCCAAGAAGATTGCCGCCACTGTGAATGTGAATGCCCCAGCTCAACAGCAGCGTCGTGTTCAACCCGGAAGAAGATTTTCCCCAGGGAATCCTCACAACCGCAACAGTCGTCTCTTCCACATGAACGCCGAAGAAGCCCAAGAAGCGCCAGATGTAGTGCTGGGTATGTTTTCTGTCAACTCAGGTTTAGCAAGAGTGTTGTTTGATTTTGGAGCATCGCACTCATTTGTCACCGAAGAATTTGCATGCACTAGTAAGATTCACCCAACCAACTTGAAGCATGTCATGATAGTTCAAATCCCTGGTTCAACTACAAAAGCTAGAAAAATTTGCAAAGTTGTGCCTATCAGAATACATGGGATAGATTTTTATGCCAATCTAATAGTACTTGGAACCAAAGGTTTGGAAGTAGTACTAGGAATGGATTGGATGTCAAAACATAAAGGATTGATTGACTGTGCCAAGAAAGCCATCACCATGACCAGTAGCTCTGGAGTCTCAGTAGAGCATATATCTGAAACCTTGCCCCGTCAATTCAAGTGCAACAAGAGTCTAGCCCTACCCACCATAGACCAAGTCAGAGTAGTCTGTGAATACCCCGACGTATTCCCAGATGAATTGCCTGGTATGCCCCCAGATAGGGATATTGAGTTCATTATTGAACTAATCCCCGGAACCGGACCCATAGCCCAGAGACCCTATAGTATGAACCCCTCAGAATTAGTGGAATTGAAGAAGCAGCTGCATGCTATGTTGGCCACATGCTTGATTCAACCAAGCGCATCGCCATGGAGATCACCAGTGTTACTCGTCGACAAGAAAGATGGAGGCAACCGTTTGTGCACAGATTACAGGAAGCTGAATGATGTCACCATCAAAAACAAGTACCCCTTGCCAAAGATAGAGGATCTATTTGATCAGTTGACTGGTGCCAACGTGTTCTCTAAGCTTGATCTTAGGACCGGTTATCACCAACTTAAGATTCGTGCAACGGATATTCCAAAGACCGCCTTTACTACCAGATATGGATTATACGAGTATACGGTCATGTATTTTGGATTAACCAATGCCCCTGCTTATTTCATGAATCTCATGAATACGATCTTTATGAATTTTCTGGATAAGTTTGTCATTGTGTTTATCGACGATATCCTTTGCTACTCCAAGTCAGAAGAAGAGCATGAGCAACATATTAGAATCATCCTTGAAACCTTGAGAGAGCATCGGTTGTATGCCAAGTTCAGCAACTGTGAGTTTTGGCTGAAAGAAGTAGGATTCCTCGGACATATTGCGTCTGGTGGAGGACTCGCTGTTGACCCTGCCAAGATCAAAGATGTCGAAGAATGGGAAGCCCCAACCACTCAGACCCAAGTCCGTGCATTTCTCGGATTAGCGGGATACTACCGCAAGTTCCTAGAAGGATTCTCAAGCATCGCAAGACCCATGACCCAATTGTTGAAGAAGGACAAGAAGTTTGAATGGACCGACAAATGTGAAGCAAGTTTTCAAGAACTCAAGAAGAGATTGATTTCAGCCCCAATATTGATCATGCTAGATATCAAGAAGTCGTTTGATGTGTATTGTGATGCATCCAAGATTGGTCTCGGATGTGTATTGATGCAAGAAGGCAAAGTCATCGCATATCTATCTCGACAACCGAAGTAGCATGAGCAGAACTATCCTACCCATGATCTTGAGTTAGCAGCCGTAGTTTTGGCATTGAAGACATGGCGTCATTACCTTATGGGTAATCGCTGTGAGATTTACTCAGATCACAAAAGCTTGAAGTATATCTTCACTCAGAAGGATCTGAATATGAGGCAAAGGAGATGGATAGAGTTAATCAAGGACTATGACCTTGAAATTCACTATCACCCCGGCAAAGCCAATGTGGTAGCGGATGCTCTTAGCAGATTGCCATGTAGGTTAAACACCATGATCAAGGAGAAGCAACCAAGTTTGTATGAGGAGTTGGAGTAGTATATAACTGAGCTTGTTAGCAAAGGATTCTTAGCTAGCATTGAACTTCAACCCACATTGATCAGTCAAATCAAGGAAGCCCAGAAGGGAAATGCAAGTATCGACGGAATCAAACGCCGTATTAGTACATGAAAGGTACGTGGATTCACCGAAGACGAAGAAGGAGTTTTGTGGTACAAAGGACGTATTTGTGTGCCAGCAGATTCGGAGCTGAAGCAAGTTATCATGCAAGAAGCTCATGATACTCTTTATTCTATCCACCCAGGAGGAACAAAGATGTATCATGATTTGAAGGAGCAATTTTGGTGGCACAAGATGAAGAGAGAAAGCGGAAGCTACATCGCCAAGTGTGACATCTGTCAGAGAGTCAAAGTGGAACATCAGAGACCCGCAGGACTGTTGCAACCCTTGCAGATTCCCGAATGGAAATGGGATTCCATCGGAATGGACTTTATCACCGGATTGCCTACTTCTAGTAGGGGAAATGACTCAATCTGGGTCATCGTTGATAGACTATCCAAGGTAGCTCATTTCATACCTGTCAAGACAACCTACCAGAGTTCGAAGCTAGCAGAGTTGTACATTGCTAGAACCGTCAGTTTGCATGGAACCCCCAAGACCATAGTATCGGATCGAGGAACCCAATTTACCTCGAGATTTTGGCAGAAAGTCCAAGAAGGATTAGGAACCAAGTTGAATTTCAGCCCAGCTTATCACCCGCAAACTGATGGATAGACTTAAAGAGTCAACCAAATCCTAGAGGATATGTTGAGAGCTTGTGTTTTGGAGTATGGATCAAAATGGGAAGATTGTCTGCCTTTCGTAGAATTCTCATACAACAACAGTTATCAAGCCAGTTTGCAAATGGCCCCATTTGAGTTCTTATACGGAAGAAAGTGTCGTACCCCTTTGAATTGGTCGCAAGTAGGAGAGAGTCAGATTTTTGGACCCAACATTCTCCGAGAAGATGAAGAGAAGGTTCACAAAGTCCGTGAGCACCTTAAGACCGCCCAATCTAGACAAAAGAGTTATGCTGACAAGAGAAGGAGAGAACTGACTTTCAATGCTGGAGATTTTGTGTATCTCAAGGTTTCGCCATTGAAGGGAACCCAACATTTTAGTCTGAAAGGAAAATTAGCCCCTAGATATATCGGACCCTTCAAGATTCTAAATCGCTGAGGAGAAGTATCGTATCAACTAGAACTGCCCGAGGAGATGTCTGCTATTCACAATGTGTTCCATATCTCGTTACTTCACAAATGCTTAGAAGTGCCGGAGAAGACTGAAGTTTTCAAGAACATCGATCACCGAGCTGTTGGTATCAACAAGGATATGACGTATCGTGAAGTGCCCATCTGTATTTTGGAGGAAGCTTACAGAACCACCAGGACCCGGAGTATCAAGTTTCTCAAGATCCAATGGAGCAACCATACTGAAGAAGAAGCCACTTGGGAGCGAGAAGATTTCATTAGGACTGAGTTCCCGGATCTCTTTAGTTCCTAGTTTTCTTTCTTAAATCTCGGGATGAGACTTTGTTTAAGGGGGGAAGGTTTATAACATCCCAAAACTTTAATCCAAGTGAATCAAGATCCAAAACACCCAATTTAGGGTTAACAAAAACTTTTTCTCATTTAAATAAATAAGCATGCATATGTGTGTTGCATTAAATAGGAATTGTTTTGAATTGCCATGATTGCTTGTTCTAATGGTTGTAAAATGACTCTAAGATGAATGCCACATAATCTAGATCAATCCCAAGCAAAAACCAAAGAAAAAGAAATCAAATACAATTAATATGACATCTGGTGCACAACTTGTTATCCAAGATTGTTTTATCTAAACCGAGGAGATTCCTGATAAATGCTATCCTCTTGTACAACTCGTATGTGACATATCCATCTATTGCTGAGTAACGCAGATTCTCTAGCGGCATTGGCTTCCACTCCCATATGCCATGCATGTTTGAGGAACGGGCTAGTGTCTTCATCTGAATGTATGACCTATCAATGAGTGTTGCTGCAAGATTGGACATGCCATCCCTGTGATTATCTTGTGGCACTGACTTGAATATATCCTGTATGTCGACGTGGTACTCGTCAGGGATATCAAATTTCTCTTTCTTCATCATCTTTATGTCTGTCCTCTTGTCCACACTAACGAATGTGATCTGTGTTTTGTTGAGAAAATGCCGTAGCCCCTGGGATTCCTTAGTTCTCCTGGCGTAATGATACACTAGGACGTGCTCCCTCATGGCGAGTTGTACTACGACGATGGTTTGTTGTTTGCCTCTAGGAGTGTATTCGAGGTCGAGTCCTATGTACCTGCTGATGTCGTCCTGTCAAGTAAAATTTGATCATTTATTAAGTAGCAAAATCTAGTGAAACATTTTTGATTCTTACGTCGTGAAGAACGTAGGAGTAGGGGAAAATGTAGGATCGTATTTTCCATGCCCACTCTAAGGCTCCGTTTGGCTTCTTGGCTTTTCTCAAACCAAAGTATTCTATAACCATAGTATATCAACGCCGGGCAATCAATACTATAGTTTGCATAAAACCATAGTATTTGTAAAAAAATAGCTCCAGACCTCTTTCGCGAAACGTGCAAAAAAACCTCAGTTTTTGCAATACCACAGTTTTGAAACTTTGGTATTTTACTGTGGCCAAACTCCCAAACTATTGAAAACTAAAAAAAAATTAGATACTACGTTATCTTCCGAATACTGAGAAAAAACAGCAGGTGCCTAACAGTCCCTAATGCTACATTAATTCATATTACAAATAGTTTGCTTGATGATAGGAAAAAACAATGGATTCTGGAAAAGGATGTATGGGGTTAATGTTTGATTCGAATGAAAACTGGTTCAAAGTACTGGTTAGGAAAAGGTACTGCAATTTTCTGCATAATTCTTATGCAAACCTTTTAAAACAAAGATACGGTAAGTTGGATCAGTACTAACCTCGTCAAGCCAACCTTCGTACATTGCGAGTATTTTGTCGACCGTGGATTCCTCGTTGGTGTACACCACAGTAAGAACCGTCGTTCCATGAGCAGGAATGTGATGAATCTCCGTTGCCTGAAGCCTATCGTCCATGGGAGGAAGACGCCTGGTACCACGGCTTGAATCTGTTTATTTCCGCAGTAGTAAAGAAGGATGGATCTAATAAGAACAAGTATGTGATGGACTACAAAATAATATATAATTATGCGCTAGATGCGCTGCAAATGATGAACTGGTACACCGTTGTTGCAACTTACGCCTTTACCGCTTCCACTACTCCTCGTATCCTTATAACCAACCGATCGTGCAAATCGTCCTTATAGTTATTAAAAAAATGCCCACTATGAAATTATCCATACAAGACCTCAGAACTTCGCAACCATACAACTGTTCCTTATATACAAGAAAGGCCCACTAATATGATTCACATGCCCATTGTTATTTGCAGCATAGCACTGCTTCTTTAAAGTATTATGCACTGCCTCATATTACATAAAAATAAAAAAACTAATTAAAAACACTAAATTTGAGACCTTAAAAGTACGTAACCATAGCTCTGCTTCTTAAACACAGGCCTGTTATGTATAGGCCCATTTGATTTGGTAACAAAATTAAGGATCCGACAGGTTATGGACTTTGAACTAAATGAGCCGCAGCATCAGACAAACAACGCAAAGACTTCTTAGTTGCTTCCATACACTGTTTATGAGGAGATGGCAATTTTAAAGCAGGCAGCCCATGAAAAGGAGCACATCATAAATGCCCAAGCCTTGGCCCAGCACCCAAGGCCCAATCAAGGCCCGACTCAGAATATACCTGTTATCCCTGGTCCGGTTGGAAAAAAGGAAGCTGTATATCCTAAACCAACTAGGTATTCGTTATATACTGCTCCTTCTTCTTCTCAAGAGAGCACCAGAGGAAAACATATCCAGGCAGAAGCTCTGAAGCAGCACCACCCTAGCAATGAAGGATAGCAAGGGAAAAATGTCTCTCAGGCCCGTCCGTCTCCTCGGTGGTCACCGCTATCCCTCTTCCCACCCCAAGAAGGACAGACAAAAACGCCGCTCCAAGAGAGCCTTTCCTCGCCGGAGAAGCTACAACCACCATCCAAAAAAAGAGAGGCCCCATCGGCATCAAGATCTCCGACTCGAGAGAGCCGCAATCCAGCTACTAGAAGAGATGTAGAGGGCGTGGTCGGAGGTTCCCCTCAGGCCGGCCAGCAGAGAGCAATGGGGGAATCTGGAGGAAGAGGAGAGAAGGAGGCCCGTGACGACGCTCCGCAACAGGCACTCCAGCAGGGTCATGATGGAGAGGGAGGATTGGAGACCGCAGATCAGCATCGACCTATCTCAGGTAACGAATCTGCCAGAAGATCTGCAAGACGCTTCTTCCCATCCCCAACACCTTCTGTGGGCGCCGCCGATTCAAAGATTGGGAATCGTCCACGAAGGACTCACTGGGATGAGGGTCAGCCGCCTCAAACTGGAGCTCTACTCCGACCTGCTCTAGGAATTAGTGGCAATCGCCCTGGTTCTGCCGTTTGGTACCATTCTCCAAGCCCTAGTGGTGTGGTTCATGGCGGCGATAATCGCAGGAGCAGCGGTCCTGCTGCAGGAAGAATTCTGCACCCCGCTGCTTCTCCAGCGTCAGTTTCAGGAGACACTGTCGATTACGACCCTTGACCACTCTTGTCAATCTCGCCTCTGTCAGAGGGCTCGGAGGATTCTAGGCGCGGCGCTTTCTCACCTCCTCAGGAGCTTAGCGACCTCTACGTGGCTTGCTATGCTCCTCATTATGGTCATAGCGCCAGTAGACAGCTCAATGCTGGACCTTAGGTTCAATCTCCAGCAATATCTTCAAGCACTCCGCTCAATGTACAGGTCAATCTGGATCAGGAAGAAGCTTCTGTAGATAAGGCAATGGCGCCAGCCTCTAAGGCGCCACGGGCACCATGAAGGCCCTTGTGTGGAACTGCTAAGGGGTGGGCAAGACCCTGGGCAGTCCTAAAATGTGCCATCTTTCCAGGATGATAACAACCACCAAACCTTAGGTAACTTTTATCTCCGAGACAAAAATGCTAAATTCACTGAAAATCAAATTTCTGCTTGCTTTAATATGAATGACTGTGTTGTAGTGCCATCTCAAAGGAAAGGAGGGGGCTTATGGATGATGTGGACAGATGATGTAGATATTTCGCTGCACTTCAAGTTGCTTATTCTAGTTCTAGATATAGTTATGGATCGCGCCAAAAATCAAAATTTTGGCCTTGTTTGTATATATGGCGATCCCTACCACCGTACTACTAGCTCTATCAGGCAATAGGTTGCACATTTTGTGTATTATAACAGCAGCCTCCCCTTTCTTTGTATTGGAGACATGAATGACTTGCTGTATGACTCTGATAAGAGCTCTCCTACTATCAATCGCACTCGTATGTTTGCTTTTCGTTCTTTTGTTAAAAGCTGTGGTTTTTTTGACATTGGTTTTACTGGACCTGCTTACACTTGGACCAATCGCCGTTTTTCTTCAAAGCCTCTCTTTCAGAGGCTGGACAGATGTCTGGTTAACCATGAGTGGTGTTCTGTTTATGAGACAGGTTTGGAAATGCAAGCAGATGATACTGAGAGTTAAGACTTTTTCTTGGAGGCTTCTTCGGCATGCCCTTGCATCGAGAAACAGAGCAGCAGAGTATTCCTCTCACATTGCCAAGGTATGTTGCCGCTATCAGCTACCTGAAACAGATTTACATCTATTTTTCCTATGTCCTTTTGCTAAGGCTACTTGGCTCCTTCCCCCTGGATTCATTAAATCTGAAGCTTTGGTGGCACATTCTAGTGACATCTCTCAGATTATCCTAAGTTTATTACAGCAAAAGCACCCAACTATGAATCTAAACTTTATTTTCACCTTTCTTTGGTGCATTTGGAAGGCAAGAAACGACCAACTGTTTTGCAGGAAGAAAACCTATCGACAGTAGGTTGCCATTAACACTTATGTGCTTCTCAAGGACATGGAAATGGATCAGATTATCCCTAAAAGAGGAAGAACTAAGAAGAAGATTTGCCCGGGCATATCGGTTCCTTCTGATTTTCATTTTTCAGGAGCCAAGATTTATGCAGATGCTGCTTGGAAGAAGAAGGGAAAGGACAATCGCTATACCCCTGGACTTGGAGTTTACTATGCAAAAACTTTTGCAGATGGAAGAATTAATGTCTTCATCATGGCGTCTAAAGAAGGAGTCGATTCACCGTTACAAGCTGAAGGAAATGCAATTTTGCAAACCTAACAGATGGAAGAATTGCTGCTTCCTTTTCTTCTGCCATGAACCTCAACACGCCAACTTTCTTTACAGATTGCCTCAATTTTGCAAAGGCAGCGGTGGCCCCGGGAGTCTCAGACGACAACATGCTTTGGGAGATCAGAAGGCTATCCATTCCATTTCAGAATCTAGCACAGGATTTGAGTGCTTCTACATACGACATGTCGAGAGAGATCAATGGTGTGGCTCACTGTTGCGCTAAACAGGCTATAGATGCGATAGGATCTATGCCCATCAGTTCTTGCGGGAACACAGTTCATAACAACATGTCTTGCCCTATGATTGCCGCAATCGACTCGATTCGGCATCTAGGCTTTGTAATTCACGATGTACAATGTCTCTGAGCTGATATAAATATTTGGGTGCCTTCGGCACCCTTCCCTATTCAAAAAAAAAGGATTTGGTAACACACTACTGCATTTCAAACCTGCTATGCACTGCCTTGGTTTGTAAGATCCGGATGTATATTAATGAAGGGCATGCACTACCCGGTATGATGATTATGCACCGGATTTCTTCCTTGGTTACCGCGGAATCGATGAAATTTTACGAAATTCAGATAAATTAATAGTCCATCCAAATCAGGAGATATTTTAGAAGATTTGAATGACATTTATGGATATATAAAGAAAAACCTAATATAAAGCTAGATCCCCCTAATCGTCTTCATTGCTGTGTATGTGGATGGCGTATGATGGACCTGCCTCGTCGTCGTTCGTTGCCGCCACTAGAGCCACATCCGCTTGCGCTGCTGCTGCCGCTGTCGCGCGTTGGTTCCTCCTCGCCTCCACTGCCTGTCGAATCTGATTGGTCATCTCCAGAACTGCTAGGCTGTTGGCCTCATGAACGGCGGTCCTATGCACCGTATAGGAAGCGACCCTCTCGCGGTTCCGGGCATCCTCCCGCCTCTTCTTTTCCATTTTGAGTGAGTCGACCTCCTCCTTCTCCTTCTCGACCTCCTCCTTCTCCTTCTCTGGCGCTGCTAGAGCAGAGATACTCTCGTTCTCCACGGAAGCGAGGAACGCGGTCTGTTCCTCGCGGTTCCTTGCATCCTCCCGCCTCTTCTTCTCCTTACCGAACGAGTGAACTTTTGTTGAGGTTGGCGGCAGCATCAGGTCGTAGGATTGGTGGCTATCACCGGAGGAAGAGCCGTATTCATGTAGGGTCTTGTAGCCTGGCTCCTTCTCCGCAACAGCTACCACACCTTGAGCCGTGACCGACTCCTGCGATGGGACCTCCTCTTTCTCTTCTTCGTCGTCAGAGCTAGCGTTGGAAGTGGTATGCGAGCACCCGAAGGGAACTTGGCCCAACAGGTGGGTAGGCAGCGAGGCATTATGAAGCTGGTGGTAGGTATGTGAGATCGAATAGTTATCCCTGGTACTGATGCTGTTTAGAATTGTGAAGAGGTGCCGTCACTATTTATAAGCCTAAGAGGAGGAGGCGATAGGTTTACAACATTAATTGCACGCTTATACAGCTGACACCAAATCCATAATGCCTCGCCGCTTGGGTGCTGCCGTATCTTTAATAACGCTGACCGGCCGTTTTTAACGCATGCGCAGGCAGTGCACTGACCGTGGAATGGACTACACCTACCATGCACACCAAGATACACTGCGTGCGCCACACCTATGCACTGCATCTCGCGTGGTAATTTATACTGCACTGATTATTGTACAAGATGTTTTCCACCTTTGATTTATACAATGCGTATCTTTGGTGTGCCTCACCTATGCACTGCATCTCGGGAATGCACTGCTCATGAGAGGCGTATGCACTGCTGGTTATCCTAATGCACTGTGCAAGACAGACGTATGCACTGCCTGTGTGTGCTGCATCTCGTGTTCTACAATATAGTGATGTGCGGACTGTCAAATATGTTCTCCACCTGCGTGGGACACGGACACGCACTTGTTATGAAAAACGAATGCATCTCTTCGCTATCCAGGAAGGCACTGCTCTTGACATCTATATGCACTGCCTGTGTTGACTGCATGATGTGTGCTACAATATAGTGTTGTACGGTCTGTGAAAGATGTTCTCCACTCGCGATGAACGTATGGTTATGCAGAACTTATGCACTGCATCCTTATGCAGGAATGCACTGAACCTGCCATGCAGCCGCATATGCACTGCCCTTGGAAATCTTATGCACTGCTCTAGGCAGTTGTGAACTGCCCTTTCTAAACATATGCACTGCCTATGCGGAGTGCATGTCGTGTGCTACAATATAGTTATGTGCGGACTGTGCAATGTGTTCTCCACCTGCGGTGGACACAGACACGGACTGTTCATTTAGAACGCATTTACTGGATCCCTATGCGGTAATGCACTTCCCGGAACAGGTATATGAACTGCCTATGTGGACTGCATGTCGTGTGCTACAATACAGTGATGTGCCAACTGTGCAAGACTTTCGGCACGTGCGGTGGACACAGACACGTACTATTTATTTAGAACGGATGCACTGCATCTCTAGGCCGGAATTCACTGCTGGCTTAAGTCATACGCACTGCTTGTGCTGACTGCATGTTGTGTGCTACAATATAGTGTTGTGCGGTCTGTGCAAGATGTTCTCCACTCGGATGAACGTATGGTTAGGCAGAACTTATGCACTGCATCCTTATGCTGGAGTGCACTGAACTTGCCATGCAGGCGCAAATGCACTGCCTATGGAAATCTTATGCACTACATCTCTAGGCAGGAGTGAACTGCCCTTTCTAACCACATGCACTGCCTCTGTGGAGTGCATATCGTGTGCTACAACATAGTTATGTGCGAACTGTGCAATGTGTTCTCCACCTGCGGTAGACACGGACACGGAATGTTCATTTAGAACGCATTTACTGCATTCCTATGTGGTAATGCACTGCCCGGAACAGGTATATGCACTGCCTAGGGTAAGATCAAAATTGAATCAAGTTCATATGGTAAGATCACCATTTTTGCAGAAACGACCCAAATCAATTCACCTTGACTCATCCAAGCAACCAGAGACTACCAAGCATAAGATCAAAACACTCACCAAAATTCATTCAAAAATTTCAAATTTAAATTCATGCGGCCATTTGGTTGAACACCTCGCAGACACAGATTAAACCTTGCCTAACTTATACTATTGTGAGCAGTAATTGATCAACCATTTGTTCCCTCTTCACTCCCTTGTCTCCCCAACACCTAGCAACGCAGTAGACCAGCCCCCCCTCTGCCGGTTGCACTAGTACCGCGCCGCCCGACGCTCACCGCGCCAGTTGACCATGGATAGCTCGCAGTAGACCGCCCAGCCCTCACTCGTGATGTTTAGGACGCAGGCCACCGTCCACCGCCACCCCCTGTCTAGCCCTTTCCCGTAGCCAAGCCATGGACCAGCCCAGCATCGCCGCACCCACTTTCTCTGCGCCGTGCCGAGAGCACGCCAGAGTGCCGCATCTGACCAGCTCGCACGCGCCGCGCCTCGCCCTCACCACGCGTGCACGCACTCACCTTAACACAAGCTAGCTCGCAGACATCCCCGTTCGCCGCCGTGCGACCCATATCCCCTGTGCGCCGTCTCGAACACTGTCAGTTCCGTGCAGAGCACCGCTTGCGCCCGACCATCCTCGACCACCCCGTGCCATGCCATTAAGCCCGTGATGACCGCCAGGGAGTAGCGCGTCACCCTGTACCCTCAGCCATGCCGCTAGCTCGTTGTACCGCCGTCGCCCATCCCGCTTAGTCCCCTTGTCGGTGTATAAATAGAGGCCCCCTCCACCTCAATTCACCACACCATCCCACTCCCCACTACTCACAGAACCTCCCACACCTCTCCCCGGAGCAAGGCGAGCACCAGCCCGCTGTAATTTGGCCGGAGCCCGCCGCTGTAGAAGAAGAAAGGAGTCGTCGATTGGAGCCGCCCCAGGAGCCGCCGCGACCACCGTTCGAATTGCCATCATCGACAACGTCGTTCGCCCCCATCTCCGACCCTAGCTAGAGCCCTGGTGAGCCTCACACGATGATCCTCAACCGTTAGATCAGATTCTAATCATAGGGCCTAGATTGAACGATACCGTTTCGTTTAGATAGAGCCGCTGACTAGTGGGACCCCCTGGCAGTAGCCCTCTGCGCCGCGCTGTGCAGATTGGGCCGGCCTAGTTAATTTCCTGCGCAGGCCTGCGAATTCAAATAGTTATTTTCCAATTTAGTTAAAACCAGATTCTCGCAGTAGATTCAAAAATCAGTTCAGAGAGATTCACTAACCCAAATTGCATGAATCCAATTTTGTTAGAAAGGTATTTAAATTATATACCCAATCCCGTTGGATTCAAGTCATTTGGAATTAGAGATCACCTATACCAAAAATAACAAGACAGAGACTTTTCCACATTCAAATATTTTTCAAAAATTAACCATAAATGCTTTTGAGTTGATTCCAACTCTCAAAAATCACATTTGATAATATCTATCTGAATATGTAAAATTATTTAGGTTTACATGCAGTGACATTGGACTAGTACCAAAAGAATTCTATATGGGCATTTCTAGTCACTTTAATTCTATTAAATGATAATCTTAAACTTTATAAAATATGACCAACACTTTAAATCACATTCCCATGTATTAGAATATATGGTGATGACTGATGGGTTCGTAGCATGGAAAACAAAAAATTTCTACCGCAAGAACGAACAAAACCCAGATCTAATCTAGATAAAAGCCAAGATCTAATCTATTAGACATTTGCAACGAGATAGATCTGTACTAACCCTTGTAGATCCGAAAGGGTTACGAGATTCGGATCTCGTGGTTGATGTAGCCGATCACTTGCCGATCTCGAGATCGAGTAGACAATCCTTCCGACGCCACGTTCCGGCAGCGCTTCCGCAGTCGGTCACACGTGCGGAGTCGAAGCAGACCTTCCTCTCCCCGTTCCAGTGAGCAGCGGAGGTAGTAGATATCTCCACGGAATCCCAGCAGCACGATGGCGTGGTGGTGGTGGTGGAGTAGATAATTCTGCAGGGCTTCGCCTAAGCCAGAGCAGAGGGAAGGAGGAGGAGAGAGGCGGCTAGGGTTTGTAGTGGAAGGGGGCAAGGGGGTGGCGCCTCCACCCCCTCTATTTATGGGAGGGAGGCGCCATGGGAAGGTTGAGTCCTTGTAGGACTCCCCTCTCCCTTGGCCGGCAGATCAAGGAGGTGGGGGGAGAGTCCTACTCCCCCACGAATCCTTGTCTTACCCCATAAGGATTCCTTGATCCTTTCTTGGTTTTCAAGTAAACTCCAAGAAATCTTCCAGAACCTTCCGGAACATTCCGAAACCTTCTAGAATCCCCATACAAATACTCTAGAACATTTCCTAACTTAGAAAATGATCCCCAATATATGAATCTTTTTCTCCGGACAATTTCGGAGCTCCTCGTGATGTCCCGAATCCAATCCGAGACTCCGAACAACATTCGGTCTCCAACGCACATTCCATATCTACTTAAAACAACTTCGAACCTTAAGTGTGTCACCCTACGGTTCGTGAATATGCGGACATGATGGAGACACCTCTCCGATCAATAACCATCAGCGGGATCTGGAGATCCATAACGGCTCCCACATACTCAACAATGACTTCGTGATCGATAGAACCATTAACATACGAAACCAATTCCCTTTGTCACGCGATACTCTACTTATCCGAGGTTTGATCGTTGGTATCTCCATACCTAGTTCTACCTCGTTACTGATAAGTACTCTTTACTCGTTCCATGTTATGTCATCCCTTGTAACCCAGTCACATTCTTGCAAGCTAATTAGATGGCATTCCACCGAGAGGGCCGAGAGCATATCTATCCGTCATATGGATGGAAAAACCCAATCTTGGTCCATGCGCTTCAACACATACTTTCAGAATACCCAATGACACCTTTATGACCATCCAGTTACGAAGCGGTGTTTGATGTCATCAAAGTACCCATCCGGTGATGGTGATTAACATAACCTCATGGATGAAGGATTAGGTTACTATGTATTTTAAAGCTTATAGCAAACGAACTTAATGACTTGATCTTATGCTATGCTTACTACGGGTGTGTGTCCATCACATCATTCTCCTAATGATATGATCTTGTTATTAACGACATCCAATGTCCATGATCAGGAAACCATGATCATCCATTAATCAACAAGCTAGTTTAACAAGAGGCTTACTAGGGACTCTTTTATGTTTACAAAACACACAAGTATTAATGTTTCCGGTTAATACAATTATAGCATGGGATGTAAACATTTATCATAAACATAAAGATATAATAATAACCACTTTATTATTGCCTCTTGGGCATATCTCCAACAGTCTCCCACTTGCACTAGAGTCAATAATCTAGTTTAAAAAAACTTGTGCATTCAACACCTATGGCTTTCTGGTGTTGTATAGACACTATTGCTAGTGGTAAACATAATCTTCGGATCTGACACTTCCAGGTCCGTGTGTATTTGCATGTCCTTGCGTCTCTATGCATTACTCATTCTCCAATGAGATGGCATTGTATAAATTTGGTCCTTTGGTGAGACCTTTAATTCCTTGGGATTAAATCATGTTGATACAATTGTCGTACAATGTATCTTCATAGTATTATCCCGCTATGAACCACGCCTAGTTTGATAACAAACTACTTAACACAAATGCCCTCCTTTGCTGCTACTATAGCAGTTATATACTTAGCCTTTTGTTGTAGTATCCGTCACAATATCTCAACTTTGGAACTCATCCAAATCCATCATGGAACATCCTTTCCATTATATTGTGCCACCCATAGTCTAAATTGAGATAAATTTAATTTTGTATCTTGTGACAAAACTAGTATCAATGTAACACTTTACAATGAACTACCTTTAACTATTTGTCACTTATACATGATATATTCTTAGTTCTTCTAAAGCTCATAAGAATATCTTTACTATTGTCCAATGATCATCTTATGAATCATTCTGGTATATGCTCATAACACTTAGAGCATAGGACATATCTGGATGTGTACATCTCAAAGAATGATTGATCAAAATATTCTTGTGATTTCACCAAGTGTCAAAACACTTGAATCTCGTGTCCACACACTTGAATCTTGATTTAGTCCTTTCCGTGCGTCAAGAACCTTTCTTGTTGTTTCCATATTGAACTCATTCAACATCTTATCTATGTACATTTGGCAAAACCATATTAGCGCCTCAATCTATCCATATAGACATTGATGCCTAATTCTCGAGTTATGCCTAAATCTTTCATCGAAATGAAATTCTTAACCTGTGTCAATAAAAGATACATTATTTCTAATCAACAATATGTCTTTCACATAATGTATTAGATATATGTCTTAGCGCTCCCACTTAATTTCTTGCAAAAATGCAAACATCTTCATCGTCTCTAAAGATTCCAACTCCACGATGCTCACTTCAACCATTGAAGTTTTGCATACTCTTTTAGCATCCTTTGAATTAACAAAACCCTTTGGATCGTGTCATGTACACGTCCTAGGTAACCATTCTATTAGAAGAACTTGTTTTGTTTATTCAACTACCATATACCAAAATATATGTAGTGGTTGCTACATTAATCCGTCCAGACTAAATATCGCTATGAAAGATCAAATCTTATCATAGTCAATTCCTTGAACATTGTCGTAAACTCTTTCCGACATGTCGACTATTTCATAGATTTGAAACATCCATGTCTATTTCTTTATAGATCCAAACACGACCGATAGGCTTCATGCCTTTCCGGAGGGTCTTCTAAGTTCAGAAACTTGATTTCTCGTGTATGGATACTATCACGGATTCCATGACTTCTAGTCATTTTATGGAGTCAGGGCCCATCATCGCTTCTTTGCGTGTAGTCGGTTCATCATTGTCAAAACAATAACGACTTGCTTATCAAATCTTACTATTTGATTCTTACCGACCCACACGGTTCTATAGGAACTCTAATCTCCGAGATCACACCTTTTGTAATCACGAGAGCCATGAGCATTGTGGCCGCCACCGGGACACTTTCCGGCGCTGCGCTACTTAGCACATATAGCTAAGGTTCAACAACTTTATCAAAGTTCTATTGTCCTCCCACTTAACTTTTCACGAAAAATTCCTTCTCAAGAAACTTGACGTTCCAAGCGACAAACTCTTTTGTCCTCGGTGTTATGGAGAAATTCCCAACAAATTCTTTGGAATAACCTACAAAGACGTGCTTATCCGACTTTGGTTGTAAACATTTTACTTATGCATAGCATACCAAAATTTAAGAAAAGACAATTCGGGTTTTATCCCAAACCATAACTCATATGGTGTCATTTCAACGGATCACGATGGAGCTCTTTTCAGTGTAAAAGCGGTAGTCACTAAAGCTTTAATCTTTAAAATATAATGGCAGTTTTATAAATGACACCTTTGATCTTACCATGTAAAACAAGGTTTCATTACATATCTCGAACACTCCATACTCCTATGGTGTTTTTGGGAAATGCAAATCCATGGAACGATTCCTCAAATCTTAGGTGTTTTGCTAAACTTGTAACTCAAACATCTTTCTTTATGATCCAATCATAAACTCTTTTATTTTCTTGTTACAATGATTTTCCACTTCATCTTGAAAGTCTTTAAACATTTTTCAAATGTTTCATACTTCTTCCTTATTGAGTAAGTATATAGATATAATCACTCAAATCTTCGGAGAAAGCATATGAAGTTGAAATCCATCGCCCACGACTACACATAATGGACTATATACATCAATATGTACAAATTCTAATCAGTTAGTCGTCCGTTCCTCTTTTGGCCTACGAAGGGAGTTTTAATTATCTCCAGGAAAGTATCACAAGCGTCATTTGATCCAAATCAAAGACTAAAAATCCATCAACATCGAGTTTCTTCATATATCCTTTCAATATAATTTAAACGGCGATGTCACTTCGCAAGTGATCTTTCAATCATTTGTCTTGCGACATTTTAGCATTAGTTTTATGGTCGTTATTTCTCCTACCAGACTTGTATATTATCCATCTATTATGGAATACGGTAATTATATGAACAACCTTTTGTCGTCATAATACCTGATCAAAATAACAATTATTGAAACAAATCTTGAAGGCAAGCTTTGATGTTAACGAGCAACACAACAACCCTTTGTTTGTTTTCGATGAACATCATCACATTTTCTCTTGCTAGTTACTTAGGCCATTGCAATTCATGAATTGTATTGTCCTGTATGACACTTCATACCAACCAATTCGGTATCCAATACCGAAGAACCACATTGTTTAACAAGCAAGGAATACAACCATAACATGTATATCTTCTATATGCCTAAGTTGGACATCTCCAACCTTTTATTTTCTGCCAAATATTTTATAGATTCTCTTTCAGCAATTCCTTTTCTTTTAAAAGAATCTATCAACATCAATAGTGGTGTCATCAACATGACACATGGTACAAAGCGTATATAGTCAACTACTAATACCTTTGGACTTGCACTTTGAGGTGGATCACCATCATCAAATGTTTGGTGTTCTTTCAAAAATCCATTCTTTAGTAATATTTTAGTGTAGTAAACATTTTACTTACATATTCTATTCATCCTTATCATGACAACTTTCATGATCAAGCTACTATAGCCTATAAGGAAGAATTGCGAATATAATATCAGTTCCCAAAACCTTTTTGGTAGATTCGGATGCCTAGCATCTCCATCCTTCACAAATTCTCATACAATATGAGAACATGTATTTTGCTAAATTATACTCTACCATAATGCAACCAAAAACATTGTTTCAGATATCACAATATCTTTTACACATGATGGTTTCTAAAACAATTTTCAGCTCCAATATAATCTTGATATTAAAACAACCTTTTGAATATCAATAATCATGGAGGCAAACATGATACTTTAGATACTAACATTGGAATTCTTACTCTTGATTTAATACTACTTATTAAACTTCATGGAGTAAATAGAGTTTGCTGAAAGTTTGCAGTAGGACTTATAAACTTTAAATTGACATTCAAAACAATACGATACCAGTTCGTAAAGTAAATATCCAGAATTTCTATAGTTCCACTATCTCAACTATAACTAAGCGTAAGGTGGTGAACGGATGCCAATGACTACAACAAACTATGCAAATTCACTTTGATTGTGTTTATGATAAATTGGGTTCGACTAATCCAAATTACAAATGAACTCCCACTCAAAACAACATCCCTCAAGTTGTTTTAGTGATTACACGAACCAAATCCACTACACCAAGTCCGATCATCACGTGAGATGATGTAGCTTTAAAGGCGAACAATCAACATGTTCATCATATCATCCATATGACTCATGCTTTACCTTCCGGTATTCCGTGTTCCGAGACCATGTCTGTACATGCTAGGCTCGTCAAGGTTAACCTTAGTTTCCACATGTGCAAATTTGGCTTGCACCCGTTGTATGCACACGTAGAGTCTATCACACCCGATCATCACGAGATGCTTCGAAACGACGAGTCTTAGCAACGGTGCCAACTAAGGACGAACACTTTATTACTTGATATTTAGCGAGAGGGATCATCTTATAATGCTACCATTGCGATCTAAGCAATACAAGATGCATAAAGGATTAACATCACAGGCAATTCATAATTAGTGTGATATGATATGGCCCTTTCTTCTTGTGTCTTTGATCTCCATCTCCAAAGCACGGACATGATCTCCATCATCACCAACATGGCGTCAAGGTCAGTGGCGCCACTTCATGGTTGTCCATCATCACTCGCAACTATTACAATTACTTGGAACAAAGCTATTACAAGATGAATAGATACGCAGGTCTTAACAGAATTGAAGACAACCATTAGGCTCCTGCCGGTTGCCATATTACAACAAGGATCATTGCATACATCAAATATAATCACAATCACATGATGGCCATATCACATCACAAAACCCCTGCAAAAACAAGTTAGACGCCTCTAATTTTCTTTACATGTTTTACGTGGCTTGAGGCTTTCGAATAAGAACGGATCTTACCTACGAAACTGAACCACAACGTTGATACAAGTGCTATCAAGTTGCAAAGTGTAAATTGGATCTATACTATGGTGAGAGAGACAGACACCCGCAAAGCCACTTGTGCAAAGCAAGTTACACGTCAAGCGTGGAGCAAGTCTCATGTGCGATGACATGTAAGGTTAGCCCGAGCCGCTTCATCCCACCATACCGCAAGATGCAAAGTACACAAAGCAAAAGACGGCACGAGCACCAATGCCCACAAAACCATTGTGTTCTACTCGTGCAACAGATCTACGCATAGACACGGCTCTGATACCACTGATGGGTTCGTAGCATGGAAAACAAAAATTTTCTACCGCAAGAACGAACAAAACCCAGATCTAATCTAGATAAAAGCCAAGATCTAATCTATTAGACATGTGCAACGAGATAGATCTGTACTAACCCTTGTAGATCCGAAAGCGTTACGAGATTCGGATCTCGTGGTTGATGTAGTCAATCACGTGCCGATCTCGAGATCGAGTAGACGATCCTTCCGGCGCCGTGTTCCGGCAGCGCTTCCACAGTTGGTCACACGTGCGGAGTCGAAGCAGACCTTCCTCTCCCTGTTCCAGCGAGTAGCGGAGGTAGTAGATCTCTCCACGGAATCCCAGCAGCACGACGACGTGGTGGTGGTGGTGGTGGAGTAGAGAATTCTGCAGGGCTTCGCCTAAGCCAGAGCAGAGGGAAGGAGGAGGAGAGAGGCGGCTAGGGTTTGTAGTGGAAGGGGGCAAGGGGGTGGCGCCTCCACCCCCTCTATTTATGGGAGGGAGGCGCCATGGGGAGGTGGAGTCCTTGTAGGACTCCCCTCTCCCTTGGCCGGCAGATCAAGGAGGTGGGGGGAGAGTCCTACTCCCCCACGAATCCTTGTCTTACCCCATAAGGATTCCTTGATCCTTTCTTGGTTTTCAAGTAAACTCCAAGAAATCTTCCAGAACCTTCCGGAACATTCCGAAACCTTCTAGAATCCCCATAAAAATACTCCAGAACATTTCCTAACTTAGAAAATGATCCCCAATATATGGATCTTATTCTCCGGACAATTCCGGAGCTCCTCGTGACGTCCCGAATCCAATCCGAGACTCCAAACAACATTCGGTCTCCAACGCACATTCCATATCTACTTAAAATAACTTCGAACCTTAAGTGTGTCACCCTACGGTTCGTGAATATGCAGACATGATGGAGACACCTCTCTGATCAATAACCATCAGCGGGATCTGGAGATCCATAACGGCTCCCACATACTCAACGATGACTTCGTGATCGATAGAACCATTAACATACGAAACCAATTCCCTTTGTCACGCGATCTCTACTTATCCGAGGTTTGATCGTTGGTATCTCCATACCTAGTTCTACCTCGTTACTGATAAGTACTCTTTACTCGTTCCATGTTATGTCATCCCTTGTGACCCAGTCACATCCTTGCAAGCTAATTAGATGACATTCCACCGAGAGGGCCCAGAGCATATATATCCGTCATATGGATGGACAAATCCCAATCTTGGTCCATGCGCTTCAACACATACTTTCAGAATACCCAATCACACCTTTATGACCACCCAGTTACGAAGCGGTGTTTGATGTCATCAAAGTACCCATCCGGTGATGGTGATTAACATTACCTCATGGTCGAAGGATTAGGTTACTATGTATTTTAAAGCTTATAGCAACCGAACTTAATGACTTGATCTTATGCTATGCTTACTACGGGTGTGTGTCCATCACATCATTCTCCTAATGATATGATCTTGTTATTAACGACATCCAATGCCCATGATCAGGAAACCATGATCATCCATTAATCAACAAGCTAGTTTAACAAGAGGCTTACTAGGGACTCTTTTATGTTTACAAAACACACAAGTATTAATGTTTCCAGTTAATACAATTATAGCATGGGATTTAAACATTTATCATAAACATAAAGATATAATAATAACCACTTTATTATTGCCTCTTGGGCATATCTCCAACAATGACATGTGTCAACATGATCCCATATTTTAATTGGAGAATATTAAATGTTAAGTGTTTTCAATGAGTAGAAATTACTTTTGTAAAATAAGATAAATAAGACTAAGTCTTTATTTCATATGATGCTTGTGATGATGCTAGATCATCTGTTGTGAATCGTAGTGTGCTAAATAGAAATAGTTAAGTATTGTTTGGTGATTGTGTAGCCCGTATTCATTTATAGACGATAGTACCCACCCGGGATACGAGGAGGAGGAGTACTACCAAGAAGAAGAAGAAAACCTCAACCACTGCACTACTCAAGGCAAGCTAACACTTGCAAGCTTCATACCTATGCAAGCCATCACTAATTGCAAGCTAGAACGATGAAAGTTAACACTTGCCCACTTGATAACCTATGCAAGATGCATTAGGCATGCTTGGTTATGCAACTTTGATTATACCAATCCCAAGTTTTACATGCAAGCTTTATTCTTTACTTTACCAAAGTTCTTTACTTTTAGTTAGGCTTTGATAGTTTTGGGAAAAATAAGATAGATACCATAAAGAGTATAAAACTAGGCCTAACTAGTTATACTTAGATGTCATTCCAAGGCATGAGATTAGAGCTGGATAGTTACCCTTGATTAGCACCCCTCATTAGTGAATACCCCCAACTTTAGTGGCTAGTGCTAAGCATAAAAGTTGATCACTTCAGATGGGAATACTTGGTGAAAATGATTATAAAAACCTTGGAATGAGGATTCATTCTATTGAAATGTTTTGACATGTGTTGACACCAAAGGATTTGATGATGAAAATGTTGAGGCATGAGCCTTAGCCCTTTATAAAAACTGATGGTTGGGTTTGGATGCGATAACATTCCAATTTTACCGTACAACCACAATATCTGAATTGGGTAGGGCTTAACTAGAAGTTTATATGCCTTACTATGGGTTCCCTCGTGGAAAAAGGTTGAGTTGAGGCTACCTCGTGAATGTGAATGTCCACCTATGCAGTGCCTAGGATGGCAGATGGCCATGGCTGGGAGGCCAAGCTCATAGGGGAGGTGCCTATACTAGAGTGTGTAATTGAAAGGTTAGGATTGATTATTCGCATACTAAGTATGATGATTCAGGGTTATGCCTGACGAATGTATCGAATTTTGTGGTGAAAGTGTACCACCTATGTAGAGTGTCAAACTATTTGAATAGCCGCGTCCGCGGTCATGGATAGTTGGAGTGGCCATACTGTTCCTTTGTCAGATGTTTTCAAAATGACCTGTGAATTGAACTATAACTTTGACTTGACCACAACAGGATTGTGAACATGAAAACTAAGTTCCCACTTAGGTGATTTAGAACATTAACTTAGTTTTCTTTACTTCTAAACTCAACTTTAGATAAATCTGGCCTTTTGCAAATAAACCTAGAGCTTAAGATTCCTACTAGAACTATCTTACTTGTTAGTGATAGTTTGTGAGTACTTAAATAGTACTCATGGCTTTGTCCCTGGCTATTCCCGTGGCCAGACTGTTGGGGATCGTAGCATAGAAAACAAAAAATTTCCTACGATAGGAACTATACGCCAAGATCTATCTACTAGATACAAGCAACGGGTGGATATACATCCATAGAGAACTTACCCTCGAAGACAAAAAAGCTTTGTTAACGAGTTGGAACTCGTGGATGATGTAGTCGTACACTTGCCGATCTCAAGATCGTGATGAAGTCCAGTAGGTCCGACTCTAGCACGTCCATCGAATCCAGCTCCAGCAAGTCCAGCACTACCAAGTCCAGCACTGCAAAGCAGCGGTGCATCCGTGATCGCACACACGTCCGGTACCCCGAAAACCTCCGTCCCTCGCTCCAGCAAAGCAGCGGAAGCAGCAACACCTTTCTAGATAAAGCCACCGAGAACATGTATCTCGCTAATCCGAGACCATGGGGAAATAATCCTAGAGGGGGAGAGAGATCCTTCACGAGGAGGTGTGAGGAAGAAGGGGTGTGAGGGGGGCCTTTTATAGGAGGAGGGGGGTACCCCTCCCCATGGCCGGCGCCCCATGGGAGGGTGACTCCTCACCTCCCCATTCATGTGGTGGTAACCCCTCCACATTAAAATGCCCCTTCACATTCTCTTTTAAAGTCTCCACTTTAAATGCATTAAATTTCTCCAAATTTAATGCTCTCTCATTTAATAAAACTCTTTTCTTATTTTTATTCATAATTTTGTTAATTAATTTAATTAACAAACATTCACATAAAACCCCCTGCAATATTTCAATATTACATGCAGAACCAATTTCAGCAATTTCACCCAAAACAGTTTCAGTGTCTATTGAAATAATTCCAACGATTTCTTAAATCTTTATCTGAAACATATTTGCTCCAAATGGTGTTGGTATCCCTTAAGTGTGTCACCCTACGGTTCGCGAATAATGCAGACATGATCGAGACACCTCTCAGATCAATAAACAGAAGCGGGACCTAGAGATCCATACTGACTCCTACACATTCAACGATGACCCTTATGATCGTGTGAACCTTTAACGTCGTAACTAAATCCCTTTGTCTCGCGATATATTACGTGTCCGAGATTTGATCATTGGCATCCAAATACCTAGTTTGATCTCGTTACCGACATGCACTCTTTTCTCGTTCCCGTGATATAACATTCTAGTGATCACATCACTTGCTTGCAAGCTAACCAATGTGATATGACCGAGATGGCCCAGAGTATATCTATCCATCAATGGGATGGACAAATCCCACTCTTCATCCATGAGCCTTAAGATAACACCTTCGTAGCACTGAACCCACCTTTATAGTCACCCTATTACGGTGTGACGTTTGATGTTATCAAGATACTCTTCCGGTGTTAGCAACATGATCTCATGGTCTAAGGACTAAGATTACTTCGTATGATGTTATAGCAATATAAACATAATGACTTTGATCATAATGCTATACTTCGGATGAATGTTCATCACATCATTCCACCAATGTTGTGACCTCGTTATTAACAACATCCAATGTCCATGATCAGGAAACCTTGATCATCTTGTTAATCAACGAGCTAGTTTATATGAGAGGCATTACTAGGAACTTTGTATTTTGTTTATTAAACACACATGTATTAATGTTTCCAATTAATACAATTATAGCATGCAAAATAAACATTTATCATAAACATGGAATAAGATAATAACCACTTTATTATTGCCTCTCGGGCATATTACCTTCACAGAATATGAGGAGGACTACCAGGATGATGGACAACAGGAGGTCTATGACAACTAGCTTCATCTCCCATCGTCAGCATTGCATGTGACCCTGAAGATGGAGCCCCTACTACGTTTATTTTCCACTGCTTTGATTGTATTAATACTGGATCATGAGATCCTTTATTTGAAGACCTTTTTTATGGTTTGTAATGGATGATGTACTATGGTACCAATTCTGTTATGTCTCGCAAAAATAGTAATCCTGGGACTGTGAGGTATGGCATAATAGGCATCTGGGATTAAAAATTCGGGTGTTGACATCTTCCCTCCGGGAAAAATCAGTTTGCCTTTGTCAACCTTTGAAAGAGCGACTAGCAATGGCCAAGTAGTGCGGATGAGGACTCGCAAACCGAGCCTCGGATCGTCCACGAAAAATGCTAACCGAGAGCCATCATTGGAGTAGCCTTACTCGACTGGCCTTCCGGGCCAACCCAAATGGCAGTGCTACACAAAAAACACCATGTCCTCCTCAACCTTAGATAGTGCGACTCGCACGGCCAAGTACTGCGGACGAGGACTAGCAAACCGAGCCTCGGATCGTCCAGGAAGAACGCTAAGCCGAGAGCCATCTTTGGAGTCGCCATGCGACTGGCCCCAGGCCAAGATGAGACTCGCTAACAAAAACAGTGCAATCAATGTCATCACGAACTCGCAATCATCGCGGACTCTCCATACTCAGGTACTCTCCCCTCGTGGACTCGCAATCATCACGGACTAGCCACACTTGGGGACTCTCCCCTCGCGGACTCGCAATCATCACGGACTTGCCACAATCGAGGACTCCCCCCTCACGGAGTCGCAATCATCGCGGACTCGCCACACTCTGGGACTCTCCCCTCGCGGACTGGCAATCATCACAGACTCTCCACACTCGGGAACTCTCCCCTCGCATACTCGCAATCATCACAGACTCACCACACTCCGGGACTCTCCCCTCGCGAACTCGCAATCATCGCGGACTCACCACACTCGGGGAGTCTCCCCTCGTGGACTTGCAATCATCACGGAATCGCCACACTCGGGGACTCTCCCCTCACGGACTCGCAATCATCACGGACTTGCCACACTCGGGGACTCTCCCCTCGGGGACTCGCAATCATCGCGGACTCTCCATGCTCAGGGGCTCTCCCATCAAGGACTCGTTCACCGCGAACTCTCCCCATGCAGACTCACCATCCTTGGCAACAACCACTACTATTTTCAGAATATGCATCTCTAAAGAGCCTCAAGTCGCCTCTACAAGCCAACTCGAGCCTTGGGGACTACTCCTAGGCATACTACATGTGCGCGTGGTTCCACGACCGCGGCTCTCCACGCTCGAGGACTCGCCACCGCGCACCCGCCCTCGCGTACTCAACACGCTCGGGGACTCGACACCACGGAGTCGCCCTCGCATACTCAACATGCTCGGGATCTCGCCACTGTGGACTCGCCCTCACGTACTCAACACGCTCAGGGACTCGCCCTCGCGTACTCAACATGCTCAGGGACTCGCCACTGTGGAGTCGCCCTCGCGTACTCAACACGCTCGGGGACTCGCCACCGCGGACTCGCCCTCGCGTACTCAACATGCTCGGGGACTCGCCACCACTGAGTCACCCTCGTGTACTCAACACGCTCGGAGAATCGCCACCGCAGACTCGCCCTCGCGTACTCAACACGCTCGGGGACTCGCCACCACGGAGTCGCCCTCGCACACTCAACACGCTCGGGGACTCGCCACCGTGGACTCACCCTCGCGTACTCAACACGCTCGGGGACTCGCCACCATGGAATCACCCTCGTGTACTCAACATGCTCTGGGACTCGCCACCACAGAGTCGCCCTTGTGTACTCAACATGCTCGGGGACTCTCCCTCGCATACTCAACATGCTCGGGGACTCGCCACCATGGACTCTCCCTCGCGTACTCAACACGCTCGGAGACTCGCCACCGCGGACTCGCCCTCGCGTACTCAACACGCTCGGGGACTCACCACCGTGGACTCACCCTCGTGTACTCAACACGATCGGGGACTCGCCACCGCGGACTCGCCCTCGTGTACTCAACATGCTCGGGGACTCGCCACCGTGGAGTCGCCCTCGCGTACTCAACATGCTCGGGGACTCGCCACCGCGTACTCGTCCTCGCGTACTCCACATGCTCGGGGACTCGCCACCGCGGAGTCGGCCTCGCATACTCAACACGCTCGGGGACTCGCCACCACGGACTCGCCCTCCCGTACTCAACATGCTTGGGGACTCACCACCGCGGACTCGCCCTCGCGTATTCCCCTGCACCTATTTGGCGACTTCACCATCAATAATTTGGTGGCCTCCACGTCCTCTATGATAACAAGTTGACAAGGCACCAGTCAAACTTCTCCAAGGGGCAACTCCACCCAAAGGCGACTCACCTGACGCATCGACTTGTCCCGGTGAATGGACTACTTTAAGAGCTATTTCTTTGTTTCAGGAGCTCGCCAACAACTCGCCATCGACTCCACCCCGGAACCGCCTACACCGATTCAGCTGCTTGAAATCTTCGCCAAGTCCCTGACGCGCTCGGGGACTACTGATGGGGGAATATCAATTGGGGTATACCCATGAAGCAGAATCACCAGCTGGATCGAGCCGACGGAAGCTTATCCCAGAGCGGATTGACTCGCCAAACACAGCGACTGGCATATTTGATCTATATGACTCGCTGACTGGAGGCCCAATATGGCGACTCCAATAGAAAGCCCATTAGTACACTTGTAAACCCTAACTGGCTGCATATATAAAGCCACTAGGGGAACCTCTTTGGGGACATCTCCCACGTCATATGAGATCTAGTCTCTCCCTCCGCCTACGGCGGCTCCCATGTAACCAATCTATGATCATATACTGGATTGACAGCAGGATGTAGAGATCCTCCACCAAGGGGATGTGAAACTGGGTACATCGTGTGCCAGTCTCTCTCCCGGATTCTCTTACGTCGCCTTGCCCTTTCCTCTACGTAAGCTACCCTGTAGCATCTGCCGTGGTCAATACCACGACAATTTTTAACACTAACTATATGTCAACACCCGGATTTTTAATCCCAGATGCCTGTTATGCCATACATCACAATCCCAGGATTATCATTTTTGCGAGACATAACAGATTGGTTATGACAGTACATCATCCATTACAAACTATAATAAGGTCTTACAAATAAACGATCTCATGATCCAGTCTTAATACAAATCAAGCAGCGGAAAAGAAACGTTGTAGGAGCTCCATCTTCAAAGTCACAAACCGAGACTAAAGGGTCCGTTCGAACCGGGACTAATGTGTTGTCGCTATCCTAGTTGTTGGAACCGGGACTAATGCTCACATTAGTCCCGTCTCCTAACACATCCGAGACTAATGCTCTGGAGGGCTCTGGACGAAAGGCCTGTTTTCTACTAGTGTTTATCATCACCAAGCCTCCCTTTCCTGATCATCTACATGAACTCCTAGTAGCTGATCCAACCATCCCTAATCCTATCATCGGGAACATCTATTGATTTAGGTTTCAAAATCATGAAACTGAAATCAAATAATTTTGGACCGAATATGCAATGAAACATTGTCATGTCCGACCTTACTGATGATGTCTATCAGACAGTAGATCAGATAAAACACGTTTTTCAGGTTGTAGATCATATAAAACACTCAATGCATCCACTTAGAGAATAAAAAATATTCTAGGGAGAGTTAATTAACTTGACCTAAAAATAAAATAAGGGAGTTGGCCATGGTTACTAGGTGAATCCATGCTCCACACATAAGCGGCTCTAGGTTTTCTGCTCCTGTGTTCGGTACCTAGGGTTATTTCTATCGTAGAGTCTCCCGGGGGTCCCGGGGAGGAATGTTCCAGCTCCTATCTCCCGGGATACGTCTGTCTCTTCACCCTGTCGTGCACCCCTAGATTCCATGGAAGCGACAGTAGCCCTCGGTAAAGTATCGTCTCAGGGAGTCAGATAACGGTGACGCCTTGCCCTAATGGGTGAACGGCCACGGCCGTCCCTGGGCGGGCTTAACACCTGGCCCCACTGAGGACTCTATAGGTGCGACCCAATCGGTGCACGGATGAGACATGTCCACCATCTTGGAAAACTCAAAAGCTATCGTGAGTAGTTACTGTTGGTGCTCAGGCTCTGGTAGATCACACCCTTGGGCCCAGGTTTAATATGTGCATATCCTTTAATACTTCGGTCATATATGTTATTGTTTTTCTTCCTGCTTTGTGTGCTAAAAGAGTATGATGATGGCATACTGCTTTACTTGGCATGATGATTTACTTCCTACTGACTGTTTTGTCCAACCAAATTTTATAGTTTACATTTTATATCAGATATGCAAAGTGATGGTTTTCAATATTTAATTATTTGTATTTGATCTATCAATAGGTTAATGTCTAAAGCCTGAGGTTCGCATGATGCTATCATGCTTGCTGGTTAGGCATCTTTTTCTCTTTGCCATGGATTATCTCTATGGGATATTTAAATACACCTTTCAGTCGCTCTCAAGAAATTAAGTATGTAGATATATGGTACCTCATGACATCCTATTTTTATTTTCCGAAATTCCGATGGGTCATTTAAAAACAAAATTAATTAGAACATACACATCAACCAAAGGAAGGAGATATGCATCGTTGAAAATTACAGCACCCTACTTATGTTGGACTTCAAGTTGTGGAATCAAGATCTTCCTCTCTTTTCTGAAAATAATAATATTGGATGCGTAAGGACAATGCCTTAGCTTTAAGGTCTGCTGCAAGTTGATATATTTTTGCTCATTACAGAAAATAGATTACTAAGTTTTCCTTGCAATATAAATATTTATATCTAATCTAAGTTACAACATGCTTTTGTCCCTTTAAGTACCTAATATATTTCATCTCTAGCTTTTCTATGTTCAATTGGTCATGGTTCTTATCCACTAATGATTCATTTTGTTGTGGCGGTGGCCGCTCCTCGTGCTACTTGTGATGATCTAGAGGAAGCCCAAGAAGGACGCCTACAACATGTGCGAACAGATTTTCTCCAGTCAGCTGATTGATGCATATGATCTCTTCCTAGGCTGCTATACTACATACTTAGTATTTAACTGCGGCCGGTGAATCTATATGTTATAAAATAAAAGCATAACACAATTTTATTCATGATTTTATTATTGTTGTTTTGACCTTTGAATGTCTGTTCCATCTACCACATGATAGTGGGTTGCTAAAATCGTTTCGGCTAATACAAATGAAGATCGTAGGGACAACAAAGAGGCTTACATTTTCTAGCGTCCTTAATATAAGATAGCACATCAGTTTCTATTGTTAGATTATATTTCTTACTATCGTGTTTATGTTCTTCCACACATATTTTATGGTTCACGTTGTTATTGTTCCACGTTTCTTTACAAAGTTACCTTTTTTCATGGTTGTTTCTCGAGGAATATGCCATTAGAAAAGAGTGATATCAAGGAGGAGCTAGGAATCGATTTAATCACAGAAGAGCTGTGAGAATTGTACCAAGGCTGGCCAATTCCCTATCGATCATGGTACGCAATAATCTTCTTGGGTGAGTTCTCTATGGCCGGACCATCGCTGGACTCGATCCTACCTGGAAAATCATGCATTTTCAGTACAGGCCTTTCTATTGTTTTGAAAATTTGATGTCTAGCTGATTAACTAATTGACGAATATACTAGCAGCACCATGCAATGTTTTTCGGCAATCAGACTTATACTCTGCAACTATTATCTTTTTAATTGATCTGGCTTCGACATGTACACTTCTTCATTTCCTTTAATTAATTTTCTCTCTACAATTGGCATGTACTATTATGTATGACTTCAAACCTAGCATATTTTAGCTTTCTCACCACAGCGACTTGCCCTTCTGGCCGTCGGATGGGGTCTTGCAATGCATCTCAGCTATCCATTTTTTCACCTCGTGATATAGAAACGAGCCACGCCCTCTCGTGCAGATCATAGGCCCTCCTCGATATTTTTCATCCTCTTGATTTATTTATACATAGAATTGGCTTAATTTGCTAATTGTGCTATCTACAGAAAACACTTGAACTACCAGTCCATAAAAATGAATCAAGAATCAGGGAGACATACTTATTCGACTGATGCAAGGTACAGTTTATAATTTACACTAATACTTTAAAAATACTATGAGACTGCGTGACCTGACAATATACAACTATTTCCTGCTAATAATGGTGTTCTCAAGAATGCAAATCCTGAAGCGACGGTTTCTTCAGCTGAGCCTGTTAGCAATGTAAAGGAGTGTCAACGATGGTTCCTTGGAGCTGTCAATAATGTAAAGAAGATTGAACCTCCGGTTTCTTCAGCTGGTCCCGTAAACATAGTAAAGAATACCCAATCCTACGTTTTATCTGGCTATGCAAGCAACTGATAATGGGAGCGCACGTGGTGATGCACATATTATTTCAGCTCCATTTAGTGAGCCCGACAGGAGCTTAAACAAAGCCTCCTCATAGTCTGAAGAATACTTGAAATACTATATGCTTTCCGAATGCTACTTTACAGTCCTTCCTTTCATGATTGCTATTATGCAGTCTTTTCTTTCCAGATTGTACGACTTGATGAATCGGTGTATATACCTACATGAATCATTTCTAAATATTGCTTCCTTTTTAAGTTTGCCACACTACTCGGAGTGCATTCATTGAACTCATTTCTCAATTTGATGTGTTCAATGAGTCTAGTGTGAACAAAGCTGAGAACATTGATTTTAACACTACAAAAGAAATTTATCCCCTCAGTGTTTGATCAAGTTCTGAGAAATTTTATTACGGATGTACTAGCTTGGTCATCAGTTTTTGAACTGACATTTATGAACTGTGAACGTTTGGTTCTGAGCGGTGTTTTTGGTTTGTCCTTTCTTGTTGGCGGTGGTGTATTTTTTACTGAAATTGGTGGTTCTTGCTTGCAGGGTTGGTGTTTGGAGGCTAGTATTTTGCATCATTATTTCATTTTTTGGTAAAACTCTATTTTCTTGATCTCCTAGGTGACCTACTATTATTTCAGAATTGTTTGTTTGTTTCTGTATGTACAAGAACCTTTACTTATTTTCTTCTCTTTGTCGACCAATTCTACTCTTCATTAATAGTCGTTTACCAGTCTGAAGGTTGGGGTCCTGCGCATCTTCAACATCTCACCTTTGAATCAATTGATCTGCTGCACAAAGTGGGCAGGTATATATATGACGCGGACTCTGATGCAATCGATGGTGATCAATTCCCTCGCTCCGCTCGCTAACTCTCGACATGAAGAGTTCTCTTGGTGGTGAAATCATATATGATACTGATGGTTATATCATCATTATTATATAGTGTGCTTTCCTTTGTTTGCTTCTTTTTCATAGTTGCGGGTTCATATAAAATATCAGAGTACCCACCTGCTTTCAATAGAAACTGACTTGACTTTGTATATAAATGTTTCTTTGTGCTTTACGATATCTTCATCTTATCAACATCAATTTGTAAAACATAGAAAAATATTTTATCATTTTATCGCCTGATTTTTATCGACGTTGTACAAAATGTAATTTAGCGAGAATTTAACGGGATCGTGTGCCAAGGCGCACTCCTAATTCTAGTACTAGAAGAGATCGTGTACATGCATGGTTTTTTTTCCGCACATTTTGAATAGGTTGTACGTTTTTTCCCGACATCGTACGCAAAAGCCATTTGAAGTTTTCATGACAGTTTTTGGCAAATATGTCGAAATTCATGTTTGTTAATTTTCATAACAACTAAATCACTCAATATAACTACAGTTTAAAGGATTTTATTTTTGGAATTTTTTGGCATGCTTTTGAAACTAGAAAAGGCGATCTCGGGGGGCGGGGGGTGTCGTGGCAGAAATCTCCTGCCGCGGCAGGATTTTTGCCCATTTTCCTATGGTGGCAGAACCCGCCAAAGTTTTTTTACGAATTTTTTAGTCCCGGTTGATGTCTCAAACCGGGACTAAAGGTCTATCTTTTGTCCCGGTCGGAGACACCAACAGGGACTAAAGGCTGTTGCCCAGTCCGCACCCACCTCCACCCCTTTAGTCCCGGTTTGTATTACAAACCGGGACTAAAGGGTCCGTTCGAACCGGGACTAACGTTGTGTCGCCGTCCTAGCTGTTGGAACCGGGACTCATGTGAGCATTAGTTCCGGTTCCTAACACATCCCGGACTAATGCTCCGGAGGGCTCTGGACGAAAGGCCTGTTTTCTACTAGTGTTTGTCATCACCAAGCCTCCCTTTCCCGATCATCTACACGAACTCTTAGTAGCTAATCCAACCATCCCTAATCCTATCATCGGGAACATCTATTGATTTAGGTTTCAAAATCATGAAACTAAAATCAAATAATTTGGGACCAAATATGCAATGAAACGTTGTCATGTCCGACCTTAGTGATGATGTGTATCAGATAGTAGATTAGATAAAACACGTGTTTCAGGTAGTAGATCATATAAAACACTAAATGCATCCACTCAGAGAATAAAAAATATTCTAGGAAGAGTTAATTAACGTGACCTAAAAATAAAATAAGGGAGTTGGCGATGGTTACTAGGTGAATCCATGCTCCACACAAAAGCGGCTCTAGGTTTTCTGCTCCTGTGTTCGGTACCTAGGGTCATTTCTATCGTAGAGTCTCCCGGGGGTTCCGGGGAGGAATGTTCCAGCTCCTATCTCCCGGGATATGTCTGTGTCTTCACCCCGTCATACCGTGCACCCCTAGATTCCACGGAAGCGATAGTATCCCTGGGTAAAGTGTCGTCTGAGGGAGTCAGATGACGACGACGCCTTGCCCTAATGGGTGAACGGCCACGACCATCCCTAGGCAGGCTTAACGCCTGGCCCCACTGATGACTCTATAGGCGCGACCCAATCGGTGCACGGATGAGACATGTCCGCCATCTTGGAAAACTCAAAAGCTGTTGTGAGTAGTTACTGTTGGTGCTTAGGCTCTAGTAGATCACACCCTTGGGACTATTTAAGAGGCACCGCATAAGATCTGTTGTTAGCCTAAGGTATTCCTTCTTCTTCCATATTCTCTCTTTGTCGAAGCCATGGCCGCGCCACCAAGCGCCGAGCATGCCCTTGCCCTGGAGAGTTTGCTACTATCGGTGCTGAAGGGCTGGCTTCCGCCAGGCAACAGCATGGCAGGTCGCGGAAGGGGAGGGCGCGGTGGCAGTTAAGGAGGAGGTTGTCGCGGGTGCCAGATCGGTGCCTTAGGACTCTTAGCCGGATCTGGCCGGCTTCGAGTTCTATGTGAGGGTGCACTATGACAAGTAATGGACACTCCGCCTACCCAATGTGTTTGCGTGGTCCTTTTGCGACCGCCGCCGCTCGCGGAACCTGATGATCCGCAATTCCGATTGCTACAACACCATTTGGTGGCCACGAGTCATCAATGAAGAAAGAGGGAGTATGTGTCTCGGGAGAGGCTGGACTTGCTTCACCGAGACACATTGCCTCCAAAAGGGGGATGTCCTCTTCTTCACCTACAATGGCATAGAGGAACTCTCCATCAAGGTGTTCAGCTGTAACCAACGCCGTTTCGAGTACTTCCATGAGGTGGCACTTTGAATCCGCGAAGGGGTGGCTGGCTTTTGATCTCCTTGGCGGGTGCAGAAGACGAGTTTGCATAGCAGAGAAAGTGGCATGTAAAATGTAGAACAAAGTAGCTACCTCTTATTTTGCCAAAGCTTTGCACTTCTATAGTTAATGTACAAAGTACTTATATGGAGTGGTGGCTTCCTTTTCTGTCCTTCTACCTTGTCATGGTTGACTGTGGTGGTGATAGCTAAAGGGGTTAACCGTTAGCTATCCGTGAAAGAGAAACTAATGCAACTCTCTCTTTTTATTCATCAACATGGGCGATCCTAGATACACTGATTTTCCTGGATAGGTTTAGATCGGTTCAAGCTCAAAAAACACAAGAATAGGCAGGAAAGGTATGATTCCGATCCCGCTATCTTGTCTCGGTCGACATACCGAGAAGATAGATGCTCGTGAAGATCGACTTGACGCCTTCTCCCTGGCCAAGTCCGGTCGCCGCCGCAAAGAAATAGGACCGGCGATTGCTTACTCGTGTAGAGGTCGGGGTTGGGGGAATGGGGTAGCTGGTGCGGAGGTCGGGGTTGGGGGAATGGGGTAGCTTGTGCTTCGAGATTGATGTGGACATGCGGTGCTCTCCTTAGGGCACCTTTGCTTCGGAGCCAGTTTGCCAAATAGGGAAGCATGCCACGCTCACCCCACATGTCATAGAATTGTATTTGTTAGCCAAACTTTGCCACACGAGTGTGGTGACCAATTTGTTTGCCACGCACGTGGAACTGAAGTGTGGCAAAGTGTGGAGGCAATCAAACATGTTGTTAGATGTGTCCGTCTAGTAAAACTCCAGTCAATATATCTGTTATTTTCATTACCACGTCTTCATTTTTTGTAATCGATGTTAAGGTTGAAATTTCATTCAGCTTGAGAGAGGGAGAAAGAGCATAAGGACAGGTACGGTCACTGGTTTTTAATGTAACAGGTGAATCATATTAGTGTACAAACAAATATTAGTGTACCATTGTAGGAGTCTAGTCTAGGGGATGGATAACAGCAAGTTATTCATCAATTCAGACACAAAAAATACACGCAAGACAACCCTCTTAATTTACTTTCTGAACGAAAATCCAAATTACGAATTTTAAAATTTTCTTCAAGTAATCAGCGGAATTAACAAGGAGTTTGCTTCAACTATGTTTTTTGCGGGTAAAAAAATAGAAGTGGTACTAAAAGTTTCCGTTGGATGGATTATGATTTCTGAGACATTTATCTAAACTACCTTTAATTTCAAATGAAGTATGTGCTTTGGAGTTTTTTTTTTGTTTCGCACACATAATCTCATGTCTATATTAAACTCAATACCTTCTCTGTAATATCCCAAAACTTTAATCCAAGCTTATCAAGATCCAAATTATCAAATTTAGGGTTAACAAAAACTTTTCCAAATTAAAAATAAAAGCATTCATGTGTATGTGCATTTAATTTAGAAATTGATTTGAATTGCCATGGTTCTGTAATCCATTGCTTGTAAAATGTTTCTTAGGTGAAATAAGCATCATCTAAGTTCTTCCCAAACTTTTCCCAAAGAAAATCAAATCAAAAACAATTAAAAAGGAGGAATGATCATTTTGGCCATTTTCATCCACTACACCACTTTGAGTGTTCCTAGCAATCACTTCTCAACATAAATAATTCTAGGTCTTTACACCCCTTGATAGTACACATAATGAGGTACCAAGGCCCACTTTGGGATCTGCAAAAATCTTTCAAATGATAATTTTAAATGACAGTTCAAAAGTGAATCTATTTCATATGGAAAGATCCCACTATTTCAAAAACCATCAATTTGAGCTCCACTTTCAAAACCCTTGCAACCAGAGAATACTTAGCATTAGTTTAGATCACTCAAAAAATTTGAACTCAAAATTCAAAAGATTTTCTCTTTCGGCCATTCTGTCAAACACCTTGTGGACAAGATCAAAGTGGCCTAACTATTACCGTTTTGGGGTTGATCTTGTCTAGCCAATTGAGGTGCTTTGATCACCCTTGTCTCCCCCAAGTCTAACCAGACCAACACCAGCCGATCCCCTACCTCCTAGCGGCACTGCAATGCCATGCCGAGAGCACCTTGCCAGCCAACTTGGCCCTCGCAGCAGCAGACCGCTTCCCCCTCTCTCGCCATGTCTACACGCTAGCCTGTGGTCCACCGCCACCGTCCAACCAGCCCCAGCCCAGAGACAGAGACCAGAACGGCCAGGGACCACCGCGCCTGGAGCTTGTCGACCATGCCGACGCCGCCCGCAGAGCGCGCCCCGTCCCCGCGTGCACAGACCGCCCCTCGATCACAGCCCGCGCCCACCGCTTTGCCATGACCCAGGGAACACCCTAGACATCCCCGTTGGCCGCCCAATGCGCCACATCCACCGCTCGCCGTCGAACCCGCCACCTCTGCCGCCTAGAGCGCGTGATGCTCCCGACCAGCACAGAGCTCGTCTTGCCGCGCCTTTAAGCCTCAGAGCACCGCCAGGAGACAAGCCACCGTCCCCTACCTCGAGCCACGCCGCTAGCCCCCTGTGCCGCTCTCACCGGAGTCGCCTGCCCACACCGCTCAGTCTCACCGTCGGGCCTATATAAGCCGGCCTCCCCAGCACGAAATCCTCACACTCCCTCACTCCTCACCTCTCTCTGAACCTCACCCACCTCTCGCCGACGCCGCTCGAGCTCTGCCTCGCCGGAATTGGAGCCGAAGCCGCCACAGCAGGACGAGAAGAGCGCCTGCGATTTAGGGCACCCCAAGCTCCGCCGCAACCATGCCTCGCCTCGCCGTCGTCCACCAGTTCTTTTTGCCCGCCTCGCCGTCGTCTCTGGAGCCCTGGTACGTCCCTGGTAGACCCCCACCGAGCCGCTAGGGCTAACTTTCGCCGGCGACAGGTTCGTCATCGACGACGACCCTCAGCCGTAGATCTCACTTCTAATCCTACGATCCACAGCGCGCGTACCGTTTCGCATGTTAAGAGCCACTGACCAGCGGTACCCCCTGTCAGCTGAGCCCCGCGCCGTGGAGCGCCACTAGGCCGGCCCATGTTCGTTCCCGCGCTAGCCCAGCCATTCAAAATTGGATTTTTCTTTTAATTTAAATCTTAGTTCTATCCCCCTAGTTTGAAAATCAATTCAGAGAGATTTATAAATCCAAATTGCATGAAACAAATTTTGCCTGAAAGGTATTGAAATTATCTATCCAAGCCATAAATCAATTAGAGTTATAGATCTATCCTAGTAAAAATAACAAAACAGAAGCATTTGCAACTTGCAACATTTTTATAAAATCAACCAAGATAGGTTTTGAGTTGATTCCAACTGTCAAAATTCACATTTGATCATACCTATCTGAATATGTAATAATATTAAGGTTTATAGGCAGTGACTTTGGACTAGTACTAAAATAATGCTATATAGGCATTTCTAGTCACTTTAAATCATTAAATAATGAACTTAAACCAAAGTAATTATGATCCAACCCTTATATCTCATTCCCACATGTTAGAATATGTGGTGATGACATGTGTCAACATGATCGCATATTTTAAGTGGTGAATATTAAATCTTAGTTAATTTTTCAATGAGTAGAAATTACTTTTCTAAAGTAAAAAGAATGAAACTAGTGAATTAAACTTGTGATGCTTGTGATGATAATAGATCATCAAATGTGTGTCTTAGAATGCTAATTAGACTAGTTAAGTATTGTTTGGTGATTGTGTACTCCGTATGTATTTATAGACGATAGTACCGACCAAGTCTACGAGGAGGAGGAGTGCTACCCCAAAGAAGAAGAAGAAAACTTCAACCACTGCACCAACCAAGGCAAGCAAGCACTATCCAAGTTAACCTTGCAAGTTGTACTTGCAAGCCCCCATTAACAATGCAAGCTAACACTTGCAAGTTTAATGCTTAGCAAACTAGGATCAAACTAGATGGTTTAGCAGAGATGCTTTAGGCATGCTTTGGTCACACTCCTTTGACTATTAGATACTCCAAGTCTTATTTATAAGCTTTAATTCCTTTACTTTACCCAAAGTTCTTTACTTATCTTTGAAGGTAGCATAAAGAGTATTAAACTTGCCCTATTTAGAACCCCTTTAGATGTCATTCTACGGCATGAGATTGAACCCAGCTTTTCCACCATAGTGAACACTCTTAACTTAGTAGTTAGAGTAGATCCAAAACTTGAGTCACTCTAGATGGGAACACTTGGTGAAAATGAATTGTGAAAACCTTGGAATGATGAGTCATTCTATTGACATGTTTTGACATATGTTGAGAAACACAAATGGTTTATGATGATGAAAATGATGAGGCAGGAGCCTTAACCCTTTTATAAAACTGATGGTTGGATTCGGATGCGATACCATTCCAAATTTACCGTACAACCACACTACCTGAATTGGGTAAGGATTAGCTGGAAATTTATATGCATTAGTATTAGTTCCCTCGCGGGAGAGGTTTGAGCTGAGGCTACCTCTCAATGTTGTCCACCTATGCAGTGCCCAAGATGACAGATGGTCGTGGTTGGGAGGCCATGCTCATAGGAGTGGTGCTTATACTAGGGTGTGTAAAGGGAAAGTTATGTTTGATTATCTGCATACTAAGTATGATGATTCAGGGTTATCCCTGACAGATGTATCGAATCTTGTGGTGAAAGTGTACCACCTCTACAGAGTGTCAAACTATTCGAATAGCCGCGTCCGCGGTTATGGACAGTTGGAATGGCCATATTGTTTTGTTGCCAGATGTTTTCAAAACAACTTATGAAACGAATGTTGAATCTTGACTTGACCACAACAGGGTTGTGTTTATGACAATAGCTTCCCACTTAAGTGATTCTAGCACTTTATTTTATTTTTCTTTCCTTCTGAACTCAACTTAGGTTTCAAACCTAACTTTATAGTTTAAACTTAGATTTAGCACTTTAACTTAGAACTATATTACTTGTTAGTGGTAGTTTGCGAGTACTTAAAAAGTACTCATGGCTTTTGTCCCTGGCTATTCTCATGGCCAGACTATGAAGGAGACTATCAAGATGATGGCCAACCGGACGCCTACGATAACTAGGACTATCTGCCTTCGTCAGCATTGCTTGTGCCCTTGAAGATGGACCTCACCGCTACGCTTATCTTTTAATTCCGCTGCTTGTTGTATTAAGACTGGATCATGAGATCCTTATTTGTGTAAGACCTTATGTATGGTTTGTAATGGATGATGTACTGTGATATCCAATCCGTTATGTCTCGCAAAAATGGTAATCCTGGGATTGCGAGGTATGGCATAACGGGCATCTGGGATTAAAAATCCGGGTGTTGACATTCTCCTTTTTTGTATTTTATCGACTGATCGATAACATCCAGGCATATCTATGGCCATAACCCCAAACCTAGCCCAATTGATTACAAAGTTGCAGGTACCTCACATGTCATGTTTCAGCTGCAGAGTCAAACTATCATCTGCCTAAACAGAGATCTGAATTGTACAAAAATGCTCATCATTATATACAATAGTACTCACAGAGTAGTAGAAACCGATGACGACATTTAGGTCAACTGATCACCAATATCCGCTCTATGGGCTCCTCTGCCATTATGTTGAAGGCAACTCAGCCTAGATCACATCGTCAACGATAAATAACCGGGTAATTTCGGATACAGTGCACAAGATAATTCCATATGGGTTGTTATTTGGCTCTCACCAGATCGAAACCATGTCGATTCCGTTTAAAAACATGGCGGTCAACTTTCTATGTGAACCATGTTTCCTCCTTGGCAATTGTTGAGAGCTATAGGTAGGTAGTATTTTCTCTAAGCTACTCCATCAAACTTTATAACATGATTTGGTTGTGTTTATATGGACTTTACTAAATCGTTTTTTACTACAATAATGCTTCAGTAAAGTTATGCTCTAAGTATTGGTAGGGGACATGAGTAGGGAGCATGTGGTTACTATCTAGGACAATGTTTAGTTACTCTCAGGAAATTTTGGTGTCAGTCTTTATGAAGCATAAAAGAGAGTATGGTTATCATGGAGTCTATTATAAAGTTTATGTTGCTCCCACGACCTATTAATTGATGTGTAGATGCCGGTAGCCAAGTGCGAATAAGATAATTTATGAAAGCATTGACTTTGTATATAAATGTTTCTTTGTGCTTTACGATAATTTCGTCTTATCAACATCAATTTGTAAAACATAAAAAATATTTTATCATTTTATCGCCTGATTTTTATCGATGTTGTACAAAATGTAATTTAGCGAGAATTTAACGAGATCGTGTGCCAAGGCGCACTCCTAATTCTAGTAATAGAAGAGATTGTGTACATGCATGGCTATGGACCAAATTCCATTGTGTTTCTCAGAAACAACCAAAAAGAAATAAAATTGGCAAACAATACTCAAATCCAAATATAAAAATGTGGCGATTGATTGTTAAAAAAAATAAAACAGTGCTAGGAGAAACTAGACATCTTTTGATATAGAAGAAGCGGGTTGGTGTGAGAATTCCAAAAATTCGTCCCTGACAGGGATCGAACTCCGGTCGCTGGGATACGCCAACTACGACCCAACCACTAGGCTACTGCCCCGTTCTCGCTATTGATTATTGATCCAGATACAAAATTAATTCCAAATACTCCCTCCATTTGGGATTATAGGTCACGCACGGTTAACTAGGTTGCCTATTTGACCAACAAAATATAAATATAATAACACAAAAATTATATCATTAGAAACTTTAGATACTGTATTTTCTAATGGTATAATTTTTCTGTTATATAACTTATATTTTATTAGTCAAATTAATGACCTAGGTATACGTGTAGGACCTATAATACCAAACAGAGGGAGTAGTTTGGAATCAATACTTGAAAATTCAAATAAAATATTCTTTTATTTTATTACAACGCAAGATCCTTAATTTAAAAGGAAAATTTCAAACCCGTAAAAATCAGGATGTTACAGTTACTAGGTGAATCCATGCTCTACACATAAGCGGCTCTATGTGGCCTCCTCTTAACATACACAAATCCACGGTGAATGTAATCAAAAGTTATCTTTATCGACCTCGTTGATGATGTATATCTCTCTAGGAACTAGATGGCATGAACGTTCTACACCTTGATTCTCTAGGGATCATGAACAAAGTGTTGGCAGTTGTCATGGTCCTGAATTGTAATATTTGGAGAGATACTAGTCCTATATTTCCAAAAAAATCATGGAATGAAGGTGTGTGCATCCTTGATGTCTAGAGGTCCTCTAGCCATTATATTGTTGCAGATGATGGGTGTAATTGATATCTTCCTGTTAATAAATTCCCATTATCAAAAAACATCAAGGAATCAAGTTCTTTCCACAATATATAAAATACACCAATTAGTTGTATTATAAGACAAATTTTCTTACAATAAACACAAACAAAAATAAATTAAAAACCGTTGGTACGAATAGATATGCATGTTAGCACCACCGGATATATCTCCTTGATCTATGTGAAATCCTTAGAGATTTTATGGTTTACAACAAGAGCATTGCCAAAATAAAAATGATCCGGGTGGACAAATGCCAGTTTCAAAACCTTCTTCTTGACAGGTTTCTCTTCAAGGCTTTTCTGAACCACATGGACCTTTGAACTTTCCACTTGGCCCTTTACGCAAGCCCTCTGGACAATCAAAGTCTCGGTCATACGCATCTGAATTAAATATTCATAAGTTAGAAAAATAAAATGTAAATAATGCAACTCTACAAGTCAAAGCATAAAAAAAGGTTTAACCTTACCTCCAAATTGTAGAGGGGGGCGACAGAATATGTTCTAGGAGCAGAACTCTACAAGTAGAGGAGAAACTAATGATAATAATCATGATGTTTCGTGAGTACCTTTACTAAAGAAAGTAGGAATCAAGAATACATTCTGCAAACTTGTGAAATTATATTGTTGATTCACTACTCATGTTGATGGAACAGGATATACCTATGAACTATGAAGAAGCAATGATGGACCTACGTACGAGAAATGACTGAAGTCATAAAAATCCTGTATTAAGTTACATTTAATATTTCAAAGTAATGTGTTACTTGATATTATTGAGTAAATATGTTTACTTGATCTTTCCAAATGACTACAAATTCATAAGGAAAAATGAAAATTAAAGAAAGACTTGCATAGCTCGATTTCTCAGAAAGTATGTTTTGACAAATTCAAAGGATTGACTATAATGTGTAGTGATGCTTGAGTCTATTGGATTTACACCACAAATTACTCCAATTTTGATAATTGGTCGAAGATTGTCAAAACTGCATGTTCTTCAGTGATAAGATTAAAGAAGGGTTATAATTGATACAATAAAGAGGATCTTGTCAAACCATATGGATGCTAGTGTCTCATAGCTGGAATTCTCGATTGGATGGATGATCAAAGAATTTTGGAATTACCAAAATTATTGAGAGACCTACATTTACATGAATATGAGTGGGATTAAAGTGAAATCCCTGGATCTCATATGTAGATGACATATTTGAGTGGGAGCATGAAGCCATTCTAATATATGTGAATGACATATGATGAATGATGTAATTGGTATTTATGATATTTAGTTAGTAAATATTATATGGATGATGTTGAACAAAATATTAAACATTAAAATCTATCGAGATAGATTGATACGTTTAATAAAAATTAGTGTCAAAATGTTTCCTGAATTTGATTCTGAAGATGTTCAGAATATCCTAGATAAGATTTTGAAGAAGTTTAGAATGTAGTAAGGCAAGAAATAAGTTATAACTGTATTATCTACTCAATGTAATGTGACCCGGGTTTTTGGTTAGAAGAACAAGTTCATAGTTGTAAGAACATGTTTTTAAAGTGATTCTTGAATTAATGACTGAACAGAAGTTAAGTTTATCCTTAAGTTGCAACAAGCAAAATTAGGCATCGAAGATGCATTCTATGCACTATCGATTAGGATCTACATAGATATAGAAGTATATGACTATTTCTGAAGTAGCTATTATAGTTATTATGGCTTAAGAAGTTCGACTTCTACCGAGTGTGTTTCCGGTTTACAAATGACAACATTGAAAGTTCAACTGACTTAACGACCGTCATAGTAAACACTAGGAAACAAAGTCTCACTCTGTTTCCTAAACAAATACTTTGATACATTATGTGATAATGGTGTAAATGTCAAATTAGGAGACATTAACAATTTGCAAAAACATACGGATCTAGAAAAACATATCAAGGGCAGGATGTTTCCCATGAGCAAGCATGATCAAGAAAACACATATATGATATGGTTTATGATCAGCTACGAATGTAAGCTAGATTATTTGTACACTAGTGCAAGTGGGATACTAAAGGAGATATGTCCTAGAGCCAAATAATAGCTAGATTTTATTATCATATATCAATTAGTTCATAGGAGTTTCATAATATGCTATAACTGTATCAAGTGGAAATATTGATACATGTGTGGTATGTAAATAAACCAACTCCCTATAAGCCTCTATTCATACTAGTTTGTTAGGAAAATGATGATCAAGTTTTCCCGATCTCGCAACATTTATGCCATACAATGACATCATATCATTAGTGAATGATGTGATGGACACTACCCATATAAGTATTACAGCATGATCAAGTCATAAAGTTCATCATTGCAATAGTTAGAAGTGTAGTATACCTATCCTTTGACCGTAAGATCATATTAATCATTATCACCTGAGGCTGCTTTAACTACATCAAATGTCACGAATGTAATAGGGTAATGATAAATATGTATGTTGGGAATTCCAGAGGGATACGTGGAAGCCTTTGCATCAATATCATTATTTGTTCACATGTGTGATGGGAAGATACATTGGGCCCACTCGGTGAGATTACATCCATAATGTTGCAACATGTGACTAGGTAACAGAGATGGAATATCACGAGAATGAGTAAATAAGTACTTGTCGGTAACGAGATTGAACCAGGTATAGTGATATCAATTGTCAGATCTCGAACAAGTTAGTATGAAAGTACAAATGGGAATTGGACTCGATGTTTATGGTTTAAACGAAATTAAAATCATAGAATGGACAAGGGTCATTATGGGCATCCTGGTCCCGCTATAGAGGTCACCGGAGGTGGTGCCCAAAGGAGGAGGGGGTCGCCGCAGGTGGAGAAGGCGGTCGCCGAAGGTGGTGGAGGAGTTCACCGGACAAGGAGGAGGAGGTCGCCGGGGTGGTGGAGGGTGGAGGAGGAGGCCACACGGATGGAAGGGGAGGAGGAGGTCGCCGAAGAGTGGAGAATGAGGCGGGAGGAGAATGGGGAGGGAGAGCAAGAGAAGGAGAGAAGAGAAGAAGTGGAGAAGAGGAGGAAAGGTGAGGAGAGAAGGAGAAAAGAAAAGGAGAAAAGAAAAGGAGAAAAGAAAGGGATAAGGGGCGCCGAAAGGATTCAAAATTTGAATCCCACCCAAATATTATGTGGCGCATATTGGAATGCGCCACATAATTGTCTCCCATTTTTTTTATGTTTTTGCAGGAGAAAATCTTCGTTTTGAAATAACTTTTTACTCTTTTCGAATTTGGGGATTCTATAAAATCCAGAATGACCTTTCACTATTAGAAAACAGGCGTACAGTCTCGGTTTGTAACGGCCTTTAGGCCCGGTTTTCTAACCGGGACTTTGGAATCGAGACTAAAGGTTCATCCCTTTAGTCCCGGTTGGCCTAAAAACCTGAACTAAAGGCCCTCCCAGGGCCACGGTCGAGCGCGAGACCCTTTAGTCCCGGCTTGTAATACAAACCGGAACCGGGACTAGAGATTTTTTTGAATTTTTTTTCATTTTTTTAAACTTTTGATATTTGACTCGTTAATCTCTCTCTTGTGGAACATTTTTAACATTAACTATATTTAATCTTAGGTCAAATCGAAGACTTCCCGGTCGGTCACCCATCCTAGCATGCTTAACTTCTCTGTTCCATCAGGATGTCCTTGCGCGAAGCCCATTAGTACCTTGTTATCAACAATACCATATCAATCCTATTAGCTCATATCAATACGTCACACGTCTTAATGTTTCGAAACTACAAACAAATATTTAAGTAAACAACAATAAATAGCTAATAATAATATTTTAATCCAATGAAAGTTAAAACCTAATTAAAATAATATTTTATTCATTTTTTTTGTCATTTATTCATTTAATATGGCATAAATAATATCTTTAAATCTGTAAATCGAAATTCAATAAATAATATATCTATTATTATCAGAAAAATGTGAGGAAGCCAATTATGCCATAAAAAAATTCTAACAAAATTTAAATTTTTTAATACCTTTTTTCCCTTTTCTAATTTTAAAAACCTAAAAGAGTCCCAAACAAGGCCATTGAAATCGAAAAGAATTTTTTTCCGCACATTTTGATAGGTTGTACGTTTTTTCCCGACATCGTACGCAAAAGCCATTTGAAGTTTTCATGACAGTTTTTGGCAAAATATGTCGAAATTCATGTTTGTTAATTTTCATAACAACTAAATCACTCAATAAAACTACAGTCTAAAGGATTTTATTTTTGGAATTTTTTGGCATGCTTTTGAAACTAGAAAAGGCGATCTTGGGGGGCGTGGGGTGTGGTGGCAGAAATCTCCTGTCGCGGCAGGATTTTTGCCCATTTTCCTGCCGTGGCAGAACCCGCCAAAGTTTTTTTACGAATTTTTTTTAGTCCCGGTTGACGTCTCAAACCGGGACTAAAGGTTTATCTTTAGTCCCGGTCGGAGACACCAAGAGGGACTAAAGGCTGTTGCCCATGTCCGCACCCACCTCCACCCCTTTAGTCCCGGTTTGTATTACAAACCAGAACTAAATGGTCCGTTCGAACCGGGACTAACGTTGTGTCACCGTCCTAGCTGTTGGAACCGGGACTCATGTGAGCATTAGTCCCGGTTCCTAACACATCCGGGACTAATGCTCCAGAGGGCTCTGGACGAAAGGCCTATTTTCTACTAGTGTTTGTCATCACCAAGCCTCCCTTTCCCGATCATCTACACGAACTCTTAGTAGCTAATCCAACCATCCCTAATCCTATCATCGGGAACATCTATTGATTTAGGTTTCAAAATCACGAAACTGAAATCAAATAATTTGGGACCGAATATGCAATGAAACGTTGTCATGTCCGACCTTAGTGATGATGTGTATCAGATAGTAGATTAGATAAAACACGTGTTTCAGGTAGTAGATCACGTAAAACACTAAATGCATCCACTTAGAGAATAAAAAATATTCTAGGAAGAGTTAATTAACATGATCTAAAAATAAAATAAGGGAGTTGGTGATGGTTACTAGGTGAATCCATGCTCCACACAAAAGCGGCTCTAGATTTTCTGCTCCTATGTTCGGTACCTAGGGTCATTTCTACCGTAGAGTCTCCCGGTGGTCCCGGGGAGGAATGTGCCAGCTCCTATCTCTCGGGATATGTCTGTCTCTTCACCCCGTCATACCGTGCACCCCTAGATTCCACAGAAGCGATAGTATCCCTGGGAAAGTGTTGTCTGAGGGAATCAGATGACGACGACGCCTTGCCCTAATGGGTGAACGGCAACGGCCATCCCTAGGCAGGCTTAACGCCTGGCCCCACTGATGACTCTATAGGCGCGACCCAATCGGTGCACAGATGAGACATCTCCGCCATCTTGGAAAACTCAAAAGCTGCTGTGAGTAGTTACTGTTGGTGCTCAGGCTCTAGTAGATCACACCCTTGGGACTATTTAAGAGGCACCACATAAGATCTGTTGTTAGCCTAAGGTCTTCCTTCTTCTTCCATATTCTCACTTTGTCGAAGCCATGGCCGTGCCACCAAGCGCCGAGCATGCCCTTGCCCTGGAGAGGTTGCTACTATCGGTGCTGAAGGGCTGGTTTCCGCCAGGCGACGGCATGGCAGGTTGCGGAAGGGGAGGGCGCGGTGGCAGTTAAGGAGGAGGTTATCGCGGGTGCTAGATCGTTCTCCACGAGTAGCGGTGCCTTAGGATTCTTAGACGGATCTGGCCGGCTTCGAGTTCTATGTGAGGGTGCACCATGACAAGTAATGGACACTCTGCCTACCCAATGTGTTTGCGTGGCCCTTTTGCGACCGTCGCTGCCCGCGGAACCTGATGATCCGCAATTCCGATTGCTACAACACCATTTGGTGGCCATGAGTCATCAATGAAGAAAGAGGGAGTATGTGTCTCAGGAGAGGTTGGACTTGCTTCACCGAGGCACATTGCCTCCAAAAGGGGATGCCCTCTTCTTCACCTACAATGGCATAGAGGAAATCTCCATCAAGGTGTTCAGCTGTAACCAACGCCGTTTCGAGTACTTCCATGAGGTGGAACTTTGAACCCGCGAAGGGTTCAGCCCCCGTGGCTAGCTTTTGACCTCCTTGGCTGTCAATACCCAGATTTTTAATCCCAGATGCCCGTTATGCCATACCTCGCAATCCCAGGATTACCATTTTTGCGAGACATAACGGATTGGATATCATAGTACATCATCCATTACAAACCATACATAAGGTTTTACACAAATAAGGGTCGCATGATCCAGTCTGAATACAACAAGCAGCGGAAATAAAAGATAGCATAGCGGTGGGGTCCATCTTCAGGGGCACAGGCAATGCTGACGAAGGCAGATAGTCCTAGTTATCATAGCCGTCCTGCTGACCATCATCTTGATAATCTCCTTCATAGTCTGGCCATGGTAATAGCCAGGGACAAAAGCCATGAGTACTCTTTAAGTACTCGCAAACTACCACTAACAAGTATGATAAATCTAAGTTAAAATGCTAACTCTATGCTTAACTATCAAGTTAAGTTTGAAACCTAAGCTGAGTTTTGAAGCAAAGAAAGATAAAGTAAAACTCTAGAATCACTTAAGTTGGGGAAACTATTGTCATAAACACAACCCTGTTGTGGTCAAGTCAAGATTCATCATTCTTTTCAAAGTATTTAGAAAACATGACAACGAAATAGTATGGCCATTCCAACTGTCCATAACCGCGAACGCGGCTATTCGAATAGTTTGACACTCTACAGAGGTGGTACACTTTCACCACAAGATTCGATACATCTGTCAGGAATAACCCTGAATCATCATACTTAGTATGCCGATAATCAAACATAACCTTCCCTTTACACACCCTAGTATAAGCACCTCTCCTATGAGCATGGCCTCCCAACCATGACCATCAGTCATCTTGGGCACTGCATAGGTGGACAACATTGAGAGGTAGCCTTAGCTCAAACCTCTCCCGTGAGGGAACTAATACTAATGCATATAAATTTCCAGTTAAGCCTTAACCAATTCAGGTAATGTGGTTGTACGGTAAACTTGGAATGGTATCGCATCCGAATCCAACCATCAGTTTTATAAAAGGGTTAAGGCTCATGCCTAAACATTTTCATCATCATCAACCAATTGTGTTTCTCAACACATGTCAAAACATCTCAATAGAATGACCCATCATTCTAAGGTTTTCATAATTCATTTTCACCAAGTGTTCCCATCTAAAGTGACTCTAGTTTTTGATCTACCCTAAACTACTAAGTTAAGAGTGTTCACTAAGGTGGTAAAGATGGGTTCAATCTCATACCATAGAATGACATCTAAAGGTTTCTAAATAGGTTAAGTTTTATACTTTTGATGCTACCTTCAAAACAAGTAAAGAACTTTGTATAACCTAAGAAGGGTAAAACTTGTAACTAGGACTTGGGGTACTATTAGTTAAATAAGGGGGGTGTGATCAAAGCATGCTTAAGGCATCTTTGCTAAACCATCTAGTTTGATTCTAGTTTGCTAAGTACTACACTTGCAAGTGCTAACTTGCAAGGTTTAATCTTAGATAGTGCCAGCTTGCTAATAGTAGCTGGCATTGTTAATGGTGGCTTGCCTTGGTTGGTGCAGTGGTTGAAGTTTTCTTCTTCTTCTTCTTCTTCTTGGTAGAACTCCTCCTCCTCGAAAGCTTGGTCGTACTATCGTCTATAAATACATAGGGAGTGCACAATCACCAAACAATACTTAACTAGGCTAGATAGCATTCTAAGACACACAATTGATGATCTATTATCATCACAAGAATCCCAAGTTTAAATCAAAACTTTCCTTCTTTTTATTTTAGAAAAGTAATTTCTACTCATTGAAAAATTAACTAAAATTTAATATTCACCACCAAAATATGGGATCATGTGGACACCTGTCCTCACCACATATTCTAACATGTGGGAATGAGATTTAAGGGTTGGATCAATATTACTTTGGTTTAAGTTCATTATTTAATGATTTAAAGTGACTAGAAATGCCTATATAGCATTATTTTGGTACTAGTCCAAAGTCACTGCATGTAAACCTTAATATTATTACATATTTGGATAGATATGGTGAAATGTGATTTTTGAGAGTTGGAATCAACTCAAAAGCTAACTTGGTTGATTTTATAAAAATGTTGCAAGTTGCAAAAGCTTCTGTCTTCTTATTTTTATTAGGAGAGATCTATAACTCTAATTGAATTAAATCCAATGGGCTTGGATAGATCATCTTAATACCTTTCAGACAAAATTGGTTTCATGCTACTTCGATTTGTAAAACTCACAGAATGGATTTTTGAAATACTAGACAGAAACTAGATTCAACTAAAAAGAAAAATCCAGATTTGAATAGGTGGGCTAGCGCGGGAAAAGGAATGGGCCAGCCCAGTGGCGCTCCACGGCGCGTGGCTCAGCTGGCAGGGGGATCCCGCGTGTCAGCGGCACTTAAAACGCGAAACGGTACGCGCGGTATGGGCCATGCGATTAGAAGCTAGATCTACGGCTGAGGGTCGTCGTCGACGACGAACAGGTCGCCGGCGAGCTCGAACCCTAGCTGCTCGGTGGGGGTCTGCTGGGGGCGTACCAGGGCTCCAGCGGGGTCGGCGAGGCGAGGCGTGGTCACGGTGGAGCTTGGGGTAGTCGCAATCAACGGCGTCCTTCTCCTCCCGAGGCGGCGGCTCCGGCTCCAATTTCAGCGAGCGGCTGCTCCACTTGCTCCGACTAGAGGTGGGTGAGGTTCAGAGAGGTGAGGGGAGTGGAATGGTGTGGAGAAGAGAGGCTAGGGAGGGCTCCTTTTATAGGCTCAATGGGTGAGACCGAATGGGATGGGCGGTCGATGGTGGCGACATGGCTACGGCAAGGTAGAGGCATGGCTGAGGGTGGCGATCGATGGGCGGTTCCCTGGCGGTGCTCTAGAACTTAAATGCGCCCGTAGGGGCGGTGGCACTCGGTCTGGGCGAGGTGGCGCTCTGCGCGGTAGAAGCGGCGGTGTCCATGGTGAGCGGTGGCGGTGGTGCGTTGGGCGGCGAACGGGCGTGTCCGTCGTGTTCCCTGTGTTGTGGCGGAGCGGTAGGCGCGGGCTGCGGTTGAGCAGCGGCTTGTGCATGCGTGCCGGGTGCGGCACTCTGGCATGCGCTCGGCATGGTGCGGTGGCACTAGGCGCGGGCTCTCCTCAGTGGTCCACTACGGGGCTTGGCTCGGGCAGGGGACAGTGGGCGGCGGTGAGGTGCTGACTACCTCCTAGACATGGAGAGAGAGGGGGAGGTGGTCTGCTGGGGTGAGGGCAAGGTTGGCCGGCGAGTTGGTGCTCGGCATGACTTGGCCTTGCCACTAGGGGGTAGGGGATGGGGTTTATTTGGCCTGGTTAGATCATTTGGGGACAGAGGGAGGGTTTGGAGGAGAATTGGGTGCAAAACCCTGTTCAAAACAGTGAGGTAGAATTAGGGTGTAAATCATGTCTGCCAGGTGTTTGATGAAATGGCCGCATGAAAATTATTTTTGAATTTTGAGTTCAAAAAGTTTTAGTGTTCTCCACTAGTACTAGGTAGTCTCTGGTTGCAAGGGTTTTGAAAGTGGAGCTCAAAAAGATGGGTTTTGGAATAGGGGTGATCTATGCATATGCATTAGATTCAATTTTCAAATGCAATTTAAAATAAGTAACATAATGTTTTTAGCAGATCCAAAGGTGGGCCTTGGTACCTCATTATGTGTACTAGAAAGGGGTACAAAGATCAAGAATTGTTTCCGTTAAAATTTGAGTACTAGGAATAGCCAAATTAGGCATGAGAGTTAAATTTGCCAAAATGACCATTCCTCCTTTTTAATTCTTTTTGATTTGATTTTCTTTAGGCAAAGTTTGGGAATGATGTAGATGATGTTTAAATCACCTAAGAAACATTTTACAAGCATTGGATCACTCAATCATGGCAATTCAAACAACTCCTAAATTAAATGCACACATATATGAATGCTTTCATATTAACTTTGGAAAAGTTTTTGTTAACCCCAAATTTGATTGATTTGATCTTGATAAGCTTGGATTGAAGTTTTGGGATGTTACAAACCTTCCCCCCTTAAACAAAATCTCGTCCCGAGATTTACAAAGAAAACTAGGAACTAAAGAGATCTGGGAACTCCATCCTAATGTAATCTTCTCGCTCCCAAGTAGCTTCCTCCTCGGTATGGTTGCTCCACTGAATCTTGAGAGACTTGATACTCCTGGTCCTGGTGGTTCTGTAGGCTTCTTCTAAGATACGGATGGGTACTTCTCGATAGGTCAAGTCCTTGTTGATGTCCACAGCTCTATGATCGATGTTCTTGAAAACTTCAGTCTTCTCAGGCACTTCCAAGCATTTGCGAAGTAACGAGATATGGAACACATTGTGGATGGCTAACATCTCTTCAGGCAGTTCCAACTAATACGATACTTCTCCTCGACGGTACATAATCTTGAAAGGTCCAATATATCTGGGGGCTAACTTTCCTTTCAGACTAAAGCATTGAGTTCCTTTCAAGGGTGAAACCTTGAGATATACAAAATCTCCGACATTGAAAGTCAGGTCTCTTCTTCTTTTGTCAGCATAGCTCTTTTGTCTAGATTGGGCGGTCTTGAGATGCTCACGGACTTTGTGAACTTTCTCCTCTGCTTCTCGGAGAATGTCGGGTCCGAAGATCTGACTCTCTCCTACTTGTGACCAATTCAAAGGGGTACGACACTTTCTTCCGTAAAGGAATTCAAATGGTGCCATCTGCAACTAGCTTGATAACTGTTGTTATATGAGAATTCTGCGAAAGGCAGGTAGTCTTCCCATTTTGATCCATATTCTAACACACAAGCTCTAAGCATATCCTCTGGGATTTGGTTGACTCTCTCAGTCTGTCCATCTGTTTGTGGGTGATATGCTGTACTGAAATTCAACTTGGTTCCTAAACCTTCCTGTACTTTCTGCCAAAATCTTGAGGTAAGCTGGGTTCCTCGATCTGATACGATGGTCTTGGGGGTTCCATGCAGACTAACAATCCTAGCAATGTATAGCTCTGCTAACTTTGCACTCTGGTAAGTTGTTTTGACAGGTATAAAGTGGGCTACCTTGGACAGTCTATCAACTATGACCTAGATTGAGTCATTTCCCCTACTAGAAGTAGGTAAACCGGTGATAAAGTCCATTCCGACGGAATCCCATTTCCATTCCGGAATCTGCAATGGCTGCAAGAGTCCTGCAGGTCTCTGGTGTTCTGCCTTGACTCTTTGGCAGATGTCACATTTGGCGATGTAGCTTCCGATCTCTCTCTTCATCTTGTGCCACCAAAATTGCTCCTTCAAATCCTGATACATCTTTGTTCCTCCGGGGTGGATAGAATAAAGAGTATCATGAGCCTCCTTCATGATAACTTCCTTCAGCTCTGAATCTGCTGGAACACAGATACGTCCTTTGTACCACAGTACTCCTTCTTCGTCTTCCGTGAATCCAGGTACCTTTCCTGTACCAATACGATGTTTGATTCCGTCGATACTTTCATTTTCCTTCTAGGCTTCCTTGATTTGGCTAATCAAAGTGGGTTGAAGTTCAATGCTAGCTAGGAATCCTTTGCTAACTAATTCAATCCTGAATTGCTCCAACTCTTCATACACACTTGGTTGCTTCTCCTTGATCATGGTGTTAAGCCTACACGGCAATCTGCTAAGATCATCCGCTACCACATTGGCTTTGTCGGGGTGATAGTGAATGTCAAGGTCATAATCCTTGATTAAATCTATCCATCTTCTTTGCCTCATATTCAACTCCTTCTGAGTGAAGATATACTCGAAGCTCTTATGATCTGAGTAAATCTCACATCGATTTCCCATCAAATAATGACGCCATGTCTTCAGTGCTAGGACTACAACTGCTAGTTCAAGATCATGGGTCGGATAGTTCTACTCATGCTGCTTCAGTTGTCGAGATAGATAAGCGATGACTTTGCCTTCTTGCATCAATACACATCCTAGACCAATCTTGGATGCGTCACAATATACATCAAAGGGCTTCTTGATGTCTGGCATGACCAAAATTGGGGCTGATATTAATCTCTTCTTCAGCTCCTGGAAACTGGCTTCACATTTGTCTGTCCATTCAAACTTCTTGTCCTTCTTCAACAATTGGGTCATTGGTCGGGCTATGCTCGAGAATCCTTCTACGAACTTGCGGGAATATCCCGCTAATCCGAGAAAGGCACGGACTTGGGTTTGAGTGGTTGGGGCTTTCCATTCTTCAACATCTTTGATCTTTGTGGGATCAACAGAGACTCCTCCGGCAGACACAATATGTCCTAGGAATCCTACTTCTTTAAGCCAAAATTCACACTTGCTGAACTTGGCATATAACTGATGCTCCCTCAGGGTTTCTAGGATGATTCTCAGATGTTGCTCATGCTCTTCTTCTGACTTGGAGTAGATAAGGATGTCATCGATAAACACAACTACAAACTTATCTAGGAAATTCATAAAGATCTTATTCATGAGGTTCATGAAATAAGCAGGGGCATTGGTTAATCCAAAAGACATAACCGTATACTCATATAAACCATAACGAGTAGTAAAGGCGGTCTTCGGAATATCCATTGCACGAATCTTAAGTTGGTGATAACCAGTCCTAAGATCAATCTTTGAGAATACCTGGGCTCCGGTCAACTGATCAAATAGATCCTCTATCTTTGGCAAAGGGTACTTGTTCTTGATGGTGACATCGTTCAATTTTCTGTAATCTGTGCACAAACGGTTGCCTCCATCTTTCTTGTCGACGAATAATACTGGTGATCTCCATGGCAATGCGCTTGGTTGAATCAGACCTTTGGCTAGCATAGCATCCAACTGCTTCTTCAGTTCCACTAACTCTGAGGGGTTCATGCTATAGGGTCTATGGGCTATAGGTTCGGTTCCGAGGATTAGTTCGATAATGAACTCAATATCCCTATCCGGGGGCATACCTGGCAATTCATCTGGGAATACGTCGGGGTATTCACAGACTACTCTGACTTGGTCAATGGTGGGCAAGGCTACACTCTGGTTGCACTTGAATTGACGGGGTAAGGTTTCAGAGATATGCTCTACTGTGACTCCAGAACTACTGGTCATGGTGATGGCTTTCTTAGCACAGTCTATCAATCCTTTATGCCTTGACATCTAGTCCATACCTATGACTACTTCCAATCCTTTGGTTCCAAGTACAATTAGGTTGGCATAAAAATCTATCCCGTGTATTCTGATAGGTACAGCTTTGCAAATTTTTCTAGCTTTGGTTGTTGAACCGGGGATTTGAACTATCATGACATGCTTCAGGTTGGTTGGACGAATCTTACTAGTGCATGCAAATTCTTCGGTGACAAATGAATGCGATGCTCCCGAATCAAACAATACTCTTGCTAAAACTGAGTTGACAGAAAACATACCCAGTACTACATCTGGCGCTTCCTGAGCTTCTTCTGCATTCATGTGGAAGAGACGGCCATTGCGGTTGTGAGGGTTCCCTGGGGCAAATCTCCTTCCTGGATGAACACGACGCTGCTGCTGAGCTGGGGCATTCACATTGGCATTGGCTGCAGTCTTCTTGGGACACTCATTGGAGTAGTGACCCTTCACTCCACACTCGAAACAAGTGATCTGGGACTTGTCCTTGACTGCGACAGGCACATCATTGCTGCTAGTTCTAGGTGCAGTGTTGTTGTTGTTGTTGTTGTTATTGTGGTTCTTGGGAGGTGCACGGTTGAAGTTTTTGGTATTACCGGAGTTGTGATTGTTTCCTCCGGGCTTCACATTGCTTCCGCTATAGTTGGGGTAGCTTGGGCAAGAATTTGGGGGTCGGTTGTTCCTTGGTGCATATCCTGGTGAGGGGTTGGGATGGTACTTCTGGTGACTGTTGGATCTAGACTGCTGCATCATACAACACTTGTGGTTGTCGTTTGCCTGGTTAATCTTCCCTTCCATCTGGATGGCAAAGTCGACTAGCTCTTCGAGATCCTGGAAACGGATATTGACAAGGACAGTCTGCATCTCATCATGCAGTCCGTTCAAGAATCTCTCCTTCTTCTTGGCCTCCGTGTTGATCTCATCAGGTGCATATCTGGCAAGTGACAGGAATCTGTCACGGTACTCCACCACAGTAATTCTTCCTTGCTTCAATTCGCGGAACTCATCTCTCATTCTGTTGACTAGACCCTGCGGCACGTGGGTGCGGCTGAACTTGACTTTGAATGCTTCCCATGTCATCACTTGACCATGGTTCATATTGCGGGTGCTATTCCACCAAGCTCTGGCATCTCCCGCCAGATAGTGGGTGGCGAAGAGCACTTTCTCATTTTCATCAACTCCTGCAACTTTGAGGTTGTTCTCCATGGTCTATAACCGGTCATCAGCATCTAATGAGTTCTCAGATTGGTTGAAGATTGGGGGATTGGTGTTCTGAAATTTTTGAGTTTGGATCCCTGGTGATCCTGATTTCCATGCCCTTGGTTGTTGCGAGCCATCTGGGCGATCTGTTGAAGTGTTGCTAAGTTGGCTTGGCGTTCTGCCCTGCTTGCTTCACGGTCTGCGATGAGATTCTGCAAGATCTGCAGCATTGGGTCCTGCGATGAGCTGCTCCCTCCTTGGTTTCCACGAGTCATCTGAAGATTGAGATATAGGGGTAAGAGGGAAATTTCTAAGGTTCATGGTTTTGGGTTTTCAAAGCTAAAACTTTGAGTTAGACTCAAGTTTTTCTACTAACTTCATTTTCATTCATGCAAGCAAGCACACGATACAACACACACCACAACAATCAAAGGGAAAATAGATGGTTTGAAGAACCATTCTGCAAGCTAAGATACATTGAGATCGATACATCTCATGCTACGACAGTGCCCTAGTGCATCTACTCATTGTCGATGAAGTCGGAGTCCTCATCATCAGTGTAGAAGTCCACGGCATCCTCCTCTAGGAAATCATCATCGTTGCTGAGGTAAGAATCCATGTCTCCCTGGATGTCTTCACCCTCATTTTCGTCTTCTTTTGCTGCAAGCTGAGCTTCCTGCTCCTTGACGGTCTTCTCGAGGTCGGCCACCTTCTTGCGAAGACGGGCGATGGTGCGATCCTTCTTGGCACACTAGCGGCGAAGAGACTGACGGTCTTGGACAAGCAGTGCGAAGTCTGGGCCTTCTGGTCGGCAATGGCACGGTTCTGGTTGGCTAACTCTCTGGCATTGTCCAGTTCCTGCTGTCTGTCGTGAAGCAAGAAGTCAAGGTTCTCCACTTGACGCCTCAACTCGGGGTGGCCCGGCATTTCCATTGGCAGTCCCATGAAGTCACGTCTTGCATAGTGGGCAAAACGGGTTCCTTGGATCTTGTTGACGCTGAGGGCACATAGACGTGCGAGAGCTTCATGCATTGCCCTGGCTAATCCATCTAGCAGTTGTTCTCTCTCATGGAGAACTGAATTCTTCCAGAAGTTGGTGCTTCGATGCTTCCTCTAAGATCTGCGGTGACTAGCCACTGTAGGTCTCCTCCTGGGGGTCCTGGAAGTTGAGCTCCAAGAAACTCCGGGTGCGGGCGTCCCAGTAACTCCGACAGTGAATCCAGATCCCTCTCGAAGATCAGCTGACCTCCGTTTCCCAACTGGTAAAACTTGCGGAACTGAGTCTCCATCTACAAGAGTTAAGGATGAGGAAGTTAGTGAAGTGATCCGGTGTGTCAAATTTTAAGTAGTAGTGTAAGAATTTTTGAGGATCATGAAGTTTTTGATAAAGAATCCACAAGGGTAAGAGAGGAGGTAGTTTTTCATAAATACTCACTTTGGTTTGGAAACTAAGTTTTTGTTTGACGTCCATTCTAACTAGGGTCTCCTATGGTCAGGATGGCTCTGATACCAACTTGTCAACACCCGGATTTTTAATCCCAGATGTCCGTTATGCCATACCTCGCAATCCTAGGGTTACCATTTTTGCGAGACATAACGGATTGGATATCATAGTACATCATCGATTACAAACCATACATAAGGTTTTACACAAATAAGGATCGCATGATCCAGTCTGAATACAACAAGCATCGGAAATAAAAGATAGCATAGCGGTGGGGTCCATCTTCAGGGGCACAGGCAATGCTGACGAAGGCAGATAGTCCTAGTTATCATAGCTGTCCTGCTGACCATCATCTTGATTTTCTCCTTCATAGTCTGGCCATGGTAATAGCCAGGGACAAAAGCCATGAGTACTCTTTAAGTACTCGCAAACTACCACTAACAAGTATGATAAATCTAAGTTAAAATGCTAACTCTATGCTTAACTATCAAGTTAAGTTTGAAACCTAAGCTGAGTTCTGAAGCAAAGAAAGATAAAGTAAAACTCTAGAATCACTTAAGTTGGGGAAACTATTGTCATAAACACAACCCTGTTGTGGTCAAGTCAAGATTCATCATTCTTTTCAAAGTATTTAGAAAACATCTGACAACGAAACAGTATGGCCATTCCAACTGTCCATAACCGTGGACGCGGCTATTCGAATAGTTTGACACTCTACAGAGGTGGTACACTTTCACCACAAGATTCGATACATCTGTCAGGGATAACCCTGAATCATCATACTTAGTATGCAGATAATCAAACATAACCTTCCCTTTACACACCCTAGTATAAGCACCTCTCCTATGAGCATGGCCTCCCAACCATGACCATCAGTCATCTTGGGCACTGCATAGGTGGATAACATTGAGAGATAGCCTTAGCTCAAACCTCTCCCGTGAGGGAACTAATACTAATGCATATAAATTTCCAGCCAAGCCTTACCCAATTCAGGTAATGTGGTTGTACGGTAAACTTGGAATGGTATCGCATCCAAATCCAACCATCAGTTTTATAAAAGGGTTAAGGCTCATGCCTCAACATTTTCATCATCATCAACCAATTGTGTTTCTCAACACATGTCAAAACATCTCAATAGAATGACTCATCATTCTAAGGTTTTCATAATTCATTTTCACCAAGTGTTCCCATGTAAAGTGACTCAAGTTTTTTATGTACTCTAAACTACTAAGTTAATACTATTCACTAAGGTGGTAAAGATGGGTTCAATCTCATGCCATAGAATGACATCTAAAGGTTTCTAAATAGGTCAAGTTTTATACTTTTTATGCTACCTTCAAAACAAGTAAAGAAGTTTGTATAACCTAAGAAGGGTAAAACTTGTAACTAGGACTTGGGATACTATTAGTTAAATAAGGGGAGGTGTGATCAAAGCATGCTTAAGGCATCTTTGCTAAACCATCTAGTTTGATTCTAGTTTGCTAAGTCCTACACTTGCAAGTGCTAACTTGCAAGGTTTAATCTTGGATAGTTCTAGCTTGCTAATAGTAGCTGGCATTGTTAATGGTGGCTTGCCTTGGTTGGTGCAGTGGTTGAAGTTTTCTTCTTCTTCTTCTTCTTCTTCTTCTTCTTCTTGTTAGAACTCCTCCTCCTCGAAAGCTTGGTCGGTAGTATCGTCTATAAATACATAGGGAGTGCACAATCACCAAACATTACTTAACTAGGCTAGATAGCATTCTAAGACACACATTTGATTATCTATTATCATCACAAGCATCCCAAGTTTAAATCAAAAGTTTCCTTCTTTTTATTTTAGAAAAGTAATTTCTACTCACCGAAAAATCAACTAAAATTTAATATTCACCACCAAAATATGGGATCATGTGGACACCTGTCCTCACCACATATTCTAACATGTGGGAATGAGATTTAAGGGTTGGATCATATTACTTTGGTTTAAGTTCATTATTTAATGATTTAAAGTGACTAGAAATGCCTATATAGCATTATTTTGGTACTAGTCCAAAGTCACTGCATGTAAACTTAATATTATTAAATATTTGGATAGATATGGTGAAATGTGATTTTTGAGAGTTGGAATCAGCTCAAAAGCTAACTTGGTTGATTTTATAAAAATGTTGCAAGTTGCAAAAGCTTCTGTCTTCTTATTTTTATTAGGAGAGATCTATAACTCTAATTGAATTAAATCCAACGGGCTTGGATAGATCATCTTAATACCTTTCAGATAAAATTGGTTTCATGCTACTTGGATTTGTAAAACTCACATAATGGATTTTTGAAATACTGGATAGAAACTAGATTGAACTAAAAAGAAAAATCCAGATTTGAATAGGTGGGCTAGCGCGGGAAAAGGAATGGGCCGGCCCAGTGGCGCTCCGCGGCGTGGGGCTCAGCTGACAGGGGGTCCCGCGTGTCAGCGGCACTTAAAACGCGAAACGGTACGCGCGCTGTGGGCCGTGCGATTAGAAGCTAGATCTACGGCTGAGGGTCGTCGTCGACGACGAACAGGTCGCCGGCGAGCTCGAATCCTAGCGGCTCGGTGGGGGTCTGCTGGGGGCGTACCAGGGCTCCAGCGGGGTCGGCGAGGCGGGCAAACGACGTGGAAGACGACGGCGAGGTGAGGCGTGGTCGTGGTGGAGCTTGGGGCGGTCGCAATCAACGGCGTCCTTCTCCTCCCGAGGCGGCGGCTCCGGCTCCAATTCCGGCGAGCTGCTGCTCCACTTGCTCCGGCTAGAGGTGGGTGAGGTTCAGAGAGGTGAGGGGAGTGGAATGGTGTGGAGAAGAGAGGCTGGGGAGGGCTCCTTTTATAGGCTCGATGGTGAGACCGAACGGGATGGGCGGTCGACGCTGGCGACATGGCTACGGCGAGGTAGAGGCATGGCTGAGGGTGGCGATCGATGGGCGGTTCCCTGGCGGTGCTCTAGAACTTAAATGCGAGCGTAGGGGCAGTGGCACGCGGGCTGGGCGAGGTGGCGCTCTGCGCGGCAGAAGCGGCGGTGTCCATGGCGAGCGGTGGCTGTGGTGCGTTGGGCGGCGAACAGGCGTGTCCGTCGTGTTCCCTGTGTCGTGGCGGAGCGGTAGGCGCAGGCTGCGGTCGAGCGGCGGCTTGTGCACGCGTGCCGGGTGCGGCGCTCTGGCGTGCGCTCGGCATGGTGCGGTGGCACTGGGCGCGGGCTCTCCTCGGTGGTCCACTGCGGGGCTTGGCTCGGGCAGGAGATAGTGGGCGGCGGTGAGGTGATGGCTACCTCCTAGACATGGAGAGAGAGGGGGAGGTGGTCTGCTGGGGTGAGGGCAAGGTTGGCCGGCGAGTTGGTGCTCGGCATGGCTTGGCCTTGCCACTAGGGGGTAGGGGTTGGGGTTTAATTGGCCTGGTTAGATCATTTGGGGACAGAGGGAGGGTTTGGAGGAGAATTGGGTGCAAAACCCTGTTCAAAACAGTGAGCTAGAATTAGGGTGCAAATCATGTCTGCTAGGTGTTAGGGTGCAAAACCCTTAGCTATCTGTGAAAGAGAAACTAATGCAACTCTCCCTTTTTATTAATCAACAGGGGAGATCCTAGATACACTGATTTTTCCTGGATAGGTTTAGATCGGTTCAAGCTCAAAAAACACAAGAATGGGCAGGAAAGGTATGATTCCGATCCTGCTATCTTGTCTCCGTCGACATACCGAGAAGATAGATCCTCATGAAGATCGACTTGACGCCTTCTCCCTGGCCAAGTCCGGTCGCCACCGCAAAGAAATAGGACCGGCGATTCCTTACTCGTTAGAGGTCAGGGTTGGGGGAATGGGGTAGCTGGTGCGGAGGTCGGGGTTGGGGGAATGGGGTAGCTGGTGCGGAGGTCGGGGTTGGGGGAATGGGGTAGCTTGTGCTTCGAGATTGATGTGGACATGCGGTGCTCTCCTTAGGGCACCTTTGCTTCGGAGCCAGTTTGCCAAATAGGGAAGCATGCCACGCTCACCCCACATGTCATAGAATTGTATTTGTTAGCCAAACTTTGCCACACGAGTGTGGTGACCAATTTGCTTGCCACGCATGTGGAACTGAAGTGTGGCAAAGTGTGGAGGCAATCAAACATGTTGTTAGATGTGTCCGTCTAGTAAAACTCCAGTCAATATATCTGTTATTTTCATTACCACGTCTTCATTTTTTGTAATCGATGTTAAGGTTGAAATTTCATTCAGCTTGAGAGAGAGGGAGAAAGAGCATAAGGACAGGTACGGTCACTGGTTTTTAATGTAACAGGTGAATCATATTAGTGTACAAACAAATATTAGTGTACCATTGTAGGAGTCTAGTCTAGGGGATGGATAACAGCAAGTTATTCATCAATTCAGACACAAAAAATACACGCAAGACAACCCTCTTAATTTACTTTCTGAACGAAAATCCAAATTACGAATTTTAAAATTTTCTTCAAGTAATCAGCGGAATTAACAAGGAGTTTGCTTCAACTATGTTTTTTGCGGGTAAAAAAATAGAAGTGGTACTAAAAGTTTCCGTTGGATGGATTATGATTTACCTTTAATTTCAAATGAAGTATGTGCTTTGGAGTTTTTATTTTTTTGTTTCGCACACAGAATCTCATGTCTATATTAAACTCAATACCTTCTCCTTTTTTGTATTTTATCGACTGATCGATAATATCCAGGCATAGCTATGCCCATCACCCCAAACCTAGCCCAATTGATTACAAAGTTGCAGGTACCTCACATGTCATGTTTCAGCTGCAGAGTCAAACTATCATCTGCCTAAACAGAGATCTGAATTATACAACAATGCTCATCACTAGATAGAATAGTACTCATAGAGTAGTAGAAACCGATGACGACATTTAGGTCGACTGGTCGCCAATATCCGCTCTATGGGCTCCTCTGCCACTATGTTGAAGGCAACTCAGCCTAGCTCTCATCGTCAACGATAAATAACCGGGTAATTTCAGATACAGTGCACAAGATAACTCCATATGGGTTGTTATTTGGCTCTCACCAGATCGAAACCATGTCGATTCCGTTTAAAAGCATGGCGGTCAACTTTCTATGTGAACCATGTTTCCTCCTTGCAATTGTTGAGAGCTATAGGTACGTAGTATTTTCTCTAAGCTACTCCATCAAACTTTATAACATGATTTGGTTGTGTGTTTATGTGGACTTTACTAACTCGTTTTTTACTACAATAATGCTTCAGTAAAGTTATGCTCTAAGTATTGGTAGGGGACATGAGTAGGGAGCATGTGGTTACTATCTAGGACAACGTTTTGTTACTCTCGGGAAATTTTGGTGTCAGTCTTTATGAAGCATACAAGAGAGTATGGTTATCATGGAGTCGATTATAAAGTTTATGTTGCTCCCACGACCTATTAATTGATGTGTAGATGCTGGTAGCCAAGTGCGAATAAGATAATTTATGAAAAAAACATTATATTGTTGCAGATGATGGGTGTAATTGATATCTTCCTGTTAATAAATTTCCATTATCAAAAAAACATCAAGGAATCAAGTTCTTTCCACAATATATAAAATACACCAATTAGTTGTATTATAAGACAAAATTTCTTACAATAAACACAAACAAAAATAAATTAAAAACCGTTGGTACGAATAGAAATGCATGTTAGCACCACCAGATATATCTCCTTGATCTATGTGAAATCCTTAGAGATTTTATGGTTTACAATAAGAGCATTGCCTAAATAAAAATGATCCGGGTGGACAAATGCCAGTTTCAAAACCCTCTTCTTGACAGGTTTCTCTGCAAGGCTTTTCTGAACCACATGGACCTTTGAACTTGCCACTTGGCCCTTTACGCAAACCCTCTGGACAATCAAAGTCTCGGTCATACGCATCTGAATTAAATATTCATAAGTTAGAAAAATAAAATGTAAATAATGCATGCGACAGACAAACTAAAATCACAAAAAATACGCATTGTAGGTATATAAAAAATAAGTGCATGTTTTTAGTTACCCGTAGCCATGACGAAAAATAGTAGCAACGCAATGATGATGAGCGAGTGCAGCTTGCATGCTACCTCCATTCTCAAAATAGATGTTATTTCTTTGAATAGTATAACACTTACTAGATGGGAAGAACGATGTCATCTAAGTCTTATATAGAGAGAGGTAAAACGACTTTGAAGGAATAAGCGACACATAGGCCAGAAATAGGTTATGACCCTATATATACATTACTAGCTAATATTAGCCACACGAAACAACTCCTATATATGTCACTAGCTAATATTAGAATTACTAGAAGAAATGAGGCGACAAAGCATGGTGACAGCAAGCAAAATAGTTGATGGCTGACATCAGTCCTTCCCTCGATGTTTATCATTTGGATTAGTGGATTTGAAAAAAAATTATAATCATTCAGTGTGTGACATTATTAGTGTGTCTGCTTTTTTCGAGACAATTATTCATATGAGTAAGTTACGAGACAGTTTTACTATTATTATGAATAATATCTTTTATGATCACATTACGATTATAAATGAGTTGTTTTTTATTTTAATCTCAATGATAATAGTTTAAGCATTTATAAAGAATTAGAATGTTGAAAGAAATCCAAGTTTAATAATGACATCATTTTCAATGACACGATTTTTTAAGTCACAATGGTATTTTTATTCTGATGAAAATTAAAGTCTTTAGATATTCAATCTTTTGACACATGCAAAACCATGCCTCGATGTGCGAAATGACTAAAACTCTACATTCCGGTTCTATGCGAAGAATTGTTGGATATCATACATAATGATGTATTATATTTCAATAAAATGGTGGAAATCATTATTTTATAAATTTCATTGTGGATTTAAGTGAGTATGTGTATTTACTTAATGAAACACAAGTCTGAAACTATTTGAGTTGTTTGAATAATTTTAGAATGACGAAGGGTATTAAATTAATAAAAAATACAAAGTCTCTATGGTTTGATCGACATTGTTAAGTATTTATGTTAATTTTTGGAATAAAATAATTTTGAAAGATGTTACGAAAATTATGATAATTGGAAGTTTCAAAGTGTATTGATATGTCTAAACATCATAATCATATTGTATTAGGTACATATGGTCTAAAATTATCTCTTACCGAGTTACAGTTATTGTTTACAGTTAGAGATCTAATAGAAAACACTTATTTTAAAATATAAGGAACATCTAAAGTTTTGTCGAAACAACACCATAACAGTTATGGCATGTTCGAGTTTCTGGATATTTCGATAATTCGAAGTCATGGCTAATAAACAAATCTTTGTACTGTATTCTTAGGAAACTATGAATGCATCTTCCAAACTAAACCAAAGAAGGCAATACTTCTATTGCCTAGAATGGTACTTCCTCGAGAAAGAATTTTCTCATAGAAGGTGTTAGTGGAAGAAAGTCAAAGCATAAAAAAGGTTTAACCTTACCTCCAAATTGTAGAGGGGGGCGACAGAATGTTCTAGGAGCAGAACTCTACAAGTAGAGGAGAAACTAATGATAATAATCATGATGTTTCGTGAGTACTTTTACTAAAGAAAGTAGGAATCAAGAATACATTCTGCAAACTTGTGGAATTATATTGTTGATTCACTAGTGATGTTGATGGAACTAGATATAGCTATGAACTACGAAGAAGCAATGATGGACCTACGTACGAGAAATGACTGAAGTCATAAAAATCCTGTATTAAGTTACATTTAATATTGGAAAGTAATGTGTTACTTGATATTATTGAGTAAATATGTTTACTTGATCTTTCCAAATGACTACAAATTCATAAGGAAAAATAAAAATTAAAGAAAGACTTGCATAGCTTGATTTGTCAAAAAGTATGTTTTGACAAATTCAAAGGATTGACTATAATGTGTAGTGATGCTTGAGTCTATTGGATTTACACCACAAATTACTCCAATTTTGATAATTGGTCGAAGATTGTCAAAACTGCATGTTCTTCAGTGATAAGATTAAAGAAGGGTTATAATTGATACAATAAAGAGGATCTTGTCAAACCATATGGATGCTAGTGTCTCATAGCTGGAATTCTCGATTGGATGGATGATCAAAGAATTTTGGAATTACCAAAATTATTGAGAGACCTACATTTACAGGAATATGAGTGGGATTAAAGTGAAATCCCTGGATCTCATATATAGATGACATATTTGAGTGGGAGCATGAAGCCATTCTAATATATGTGAATGGCATATGATGAATGATGTAATTGGTATTTATGATATTTAGTTAGTAAATATTATATGGATGATGTTGAACAAAGTATTAAACATTAAAATCTATCGAGATAGATTGATACGTTTAATAAAAATTAGTGTCAAAAGCTTCCCGAATTTGATTCTAAAGATGTTCAGAATATCCTAGATAAGATTTTGAAGAAGTTTAGAATGTAGTAAGGCAAGAAATAAGTTATAACTGTATTATCTACTCGATGTAATGTGACCCAAGTTTTTGGTTAGAAGAACAAGTTCATAGTTGTAAGAACATGTTTTTAAAGTGATTCGTGAATTAATCACTGAACAGAAGTTAAGTTTATCCTTAAGTTGCAACAAGCAAAATTAGGCATCGAAGATGCATTCTATGCACTATCGATTAGGATCTACAGAGATATAGAAGTATATGACTATTTCTGAAGTAGCTATTATAGATGTTATGGCTTAAGAAGTTCGACTTCTACCGAGTGTGTTTCCGGTTTACAAATGACAACATTGAAAGTTCAACTGACTTAACGACCGTCATAGTAAACACTAGGAAACAAAGTCTCACTCTGTTTCCTAAACAAATACTTTGATACATTATGTGATAATGGTGTAAATGTCAAATTAGGAGACATTAACAATTTGCAAAAACATACGGATGTATAAAAACATATCAAGGGCAGGATGTTTCCCATGAGCAAGGATGATCAAGAAAACACATATATGATATGGTTTATGATCAGCTACAAATGTAAGCTAGATTATTTGTACACTGGTGCAAGTGGGATACTAAAGGAGATATGCCCTAGAGCCAAATAATAGCTAGATTTTATTACTCCCTCCGTCCCAAAATGTAAGGCGTCTAAGAATTGGTGAAAAGTCAAATTTTACTAACTTTGACAATATTTAGGAAAAAATGTCTACATCTACAATATTGAATGGACACATTAAAAAAATATACTTTATGCTGAATCTATTGACACTGATTTATTATTATAAATTTTTATATTTTTACGTATAATCTTGGTCAAACTTAGAAAGCGTTGACTTCTGACTAATCCTTAGGCGCCTTATATTTTGGGACGGAGGGAGTATCATATATCAATTAGTTCATAGGAGTTTCATAATATGCTATAACTGTATCAAGTGGAAACATTGATACATGTGTGGTATGTAACCAAACCAACTCCCTATAAGCCTCTATTCATACTAGTTTGTTAGGAAAATGATGATCAAGTTTTCCTGAACTCGGAGCATTTATGCCATACAATGACATCATATCATTAGTGAATAATGTGATGGACATTACCCATATAAATATTACAGCATGATCAAGTCATAAAGTTCATCATTGAAATAGTTAGAAGTGTAGTATACCTATCCTTTGACCGTAAGATCATATTAATCATTATCACATGAGGCTGCTTTAACTACATCAAATGTCACAAACGTAATAGGGTAATGATAAATATGTATGTTGGGCATTCCAGAGGGATACGTTGAAGCCTTTGCATCAATATCAGGATTTGTTCACATGCGTGATGGGAAGATACATTGGGCCCACTCGGTGAGATTAAATCCATAATGTTGGAACATGTGACTAGGTAACAGAGATGGAATATCACGAGAATGAGTAAAGAAGTACTTGTCGGTAAAGAGATTGAACCAGGTATAGTGATATCAATTGTCAGATCTCGAACAAGTTAGTATGAAAGTAACAAAGGGAATTGGACTCGATGTTTATGGTTTAAACGACATTAAAATCGTAGAATGCACAAGGGTCATTATGGGTATCCTGGAGGAAAAAATCTTCATTTTGAAATAAATTTTTACTCTTTTCGAATTTGGGGATTCTATAAAATCCAGAATGACCTTTCACTAGTAGAAAACGGGCCTACAGTCTCAGTTTGTAACAGCCTTTAGTCCCGGTTTTCTAACCGGGACTTCGGAATCGAGACTAAAGGTTCACCCCTTTAGTCCCGGTTGGGCTACAAACCGGGACTAAAGGCCCTCCTAGGGCCACGGTCGAGCGCGAGACCCTTTAGTCCCGGTTTGTAATACAAACCGGAACCGGGACTAGAGATTTTTTTGAATTTTTTTTCAATTGTTTTTAAACTTTTGATATTTGACTCGTTAATCTCTCTCTCCCTCTCTCTCTCTTTTGGAACATTTTTAACATTAACTATACTTAATCTTAGGTCAAATCGTAGACTTACCAGTCGGTCACCCATCCTAGCACTACTTCACCCCCAGCACGCTTAACTTCTCTGTTCCATCAGGATGTCCTTGCGCGAACCCCATTAGTACCTTGTTGTCAACAATACCATATCAATCCTATTAGCTCATATCAATATGTCACACGTCTTAATGTTTCGAAACTACAAACAAATATTTAAGTAAACAAAAATAAATAGCTAATAATAATATTTTAATTCAATGAAAGTTAAAACCTAATTAAATTATTTTTTTCATTTTTTGCCATTTATTCATTTAATATGGCATAAATAATATCTTTACATCCGTAAATCGAAATTCAATAAATAATATATCTATTATTATCAGAAAAATGTGAGGAATCCAAATATGGCATAAAAAAATTTAAATTTTTAAATAACTTTTTTCCCTTTTCGAATTTTAAAAATCTAAAAGAGTCCCAAACAAGGCCATTGAAATCGAAAAGAAATTTTTTTCCGCACATTTTGATAGGTTGTACGTTTTTTCCCGACATCGTACGCAAAAGCCATTTGAAGTTTCATGACAGTTTTTGGCAAAATATGTCGAAATTCATGTTTGTTAATTTTCATAACAACTAAATCACTCAATATAACTACAGTTTAAAGGATTTTATTTTTGGAATTTTTTGGCATGCTTTTGAAACTAGAAAAGGCAATCTCGGGGGGCGGGGGGTGTGGTGGCAGAAATCTCCTGCCGCGGCAGGATTTTTGCCCATTTTCCTGCCATGGCAGAACCCGCCAAAATTTTGTTACGAATTTTTTTAGTCCCGGTTGATGTCTCAAACCGGGACTAAAGATCTGTCTTTAGTCCCGGTCGGAGACACCAACAGGGACTAAAGGTTGTTGCCCATGTCCACACCCACCTCCACCCCTTTAGTCCCGGTTTGTATTACAAACCGGGACTAAAGGGTCCGTTCGAACCTGGACTAACGTTGTGTTGTCGTCCTAGCTGTTGGAACCGGGACTCATGTGAGCATTAGTCCCAATTCCTAACACATCCGGGACTAATGCTCTGGAGGGCTTTAGACGAAAGGCCTGTTTTCTACTAGTGTGTGTCATCACCAAGCCTCCCTTTCCCGATCATCTACACGAACTCTTAGTAGCTAATCCAACCATCCCTAATCCTGTCATCGGGAACATCTATTGATTTAGGTTTCAAAATCATGAAACTGAAATCAAATAATTTGGGACCGAATATGCAATGAAACGTTGTCATGTCCGACCTTAGTGATGATGTGTATCAGATAGTAGATTAGATAAAACACGTGTTTTAGGTAGTAGATCATATAAAACACTAAATGCATCCACTTAGAGAATAAAAAATATTCTAGGAAGAGTTAATTAACGTGACCTAAAAATAAAATAAGAGAGTTGGCGATGGTTACTAGGTGAATCCATGCTCCACACAAAAGCGGCTCTAGGTTTTCTGCTCCTGCATTCGGTACCTAGGGTCATTTCTATCGTAGAGTCTCCCGGGGGTCCCGGGGAGGAATGTTCCAGCTCCTATCTCCCGGGATATGTCTATCTCTTCACCCCGTCATACCGTGCACCCCTAGATTCCACGGAAGCGATAGTATCCCTGGGTAAAGTGTCGTCTGAGGGAGTCAGATGACGACGACGCCTTACCCTAATGGGTGAACAGCCATGACCATCCCTGGGCAGGCTTAACGCCTGGCCCCACTGATGACTCTATAGGCGCGACCCAATCGGTGCACGGATGAGACATGTCCGCCATCTTGGAAAACTCAAAAGCTGCTGTGAGTAGTTACTGTTGGTGCTCAGGCTCTAGTAGATCACACCCTTGGGACTATTTAAGAGGCACTGCATAAGATCTGTTGTTAGCCTAAGGTCTTCCTTCTTCTTCCATATTCTCTCTTTGTCGAAGCCATGGCCGCGCCACCAAGCGCCGAGCATGCCCTTGCCCTGGAGAGGTTGCTACTATCGGTGCTAAAGGGCTGGCTTCCGCCAGGCAACGGCATGGCAGGTCGCGGAATGGGAGGGCGCGGTGGCAGTTAAGGAGGAGGTTGTCGCGGGTGCCAGATCGTTCTCCACCAGTAGCGGTGCCTTAGGACTCTTAGCCGGATCTGGCCGGCTTCGAGTTCTATGTGAGGGTGCACCATGACAAGTAATGGACACTCCGCCTACCTAATGTGTTTGCGTGGTCCTTTTGCGACCGCCGCCGCCCGCGGAACCTGATGATCCGTAATTCCGATTGCTACAACACCATTTGGCGGCCACGGGTTATCAATGAAGAAAGAGGGAGTATGTGTCTCGGGAGAGGCTAGACTTGCTTCACCGAGACACATTGCCTCCAAAAGGGGGATGTCCTCTTCTTCACCTACAATGGCATAGAGGAACTCTCCATCAAGGTGTTCAGCTGTTACCAACGCCGTTTCGAGTACTTCCATGAGGTGGAACTTTGAATCCGCGAAGGGTTCAGCCCCCGTGGCTGGCTTTTGATCTCCTTGGCGGGTGCAGAAGACGAGTTTGCATAGCAGCGCAAGTGGCATGTAAAATGTAGAAAAAAGTAGTACCTCTTATTTTGCCAAAGCTTTGCACTTCTATAGTTAATGTACAAAGTACTTATATGGAGTGGTGGCTTCCTTTTCTGTCCTTCTACCTTGTCATGGTTGACTGTGGTGGTGATAGCTAAAGGGGTTAACCTTTAGCTATCCGTGAAAGAGAAACTAATGCAACTCTCCCTTTTTATTCATCAACAGTGGCGATCCTAGATACACTGATTTTCCTGGATAGGTTTAGATCGGTTCAAGCTCAAAAAACACAAGAATAGGCAGGAAAGGTATGATTCTGATCCCGCTATCTTGTCTCGGTCGACATACGGAGAAGATAGATCCTTGTGAAGATCGACATGACGCCTTCTCCCTGGCCAAGTCCGGTCACCGCCGCAAAGAAATAGGACCGGCGATTCCTTACTCGTGTAGAGGTCAGGGTTGGGAGAATGGGGTAGCTGGTGTGGAGGTCGGGGTTGGGGAATGGGGTAGCTTGTGCGTCGAGATTGATGTGGACATGCGGTGCTATCCTTAGGGCACCTTTGCTTCGGAGCCAGTTTGCCAAATAGGGAAGCATGCCACGCCCACCCCACATGTCATAGAATTGTATTTGTTAGCCAAACTTTGCCACACGAGTGTGGTGACCAATTTGTTTGCCACGCTTGTGGAACTGAAGTGTGGCAAAGTGTGGAGGCAATCAAACATGTTGTTAGATGTGTCCGTCTAGTAAAACTCCAGTCAATATATCTGTTATTTTCATTACCACGTCTTCATTTTTTGTAATCGACGTTAAGGTTGAAATTTCATTCATCTTGAGAGAGGGAGAAAGAGCATAAGGACAGGTACGGTCACTGGTTTTTAATGTAACAGGTGAATCATATTAGTGTACAAACAAATATTAGTGTACTATTGTAGGAGTCTAGTCTAGGGGATGGATAACACCAAGTTATTCATCAATTCAGACCCAAAAAATACACGCAAGACAACCCTCTTAATTTACTTTCTGAACGAAAATCCAAATTACGAATTTTAAAATTTTCTTCAAGTAATCAGCGGAATTAACAACGAGTTTGCATCAACTGTTTTTTGAGGGTAAAAAAATAGAAGTGGTACTAAAGTTTCCGTTGGATGGATTATGATTTACCTTTAATTTCAAATGAAGTATGTGCTTTGGAGTTTTTATTTTTTTGTTTCGCACACAGAATCTCATGTCTATATTAAACTCAATACCTTCTCCTTTTTTTGTATTTTATCGACTGATCGATAACATCCAGGCATAGCTATGCCCATAACCCCAAACCTAGCCCAATTGATTACAAAGTTGCAGGTACCTCACATGTCATGTTTCAGCTGCAGAGTCAAACTATCATCTGCCTAAACGGAGATCTGAATTGTACAACAGTGCTCATCACTAGATAGAATAGTACTCATAGAGTAGTAGAAACCGATGACGACATTTAGGTCGACTGATCGCCAATATCCGCTCTATGGGCTCCTCTGCCACTATGTTGAAGGCAACTCAGCCTAGCTCACATCGTCAACGATAAATAACCGGGTAATTTCGGATACAGTGCACAAGATAATTCCATATGGGTTGTTATTTGGCTCTCACCAGATCGAAACCATGTCGATTCCGTTTAAAAACATGGCGGTCAACTTTCTATGTGAACCATGTTTCCTCCTTGGCAATTGTTGAGAGCTATAGGTAGGTAGTATTTTCTCTAAGCTACTCCATCAAACTTTATAACATGATTTGGTTGTGTGTTTATGTGGACTTTACTAACTCGTTTTTTACTACAATAATGCGTCAGTAAAGTTATGCTCTAAGTATTGGTAGGGGACATGAGTAGGGAGCATGTGGTTACTATCTAGGACAACGTTTAGTTACTCTCGGGAAATTTTGGTGTCAGTCTTGATGAATCATACAAGAGAGTATGGTTATCATGGAGTCGATTATAAAGTTTATGTTGCTCCCACGACCTATTAATTGATGTGTAGATGCTAGTAGCCAAGTGCGAATAAGATAATTTATGAAAGCATTGACTTTGTATATAAATGTTTCTTTGTGCTTTACAATAATTTCGTCTTATCAACATCAATTTGTAAAACATAAAAAAATATTTTATCATTTTATCGCCTGATTTTTATCGATGTGGTACAAAATGTAATTTAGCGAGAATTTAACGAGGTCGGGTGCCAAGGCGCACTCCTAATTCTAGTAATAGAAGAGATCGTGTACATGCATGGCTATGGACCAAATTCCATTGTATTTCTCAGAATCAACCAAAAAGAAATCAAATTGGCAAACAAAACTCAAATCCAAATATAAAAATGTGGTGATTGATTGTTAAAAAAATGAAACAGTGATAGGAGTAACTAGACACTTTTTGATATAGAAGAAGCGGGTTGGCGTGAGAATTCCAAAAATTCATCCCTAACAGGGATCGAACTCCAGTTGCTGGGATACGCCAACTACGACCCAACCACTAGGCTACTGCCCAGTTCTCGCTATTGATTATTGATCCAGATACAAAATTAATTCCAAATACTCCCTCCATTTGGGATTATAGGTGCACGGTTAACTAGGTTGCCAATTTTACCAACAAAATATAAATATAATAACACAAAAATTATATCATTAGGAACTTTAGATACTATATTTTCTAATGGTATAATTTTTCTGTTATATAACTTATATTTTATTAGTCAAATTAATGACCTAGGTATACGTGTAGGACCTATAATACCAAACGGAGGGAGTAGTTTGGAATCAATACTTGAAAATTCAAATAAAATATTCTTTTATTTTATTACAACGCAAGATCCTTCGCTTTAAAAGGAAAATTTCAAACCCGTGAAAATCAGGATGTTACAGTTACTAGGTGAATCCATGCTCCACACATAAGCGGCTCTATGTGGCCTCCTCTTAACAGACACAAAGCCACGGTGAATGTAATCAAAAGTTATCTTTATCGACCTCGTTGATGATGTATATCTCTCTAGGAACTAGATGGCATGAACGCTCTACACCTTGATTCTCTAGGGATCATGAACTAAGTGTGGGCAGCTGTCATGGTCCTGAATTGTAATATTTGGAGAGATACTAGTCCTATATTTCCAAAAAAATCATGGAATGAAGGTGTGTGCATCCTTGATGTATAGAGGTCCTCTAGCCATTATATTGTTGCAAATGATGGGTGTAATTGATATCTTCCTGTTAATAAATTCCCATTATCAAAAAAACATCAAGGAATCAAGTTCTTTCCACAATATATAAAATACACCAATTAGTTGTATTATAAGACAAAATTTCTTACAATAAACACAAACAAAAATAAAGTAAAAACCGTTGGTACGAATAGAAATGCATGTTAGCACCACCAGATATATCTCCTTGATCTATGTGAAATCCTTAGAGATTTTATGGTTTACAACAAGAGCATTGCCTAAATAAAAATGATCCGGGTGGACAAATGCCAGTTTCAAAACCCTCTTCTTGACAGGTTTCTCTGCAAGGCTTTTCTGAACCACATGGACCTTTGAACTTGCCACTTGGCCCTTTACGCAAGCCCTCTGGACAATCAAAGTCTCGGTCATACGCATCTGAATTAAATATTCATAAGTTAGAAAAATAAAATGTAAATAATGCATGCGACAGACAAACTAAAATCACAAAAAATACGCATTGTAGGTATATAAAAAATAAGTGCATGTTTTTAGTTACCCGTAGCCATGACGAAAAATAGTAGCAACGCAATGATGATGAGCGAGTGCAGCTTGCATGCTACCTCCATTCTCAAAATAGATGTTATTTCTTTGAATAGTATAACACTTACTAGATGGGAAGAACGATGTCATCTAAGTCTTATATAGAGAGAGGTAAAACGACTTTGAAGGAATAAGCGACACATAGGCCAGAAATAGGTTATGACCCTATATATACATTACTAGCTAATATTAGCCACACGAAACAACTCCTATATATGTCACTAGCTAATATTAGAATTACTAGAAGAAATGAGGCGACAAAGCATGGTGACAGCAAGCAAAATAGTTGATGGCTGACATCAGTCCTTCCCTCGATGTTTATCATTTGGATTAGTGGATTTGAAAAAAAATTATAATCATTCAGTGTGTGACATTATTAGTGTGTCTGCTTTTTTCGAGACAATTATTCATATGAGTAAGTTACGAGACAGTTTTACTATTATTATGAATAATATCTTTTATGATCACATTACGATTATAAATGAGTTGTTTTTATTTTAATCTCAATGATAATAGTTTAAGCATTTATAAAGAATTAGAATGTTGAAAGAAATCCAAGTTTAATAATGACATCATTTTCAATGACACGATTTTTTAAGTCACAATGGTATTTTCATTCTGATGAAAATTAAAGTCTTTAGATATTCAATCTTTTGACACATGCAAAACCATGCCTCGATGTGCGAAATGACTAAAACTCTACATTCTGGTAAAACATTTCTATGCGAAGAATTGTTGGATATCATACATAATGATGTATTATATTTCAATAAAATGGTGGAAATCATTATTTCATAAATTTCATTGTGGATTTAAGTGAATATGTGTATTTACTTAATGAAACACAAGTCTGAAACTATTTGAGTTGTTTGAATAATTTCAGAATGACGAAGGGTATTAAATTAATAAAAAATACAAAGTCTCTATGGTTTGATCGACATGGTTAAGTATTTAAGTTAATTTTTGGAATAAAATAATTTTGAAAGATGTTACGAAAATTATGATAATTGGAAGTTTCAAAGTGTATTGATATGTCTAAACATCATAATCATATTGTATTAGGTACATATGGTCTAAAATTATCTCTTACCGAGTTACAGTTATTGTTTACAGTTAGAGATCTAATAGAAAACACTTATTTTAAAATATAAGGAACATCTAAAGTTTTGTCGAAACAACACCATAACAGTTATGGCATGTTCGAGTTTCTGGATATTTCGATAATTCGAAGTCATGGCTAATAAACAAATCTTTGTACTGTATTCTTAGGAAACTATGAATGCATCTTCCAAACTAAACCAAAGAAGGCAATACTTGTATTGCCTAGAATGGTACTTCCTCGAGAAAGAATTTTCTCATAGAAGGTGTTAGTGGAAGAAAGTCAAAGCATAAAAAAAGGTTTAACCTTACCTCCAAATTGTAGAGGGGGGCGACAGAATATGTTCTAGGAGCAGAACTCTACAAGTAGAGGAGAAACTAATGATAATAATCATGATGTTTCGTGAGTACTTTTACTAAAGAAAGTAGGAATCAAGAATACATTCTGCAAACTTGTGGAATTATATTGTTGATTCACTAGTCATGTTGATGGAACATGATATAGCTATGAACTACGAAGAAGCAATGATGGACCTACGTACGAGAAATGACTGAAGTCATAAAAATCCTGTATTAAGTTACATTTAATATTGCAAAGTAATGTGTTACTTGATATTATTGAGTAAATATGTTTACTTGATCTTTCCAAATGACTACAAATTCATAAGGAAAAATGAAAATTAAAGAAAGACTTGCATAGCTTGATTTGTCAAAAAGTACGTTTTGACAAATTCAAAGGATTGACTATAATGTGTAGCGATGCTTGAGTCTATTGGATTTACACCACAAATTACTCCAATTTTGATAATTGGTCGAAGATTGTCAAAACTGCATGTTCTTCAGTGATAAGATTGAACAAGGGTTATAATTGATACAATAAAGAAGATTTTGTCAAACCATATGGATGCTAGTGTCTCATAGCTGGAATTCTCGATTTGATGGATGATCAAAGAATTTTGGAATTACCAAAATTATTGAGAGACCTACATTTACAGGAATATGAGTGGGATTAAAGTGAAATCCCTGGATCTCATATATAGATGACATATTTGAGTGGAAGCATGAAGCCATTCTAATATATGTGAATGGCATATGATGAATGATGTAATTGGTATTTATGATATTTAGTTAGTAAATATTATATGGATGATGTTGAACAAAGTATTAAACATTAAAATCTATCGAGATAGATTGATACGTTTAATAAAAATTAGTGTCAAAATGTTTCCTGAATTTGATTCTGAAGATGTTCAGAATATCCTAGATAAGATTTTGAAGAAGTTTAGAATATAGTAAGGCAAGAAATAAGTTATAACTGTATTATCTACTCAATGTAATGTGATCCGGGGTTTTGGTTAGAAGAACAAGTTCATAGTTGTAAGAACATGTTTTTAAAGTGATTCTTGAATTAATCACTGAACAGAAGTTAAGTTTATCCTTAAGTTGCAACAAGCAAAATTAGGCATCGAAGATGCATTCTATGCACTATCGATTAGGATCTACACAGATATAGAAGTATATGACTATTTCTGAAGTGGCTATTATAGTTGTTATGGCTTAAGAAGTTCGACTTCTACCGAGTGTGTTTCCGGTTTACAAACGACAACAATGAAAGTTCAACTGACTTATCGACCGTCATAGTAAACACTAGGAAACAAAGTCTCACTCTGTTTCCTAAACAAATACTTTGATACATTATGTGATAATGGTGTAAATGTCAAATTAGGAGACATTAACAATTTGCAAAAACATACGGATCTAGAAAAACATATCAAGGCCAGGATGTTTCCCATGATCAAGCATGATCAAGAAAACACATATATGATATGGTTTATGATCAGCTACAAATGTAAGCTAGATTATTTGTACACTAGTGCAAGTGGGATACTAAAGGAGATATGCCCTAGAGCCAAATAATAGCTAGATTTTCTTATCATATATCAATTAGTTCATAGGAGTTTCATAATATGCTATAACTGTATCAAGTGGAAACATTGATACATGTGTGGTATGTAAACAAACCAACTCCCTATAAGCCTCTATTCATACTAGTTTGTTAGGAAAATGATGATCAAGTTTTCCTGATCTCGGAGCATTTATGCCATACAATGACATCATATCGTTAGTGAATGATGTGATGGACATTACCCATATAAGTATTACAGCATGATCAAGTCATAAAGTTCATCATTGCAATAGTTAGAAGTGTAGTATACATATCCTTTGACCGTAAGATCATATTAATCATTATCACATGAGGCTGCTTTAACTACATCAAATGTCACGAACGTAATAGGGTAATGATAAATATGTATGTTGGGCATTCCAGAGGGATACATTGAAGCCTTTGCATCAATATCAGGATTTGTTCACATGCGTGATGGGAAGATACATTGGGCCCACTCGGTGAGATTACATCCATTATGTTGCAACATGTGACTAGGTAACAGAGATGGAATATCACGAGAATGAGTAAATAAGTACTTGTCGGTAACGAGATTGAACCAGGTATAGTGATATCAATTGTCAGATCTCGAACAAGTTAGTATGAAAGTAACAAAGGGAATTGGACTCGATGTTTATGGTTTAAACAACATTAAAATCATAGAATGCACAAGGGTCATTATGGGCATCCTGGTCCCGCTATAGAGGTCACCGGAGGTGGTGGCCAAAGGAGGAGAGGGTCGCCGCAGGTGGAGAAGACGGTCGCTGAAGGTGGTGGAGGTGGAGGAGTTCGCCGGACAAGGAGGAGGAGGTCGCTGGGGTGGTGGAGGGTGGAGGAGGAGGCCACATGGACAGAAGGGGAGGAGGAGGTCGCCGAAGAGTGGAGTAGGAGGAGGGAGGAGAATGGGGAGGGAGAGGAAGAGAAGGAGAGAAGAGAAGAAGTGGAGAAGAGGAGTAAAGGTGAGGAGAGAAGGAGAAAAGAAAAGGAGAAAAGAAAGGGAGAAGGGTGCCGAAAGGATTCAAAATTTGAAATCCACCCAAATATTATGTGGCGCATATTGGAATGCGCTACATAATTGTCTCCCATTTTTTTTATGTTTTTGCAGGAAAAAATCTTCGTTTTGAAATAACTTTTTACTCTTTTCGAATTTGGGGATTCTATAAAATCCAGAATGACCTTTCAGTAGTAGAAAACGGGCCTACAGTCTTGGTTTGTAACGGCCTTTAGTCCCGGTTTTCTAACCGGGACATCGGAATCGAGACTAAAGGTTCACCCCTTTAGTCCCGGTTGGGCTACAAACCGGGACTAATGGCCCTCCCAGGGCCGCGGTCGAGCGCGAGACCCTGTAGTCCCGGTTTGTAATACAAACCGGAACCGGGACTAGAGATTTTTTTGAATTTTTTTTAAACTTTTGATATTTGACTCGTTAATCTCTCTCTCCCTCTCTCTCTCTTTTGGAACATTTTTAACATTAACTATACTTAATCTTAGGTCAAATCGTAGACTTCCCGGTCGGTCACCCATCTTAGCACTACTTCACCCCTAGCACGCTTAACTTCTCTGTTCCATCAGGATGTCCTTGCACGAAGCCCATTAGTACCTTGTTGTCAACAATACCATATCAATCATATTAGCTCATATCAATACGTCACACGTCTTAATGTTTCGAAACTACAAACAAATATTTAAGTAAACAACAATAAATAGCTAATAATAATATTTTAATCCAATGAAAGTTAAAACCTAATTAAAATATTATTTTATTCATTTAATATGGCATAAATAATATATTTCAATCCATAAATAGAAATTCAATAAATAATATATCTATTATTATTAGAAAAATGTGAGGAATCCAAATATGGCATAAAAAAATTCTAAAAAAATTTAAATTTTTAAATAACTTGTTTCCCTTTTCGAATTTTAAAAATCTAAAGGAGTCCCAAACAAGGCCATTGAAATCGAAAAGAATTTTTTTTCCACACATTTTGATAGGTTGTACGTTTTTTCCCGACATCGTACGTAAAAGCCATTTGAAGTTTTCATGAAAGTTTTTGGCAAAATATGTCGAAATTCATGTTTGTTCATTTTCATAACAACTAAATCACTCAATATAACTATAGCTTAAAGGATTCTATTTTTGGAATTTTTTGGCATGCTTTTGAAACTAGAAAAGGCGATCTCCGGGGGCGGGGGGTGTGGTGGCAGAAATCTCCTGCCGCGGCAGGATTTTTGCCCATTTTCCTGCCGTGGCAGAACCCGCCAAAGTTTTTTTACGAATTTTTTTAGTCCTGATTGATGTCTCAAAGCGGGACTAAAGGTCTATCTTTAGTCCCGGTCGGAGACACCAACAGGGACTAAAGGTTGTTGCCCATGTCCGTACCCACCTCCACCCCTTTAGTCCCGATTTATATTACAAACTGGGACTAAAGGGTCTATTCGAACCGGGACTAACGTTGTGTCGCCGTCCTAGCTGTTGGAACTGGGACTCATGTGAGCATTAGTCCTGGTTCCTAACACATTCGGGACTAATGCTCCGGAGGGCTCTGGACGAAAGGCCTGTTTTCTACTAGTGTTTGTCCTCACCAAGCCTCCCTTTCCCGATCATCTACACGAACTCTTAGTAGCTAATCCAACCATCCCTAATCCTATCATCGGGAACATCTATTGATTTAGGTTTCAAAATCATGAAACTGAAATCAAATAATATGGGACCGAATATGCAATGAAACATTGTCATGTCCGACCTTAGTGATGATGTGTATCAGATAGTAGATTAGATAAAACACGTGTTTCAGGTAGTAGATCATATAAAACACTAAATGCATCAACTTAGAGAATAAAAAATATTCTAGGAAGAGTTAATTAACGTGACCTAAAAATAAATTAAGGGAGTTGGCGATGGTTACTAGGTGAATCCATGCTCCACACAAAAGCGGCTCTAGGTTTTTTGCTCCTGTGTTCGGTACCTAGGGTCATTTCTATCGTAGAATCTCCCGGGGGTCCCGGGGAGGAATGTTCCAGCTCCTATCTCTCCGGATATGTCTGTATCTTCACCCCGTCATACCGTGCACCCCTAGATTCCACGGAAGCGATAGTATCCCTGGGTAAAGTGTCGTCTGAGGGAGTCAGATGACAACAACGCCTTGCCCTAATGGGTGAACGGCCACGATCATCCCTGGGCAGGCTTAACGCCTGGCCCCACTGATGACTCTATAGGCGCGACCCAATCGGTGCACGGATGAGACATGTCCGCCATCTTGGAAAACTCAAAAGCTGTTGTGAGTAATTACTGTTGGTGCTCAAGCTCTAGTAGATCACACCCTTGGGACTATTTAAGAGGCACCGCATAAGATCTTTTGTTGGCCTAAGGTCTTCCTTCTTCTTCCATATTCTCTCTTTGTCGAAGCCATGGCCGTGCCACCAAGCGCCGAGCATGCCCTTGCCCTGGAGAGGTTGCTACTATCGGTGCTGAAGGGCTGGCTTCCGCTAGGCAATGGCATGGCAGGTTGCGGAAGGGGAGGGCGCGGTGGCAGTTAAGGAGGAGATTGTCGCGGGGGCCAGATCGTTCTCCACCAGTAGCGGTGCCTTAGGACTCTTAGCCGGATCTGGCCGGCTTCGAGTTCTATGTGAGGGTGCACCATGACAAGTAATGGACACTCCGCCTACCCAATGTGTTTGCGTGGTCCTTTTGAGATCTGAATTGTACAACAATGCTCATCACTAGATAGAATAGTACTCATAGAGTAGTAGAAACCGATGACGACATTTAGGTCGATTGATCGCCAATATCCGCTCTATGGGCTCCTCTGCCACTATGTTGAAGGCAACTCAGCCTAGCTCTCATCGTCAACGATAAATAACCGGGTAATTTCGGATACAGTGCACAAGATAATTCCATATGGGTTGTTATTTGGCTCTCACCAGATCGAAACCATGTCGATTCCGTTTAAAAACATGGCGGTCAACTTTCTATGTGAACCATGTTTCCTCCTTGGCAATTGTTGAGAGCTATAGGTAGGTAGTATTTTCTCTAAGCTACTCCATCAAACTTTATAACATGATTTGGTTGTGTGTTTATGTGGACTTTACTAACTCGTTTTTTACTACAATAATGCTTCAGTAAAGTTATGCTCTAAGTATTGGTAGGGGACATCAGTAGGGAGCATGTGGTTACTATCTAGGACAACGTTCAGTTACTCTCGGGAAATTTTGGTGTCAGTCTTTATGAAGCATACAAGAGAGTATGGTTATCATGGAGTCGATTATAAAGTTTATGTTGCTCCCACGACCTATTAATTGATGTGTAGATGCTGGTAGCCAAGTGCGAATAAGATAATATATGAAAGCATGTAAGTATTAGGGGCACCCCAATTTGTTTTTTAGGAAATGATCATACCAATTTTAAAAGGATATAATTACCTTCTTTTTTTATTGGGAGCTGGTCATCCTTTCGCAACAAATGTATTTTCCAGTGAGAAATGAAGGAGAACGGAGATAGCAATAATGGATATATAGTTTATATCAAAGTTTGCAGAGAAGAGGAAATTGAAACTACAAATGGCTACCCATAAGCATGCGTTGGTATCAGATGGACATTCATTGAGCATTTTGTTTGCTAGAAACCTTTTCTCCCCTTGTCTACTTACCTAGTTCGTAGGTTTATGCTTGTGTAGTGAGCGTTTGAAATTACAAATGCGGTGGTTTTGTTGTGGGGCTGTTTCATTTGGTCCTCCAAAAGTCCTCTTACCCTTTGTTATTCTTATTCTCCATGTCCAACTTACTACACTGAAAAATAGAGTGGAATCTTGAATTCTCCATTGACAGGAAAATACTGAAGACCAATCTCTACAAAGCAGAGGAGGAGGTATTAGAGTACTCAACTCCTTGGATCAATATTTTTTAGTACCTGCAACTATATCGCCCTCTCAGTGTATATCAATTTGTGTAGAACTAATATATAGTTCCGATGGTTAGATTTTTTTCCCATGTATTTCCTTGAAGGTAAAATTGTTGCTCCAGGAAAACATAGCCCTTGATGAAGCAAACGTGCGGATGCTGAGTCTACTAGATAATGAGCAGAAACAACATTCTGAAAAAAGCACTCTGCCTATCATTCTAGCAAGGTAATAAAACACCAATCATTAGCTCAAGTATTCACTAATTTTAGTTATCTGAATATCTTGATTAGAAGGTCGATGTGATGCAACAATGTCTTGATCTGTTTGCAGTAGAAGCACAAATCATCAAGTCTGAAGGACACTAGCAAAGTCATGCTGGCTATTGATTACAACAGTGTCGATTCATCAAGGCATCCATTGTCACGCTTACCCAAAACTATCCGGGGTGCAGGGTGCACAAGACATGAAGCCAGCCTGGCCGTTCTGACATTATCTTCTAGTGGCTTGAACTAAACATCCATCCTCTGTAGGCATATCATATAGGGTTGCGATGCGCTGCTTATCTGATCTGACCAACTAGTTGGGTTCTTGCTGGTATAACCAAACTTATGTAGCCTATGGCTTTTCTTTTTTCTTGTTTTAGCAGCAGCAGTAGTCATGGTCTGTTCATGAGAGAAATTATTTTACTTTCCTAAAATTAGCTGCTTCTTGCTCAATCCCTATGATGAATGTGTTAGAGATTGTTCTGGAAGATACTATTTTTAACCTGACGGTGGTTATTTTGTCATGTATATATCGTGTTGGTGTTCCCTCGCACCTAAGCATGTGCCATTTATGTCATCCCGAAATATCCACATGCCACCTGATTTATCTGATCGCACTCCTTCTCCATGTCAGCAATGTTGTTTTTTGTTGGGGACTAAACAAGAAGACATGTGATTTTCCTACGCTTTGTGTCTCTTTCATAACTTACTAGTGAGAAATGCTTGTATGCAGGTGAGGTGGGAAGAAGATAAAAGTGCTACGGGAAGGGGAAAAGGTGCAGGAGAAATGTTTGTACTCCCTCTGTTTTAAAATATAAGATGTTTTACCTTTGTGAAACAAATGTGCCTACACATTATCTAGTGTGTAGTTTCTTTCCTAAGCTCGATTTCATCCCCATTTTTTCACAAGATTGTGCGGCACCCCATCTATCCAAGGGTTCCAAAAGGTTAGAAACTTCATCTTTTCATATTGCATTGCTAGTTTAGCTCATTTAATGCTCTAGAAGTAGAGGGATTTGTGGGTTTAGTTTGGGTTTTGCAATCATAACATTTGGTCACTACTTCAGTTTTGGTTTTAATGTGATGAACTTTTATTAATCTGGTCACTTCTCTATTTATGATGTTGTGTAATGTTTTTTATATACTTAATTTTATAATGCAGATTTGGTCACACTCCTTCCCGATCTTGAGTTCATCCCCATTTTTTCACACAATTTATCAAGATTTGGCGGCTCCCCATCTATCCAAGTGTTCTAAAAGGTTAGCAACTCCATCCTTTCATCTGTAATTGCTAGTTTAGCTCATTTCATTCGCTCGAAGTAGAGATATTTGTAACCACTTCATCTTCAAATTACATATGGATATAAAGAAAATAGCATCATCATTATGAAGGAAATATGCCGTGAGAGGTAATAATAAAGTTATTATTATGTATTCCTTGTATATGATAGATGTTTATTTTGCATGCTATAATTTTATTGATAAGAAACGTCAATACATGTATGTTTAATAAACAAAAAGGGTTCCTAGTTATGCCTCTCTTATAGACTAGCTCGTTGATTAACAAGATGATCAAAGTTTCCTGATCATGGACATTGGATGTTGTTAAGAACGAGGTCACAACATTTGTGAAATGATGTGATGAACATTCATCCGACGTATAGCATTACGATCAAAGTCATTATGTTTATATTGCTATAACATCATACGAAGTAGTCTTAGTCCTTAGACCATGAGATCATGTTAATTGCTAACACCGGAAGAGTATCTTGATAACATCAAACATCACATCGTAACAGGGTGACAATAAAGGTGGGTTCAGTGCTACGAAGGTGTTATGTTGAGGCTCATGGATCAAGAGTGGAATTTGTCAATCCCGATGATGGATAGATATACTCTGGGCCCTCTCGGTGATATCACATTAAGGTAGCTTGCAAGCAAACTAGGTCAGTAACGAGATCAAACTAGGTATTTGGATACCGATGATCGAATCTCGGACATGTATTATATCATGAGACAAAGGTATTAAGTTACTAGCGTTAGAGGTTCTCACGATCACAGAATTCATCGTTGAATGTGCAGGAGTCAGTATGGATCTCCAGGTCCCGCTTCTGATTATTGATCTGAGAGGAGTCTCAATCATGTCTGCATTATTCACGAACCGTAGGGTGACACACTTAAGGGTTGCCGGACACCATTTTGGAGCACATATGTTTCAGAAAAAAGGTTTGCAAAGCGCAGGAATTGTTTCAATAGAAACATGAATTGTTTCGATGGAAACCGGAATTGTTTTGATGGAAACCGGAATTGTTTCGAGTGAAATTGTAGAAAGTGGTTATGCATGTGATATTGAAATGTTGCGAGGGGTTTTATGTGAATATTTGTTAATTAAAGTAATTAAAAAAATTCTGAATAAAATAAATAAAATAGTTTTATTAAATGAGAGTTGCATTAAATTTGGTGGAAATTTAATGCATGTGAGTGGAATTTTGGTTGGAGTCAAAATTGATGTGAGTGGAGCTTCTACCACATGAATGAGGAAGAGCTGGGGGCACCCTCCTTGGCCACCAGCCATGGTAGGGGAGGAGGCCCCCTCTCCTATAAAAGGCCCCCCTCTCCTCCCTCACAAAGCACACCTCCTCGTGGAGGATCTCTCTCCCCCTCTAGATATTCCCCATGGTATCGGATTAGCGAGATACATGTTCCCGGTGGCCTTGTGTCTGGAAGGAGTTGATGCTTCCGCTGATTTGCTGGAGAGAGGAGGTTGAGGTTGTCCGGTGGCTTGGACATGTGTGCGAGGACGGATGTGCTTCTGATTTGCGACGCTCGGACTTCCACACGATCTTGAGATCGGCAAGCGTACGACTACATCAACCACGAGTTCCTACTCGTTAATAAAACTAGTTTTCTTTGAGGGTAAGTTCTCTATGGATGTATATCCACCCATTCCTCTGTATCTAGTAGATAGATCTTGGCGTATAGTTCTCATCGTAGGAATTTTTTTCTTTTCTATGCTGCGAACCCAACAGTGGTATCAGAGCATGATCTATGCGTAGGTGCTTTGCACGGGTAGTACACATATGTTTATATGTGGGCGATGATGATCATGTTATTGCATCTTCTATGTATTTTGGATATTGGTGGCATAGTGGGATGAAGCGGCCCGGACCAACCTTACATGTCATCGTACATGAGACCGGTTCCACGACTGACATGCAACTAGTTTTGCATAAGTGGCTGGCGGGTGTCTGTCTCTCCTACTATAGTCAATATCTTATTTACAATGAGTTGCTAATAACTTGGTTATCCTCGTTGTGGTTCATGTTCGTCGGTAAGACTGGTTCTATCTCCGAAAGCCCTAACCACATGAAACTTGCAATTGATAAATTAGAGGCGTCTAGTTTAGATCGTTGCTAGGCTAGTGTCTTGATATGGTATTATTGTAAGTAGATGTATGATAGATACTCTTACAACACATTCAACGTGTAAGTTCCATAGACCTTGGCCTTACACACAAAGGAACGATAGAGACCATACCACGATGCAAATGATAGAGATCAAATGCATGGACCATATTATCTCACTTTACACATTAGATGTTAGCATCTAATACTGCTAGTTTGGCTCTTTTGGTAGCATTGTAAGATGATCCCTCATTTAGATATCAAGATAAAATGTGTTCTTCCTTAAGTATGCACCGTTCTATGGATCGTGTTTCGAGACATCACGTGATGATCGGGTGTACTCGACTCTACGCTTTCATACAATGGGTGTAAGACAGTTTTACGCACGCGAATACTAAGGTTCTTACTTGGCGATCCTAGCATGTACAGACATGGCCTCGGAACAAGGACCGAAATGTTAAACATGAGTCATATAGTTGATATGATGCCCATATAGATGCTCGCCTTTGAAGCTACACCGACTCACATGATGATCAGACTTGGTGTAGTGGATTTGGTTCATGTAATCACTAAAAAGACACGAGGGATGTCATTTTTGAGTGGGAGTTCATTAGTAATTTGGATTAGTTGAACTCAATCTATCATAAACTTAGTCTAAATATACTTTACAAATTCTGTTGTAGATGGCACCACCTGCTTTTAATTTCAATGTGTTCATGGAGAAAGAGAAACTTGCTGCGAATGGTAGCAACTTCACCAACTGGGCTATGAATTTGAGGATTCTCCTCAATGCTGCACAAAAGCTATATGTGCTAGAAGCGCCGCTAGGCCCCCCACTAGCTCCTGATGCCCCTGACAAGGAAAAGAATGTGTATATAACTCGTCAGGAGGACCACAACTTAGTTCATTGCGGCATACTATATGGGCTTGAGTCAGAACTTCGAAAGCGTTTCGAAAATGGCAATGCCTTTGATACCATGAGAGAATTGAAAATGATTTTTGATACCCATGCTGCCGTAGAGAGTTATAATGCTTCTGAAAAGTTCTTTAGCTACATGATGGAGGTGAACAACTCTGTTAGTGAGCATGTACTCAAAATGTCTGGGTATGCCGATAAGCTTGTGTCCTTGGGAATAACGATTCCCATTGACTTAGGCATACATCGTGTTCTCCAATCTCTGCCACCTAGCTACAAGAGCTTCGTGATGAACTATAATATGCAGGGCATGAAGAAGTCTCTTCCCGAGCTTCTATCAATGCTTAAGACTGCAGAAGTGGAGATTAGGAAAGAACATCAAGTGTTGATGATCAATAAGACCACCGGTTTCAAGAAAGACAAGAAAGGCAAGCAGAAGGGAAAGAAGGGCGGCAATCTGTTGCCGCACTTGAAAGGAAATCCCGAGCTGGCCCTGTCTGATACCGAGTGCTACTATTGTAAGGGGACTAGCCATTGGAAACGCAACTGCCCCAAGTATTTGGCGGACAAGAAGGCCGGCAAGGCAAACAAAGGTATATGTGATATACATGTTATTGATGTGTACTTAACTAGTACTCGCAGTAGCACCTGGGTATTTGATACGGGATTGGTTGCTAATATATGTAACTCGATTCAGGGGCTACAAAACAAGCGACAGCTAGCAAGGTATGAGGTCACGATGCAGGTCGGCAATGGATCAAGAGTTGATGTGATCGTCGTCGGAACGCTGCCTCTCCATATGCCGTCGGGATTAGTTATAAACCTAAATAATTGTTATTTGGTGCCTACACTGAGCATGAACATTGTATCCGGAGCGTGTTTGATGCAAAGTGGTTATTCATTTAAATCTGAAAACAATGGTTGTTCGATTTATATGAATGATACCTTTTATTGTCATGCACCTGTGTTGAATGGTTTATTTCTGTTGGATCTCGATAGTAGTATTACGCATATTCATAATATTGATGCTAAAAGGATTAAACTTGATAATGATATATCTGCATATATCTGGCACTGCCATCTAGGTCATATTGGCGTTAAACGCATGAAGAAACTCCATTCTGATGGACTTTCGGAATCATTTGATTTTGAATCATTTGATACGTGTGAGCCATGCCTTATGGGCAAGATGACTAGAACGCCGTTTTTCGGTTCAATGGAACGGGCGAAAGATTTATTGGAAATCATACATACTGATGTGTGTGGACCAATGAGTGTGTCAGCGCGAGGTGGATATCATTATTTTGTTACTTTCATGGATGATTTGAGTAGATACGGGTATATCTATTTGATGAAACATAAGTCTGAAACCTTTGAAAAGTTCAAGGAATTTCAGAATGAAGTGGAAAATCATCATAACAGAAAGATCAAATTTCTACGGTCCGACCGCGGAGAAGAGGTTATTGAACCTTCTCTTCATGAATTGGCGAGTGGCGCGGCACCGGAAGTTGTTTCGGAGTGGACTTCACCTGATGAAGAGAAAGCTAATGATAATGATCATGAAACTCCGAAAGAGGATCTTGCCGAACCTCGCAGGTCAAGCAGGACATGTGCAGCTCCTGAATTGTACGGCAATCATGTTATGAATTTCATGATTGATGAAATAGATGACCCTGCGACGTATGAAGAAGCGATGATGAGCCCTAATTCCAACAAATGGCTAGAAGCCATGAAATCCGAGATGGAATCCATGTACGAAAACCAGGTTTGGACCTTGGTGGACTTACCTCATGATCGAAAGGCCGTTGAGAATAAATGGATTTTCAAAAGAAAAACTGATGCTGATGGTAATGTGACCATCTATAAAGCTCGCCTTGTCGCAAAGGGGTTTCAACAAATTCAAGGAGTTGACTACGATGAGACATTCTCTCCCGTAGTGATGCTAAAGTCGGTTAGGATTATGATAGCAATTGCTGCATATTTCGATTATGAAATATGGCAGATGGATGTCAAAACTGCGTTCCTCAATGGTAATATTGAAGAAGAGTTGTATATGATACAACCTAAGGGTTTTGTCGATCCTAAGGATGCTGATAAGGTATGCAAGCTTCAGCGATCCATCTATGGACTGAAGCAAGCATCCCGGAGTTGGAATCTCCGCTTTGATGAGGTGATCAAAGAGTTTGGATTTGTCCAAACTTATGGAGAGACTTGTATTTACAAGAAAGTGAGTGGGAGCAATGTGGCATTTCTGATATTATATGTGGATGACATATTATTGATTGGAAATGATATAGATCTTTTAAATAGTGTTAAAAGTTATCTAAACAGCAAATTTTCGATGAAAGATCTTGGTGAAGCTTCATATATATTAGGCATTAAAATCTATAGAGATAGACCAAGGCACCTAATTGGGCTATCGCAGAGTACATATCTTGATAAGATATTAAAGAAGTTTAATATGGACAGAAGTAAGAAGGGGTTCTTACCTATGTTGCAAGGCAAGACACTGAGTAAGACTCAAAGTCCGGCTATGGCAGAAGAAAGAGAGATAATGGATAAGATCTCCTATGTCTCAGCCATAGGCTCTATAATGTACGCCATGCTATGTACAATACCGGATGTGGCACATGCTATTAGTTTGACTAGTAGGTACCAATCTGATCGAGGTTCGGAACACTGGATAGTGGTCAAGAATATCCTTAAGTACTTAAGAAGAACTAGGGATATGTTTCTTGTATACGGAGGTGAAGAAGAGCTAGTCGCTAAGTGTTATGTCGATGCTAGATTTGACACCGATCCGGATGACTCTAAGTCTCAATCTAGATAGGTATTTCTCTTGAACAGAGCAGCAGTTAGTTGGAGGAGTTCCAAACAACCTGTGGTGGCTAGATCAACGACACAGGCGGAATATGTTGCTGCTTCAGAAGCGGCACAGGAAGCGGTTTGGATGAAGGAGTTCATAACGGAACTAGGTGTGGATCCTAGTGCATTGGACCCAATGGTGATCTATTGTGACAACAATGGAGCCATAGCCAACGCCAAGGAACCAAGGTCTCACAAGAATTCTAAGCATATTAAGCGCCGGTTTCACTCCATCCGCGAGCATGTCAAGGATGGAGATATAAAGATTTGTAAAGTACACACAGACCTAAATGTAGCGGATCCGTTGACTAAAGTTCTCCCTAGGGAAAAACATGATCAACACCAGAACTCCATGGGTGTTAGATTTATCACTATGTCAACTAGATTATTGTCTCTAGTGCCAGTGGGAGACTGAAGGAAATATGCCCTGAGAGGCAATAATAAAGTTGTTATTATGTATTCCTTGTATATGATAGATGTTTATTTTGCATGCTATAATTGTATTGATAGGAAACGTCAATACATGTGTGTTTAATAAACAAAAAGGGTTCCTAGTTATGCCTCTCTTATAGACTAGCTCGTTGATTAACAAGATGATCAAAGTTTCCTGATCATGGACATTGGATGTTGTTAATAATGAGGTCACAACATTTGTGAAATGATGTGATGAACGTTCATCCAAAGTATAGCATTATGATCAAAGTCATTATGTTTATATTGAGCTAACATCATATGAAGTAGTCTTAGTCCTTAGACCATGAGATCATGTTAATTGCTAACACCGGAAGAGTATCTCGATAACATCAAATGTCACACCATAACTGGGTTCAGTGCTACGAAGGTGTTATGTTGAGGCTCATGGATCAAGAGTGGAATTTTTCAATCCCGACGACAGATAGATATACTCTGGGCCCTCTCGGTGATATCACATTAAGGTAGCTTGCAAGCAAGTGATATGATCACAAGAATGTTATATCACGGGAACGAGAAAAGAGTGCATGTCGGTAACGAGATCAAACTAGGTATTTGGATACTTATGATCGAATCTCGAACATGTATTATATCATGAGACAAAGGGATTAAGTTACTAGCGTTAAAGGTTCTCACGACCACAGAAGTCATCGTTGAATGTGCAGGAGTCAGTATGGATCTCCAGGTCCCGCTTCTGATTATTGATCTGAGAGGAGTCTCAATCATGTCTGCATTATTCGCGAATCGTAGGGTGACACACTTAAGGGTTGTCGGACACCATTTTGGAGCACATATGTTTCAGACAAAAGGTTTGCAAAGCGTAGGAATTGTTTCAATAGAAACCGGAATTGTTTTGATGGAAACCGGAATTGTTTCGAGTGAAATTGTAGAAAGTGGTTATGCATGTGATATTGAAATGTTGCGAGGGGTTTTATGTGAATGTTTGTTAATTAAAGTAATTAACAAAATTCTGAATAAAATAAATAAAATAGTTTTATTAAATGCGAGTTGCATTAAATTTGGTGGAAATTTAATGCATGTGAGTGGAATTTTGGGTGGAGTCAAAATTGATGTGAGTGGAGCTTCCACCACCTGAATGAGCAAGAGGTGGGGGCACCCTCCTTGGCTGCCGGCCATGGTAGGGGAGGAACCCCTCTCCTCCCTCACAAAGCACACCTCCTCGTGAAGGATCTCTCTCCCACTCTAGATATTCCCCATGGTCTCAGATTAGCGAGATACATGTTCCCGGTGGCCTTGCGTCTGGAAGGAGTCGCTGCTTCTGCTGATTTGCTGGAGCAAGGAGGTGGAGGTTGTCCGGTGGCTTGGACATGTGTGCAAGGACGGATGCGCTGCTGATTTGCGGCGCTCAGACTTCCACACGATCTTAAGATCGGCAAGCGTACGACTACAACAACCACGAGTTCCTACTCGTTAAGAAAACTAGTTGTCTTCGAGGGTAAGTTCTCTATGGATGTATATCCACCTGTTGCTCTGTATCTAGTAGATAGATCTTGGCGTATAGTTATCATCATAGGAATTTTTTTGTTTTCTATGCTGCAAACCCAACACATTATTCATAAACATATATATGTACCATAGTAAATAATAATAAACACAAAATTGTAATAAAAATAGGGTTAATTCAAAAAAGCTTCATAAGAAGACACACTCGGAAAAGAACATGTGTTCCCCCATGTGTGGTTTTAGTAATTAATGACAATATTTATGGACTTATGTTTGCATTGAGTATTACTTGTAGGATTTGTCCATAGGTAATTCTTGAACCATATGTTGGATTGAAAGTTAGAAGAAGAAGAAAGTGAGGAAGATATAGTGTTGATCAAGGCTTCAAGGAATGATCCGAAGATTGGTCAAGTATAAGTTGAGCCTATGGCAAGTGTGTCTAGAATAACAAGATGGTGTGATATCTCATGTGTAGCTTGAATACACCAACATAATAAAGAGCGAAGAAATGAAGTACAAGTTCAAGATGTGCCATCTCGAAGAGATCATATGCTTGAAGCTTGCCATCCTTATGGTGATCATGGATATGTGAGGATATGCCTAAAATAGAGGCTCTTCCATAGTGAGTATGGGGAGAAAATTCCAAGTCTTCACCATGTTAGTGCAATCAAGAAAGGTGCTCCATCTTGAGGTTTAGAAGATTGTCATCATCAAGATCATGTGGAATGTGCGGAAGGAAATAGTATGATCTTGATAGTGTTTCTTTCTTACTGGTCTCGTGGTGTTAGTTGGGGAGACCGGTTTATTGGATTGATAACCGTACTATCAAGAGTGGCTCTCGAGTGAGTAACTTGACCATACCCCTCAGTGAGACCTCAAACCTTTACATACTTGACATCATATTTCTTGGTTCTTATATATTAGAGGATTTAGAGATTGTTTCAATCTCCATGACAAGCTCAAGTTCAACGAAAACGGATTTCATATGCATTCTCTATTGTGTTTTTGATATTGGAGGTTTTACCGGTTTGTCTTTTCTAGATAGGTTAAACCTTTCATCATTTGGTTCTATCCTCCCCTGATGGACTGTGATGGTTCTCTGCATGATCTTGTAGAGCTCGTTCTTCGCAACTAGCCCAAGATCATCAAAATCGTACTCCGGATGCAAAAGTTATGTTCGTTTTAGTTTTGTTGTTTCCATCAGTTTTGCCTTGGGCGGAATGTCCGGAGTGAAAACGCTGGACACTCCGATGTCGTGCAGAAATCTTTAATTTTAGTCGTGTGGTTTCCATTCAGATGTCCAAATCAGAAACCATCTCGAAATTGGCCAAAATGTCTGGTATGTGCGCTCCAGAGCTGGAACTATTGGATTTTGGAGGACCTATGTAAGGGGCCCTTCTTCTCCAATGGTTACCTACCCATTCTTGCAAGTTTTCCCCTCCATTGTTGACCTTCTTGAGATTTTTATCCCGCAATCCCTCCTATGATTCTTGCATATTTTTGAGGGATTTGAAAGAGGAGATCTAGATCTACAACCCCAACAATCAATCTCTCCTCTAAGTTAGGGGAATAGCTTGGGATCTAGATCTTGGATTCTTTTGTGGATTTCCATGTGGCTGCAGACTCGGAGCATACATGGGCGAGGGTGTAGGTATGTTATCGCACATCATCTTCCTTACTCCTCCATGGTAGACCTGCTCATCAACAGCCTGCTCAGGTAGGGAAAATCATCCTCTAAAAAAGGAATTGGACAATCAACGTGACGGAGGACACTAAAATCTGCTCACCAACCGCCCATCCCCTTCCTCCCGATCAAGCCCTGTCGCCGCTCTCTCCCACCTCCGGCCGCCACCCGTCATCTCCCTCCTTCCCCTGCTCGAGCCCGCCTCATCCCGAGCGCCACCCCCGCGAGCGCCGCCGCCCTCTCCCTGGCGCAGCGCTGCTATCGCCGGCGGCTCGTCCGCGAATCCTCGTGCCTCGCCATCGTCCTCCTCCATCCCATCTCCTCTGCCGCCGTAGCCGCCACCGCTCCCCGAGCTCCGCCGCCACGCACGTCCCCCAGTGCCGCCGCTCAAGCCTCCCTCGTCCGCGAGCGTCGCTGCCAGCGAGCCCTGCCGCTGCGGACGCGCCTCGCCGTCGTCCTCCTCTGCCTCATCTCCTCCGTCGTCGCATCCGCTACCGCTCCCCGAGCTCCGCCTCCAGGCGTAGCGAGTCCCGTCGCCGCGGGCTCCTCTCCAGCACCAGGCACGGCCTCCTCCTCCGCCTCCCGTGGTCCTCCCGAAGCAGGCTCCCTGCCGGCACGCGCCTTCCGTCGACCTACAAGGCCTCGTCTCCAATGTCGGCAGTGGCTCGGGGCAAGTGGTGGTTGGGGCGGGGCAAGAAAGCGAGAGGATTGGGGAGGATGAAGCGACGCGAGGAGATTAGGCTCTAGCGGCTAGTGTATACTAGCAAGGCTCCGTGCGGTTTCTCTGCCTGCCCCTGTCTAGATGATCGGCACCCAACATAAACCCAATTAACACATTACGGCGGTTGCCGACATGTGGTCTCAGAATACTCATGCGGAAAATAAACGCGGCTGAGCTAAGAGGGAAGCACGCCTGGGTACGAACGGAAGTGCGTGCAACAAACGAGCAAAACACTGTGGATGAGGGCAAAATGGTCTTACCGCCAACTGATGGCCTGGATGCGCTACTATGGCCCAATCCAACGGCCCAAAGCGTCTAACCTCTCTAAGAGCCCCACGATGGCACCAATTACACCTTTTTATAATGGGTGTGTGCGCCTAGACGACCTAGGACGAATCAGCCTAAAAATAATGTATAATAAACGACCGCTCTTGATATAATCACATTGGTGCATGTGCCGTAGTGGCAAGCTTTTATTTCTTCAGCCGGTTAGGATGTGAGTTCAATTCCCATGATTGTCCTATTTGTTTTCTTATTTATACTACCACCTGTATGTCAAACCGTAGGAAGGTGGCATGCAGCAGAGAGAAAATACTCATTTTGAAAAAAAAGGATGCCTCGTGTCAGCTTCAGAATGAGTTGTGGGACTCAAAATGTATATACCTTTTTCTCTAGCTAGCATACCCCTAAATTTGTTCAAGATGGCGAATCTGAGGGAGCCATTCTTGAACATATATCCTTGTATATCTGGGCCGGTTAAGGCAACTGCATTTGTACATACATATTTTGAAAAAAAATGGATGCCTCGTGTCAGCTTCAGAATGAGTTGTGGACTCAAAATGTATATACCTTTTTTCTCTAGCTAGCATACCCCTAAATTTGTTCAAGATGGCGAATCTGAGGGAGCCATTCTTGAACATATATCCTTGTATATCTGGGCCGGTTAAGGCAACTGCATTTGTACATACATATTTTTATCTCAAATCTCAACCGGACAACATGAACCTTGTGAAGGACTGTGATCAGGTTAGCGATTTTTTTAAAAACTGCCAAAACAAAAGTTAGCTGAGAGAGAAAATATGTGCGCCATGAAAAAATATGTGCGCCATGATCAGGGGATACTAGGCTGGAATGGGCCATGTAGTAGCGTTTGATTAATCATCAAGCCCAATTAATATCTAACAATTGCTCGGATTAATCAACTAAATTAAATGTCAGTGGGGATGTAGCTCAAATGTTAGAGCACTAATCATTGCTTGTTCGGGCAAGTTCAACGGTGAGCACTAATGTTAGAGCGCTCTTGTTTATAATTAGGCTTCCGGTTTGAAGCGGTTATTTTTTCAACCAATGTAAGGTTCAAGTGAGATCCCACCAAAATCTCATTTCTAGTTTATTTGTCAAAATCTAGTGTAAATGTTTCCTTAAAATTTAAACTAGATTTTGACAAATAAACTAAAGGTGGGACTTTGATAGAATCCCACCTGACACCCTAAACAGATGGGATCCAATTTTCATGCCTCGAGCCAAATTCTAAGCAAGCACCTGGAGAAACATTTAACGTATAAGCTTATATCTTAGCGCCTATGGGCCGGTATTCCGCAAGGCAGCTGCCCGTTCCATGGGATTCGGACCTCGGTCCATGCGCTTAGAGCAAGTTTAATAGTCTAACGGATTGTTGGCTATAAGGTGTTGTCATATCATTTATAGTCAGTCATATAGTTATCATGTACAATAGTTGAGCAAAAGGATGTATTGCTTTATTAAATCGTGGCCCATATTTTACTCTCATAAAACATCTTGGAGCACGTGCTAGAGCTGACTCTTAACTTACAGTCGGCTTATCTTCTCTCTCCTCTCCTCTCTCTTTTAACTCGGTAGAAATACTATATTTTACTTCTTATAGCTAGCTAACATGGCTCTATTGTACTCGCCTTAGTGCCGTCCAATGTACGTGCCCTTAGAGGTAGGGGGATCGATATCTCCCATTTCCAAACCAGTTTTTTCTTAGTACTTTTTTTGTCAGTTTTTTCTGTAGTTTCTCCCTCTTACAGATTTTTTTAGTGCTGATCAAGTTTTTTTGACAATCAGTAGTGCTGATCAAATGGGCAGAAGGAAGAACTGAGCCATGTGTTAGAAATAATGGGCTAAATAAATAAGCCCATATAGATTTCAGATTTTCCCTAAATCTCAAAACCCATATGTGTGGAAGCCCATGTGTGATTTGGCCCAATTTGGTGGCAGCTCACATATGAGTGAAGTGGGAGATAAAGTTTAGTTCCATATGGAAAGTTAGAGGAGAGTTACACCACCTTATAAGGTGGAGTGGTTCACCACTCAGTAAAGTGAGTGAGAAGAGGAGAACTACACGCGCGCTCCTCCTCCGACGACGCCGCCGCTCGCACGCACGCCCGCCCGCCCGCCCGCCCGCCCGCTTGTCACGTCACGACACGACACGACACGCCGCGCTCGCGCGGGCGGGTTGCGGGTTGTGGGTTGCGGGAATCTCGCCGAGTCTGTGCGGTTTTGACAGACGTGTCAACAGTTAGCCTATTCGGGTCGCTCCCGGATCGTGGGCTATCTGTAACCGACCCGAACGTGCGCAACGTGGGCTTGGTCCGCGACGTGCCCTATGCGGGACTCTCGAGCCGCTCTATATAAACTCCAGTGCGGCTTCCACCATGAACACACCGAAAACCAATCTAGGGTTTGTCAACCTCTCTGCTTGCGCTGCCACCATAGTCTACTCCATCCCGCTTGCCGGCGTGCACCAGCGGATGGGAGAGCAGGTCTCCGGAACCACTCGCCTTTGCGATCCTGTACGGGAGAGGGCGAATAAGGTTTTTGGGAAGCGCCCTGCACAATTGCTCAAGTTCTGCATCACGGCTCGTCTTCCATCCAAGTCGGGCGGTGTTGCCTATCGTCGTCTTCGCCGCCGTCTGCTTCGACCAATCTTCCCCACGGCTACTGCTGCGATTACTGCAATCGAACGGTACGTGCGACGTGCTTCTGTCTGATTATTAATCATGTTCTGCGAGTACATGTTTAGCTGCTGCCTGTTTCTGTTCATCTTGTTGTTTAGTACATCTAGTATGTTCGAGTTACATGTGTGAGTAGCTGGTATTGTCATGTTTAATATTCTGGAATTAATCACGGAAATTGTGCCTAATTATCCAACAATCCAAAAACCTTATTACAGGCAATTTTCTGAGATAAACATGGGACACTTGGCCGATGCGATAAAGCCGGAAAATTTTACCGGTGTTCACTTTAAGAGGTGGCAATATAAGACCACTATGTGGCTGCAAAATCTGAAAGTATTCGAGGCTAGTGAGGGTTTACCTGAAGGAACTATATCTGAAGAAGATCAGAACAAGTTCAAGGAAACCAATCTTGCCTTTGTGGCATGCGTTCTGAGTGTTCTTGACAACAAGCTGTTTGATGTGTACATGCACTTCAAAGATGGCAAAGAGCTCTGGGAGGCACTGAACGCTAAGTTCGGTGTAACATATGCTGGCAGTGAACTGTACATCATGGAGAACTTTCATGATTACAGGATGGTTAACGATCGTTCTGTAGTCGAACAAGCTCATGAGATACAGTGCTTTGCCAAGGAGCTTGAAATCCTTAAGTGTAACTTACCCAACAAGTTTGTGGCTTGGTGCATCATTGCAAAGTTGCCTTCTTCATGGAGGAATTTCACCACAACTCTCAAGCTGTCGTGGTGGTGTCACGACAGATTCCATGGATAGGCTAAAGGTGGGGACTAATACACGCTAGTGGAATCCATGGAGGGATAGTGAAGTGATTCTCCACACAGAAGTTTGTATTGATTTCCTTCCAAGATTACAAGTGCTCCTAGAGCTGTATTGGCGAGAGGAGGAAGAAAGAGCTCTCTTACTCTCACCCACAAATCACACCTGAAACCCTAGCCAAAACTCAATAATAGAAGGACTAAACCCTTCTACAGAAGCCCTAGCCCCCCTTTTATAGAGGAGGCTCGGTTTCTGCCTAGGGCATACGTGAATATGCCTCCTCCCAAAGTGGTAAGCCGACCGGGGTGCTTTTTCCCCCGCGTCACACACGCTTTAGCTACGTGAGCCTCTGCGGCGCCCGCGTCAGCCGACATGGGCGTCGTCACCCTTGTCGGCCACGCCCTGGTGGTCCTGTCCTTGCTTGCTTCGCTCAGGTAGTGCGTACCGGGGCTTCTTTTGACCAGCGAGATTCCTTCCTTCTCCTAGAAGCTAGCTGTGACCCGGATCATAGTTGATCCGGCCACAACTGTTCCTGCATACAAGTGAAACCTGTACTTCCGACTTACTGCTTAAGTCGGATGAGACCTAGTCAGGCGAACGCCCCCAGGTCCGGATTAGCCCGTGATTCGGCCTGCCTTGAGGTGACCCGGCCAGCATTCGCTTTGGCCTTGCCGAACCTCGGCTAACTTGGCCTGTATACCCCGGCGTGACCCTACCCGGGGGTATCCCCCAACATTAGTCCCCGAAGCTGGTGCGGTCTTAGCTGCCTTGGCCGCTAAGGCCACATCAGGTTCAATTTCAAGCTCTAGTCGTTATTTCCGAGTTACCTCTTTACCTCGGATTTTATGGATTTACATTCCCTTCGCACATTCCAAGTTTTCACTTGCCGGCCGGGTTACCACTTTAACTCAGACCTCATGGTTTTACTTTCCCTTCGCACATGCCAAGTTTTTACTTGCTGGCCAGGTTACCATAGTTCCATCCGGGTCTTGTTTCCTTCTCTCGTACGCCAACCCATGTGAAGGGTAATCATTTTGTCTTCTTATTTTAAGTGCCTGCATAGTAACCGCCGCAGTAATTGTCAGTTATCACTGTGCGCGGGTCACGTCATGCCTGCCTCCTCGTTTTTCGCATCACAGTGTCACGTCATAGGATCGTTTCCGCTCTGTGGCCCTCTGTGTGGCTCCCCACTGATTGGTCCGGACGGGTGATACACGGCCACTGCATGTGGCCGGTCCACAGGACGCGATCCCACTCACCCCTGGTGGGAGTGGTTAAATAGCGGAGGGGTGCGTCCCTTAGGATTTTTCCCCCTCCGCACCCCTCTGCCCGTTGCTATTCTTCTTCGTCTTCCTCGCGACCGCGCCGCCGCCAGCACTGCCAAATAGGAGCGTCGCCGCCGCGCTTTTCTCTCATTCGCCTGCATCGCAGCCACCGTTGCGCCACTCCTTCGCCACGGGTCCTCGTCAATCTCGGCCTCTGCCCCCCGCCGCCTCTAGCGCCAGCGAGGGCCTCGAGGACCAGATGACGGAAGAAGAACTCATCGTTGTTGAACAAGAGATGGAGAAGGATGCCCCAGCGGCGGACCGCGGTGCGTGGGCTGGCTCCTGGGTCTGTCATGACGACCTGGACTGGCTCTACCGGACCAGATGCATCCCTGCCGGCGTCGCCGCTCGTCTCGCCTCCGCCGAACTGGCTCCCTCGCCCAATCCGGGGGAGTTCGTCGTGTTCTTGTCTCAGTTTCAACGGGGCTTCGGGCTGCCGGTGAGCGATTTCTTCCGGGATTGGCTCAGTACCTACCAGCTCCAGCCGCACCATCTTCCAGCGAATGCCATTACTTCTCTCTCTGCCTTTGCTTCTACGATCGAAGGCTACACCGGACTGTGGCCCACGAAGGAGCTGTGGATCCGGTTTTTTGGCCTTCGTCGCAACATCATCCCCGACATCCACACTGATCCGGAGGACAAGCGGCTCACCCAGTTCAGAGCGGCCTCCATCTCTCCTCGGAGGTTTTCTGTTTTCCCCCGGGTCACCGGGTCCTGCAAAGGGTGGGCCCGGACGTTCTTTTACGTCCGGAACACAGGCACCGAAGATTTAATCCGGTTGCTCCCCTATACTCCGGGTCCACCTAACCCGGATATGTGGGACGCCGTTCCTAGGAAGCCCACGGCCTTGGCCAACCAAGTGAACAAAAGGTTCGCGGAGCTGAAGGAGCTCGGGCTACGCAACGAGGATGCCATGATCACTTTTGTGCGTAACCGAATCTCCCCCCTCCAGAATCGCACCCACAAGGTGTGCCACATGAGCTTCGGCCGCGATCCTAACCGGACCTCATCCTTCGAGCTGAGCAACACGGAGATTTATCGCCGGGTTAAGGCTCACTTCACCACTCACAATGACTTCTCCTCTGAGTGGACTTGGGGGATTGAGCATTTCTGCCGTGACCGGCTTCCCCCCATGGTAAGTTTCATGTTGCAAACTTACCCCGGACTAATTACATGTCAGTTATTGTTGCATTTTTGACTCTTTTGTTTGTTCTTTTCCTCAGCAATTCCTTCAGCAGACCCTCGAGGACGGCACCGATCTGACCCTTAAGTGGGCGTCAGACCGGGAGACTCCGGATGAGGAAGAGCCGGACCAGGAGATGTTCCTCCCCATGACCGACGCCACGAAACGACCCACGGGTAAATCCTCTTCTATTAGAGATTGGCCCGATGATGAAGATGACTCGGATATCGAGGTGATTGAACCTGTTGAGGCTGTTCCCCTTTCTTTTGCTTCTCCGCCATCAGCTCACCCCGGTGGTCATATCCACGAGGATCCTCCCCTCGCTACGGGCGAACCTATTCCGGTGGCGTCGAAGAAGAAGAGCAGGGCTTCCTCAAGTTCTTCCTCCAGACCTTCCCAGCCCATTAAAAGGTGAAAGAAGTCCGGGGACAAGACTGCCTCCAAGCCAGCAGGCAAGGCCCCAACACGAAGGGCTCGGAAACCTAAGGAGGCCGAAACCTCGGATGCGTAAGTCATTCTTTCTTCTGTAACTTGTTCTTTCTTACTTCGTCGTAATTTTTCTTCTGACATTGTTTGATTTTGCAGGGCTCCGGTGGAGGTCCCTCAAAGTGGATCCAGCATCTCTTCACCTCTCCGTCCTAGCCCTTCTCCCCGTCACGACGACGAGTCACGTCCGCTGAGCCCTATTCCAGAGGGCTCTGCGGCCGCTCCGGGTTCAGCTCCACCTCGGCAAGAAGAGGGTCACCTTGGAGCGGGGGAGGCCGGCCTAGCCGAAGCAACGGCATCCACCACCTCGGCAACACCGCAATCAGCAGCCACTGAGGCTACCTCGGCTCCAGCACCAGTTCCAGTACCAGCAACCAGACCAGCACCAACTCCAACTCCGGCATTAGCACCAACTCCGGCTGCGAAAACATCAACTGCGGCCCCAAGCCCAGCAACAAGAGCACCAACGCCGAGATCCTCTGCCTCGTCCGAGTCTTCTCAACCTCGGCGAGGAGCTACCCTGACCGCTCCTAAGGGGAAATCTGCTGCAACGGCTTCCTCTTCCCAGCAAGCCAAGGACAAGAAGGCTTCGGACGCTGCCAAGCCGACATCCGTCGAGGCCGGGCAGCATACCCTCGTATCAATGCTTCCTAAGAAAGCTCCAGTAGTGAAGGACGCCCCTGCCGAGCCAACTGATGCACGGCAGATGGTTCTGCACACTAGCCCAGCCCTTGCCTTGATTGGAAGGAAGGAAGTGCACGCAAAGGGCTTGGTGGCGCCCCATATGCCCAGCGGTGAACGGTATCCTCCGAGCCTGATAGAATTTGTCATGAACTGGAATAAAGCAGAGGTAGTTCAAGATTCTGATCTCCCGGAAAAGTTCGGCCCCGCCGACTTTTCCGCTCAGATGAACACAACCGCGAAGGCAATTAACCTTGCTAGGCGGATGATGGAGGTACGTCGCTTCTCCTTTACAAGTTGTAGACAATAACCATTAGTCCCCGAGCCTTCGGGGGAGTAACTTGTTACTCGGCCGGATGCTCTTTTAGAAAACTAACGTAGCTCCATGAGAACTTCGAATATGCACACACCTAGAGCCGGGTTAAGTTCCACTTGGCCCGGATTTTAGTACACTTCGAATATGCACACACCTAGAGCCGGGTTAAGTTCCACTTGCCCCAGATTTTAGTACACTTCGAATATGCACACACATAGAGCCGGGTTAAGTTCCACTTGGCCCGGATTTTAGTACACTTCGAATATGCACACACCTAGAGCCGGGTTAAGTTCCACTTGGCCCGGATTTTAGTACACTTTGAATATGCACACACCTAGAGCCGGGTTAAGTTCCACTTGGCCTGGATTTTAGTACACTTCGAATATGCACACACCTAGAGCCGGGTTAAGTTCCACTTGGCCCGGATTTTAGTACACTTCAAATATGCACACACCTAGAGTCGGGTTAAGTTCCACTTGGCCCGGATTTTAGTACACTTCGAATATGCACACACCTAGAGCCGGGTTAAGTTCCACTTGGCCCGGATTTTAGTACACTTCGAATATGCACACACCTAGAGCCGGGTTAAGTTCCACTTGGCCCAGATTTTAGTACACTTTGGATATGCATCAAGCCGACTTAAGTTTCTGTATCTCTTTTAGGTGACCACCAACCGCCGGAGTGCTGAATTCCAATGCTTGCTGGATACCCACAAGAATCTACGCGCAAAACAGGCTGCACTCATCGCGGAATACGAGAAAAGGGGTAAATTTCTTCCTTATCCCTTCCTCATTTTTCTTCAACTTCCTTTGCCGAACTAATCTGATTGTTCGGTTCCCGCAACTGGGGTGGAGGCTGAGAACAAGATAATGCGGAAGAACTTGGAGCAGATCAAGGGTACATCCTTTTTTTCTGTCTTCACTGTGATTTCTATCTCCTTTCCTCCTTGGCTCAGCAAACATTCATACCTCGGCTCTGCCGGGCCAATACACTATTTCAGCATTGCTTGAAGATAGTGTGCCCGTGCCTGACATGATGCTGCATTTTCTCGAACAAGCAGGGCAGCACTAAGCCGAGCTGAAGAAGAAAGATGAGGAGCTCGCCCTTCTCCGGACCAAGGATGATGAGATTGCCAGGCTCAAGGCTGAGATGGCGAAGATGAAGGCGCAGCACCAAACCGATCTAAAAAAGGCTGGCCAGGACTACACCGAAGAGCGTGAGCGCCTCAACCTCCAAATTGCTAAGGACCGTGAGCTTCTTCAGGAGGCCGACATCAAACTTGAGTCGGCTAACGCTGAGCTTGAGCGGCTTCGGAAGAGGCGTGATGATTGTACCAAGGAACTGACCCGGATTCACAGCCACATCTCACGTAATTTCTTTTCCCTTATCCGCCTTATTTCTCCGGGTTACTTCATACATCTTGTTTCTCAGCTTCGTCCTTTGCCTTGTTTCTCAGGCCACTTTCCAGAGGGTACTGCTATTGCGAGTGCTACTGTTGCCAATTTTCGCCGAGAGAGGGGTACTCCTATCGCTCCTGACGGTGAGGGAATTCCCTTAGACATGGAGGACCTATTGGTCAGCCTGTCCTCTCACGTGGAAATCATTAAGAACTATGGCAAAGATCTCCTTGATGTTTCAGTCCGAGTCTTCAACACGTTCTGGCCCACTGATGACGCTCCGGAGAGAGTTACACATCTCGCTGAAAAGCTTTCGGAAATCGAGACCCAGCTCGACCTCTGGAGAGAGTCCGCTGGACGTGCCGCAGCTGATACTATCCTTCACCACATTCTTACGTGGTACGAGAAGATTGATCTCAGCCTCCTTACACGCGTGCGCACAGGATCCAGATGGACCAATGACCCGGAGTGGGTGGCTCGGCGCTAGGCTTGCGCCCACAGTCTCATCGAATATGCTCTGATTCACGACTGGACTGAGGGTCCGAGCTTCCTGAAAGTCGCTGGCAAAGAAGAAGTCGAGAACGTTGAATATGATTCGGGTGAGGACGAAGAGGACGCTGCCTCGGATATCGAAGAGGGCGAAGATGATGCCGAACTTCCTCCCGCTGCTCCTTAAGTAAAAACACTCGAAAACTTATGAGATCCCCGGTATGCTGGGTGGAATTGTATACCAAACACATGTGATATTTTGCTACTAAGTGCTTATGCCGAATTAACTTGGGCGTAGTCCTCGAGTTTCTTTTCTTGTTCGTTCAATCTCTTGGCTCGGTTCGTGTCTACCTTGATTCGGTTTTACAACTTACGAATCCGAGCTTCAAAAATTGTCTTAACAATACTGAGAAACTTTTAGACTTAGCTTAAAAATAAAACAGCATAATAACTTGAAAATAAATACTGGGTTAGTCCGAAAAACAAACGTTGGCTCGAATAAATTCTTTTCCTTAGTCGTTTTTCACGTGCTACGCAATTCCAAACTTGTTCTCTTGCTTGCCATGAAGCCAATTCTTATTGGACAGCAGCAAGTCAAAGAGTTGGGCTCTTGGTGCTCGCACGTTACTAATCCGAGTTAAGTAGAATAACTTATTCCAGCTGATGCGTGAAAAACAACAAACATTATTAAGGCAGTCCCCGAGTTACTGCTCGAGGTGCCAACATTTCATTGATAAGCTCATTGCCGACATACATACTGACATATGAGAAGACTCGGATACATACACTTCTTTAGCTAAGTGTAGAAAGGACGAAGTAGAGCTATATTCCATGGTCCCTTAGATTCCTCTCCAGACCTGTCCGCCTTGTTCCTTTCATGTGGCTTTTCATCTATAAGATAATAAGAATCATTGTGTAATGCCTTGCTCACGATAAACGGCCCTTCCCATGGGGGGGATAATTTATGCACGCCAGTAGTACGTTGTACCAACCGGAGCACCAGATCGCCTTCCCGAAAGACCCGGGGGCATACTTTCTGGCTATGATAGCGTCGGAGATTTTGCTGATATATGGCGGATCTGGACAATGTTAGTTCTCTCGCTTCTTCCAGCAGATCAACATCATTTTGCCAGGCTTCTTGCACTTCGGCTTTTGTGTATTGGGTGACTCTAGGCGAGTCATGCTCTATGTCGGCTGGTAATACAGCTTCTGCCCCATATACCAGAAAAAACGGCGTATAGCCTGTTGATCGATTCAGAGTTGTTCTTAAACTCCATAGTACCACTGGTAGTTCTTCTATCTAGCACCCCGCTGATCTTTGTAGCGGCTCAATGAGCCGGGGTTTTATCCCGGATAATACTAATCCGTTGGATCTTTCCACTTGTTTGTTTAATGCGGGGTGGGCTACCGAGGCTATGTCCAGCCGGATCTTCTTATCCCGACAGAAACGCGCAAATGCTCCTTCCGCAAAGTTTGTGCCATTATCAGTTATGATACTGTGTGGATAACCGTACCTCAAGATGATATCTTTGAGAAACGTCACGGCCGTAGCTCCATCACATTTTCTTATAGGCTTTACCTCAATCCATTTCGTAAACTTATCCACCATTACCAGAATGTGAGTCATATTTCCCCTTGCTAGTTTGAACGGGCCAACCATATCCAAGCACCATATGGCAAATGGCCAAGTGATTGGTATGGTCTTGAGTTCCGACATCGTCATATGTGTCTTGGTAGCATACCTCTGACAACCATTACATTTTCTCACCAGATCTTCCGCTTGCTCTAAAGCATTTGGCCAGTAGAATCCGTGCCGGAAAGCTTTTGCTACCAAGGCTCGGGATGAGGCATGATGCCCGCATTCCCCTTGATGTATATCTCGGATGATTTCAAGTCCTTCTTCCGGGTCAACACATCACTGGGGGACATTGGTCACACTTCTTTTGTATAGTTCGGAATTGATGATTGTGTAGGCCTTTGCCCTCCTTTGTGTTTGCCTGGACAGCACTTCCTCAGTAGGTAACGTTCCATCCTTCAGGAATTGAAATATGGGTTGTGCCCAAGCTGGTATTGGTCGCACAGGGAACACATCCTCATCAATCTCCATCTGATCCACCGGCATAACTTCAACCGGATCACACTATGCAGTCTCCGGGTCCTGCGAAGCAGTCCCCGGGTTTCGCGCACCACTTCCCATGTCAATGTCCATGGGTACAGCTTCGGATTCTGTGTCCTCCGGGACGTAGATTGAGTCGGTTCCTAGGGAGGGCCTGATGGATGGTTTTCTAAGGTGCTCTAATGCTACGCCCGGTGGAACTGCCTATCGGGTTGACCCGAGCTTTGACAGCATGTCGGCAGCCTCATTTTCCACCCGGGGTACATGGTGAAATTCGCATCCCTCAAAGTAACCAGATATCTTCTACACATGAAATCCGTACATCGCCATGTTTGGATCCAAGGCGTCCCACACTCCTGACACTTGCGGCACCACCAAATCCGAGTCGCCAAAGCATATGATCCGACGTATCCCAATCTCTTTTGCCACCTTGAGCCCGTGCACAAGTGCTTCGTACTCAGCTACATTGTTTGATGCCGCGAAATGGATCTGGAGCACGTATCTCAGCTGGTCCTTCTTTGGCGACGTAAGTACAACTCCGGCACTTAGCCCGGTTTTGGTTTTTGATCCGTCAAAGTGCATTCGCCAATAGTTCGGATCTGGGAGTGGCGGTTCGTATTGTACCTCGGCCCAATCCACGAAAAAGTCCGCCACTGCTTGAGATTTGATGGCCTCTCTCCTGTCATATTGCGGTGCATAAGGAGCTAGCTCAATTGCCCATTTTGCAATTTTGCCACTCGCATCCTTGTTACTCATTATCTCAGATATGGGGGCTTCACATATGACCCAGATAGGATGTTCCTCAAAGTAGTGCTTCAGTTTCTTGGCGGCCATGTACACGCCATATGCCACCTTCTGATAGTGTGGATAGTTCTGCTTTGAGGCTGACAACACCTCGCTCAAGTATACACTGGCCTTTGCACCGACTTACCTTCTTCATCGCGCTCCACCACTATCACTGCACTTACAACTCGGTTGGTTGCGGCTATATAGAGCAACATTGGCTCCTTCGATAGTGGTGAGGCTAGCACTGGTGCCGTGGCTAACATTTTCTTCAGGTGGGTAAAGGCTTCATCGGCCTACAGCGTCCAAACGAACTTATCCGACTTTTTCATGAGTTGGTAAAGAGGCAACGCCTTTTCTCCCAACCGACATACAAACCGACTTAACGAGGCCAGGCAACCTATGAACTTCTGGACATCGTTAAGACACTTTGCAGTTCCATTCGTTCGATGGCCCGGATCTTGGTTGGATTAACCTCGATACCTCGGTTGGAAACCAGAAAACCAAGCAGTTTTCTAGCCGGGACACCGAAGGTGCATTTTTCTGGGTTAAGTTTCATCCGGAACCTCCTTAGGTTCGCAAACGTCTGCCTGATATCGTCAAGGAGCGTTTTGCTTTCCTTGGTCTTGATAACCACATCATCCACGTACACCTGTACATTTTGACCTATTTGGTCGTGCAAAGATTTTTGCATACATCTTTGGTACGTTGCCCCTGCATTACGTAAACCAAACGGCATGGTGCGATAGCAATAAGCCCCATACGGGGTAATAAACACAGTCTTTATTTGATCATCCGGATTCAGAGGTATCTGGTGGAAACCAGAATATGCATCAATGAATGACAACAATTCACATCCAGCAGTTGAGTCTATGACCTAATCTATTCTTGGCAGCGGAAATGGATCTTTTGGACACGCCTTGTTCAGGTTCGTGTAATCAATACACATGCGCCAAACCGCTGCTACGTTCGGGTCATCCTTCTTCTTCTCCACCAGCACTGGATTAGACAGCCAATCCGGGTAAAGTACTTGCATGATAAATCCTGTAGCTAGCAACCGAGCTATCTCATCCCCAATGACTTTCCTCCTATCTTCGGCGAAGCGGCAGAGAGGTTGCTTCACCGGCTTAGCTCTGGGTCTCACATTCAAAGAGTGCTCGGCCAACTCCCTCGGAACACCTTGCAAGTCCTGTGTGGAGCAAGCAAAAATGTCCCGATTCTCACGGAGGAAGCTGACGAGCTCGCTTTCCTATTTGTCACTCAACCCGGCACCAATTGTTACGGTGCGCTCTGGGATCATGTCATCAACAGGAACCTTTTTGGTATCTTTCGTGGCCTGGAAAGAGACACTTCCATGCGGGTTACTTAGCGCCGGCATATACTGCTACGCGGACTGAGCCAATGCCGCCACCTCTTGAATTTTCCTTTTTTTCTTGCGCAATCACAAGCGACTCGGCTAAGTTTGATCCGGCCGACGCACACTCCATGGAACGTCGGAAATCCCCGGCAATGGTTATTACTCCGTTCGGTCCGGGCAACTTCATCTTTAAGTAGCTAACCTGACAGCTAGCCATGAACTTGCTCAGGGCTGGCCTTCCGAGTAATGCATGGTAAGCACTTTCCAAGTTCACCACCTCGAACTCTAAATTTTCGGTTCGGCAGTTATCCCTTGTGCCGAACAAGACGTCAACCCGGACCTTGCCCATGGGTTCGCACGAAATGCCGGGCACAATACCATGGAAAGTTGTTCTCGTGGCCTGCAACATGTTCTCCGAGATACCCAACTTGCGCATTGTGTCCGCATACATGATGTTAATGCTACTGCCATTGTCGATCAACACCTTTGAGAATCTTACGTTAATGCTAGGTCCAATGAATGTCGGATCCAGCACCAACACATACGAACCAGGGCTTGGCATGAGCTTGGGATGATCCCTGATGCTCTAGGTGATTTCCTGATCGGACCAAGGCATGTACCTCGTCACTGCAGGCATCACCGCATTCACCTCCATATGCCTACGCTGCAAGCTCTTTCTATCTGTTTCCTCAGTGGTGAACACGCAATAGCTCTGATGGTGCTCCCTGTACTCATTTCTCCCCTCATTTCTGGGGTACCTCTGATCCGGCTGATGCTGATTTTCCACTTGGTGCACTGCATCCCTTCTCTCATTGTTATCATACCTCGGCGGAGGGGGAGGCAACATTAGTCGTTGCGTGTTTGCTCCGGAGAGCAATTGCTGCCGGGGTAACTCCTGCCGAGGCTGATCATTCCGGGGTGTCTGAGCATTCCCTGAACCACCTTGTTCGATCTTGCGCATCCACTCACATTACCTCGTCGTATGACCCGCTGGGTTATTCGGATTTGGCGTGTGAAACTTACACGGCTGATCCAACATCGACTCATAAGTATACCTCGGACGGTCTTTCCTTTCTTGCCATTGCTTCTTTTGCTCTGGTGTCCAAGTCTTCTTGCCATCATTTCTCGGAGTCCACTGCCCTCCGGTTTTTTGGCGTTGACTGCCCCCTGCTCCGGGCTGATCTTGATTCACAGCTGCAACTTGGTGCGAACCGTATCGATGATCCGGTCTATCATCTCTCCTTTTTCCTCTATAGTCATTCCTTTGGGATGATCCGACCCCATATCTCTGGTAGTACTCGTCATTTGGCTCGTTTGATATGAGCCTAGGTTGAGTCGGATCACCCAAAGCATACGAATCTGCAATCCGGATCATCTCTGCCAATGTAGTTGGCATTTTCCTTTGCAACTTCATCCACAACTCGCTTCCATACCTGCACCCTTGTGCAAACCATGCTATGACATGTGATTCTATCACGCCCCCACATGAGTTTCTCACAGTACACCACCGGGTTAAAAACTCCCGATCCGTCTCATTTGGCCTTTGCTTGCACATAGCTAGGGTATGTGGCCTATTTGGCCTCTGATACGTACTCGAAAAATTGCTGATGAATATTTCCTCAAAATCTATCCAGCAATTGATGCTTCCTGGTGGCAAATTGTTCAGCCACACTCTTGCCGGGCCTTCCAACATCTGGGGTACATATCGTACAGCACATCACAGGTTGCTAGTGGCAATTTTTACTGTTGTAGCATAATTTATCAGCCAATCCTCCGGCTTTGTACTGCCGTCATACGTCTTCGTGCCCCTGGGTAGCTGGAAGTTGGGTACCGGTGGTTCCTTCATGATCCGGGGTCCAAAACAAGCTGGACCCGGTGGACCTTGACATTCAATTTGTTCCGACCTATACAGTCGATCCAGTTTCAACCTGGCATCATCCGGCATCAAATCCCTGCTTCCCAATCTTGACCCTATCAGATGATAGTCTTGCCTCGGGTATCCCGCGTTTGCCATTTCCGAGTCTCCATCATTATACCTGTCTTGATCTCGTGGAGCGCCTTTCTGTTGCATACCTCGGCCGGCACTTTGCTCTTGCCTTGGTATATTCCGCTGCTGCGGTTGTCCTGCTCCTGCCGAGTTTCACTGTCCGGCATTGCCGTTGACAACGTTCCCTTGACCGGCATTGCCTTGGTCGCGGTTACCTCGGCCAACTTCACCTCGGCTCACACTCCGCTGATCATCATTTTTCTGAGTTTCTTTTCCTTTCCCTACCCGTGTTGGGTCATATGGGACGATCTGTTTGTTCCTTCTGGCCGAGGTTACCACCTCTTCTCTCCTTGGACCACCATGAGGAGACGATGCGGCTCCAACGGATTTCTCCGGGTTACCTACCGCCGAATGGATGATCTTGGAGGCTCTAGCTCTCTCCGGGTTAGCCCTTAGTAGTTCCTCGTTTTGCCTGTTCGCAATCCGAACTAGCTCGTTAACTCTATCTTGTTGTCTTTGCCGGGCTTCACCCGTCAGACCCTCCAATTCGGATGCAGCTGCATCCGCTGCTCTGAGGTTCTTTGCCGGGGTACTATACCTCGGCAGCCACACGGACAAACAGTTTTCTGATACCTCAATTCCAGTATCGCCCTCTCTGTTCATCTCGCTCATGAGATTTCTCCCCTTCACTTTTACAGCGTCAACTTTGTTCGCCTTTGCGTACTCACGCAGCGTCATATTCAACGACTGCTGAGCCACGGCTATTTTCTTTGTGCCCTCTAGTATTTTCTGCCTAGTTTCTTCTAGCTCAGCCTACGCTCGAGCCGGATCTATCGCTGCTACTATAGGGTTTGCCAAGCTATCCATTGCTTCCCTCAACACGTTCTCTGGCCTCTCTAGTGGAGGACCTCTACCTTTCCTTGGTGCCTTTGGCGTTATCTCTGGATCTGGTGCCGGATCCTTGCTCGCGCCCGCACCTGGCGCAGTCATCATCACCTCCGCATGGTCCGGGGAGCGAGCGATACGCGTCCTGGGAACCACAGTGAGGGGTGGCTCCCCCGCGTCGACGACGTGACGCGGATGAACACCAGACACATCCACAGCAACGTAGACCTTGTGCGCGCCGAGCCTGACAAAGAGGCCATTGCGCAGAAGAGGACGCGTGTCGAAGCAGCCAGCATTGTCGCTAACGAAGTCCAGCGCTCCAAAGCGCTGGACGAGCCCGGAGACGATGCGTTCGCCGGTGCACATGATGCTTCCCGTCCGGATTTTGACCCCTGCTAGCGCAGCTAGCTCCACGGTGGGCGCCAACTGTCGTGGTGGTGTCACGGCAGATGCCATGGATAGGCTAAAGGTGGGGACTAATACACGCTAGTGGACTCCAGGGAGGGATAGTGAAGTGATTCTCTACACAGAAGTTTGTATTGATTTCCTTCCAAGATTACAAGTGCTCCTAGAGCTGTATTGGCGAGAGGAGGAAGAAAGAACTCTCTTACTCTCACCCACAGATCACACCTGAAACCCTAGCCAAAACTCAATAATAGAAAGACTAACCCCTTCTACAGAAGCCCTAGCCCCCCTTTTATAGAGGAGGCTCGGTTTCTGCCTAGGGCATACGTGGAGGCATATTCCTAAGAATATGCCTCCTCCCAAAGTGGTAAGCCGACCGGGGTGCTTTTTTCCCCGCGTCACACACGCTTTAGCTACGTGAGCCTCTGCGGCGCCCGCGTCAGCCGACATGGGCGTCGTCACCCTTGTCGGCCACGCCCCGGTGGTCCTGTCCTTGCTTGCTTCGCTCAGGTAGTGCGTACCGGGGCTTCTTTTGACCAGCGAGATTCGTTCCTTCTCCTAGAAGCTAGCTGTGACCCGGATCATAGTTGATCCGGCCACAACTGTTCCTGCATACAAGTGAAACCTGTACTTCCGACTTACTGCTTAAGTTGGATGAGACCTAGTCAGGCGAACGCCCCCAGGTCCGGATTACCCCGTGATTCGGCCTGCCTTGAGGTGACCCGGCCAGCATTCGCTTTGGCCTTCCGAACCTCGGCTAACTTGTCCTTTATACCCCTGCATGACCCTACCCAGGGGTATCCCCCCAACACAAGCATAAGAGACAAGAGATATCGGTTGAAAACCTGATAGCGTCTCTTGATGTTGAGGAGAAGGCTCGGGCTAAGGACACTGCTGAGAAAGGAGGCGAGGGTCAGTCTAGCGCCAACATGGTGCAGAAGAGTACCTTCGGCAAGAACAAAGGGAACTATAAGCCCTCCTTCAACAAGCCTGGAAAGACTACAACCTTCAAGAAGAAGAAGAAGCAAAACAAGGCCGAGCTAGGTTGCTTTACCTGTGGAGAGCTCAGGCACTTTTCCAAGGACTGCCCAGAACGTGCATATCGTAAAGGGAAAAAAGGGGAAGACTGTCAATGTCGTGACTGCTAGCAATGCTGATGGGTATGGTAATCTATTTACTGTTCTTTCAGTTTTTCAATCACCATGTTGGTGGATTGATACGGGTGCTAATATTCATGTGTGTGCTGATATCTCTATGTTCACTTCTTATCAGGTCGCTCGGGATTCATCCGTCCTAATGGGGAATGGGTCACATGCTTCTGTTCATGGTGTTGGCACGGTGGATCTGAAGTTCACTTCGGGAAAGATCATGCAGCTGAAGAACGTGCAGCATGTCCCTTCCATGAACAAGAATCTCGTATGGGTTTAAGGTTGTTTTTGAGTCTAATAAAGTCATTGTGTCGAGACATGGACAATTTATTGGTAAAGGATATGAGTGCGGAGGGTTGTTCCGCTTTTCACTTTCAGATTTTTGTAATAAGTCCGTAAACCATATTTGTGGCGGTGTTAATGATGATACCAGTGTTTGGCATTCTCGTTTATGTCACATTAATTTTGGTTTAATGTCCAAGCTGTCCAATATGAGTTTAATTCCGAATTTCACTATTGCCAAAGGTTCCAAGTGCCATACTTGTGTGCAATCAAAGCAACGTCGAAAGCCTCACAAGGCAGCCGAGGAGAGAAACTTGGCACCTCTGGAGCTCATACATTCTGATCTTTGTGAGATGAATGGTGTGTTGACAAAAGGTGAAAAGAGATATTTCATGACTTTGATTGATGATGTGACTAGATACTGCTATGTTTATTTGTTGCGCACAAAAGATGAAGCTTTAGACTACTTTAAAATTTATAAAGCTGAAGTTGAAAATCAACTAGAGAGAAAGATCAAACATCTTAGGTCAGATCGTGGTGGTGAATATTTTCCCAAAATCTTCGATGAATTCTGTGAGGAACATGGCATTATTCATGAAAGGACGCCTCCCTACTCGCCTCAATCAAACGGGGTTGCCGAGAGGAAAAACCGCACGCTGACTTACTTGGTGAATTCCATGTTAGCCACCGCTGGTTTATCTAAGGCATGGTGGGGGGAGGCCTTGTTGACAGTGTGTCATGTCCTAAATAGAGTTCCTAACAAGAATAAAGATAAAACACCTTATGAGGAGTGGGTTGGGAGAAAACCATCACTTTCTTACTTGCACACTTGGGGGTGTTTGGCTAAGATCAATATACCGATTCCTAAGAAACGCAAACTTGGACCAAAGACAGTGGATTGCATCTTTCTAGGATATGCTCCGCGGAGTGTAGGCTATAGATTTTTTGTAGTTAAATCTGAGGTTCCTGATATGCATGTTGATACTATAATGGAATCTCGTGATGCAACATTCTTTGAGAATATGTTTCCTATGAAAGATATGCATAGCACTGCTAGAATTTCTTCTAAAATACTTCCTGAAACTAGTGCATCTAGTGAGAATTTTGAGCAACCACGTGAGGAAGAAGTCCTAGAGAAGGATGACAATGAAGCTCCTACACGGAGTAAGAGACAGAGGGTTGCAAGTGGGTGTTCAAGAAGCTCCTACTCCCATTTCCATCGCAGAGGCATATGCATCTCCTGATGCAGATGATTGGAAAGAAGCTGTTCATAATGAGATGGACTCGATTCTTTCTAATGGAACTTGGGAACTATCAGAACGACCCCATGGCTGTAAGCCTGTGGGTTGCAAGTGGGTGTTCAAGAAGAATCTAAGGCCTGATGGTACTATTGAAAAGTACAAGGCTCGGCTTGTAGCAAAAGGCTACACCCAGAGAGAAGCTGAAGATTACTTTGACACCTATTCACCTGTTGCTAGACTGACCACCATTCGAGTACTATTATCCCTGGCTGCCTCTTATGGTCTTATCGTTCATCAAATGGACGTTAAGACAGCTTTTCTCAATGGAGAGTTGGAAGAGGAGATCTATATGGATCAGCCTAATGGGTTTGTGGTAAAAGGTGAAGAGATAAAGGTGTGCAAGTTGTTAAAATCTTTATATGGCCTGAAGCAAGCACCTAAGCAATGGCATGAGAAGTTTGACAGAACATTAACTTCTGTTGGCTTTGTTGTTAATGAGGCTGACAAGTGCGTCTACTATCGCCATGGTGGGGGCGAAGGTGTTATATTATGTTTGTACATGGATGATATCCTTATCTTTGGTACAAACATGAATGTGATAAATGAAGTTAAGTCCTTTCTGTCAAAGAGCTTTGATATGAAAGATCTGGGAGAAGCTGATGTTATTCTGAATATCAAGCTGATTAAGCACGAGAGTGGGATTACTTTGACGCAATCACACTATGTTGAGAAGATCTTGAGCCGTTTCGGTTTCGTTGATGGCAAGTCTTCCCCAACACCTTATGATCCCAGTGTGACATTACGGAAAAACAAGGAAGAGCCAAAAGAACAATTGAGATACTCTCAAATTGTTGGCTCACTCATGTACTTAGCTAGCGCGACAAGACCCGACATCTCTTTTGCTATGAGCAAGTTGAGTAGGTTCATGTCTAACCCGGGTACTGAACATTGGTGTGCACTTGAAAAGGTCATGCGCTATCTATGTGGTACAATGAGTTATGGGATACACTATTCGGGGCATCCAGCGGTGCTCGAAGGATATAGTGGTGCGAATTGGATCTCGAATGTAGATGAACTCTACGCCACTAGCGGGTATGTATTTACCTTTGGAGGTGGCGCGGTATCATGGAGATCTTGCAAACAAACCATATTGACAAGGTCGACTATGGAAGCAGAACTTGCTGCTTTAGACACAGCCACTGTAGAGTCAGAATGGCTGCGTGAACTCTTGATGGACTTGTCGGTGGTTGAGAAACCTATACCGGCCATCCTCTTGAATTGTGACAATCAAACTGTTATTGTCAAAGTGAACAATTCTAAGAATAACGCGAAGTCATCAAGACACGTCAAGAGACGTTTGAAGTCTGTCAGGAAATTGAGAAACTCCGGAGTAATTACTGTTACGTATATTCAAACTGACAAAAACCTGGCAGATCCCTTTACAAAGGGACTATCACGAAACGTGATAGAAAGTGCATCGAGAGAGATGGGTTTGAGACCCATGGATGTTACACAGTAGTAGTAACCCAACCTTTTTGATCGGAGATCCCATGAATTAGGACCTGGGAAAAACAAGCTAGTGGTGTGACGGAGGAGAGTATTGGACAACCCTCTCTATGTGAAGATGTACAACTCTCAAAAGCTGTAAGGCAGGTTGGCAACATGCCTTAATGTGTTTCTGTTGGCTATGATTAGCAAAGATGCTGTCCTACAGAGCATTCTTGAAAGAACACACATATACGAGTTCCGATTGTTAAACGTCGCAATCTATGAGATTTGGGTGATTTCTAGTAAACTCATTAAGAGACCAAGTAGTATGATGCATATGCTACACCCGCGGGGTAGCCTACTGGCAGCCAGGTACTAGTTATGACTTTGTGTGAAATCTAAAAGCACCAAACTTGCAATTCAAGGTTCGTCCATTGTTCAATTTGCTGATAGACGTAGCTCAAGGTTCTAGGCGGAAGTTCAACTTAACAGTCTCTATAGAAATACGGGTATATAAACAAGTAGCGACAATTGACAAATATTCAAATGGGCATTTGAGATCTGGTGGGGGATTGTTAGAAATAATGGGCTAAATAAATAAGCCCATATAGATTTCAGATTTTCCCTAAATCTCAAAGCCCATGTGTGATTTGGCCCAATTTGGTGGCAGCTCACATATGAGTGGAGTGGGAGCTAAAGTTTAGTCCCACATGAAAAGTTGGAGAAGAGTTACACCACCTTATAAGGTGGAGTGGTTCACCACTTAGTAAAGTGAGTGAGAAGAGGAGAACTACACGCGTGCTCCTCCGACGACGATGCCGCCGCTCGCACGCACGCCCGCTCATCTCGTCACGACGTGCGCGCGCGGGGGAATCTCGCCGAGCCGAGCTTTATTTTTGCTGCTTGGGAAAACTTATGCGGTTTTGATAGACGTGTCAACAGTTAGCCTATTCGGGTCGCTCCCGGATCGTGGGCTATCTATAACCGATCCGAACGTGCGCAACGTGGGCTTGGTCCACGACGTGCCCTATGCGGGACTCCCGAGCTGCTCTATATAAACTCCAGTGCGGCTTCCGCCACGAACACACCGAAAACCAATCTAGGGTTTGCCAACCTCTCTGCTTGCGCCACCACCATAGTCTACTCCATCCCGCTTGCTGGCGTGCACCGGCGGACGGGAGAGCAGGTCTCCGGAACCACTCGCCTTTGCGATCCTGTACGGGAGAGGGCGAATAAGGTTTTTGGGAAGCGCCCTGCACGACTGCTCAAGTTCTGCATCACGGCTCGTCTTCCATCCAAGTCGGGCGGTGTTGCCTATCGTCGTCTTCGCCGCCATCTGCTTCGACCAATCTTCCCCACGGCTACTGCTGCGATTACTGCAATCGAACAGTACGTGCGACGTGCTTCTGTCTGGTTATTAATCATGTTCTGCGAGTACATGTTTAGCTGCTGCCTGTTTCCGTTCATCTTGTTGTTTAGTACATCTAGTATGTTCGAGTTATATGTGCGAGTAGCTGGTATTGTCATGTTTAATATTCTGAAATTAATCACGAAAATTGTGCCTAATTATCCAACACCATGTCTGTATGGGCTCTCAAGAAAGGCAGGCCCACACTAGTTTGCTAGTCCTGCATCCTTGCAAAACTATTTTGTTGCAGCCCGACAATTTTTATCTGTGAGAGGAAAGTCTAACGGTCCAGCCTTTTATAGAAATCTTAGTTCTTTTTTTTCTTGGCAGTTCTTTTCCTTTTTTGACGATCAACACCACGATAGATTTGTAGTAGCGTATAGTATATGGTAGAGATACATAAACGGTCAAAATAAAGCGTAAGAGAAAACCAGCAAATCCCGAAGGTATTCGAAATCTTCTTCCTCCATGGCACAACCTTGTACTTTTCTGAAGGCGGCCGAATAAACATGACATAGATGTCAAACACACAAGGTGTAAATATCAATGAGAGTTTTTTCATAATTTTAATCAGATTAATGAATCAATATTGACAAGAGTACCACCACCAGTATTTCAGAAAAAAAGAAACCAAACAGTCTGATCTGATCGATGTCGCAGGGGAGCTGAAAGTATGAATCATCATCTCCACTACTATTAAACAAGCAAACAAAAACTTTCTTATGTGCACACTGCTTACCTCACACTAACCAATCAGCAACGCACAATTAGGCCCACTAACCTCAATCTAACGGTCATCATTTATCTAACCGGTTCTCTGGTGTGTGCTTAGCAAATTATAATGACAGACCATACTCCACCAGCAGAGGAATATTCCAACTCCTAGCCCCGCGTTCCCTACAATCATGCTATTCTGATCTGGAAAAAAGGGAAGCAAACAAAATCGACTGCCCTCACGCCTGCCTGCCTCGCGCCACCACTGTGTGTGCCATACGCCGCCCAGCAACACCGATTCTTGCCTACATGCATAGTTTAAAATAGCCGGCTATTCCATTTAGCCGTGGCTTTTTTAGAGGCTATAAAAGGCTATAGCGGGCTATATCATTTTAGCGTATTTTCAAACATTGAGCAAATTTCAGTCAAATCTTTTTATAAAATGGGGAAAACTATGACTCAAACAAGATCCGAACTACAAGTCATGCAACTATTGAACACAAATAAGTATTCAACCAATTAACTCACAAGTTCTAAAATCATATTTAATATAAGTTTGAAAAAGGGAAACAAAAAGAAGAAAAATTCAAAGAGCAGAAGTTTAGCGGCTAAATTGGAGGCTATACCAGCTATTAGCGGCTATTTCTCATTTAGCCTAAGAGGGCATAGCCGTAGCCGACTTCTCAGAAGGCTATAGCGCGAGCTATAGAAGGCTATTTAAAACTTTTCCTACACGGCAACCTCGATTCACTGCACCGCTCTGTCGCCTCGCCGATTGCCGCTCACAAAAAGGCATTCGTTAACGAGGTCGCCAGCGCCCATGAGCCTGATCTCGGGTTGTGGCATCCGTCAGCGAGATCTCCATCGTCCAGGAGGTTTCCCATTGCAGCGTCACCCCCATCGGTGAGGTCGCTAGCACACAGGAGCAGGCCCTCCCACGACATGCCGGCGACCACCACCGCCTCCAAACTCATCAGCAATCATGTGCCATCTGCAAGATCGCCAGCTCCCACGAGCCTGCCCATATATATAGACCAAACTTGCACGGTAGCAAATATATTCGTTTTCTAGGACACAGATGTGGTCTCACAAGCTAAAACGTCCTCACTGGAAAAACATAGAGACATCAAAGAATAAGATTTTTCCAATGTTAGATAGATTTATTGTTCCCTATCCTCTACACATAGGTGCTAATATATATGCATTGGCAAATCCTGCGCAAATACACAAGAAATGCTACAGTTTTGCACCTGATGGATGATGACATGATCCAGATAGAATCTGTAGTGAAATCACGTAGATCTTGGAATAAACATTGTCTTGCTCATGAGCAGAATGTGTTTCAAGGATCTGCCTTTTCTTAGCCTGCAATTCGTAGTTTGTTAGGATGATAGCTATTGTACACGACCATCAAAAGCAGAAATATACATGCTGCAGATTCCCTTTTGTTCGCCTGCTGATTATGTTTGCAACATGAAGTCTCATCGGAAATCGTGAATCTCAGCTGAAAACAAGTACCCCTCGTCCAGAAATAAGTGACTTGATTTTATCTAGATTAAGATGTATCTATACACTAAAACGTGTTTAGATACATGCGAATCTAGACAAATCCAAATCACTTATTTTTGGACGGAGGGAGTATATATAAGAATTTAATAATGAAAAAGGCAGATCACCCTCTTGTTCGCCTGCTGATTATGTTTTCGTACCAAAGTTGCAACATGAAGTCTCATCGGAAGTCGTGAATCTCAGCTGAAAACAAGTATATATAAGAATTTAATAATGAAAAAGGCAGATCACAAACACTGATCAGCGGCTCAGCGAGCCCTTGTTTCAGAATCCTCTTGGCCACATCAAGGGCTTGCCGAATCTACACACAAATGGGCTGACAGTTTAAACGGCCATATATGAAAAGGCACTACACAAATTGACATTTCTATGTGGGCAATATAAAAGTAGCAGAGAATGAATCATTGTTGATGATAAGCCATAAGACTTTTCATCATGGAACACGTAGTATAAAAGGGAAAAAGAACATTGCCTTCTCTTATCACAGCAAGAACAATTATAGTGAGCAATTGCCCATACCAACTGAGTGCGACAATAAAATTTAGTAAAAATGAACAGAAAAAGTAGATGAAAAAATGAAAATATCCACCCAACACCCAATTGCAAATGCACTGTCTTGAACAGTACAAAACATTGTCTATAGAGATGTTTTAGAGCAATAAGGCAAGTGAATTCATTTTTTATTCTAGACGATTTGAAGTTAGGAACACCTTTTTGCATTTATTATGTATTTATGAACTGGTTTCTTTTGGATATTTGACCTAAGTGGCTAGATACTGATACAATTAATTTCTATTTCATTATTACCTGTATTTCTTTTGGTGAAGCGAAAATGATTTCTACAGTCAGGTATGCATTTCATATACCCACATGATATCATGCCACATGCAGTTATTCCATTCTAGTATTAGCAAATATAGAGGAAATTAGATTTGATAACACATTGACTACAATTCCATGTGCAAATAGCAACACATCATGCCAACTGTTTTATCTCTGAACTAATCATGTGCTACAGCAATTTACTGAAGCCTGGATCTCTTCCGAGGTATTGCCTTTCTGAGACCGGCACGATCTTCACAATAAACAGAATGGCCATGGCACAAAGGAAGGTGAATGAAGAAGAAAGTACATGCAAACTTTGCAAGTTAGACAAACATAGAACTATATAATGCCCCTAGATGAAGATTGGTCCCACCTTAAGAATTCTAGCGTATGAGAAAGTTGAAGGAGAAAGAAACTACCAATCAACTGGACCAGTTTACTATAGTCACGAAGTTTCCACCAATCCCTTTCATATTTATGGGGAATATCTGTATCCAAATCCGATTGTCCATATCATCCAATTTCCCAGTTCTTATGGCGTTTTTTATGAAATTATGTTCTTTAATCAAAGCTAACTCTACCTCTGACATTATGACCCAAGATAGGCCGAAATAGAAAGGGAAAAAATACACTTTCCAAGTCAAACCATCAACCATCTGCACTATTTTATCAATTACTACCCATGTCAAGATATCTCTAGAATAGTTGAGTAATAATCTGCTACTGCAATTACAAGCATCTAATAGTCATAAAAATTAACCAGCAGATCATTAAGGTAAGGAGTCGTCGCAGATTTTAATGGGTAGTAATCATGTGGGATTCACTTGAGAATTCTACATGAAGGAGTGAAATTATGTTAAATATCAATGATAATACAATAAGAAGTAAAGTCATCATGATGAGATTAGCTCTTAAATCATGATGAATAGGTAAAACATAATAAGAACATGGTGAGATTAGCTCCGAAACCATGATGTAAGTGTAAATATGACTAGTACTTCATAAATAATCTTGAAATAAAGTAAGAAAATAATATGGTAGAACCATGATAGAAGTCATAAATGTATAAATCCCTGATAATCTTTGGTTTAAAGTAGTAAATAGAATATTGTTAGTCTTTTCAAGAAATCATGTGAGGTTAGTCCACTAAATAATGAAAGGTTGGTTAAAGTTAATCATTCCAATAGTGAGACAAAAAGTAAGTTAAAACCAAATTGAGACCACTTTGTTTAGAATTATCCTATTGCAATTGAGCAATTTGGGTAAATGTCGAGACAAAGAATAGTTTGAACCCTAAGTGCTAAGTATCACGATGTAAACCTATACGAGGAGGTGTCATATACTACACAACTACCTGAATTATAGATACATTATACCCAACTACTATATTACAGGCTTAGAATATTGTGTGTTATATGTACCACATTTGGATTTATTGGTTTTTCTTGGATCATTTTGATTGACTAGATCTGTACATGAACTTTGACTTGGTATGCAAACGCATGTTGGGACATCCAGTTACTACTTGATGTTATAGACCTAGATAGGAATGGAAATTCGTGTAAGGGAGTGACGAGTTCCAAAGACCAAGATGAAGACTTACATGAAGGGTGAACCCAAGTATAAGGAGTATCAACACAATTCGATGGATGGATCAAGTTTAGATGATTACTAGCTAGCAATAAGAAGTGATAAAGTTAAGTTCATTCAAAGTAGGTGATGTTTCTAAGGAGTCAATGAAGTAGTAGTACCAGGTTGATGGAAGTATCACGAATAAGTTCAAAGAAGAAGCTTTGGAATAGAAAATGGTATTCAAGCTCTAACAATTCAGAGAGAATGCTAGTATTACGTCGAAAACCTTAGGGTAATTCATACACCCTAGGATGGTCCACAATTAGTATTTGGTTGACTGAGTTAACCATATCATCTTAGTATGTCATAAAGAGCATAAAACTTGGCCTCAGTTAAGTAAGACATAAAGGAGTAGGAAAAGTTAAAGCTACTGTCTTTCGAGACGCTTTGCGAAATACCTACCAAAGAGAGAATGTCCAAATAGTAAGTAAAACAAATAATCTTGGAAGATCTATTTCGGAGATCCACAATTGTGTGGGTATACCGTAAGTACTTTCATGAAACCTTAAAGAGGTAAAGTATAAGGTGAACAGAGACCAACATCCTAGTTATAAAGCCAATGGTTACTATATAGGCAGTTTAGAGACTATTAGAAATCCCCAAGTGGGAGAGTAAACAGTAAAATGGAAGTATAGTTATCTGACTTTCCGAGTAAAGGCTGGAGAAGAAGTATTAAACTATGAAACGTTAAGCCTTATTTTCTTAAGGTTAAAAGAAGTCATCATTATAAAATTACTTTCGGAGGTACGTCTGGATGAAAGTTTGAAGTTTACTTCAAGATAGTAAGAATCAAACATTAAGGTAATTAACAAATGAAGTTGAAGAAGTACTTAAGGTGATAACAAAATAATTTCTAAAGCTTCAAGCTGATAAAATAAATTAATCCTAGTAGACTAATTCTGAAGGAAACAACTCTTAAGTGATCCTTAAGAGGGAATAAAGCACATCCAATTGAACAGGTGTAGAGGAATAATAATGTCTGATGGGTATGGACTAAATGTGTTCGACACCATTCTTCGGAAGGACTACCAGTGTAAACCATACAAATACAAACCAAATATAGTCTTTTAGCCACAACTATTTTCTAATAGAATTTAAAACCATGTTTTAGTGAGACTTCCTAGACCTTAGATAGTACAGTAAGGAAGCCCGATGATCAAGTAAAGGAGTTGGATTAGGATACCTAATCGGGTTAAGGAACTAAAGAAAAGACCCCACTTTAAGGATTTTATAATAAGGACATATCCCTAAGGGATTATAGTAAGTGGAACATTGGGGTATTGGAGACAACAAGTTTGAGATTGTCAAGTATGATGAGAATTCAAGGAAAAGATCTGGATATGGGATACTACAATTATTCCCATTTGAGGTTACTATGGAGTTGAGAAATGTCGTAACCAATACAAGTCAATTCCTTATTCTGAAACGTGAGAGTATACGAACTTCGAGGACGAAGTTTATTTTAAGGGGGAGAGTCTATAACATCCTAGCATTAGAGCTTAGAAATAAGCTGAGCTCAGATATGTGCATTGCATTCATGCTTAGAAAATTCGAATAATTTTCGCGCTTTTGAACAAAACTTGTCAAAGTGATTGAAGCTTCTCTTAACTTGATGGAATTGAAGTAGATCATCAAGTTGACTGCAAAAAGTTTCAATATGACCTTTGCTAAAACCTTATTTTGGTTAAAGATGATTTGATCTAAGGGTAGATCAAATGTAATAAAACAAAACCAAAACACATTGCTTAATGATTAATACCAGATCCTTAAGAGATCATATCATAGTATTCATTACAACAACTCATGAATACCAAGTTAAGAATATAACTCAAGTAACAAGAATTTAATAACTAAATCTTGACTTGTCTTATCCTTATATATTTCTACCATGAGCATCATGGTAATGCTTTAACCTAACTCTTTAGTTGTATTGAGTAGGAAAGAAATCAAGTCAATACCATTCACTATATATATTTCTTTCCATTCCAATCCTTATCATCTCTTTTGAACCAGGTCCTAATATCTGTTGTTCATAAATGTTGAGTAATCAACTACTTATTCATCATTTCTTAACCTATCAATTCTTGATCTATCAACTCTTGTTCTTATCATAGCATTCACTTTAAAGCCTTTAGAGAAAGAAGTAAGAAGAGGTAAGTGGTACTGCTAGTTATAGGTACCATCTCTAGGATGGGAGTGTTTGAAGAGAATCAAATCAATATGATAGTTGGTGGAGTTAACTCACTCCTAAAGAGAATAGAAGAGTTATCTGGAATACATATGTGTATGGTAACAAAGAAGATTATAAGGATGAATTCTGAAGATAGTTACCAAGGAGTAATCCTATTGGATCAAGTAGGCATAGTCAATGAATAGTATCTCCTAGTCATATAGAGATACTAAGAAGATAATTATAATACAACTGTAATGTTGTATTGATGAAAGCCTTGATTAGCCAACTGGAAACCTAAGCCATAAATGATCAAAGGATTATAATGATCATGCTTAAGTCACTAAGAGTGATTAATTATATGATGTATAAGTGACATTGGTGGATAGAACATGATCAAACCCTAGTATAGATATGTTATCCTAGGTTAGTCATGACTCAGCCCGACAATTCGACCCATGGGCACGCTCGCCCATGGGCACCCGACCCGAATGGGAAGGGTATGGGTCGCCATTCTCGCCCATGGGTATTACCCATGGGTGACCCGATTAGTCATGGGTAGGGTATGGGTGAAGACTTGTACCCATGGGCAACCCAATGGGTCACCCGATTAATATTAATTATTATATATTTTTATGTTTTACATGACACATGGACTTAATTCAGTGAACGTTGAAGCTAGTAATTTAATACAACGTAATGCTACCTAGATGGTGCTTTGTGAATAGAGGTGCATGCACGTTGCACTTGTGCTGGCTTTGTTTTGTTGCTTGCTCTATATTGACCAGCTTCCAGCCCATAGAAGAATTAAATATGAACCAGGCGACAGTGCAGCATGTCGGCCTATTGGGCCTTAGCCCTTACTCTTTTGCATGAGACACAGCAGGCGAGTACGTCCTGGAGCTTGTTTAGTCCCAGCTCGGTTACTCAAGTGCACGGTAGGTCCGAATTCATCTATAAAGGCATAAGGGGTCAGATGTGCATGGTAGGAGATGTGGGTGTGACACATAAAATAAAAATTAAAAACAACTGGGAAAGTTCAACCCGACGGGTTTGGGCATGGGTCTCATCTCAGACCCATGAGCAGGGTCGTGGGCAGAAATGTTTGACCGTTTGTTCATTGGGCATGGGTCTGAGAAAGTTCAACCCGGTTGAACCCGACCCGATTGTCGGGCTTAGTCATGACAAGTCACATTAATATAATGTGAGGTTGGAGTATGAGATACTGGAGATTAGTAGAGTTAAGATAGTACGGCAAAGCTCATACTAGAGCAACATTGCGTTATTGAAGTAGTATTATTCCTCTCAAAGGATAGTAAGCACTTGAGGAAAGTAGATTTGATATACACATCTATTGGAGTAATGTTAGTGATGGATGATAAAGGAAGAGTACGAAGGAGTTAACAGTAACTATTTGTTGGATTGAAGGTTATCATGAGTAGTTGATATAATCAAGTGTAGATATGAGAAGATTATGAAAAGCTTTAGTGACAAGCTTCAGAGATTTATAAGTAAGATTACATAGTAAGTTGTGAAGTAAGAGAGTAATCATTCAAGTGGAATTGAGAAGCATTTTAGAAGTGAGAAGTTATCTCTATGAAGAGAACATATAGAGCTTTAGTGTCAAGCTCATTGGATTTAGAAGGAGGAAGTATTGATAGGAATATACTTGTGAAGTAAAGATCATCATGTTAATACATGATGATGAATATAAAGAATTAATAAATTTAGGAAAGAAATTCCTTAAGTAGGAATCAAGACTTATGAAGCAGGGAAAGATAGGAATTCTTGATAAGCATTCAACTATAGCTCTATAGAAAGATTGATGTCCATTTCATATGCTTGATCAATAATTCTATTTTCACAATGAATTATAGGAATATTTGTTGGAAATATGCCCTAGAGACAAATAGTAGTAAGGACTATTATCATATTTCATATAGTTTATGATTATGTTTTATATCATGCTATAACTGTATTGAGTGGAAACATCAATACACGTGTGATATATAAACAACAGGGGTTCCTAGTGAAACTCTAGTCACTGGTTTATTGGTCAACAGATGATCATGTTTCCTGATCATGTGGCATTTATGCTAGTTGGAAATGGAGTCATCTCATTCCGAGAATGAGATGATGAACCAATACCCAACCTAAACATCGTGACCCGATCATGTCACGAAGTTCAAGTTATGATGAGTAGAAATGGGAAACCGTTATAAAGGTGTGTTCAGGTACTCGGAGGAAACCGTTGAGGCAATATATGTCAAGAGCGGGATTTGTCCGTCCATGTGACGGGAAGATACTCGAAGGGCGCACTCGGAGAAGTTATATCCAATGGCTGCGCAACATGTGATTTGATCACGGGGATATCACTTGTCGGAACGAGTCAAGTAGCATTGTTTAGTAACGAGATTGAACACGACATGGTGATGTCATTGATCAGATCTCGGGCAATGCAAGTATCGAGTGACAAAAGGAATAAGACACGACTATCCTGGTTCAAACGACGAAAGATCTTCGTGGAACACACAGGGGTCACATGGCCATCCAGGTCCCTCTGTTGATCATTGGTGCGGGAGTGTCCCGACCATGTCTGGAGTGTTCCTGAACCGTGGGGTATCATGCTTAAGGGCTTGATGATGCTTAGAGAGTGTTTATAGGATCAGTGGAATTGCTGAAGAATAGTAGGGAGAAAACCGGAAGGGTTTCAGTAAGTCCGAAGGATATCCGAAGTGGAGGTGGAAGGTGTTCCATAGCCATGGAGGTTGAATAATATGTGAATGAATGTTAAATATTGATTTAATCATTTATTCATAATTATTTAATAAAGATAAAATCAATTTAAATGGTCAAAGACTTAATGGGCTAATTTCCTGAGGGAGAGGGCCCATTAGGGGAAAGGAGAGAGGGAGAAGGGGCAAGGGGGATGGCCGGCTGGGCCTAGCCCCCCGCGCGGGGCCCACTATGGTGGCCAGTGGCCACCCCTCCCCCTCCTCTCCTTTAGTCCCACCCCGGGACTTTGAGGGAGGTAGTACCTCCCCTTCCCCTATATATAGTGGGGGTATTTGGCCAAATTAAATACACCAATAATCAATAAAGGTCTTCTCACTTTTGGGAGGACCTCCAATTGATATTTTCTCTCTCTCCCTCTCTCTCTCGCGTGACCGTGGTCCCAAGTCTGGACTGCACGAACGAGAGACATCTTCACCGCGGAGTGCCGTCGCGCTGCGGGATTCGGATCTGGGAGCTCTACTTCCGCAACTGCTGCTTGATCGGGGAAGCGGGAGTCATCGTCAGGCACCGGACGTGTGTAACTCCCCGTGAGGTGTCGCACTTGAGGCACTCAAGTCGTTGGAGCCAAGGAGCATAAGGACTTCATCACGACCTTGAGGTCGGCTTCGGCTCGTCTACATCAACCACGCTCTCCTGAGCATTGACAACGCTTTTCGGTCTTCAAGGGTAAGTTCGCGAAAAGGCCCTCCCGTTACTGTATTAATAATAGATAGGTCCTGGCAGCTTCAGGGGTTCAGGGGCATAGAGTAATATTTATTGTTTTCATACGCGGAACCCCTAAAGTGGTATCAGAGCTAGATCTATGCGTAGTAATGCTAGTACACGTAGAACACACGAGATGTAGCGTGTGGGCGTTCATCTTTTAGTTGTTACCCTCCCACGTGTACTTTTGTATACCGCAGCAATGCTTGATGAAGCGTCCCCCAACCGACTTTACGTGTTTATTCGCAAGACTGATCCACGTTTGACATACGGCTTGTACCGTATAAAGTGGCTTAGGGGGGTGTCTGTTTCTCTCTCGCATTATTTGGTATGCCATTTGCAACAGAGGGCCCCGAAAGGGGTGTACTAGAGACAACTACTGGATTAGCGTTGTGCTGAAAGTTCATAGGTAAGAATGGTTCTTGTGTGAAAGCCCATTCAGCCACGTCAAACATGCAAAGATAAAGTAGAGGCGTCTAACTTTGTTTTGCAGGGGGGAATTGCTTTGTGATATGGTTGTGGCAAAGGTAAAGTGATTACCTTTTGTTACATAGTAGTAGATAGTCACGGAGGTGACGAACTACCACGCTGGAAAGACACCGGTACCCTGGTGTCTACGGTGCCGGTACCCTAGCGCCGAAATCTGGTGACGACGGATGGAGATCACGACGTGAAGGACCATATTACATCGCATTTACATTCAATGTTATTATTTGTATATCTTATTGTGTGCTAGTATTAGATACTCGACGGTAGCCTAATAAGATGATCTCTGTTAAAATTACCAACGATTGTGTTCCCCCTTAGTGTGCACCACCAAGAAAGTTCTTCGGTATGAGGCGATCCAGGGTATAGGCCTGGGTGTCAGACATATCTACGTTCACATACAGTGGGTGTAAGCCTTGTTGCACAACAAATACACTAAGGTTGAGTTGGCGAGCCTAGCATGTGCAGACATGGCCTCGGAACACGGATGGTCGAAAGATCGAGCATGAGTCGCATGAATGATGTGACCGATGTTTAGAGTCCACCCTTGAACCCACATTGATGGCCGTGACTATCAGGGGAGATGTGGCTGATAGGGGTCATGTTATCACTAGGAACCCTTTTGGGGATAGGTGTTTCTGAGTGGAGTTATTATTAACTCATTTAATTATAAACTTAGTCTAAATTCCTTTTGCAATTATAAATATAGAAAATGGTTCTCCCCGAGATTACCTTCCCTATCAACGATTGGTTAAAAGGAGAAAAGCTCAAGTTAGATGGATCCAACTTTTCTGCATGGGTCATGCACCTGTTTGATCTCCTTGGTGAGAACAATGTAGCTGACTACATGACATACGAGATGTATTTGGAACCACCCTATTCTCATGAGACCTAGGAGCAGCGGGATCTGCGCTGCCGTCGTCGTGTGATGGCCACATTCATATCAGTGACGATGCGCCTCGGAATGGAGGATGGGCTATGGCCAATGGTGGGAAGTCTTAAACCCCAAGTGGTCATGGAACATTTGAGATTGCATTTTGTGGAACAAGTGCGCATGTGGGAGTATGAGCTGATGGGGGACTTCCTCTCCATAAAGATGGAGGAGGGCTCCTCACTAGATGAGCACTTATTGAGAATATACGATGCATATATGAGTCTGGCATACTACCTGGACAACTGGTTCTCAAGCTCTTTTGCAATGGGAGTTGTGCTGCGGTCGCTTCCACCAAGCTTCCAAGCACAGTTCAGGATCTGCATTTTGAGAGGTGACACGAGAACACTTGATTTTCTCGAGTTCATATCGCATTTTAGAAATTTGGTGGATGAACCCGACGTTGCTAGAGGTGATCGATGACAAAGGTATATATTTGATATATAGTTTTATAAATGTTATAATATCGCGAACACATTTGCAATTTTAAGTATATCTGATACTTGTTATGTTTTGGTGAAAACAGGTCCTTCTGCATGAGAGGTTCTTGCTGGAGAGGAGGTGACGTTGCGTGTTGATGGCGAGCATGATGATGACGGCCGACGACACTCTCCCTCGACATTTATCACTTAGTTTATGTTTAGGATGATTATTGTAATCAAGAGGTTGTGAACTTCTTTAGTGAGTCTCACACTTCGTGAGACGCTTATTCATATGAGTTTGTAACAAACAGTTGTTCCACTTTTATGAATGATTTCTATTCATGTTCATATCTTGTTTGATTATGTGTGAATTATCCTTGTTGTTTGAAACTAATTGATAATGCATGGACATTTGTAAAATATTAAAATGCCTTGTTTAAAATACCCAACTTAATGATATGTTCATTAATGAATGAAAAGCCATTGTTTAAATTCAAAGTTATGTGATAATATGTGAAAGTCATTTGATTTCTTGTCACATATAAATCATGCCTAAGTTCGGCAAAATAACTTGAACACCGTGTATTACTTGAATACAAAGTGTTTAATGAATTGTTAAAAGTAAATACATATCCCATGTATTGTGTTTTGACAAAAATGGTAATTATCATTAAATGATTGTTTAAATGTGTAAAGTAGTTTACCAAAGGAAACACGAATATGAAACTATTTGATTTGATCAAAGTGTTTCATCAATAAAAGGGTATAAATATAAAAGAGAATCTAATTACTATGATTTGATCAATAGTAATGAAATTTGAATTTATAAGAATGGCATAAAAGAAATTGTGGAATGCAATGCGTTATGAAATGTCAAAATGCAAAGCATCACAATGTGATATTAGATATCAAAGTGGGTGAATAGAAGGCACCAAATAAATCGTTGTAGTGTAGATGTAGAGACCATTAGTTAGAAATAGTTAGCACTCAATTAGAATGTAGTGAACCATTTGAATTCGTGATAGTTTTGGGGTTATTCGATATAACCAAAACAATAGCGAACAAGTCCTTGTAGAGTATTCATTGAAAACTTTGAATACGAAATCCATAGCTAAAACCAAAAGGAAAGCAAAACTTGTATTCCTTGGATTTTGGTGCATTTTTGAGAAAGCTCACTTTTAGTGATATTTCTTGATTATGGAGCAAATGGAAGATAGTGAAAAACACGATGAGGATTCAAAACCCTTCATCAGAGTGTTGAGAAGTGCAACGGACAATGTTCCTAAATGATTCTGTTCACAGAAGGAAAGAATCAATGATATTAATCGTTGTGTTTTGCCCACTGGTGTTTTCACTACATAAAGTAGGATTCAAAATGCAAATCCATATCTAGTATGGAGACATTTGTGAATCATTTGTCATGATTCTTGGAATATGACATACCTATGAACTACTAAGGAAATAATGGTAAACTAAAATTATGAGAAATCCTAAAAGCAAAATTCACTTGAGATTAGAAAGCAATTCGTTGCTGAATCTCACAAGTAAAAGGGGTTACTTGGAATTTTCCCAAATGACTGCAAAGCCATAGTAGAAAAGGGGGTGAATGACAAAAGCACAATTTGTCAACTATTGAATAAATTCAAATGAATTTGATTCATGTGTGCTAAATGTCTAGTGGATTTAAAACTAGTAAGGTACTAGTATCTCATAGTAAATCTCCAAGTTTGATATTTTATCAAAGGTTTTTTGAAGTTGTTCAAAAAGTGAGTGGATGTGCAATTTGCATAAAATTGAGTGGGAGCTATGAAAGTCTTCCTAAAACAATATGTGATTGACATATTTTTGAGTGGGAGCTTATAGGAGTAATTCTTAAGTATGTTAAGAATGAAAGTGCAAAGACTTATAAATAATGATTTATAAGATGTAGAAGTTGATAATAGGTGTATTATGATATTATGTAGTATTCCTTAAGGGATTCTGAAAGGGGTTTCAGAATAGAAGTTGATTAACGAACTGGTCCTTAATAACTCAAATTAGGAATAGTATTAAGTTGAACATCAATGGTTGAAAGAAAGAAAAAGGATGATCATCATCCACTATGTTGAGACATAGGTTCCATCTTAGAAAACCATGATCATAACTTATCATAATATGCAATCCAAATAAGGAACGTTTAAAAGTGATTAAGCTCGAATCACAGAACATTAAGCTAAGTTTGTCTGCTGTGTCTAATAGAGAATTGTAGACATGTTTTCCAAATCCATAAAGGATGACATATCTTAAAGCATAAAGAGTTATGTTATAAGGGAATATGTTGGAAACTCCTGTAGATACCGATTAAAGTCAAGTAGGAAGCGTGGTGAACAAAACATCGAAAGGTGCACAGAGTGCACTAGTGTTTCGATGAATACATTTATAATAATAGATAAGGGTACCATCTAAAGTGTTGTATAATGTTATGGCGGGGCTAGTTCGCTTTTAACGTAGAATGATGTGTCCCAGGGCACAGTGCCCATGAGAAAGCCCTTGAGGTTGATCTAAAGTCACTGTAGGCTCCTGGAATCAGGCCTCGTTCTGCTGCCATAACGACGATGCATGCACACAGATGTTATCTTGTGATGATAAAGTATTAATGTCAATAAAGGTGACATTAGTAAGTTGCAAAGGATTTGGGACTGTAAAGTATAGACCCAAGACTCAATCTCTTCCATGAACAAGCATGTTCAGGGTACCGGATATATGGTGCCAATGATTGAGAACAAATGCAGCTAGTGTATTTGTACTCTAGTGCAAGTGGGAGACTGTTGGAAATATGCCCTAGAGACAAATAGTAGTAAGGACTATTATCATATTTCATATAGTTTATGATTAAGTTTTATATCATGCTATAACTGTATTGAGTGGAAACATCAATACACGTGTGATATATAAACAACCAGGGGTTCCTAGGGAAACTCTAGTCACTGGTTCATTGGTCAACAGATGATCATGTTTCCTGATCATGTGGCATTTATGCTAGTTGGAAATGGAGTCATATCATTCCGAGAATGAGATGATGAACCAATACCCAATCTAAACATCGTGACCCGATCATGTCACGAAGTTCAAGTTACGATGATTAGAAATGGATCCTCGTAGACTATTCCTTAGACCGTGAGGCTATATCAATCACTATCTCCCGGGAGTGCTTTGATAGCATCAAGCGCCACTTGGTAATACAGTGGTTATAAAGGTGTGTTCAGGTACTCGGAGGAAACCGTTGAGGCAATATATGTCAAGAGCGGGATTTGTCCGTCCATGTGACGGGAAGATACTCGAAGGGCCCACTCGGAGAAGTTATATCCAATGGCCGCGCAGCGTGTGATTTGATCACGGGGATATCACTTGTCGGAACGAGTCAAGTAGCATTGTTCAGTAATGAGATTGAACATGAAATGGTGATGTCATTGATCAGATCTCGGGCAATGCAAGTATCGAGTGACAAAGGGAATAAGACACGACTGTCCCGGTTCAAACAACGAAATATCTTCGTGGAACACACAGGGGTAACATGGCCATCCAGGTCCCTCTATTGATCATTGGTGCGGGAGTGTCCCGACCATGTCTGGAGTGTTCCTGAACCTTGGGGTATCACGCTTAGGGGCTTGATGATGCTTAGAGAGTGTTTATAGGATTAGTGGAATCGCCGAAGAATAGTAGGGAGAAAACTGGAAGGGTTTCAGTAAGTCCGGAGGATGTCCGGAGTGGAGGTGGAAGGTGTTCCATAGCCACGGAGGTTGAATAATATGTGAATGAATGTTAAATATTGATTTAATCATTTATTCATAATTATTTAATAAAGAGAATATCAATTTAAATGGTCAAAGGCTTAATGGGCCAATTTCCGGAGGGAGAGGGCCCATTAGGGGAAAGGAGAGAGGGAGAAGGGGCAAGGGAGCTGGCCGGCTGGGCCTAGCCCCCCGTGCGGGGCCCACTACGGTGGCCGGCGGCCACCCCTCCCACCTCCTCTCCTTTAGTCCCACCTCGGGACTTTGAGGGAGGTAGTACCTCCCCTTCCCCTATATATAGTGAGGGTATTTGGCCAACTTAAATACACCAATAATCAATAAAGGTCTTCTCAGTTTTGGGAGGACCTCCATTTGATATTTTCTCTCTCCCACTCTCTCTCTCTCATGACCATGTTCCCAAGTCTGTACTGCGCGAACGAGAGACATCTTCACCGCGGAGCGCCGTCGCGTTGCGGGATTCGGATCCGGGAGCTCTAGTTCCGCAACTGCTGCTGGATCGGGGAAGCGGGAGTCATCGTCAAACACCGGACGTGTGTAACTCCCCACGAGGTGTTGCACTTGAGGCACTCAAGTCGTTGGAGCCAAGGAGCGCAAGGACTTCATCACAACCTTGAGGTCGGCTTCGGCTCGTCTACATCAACCACGCTCTCCTGAGCGTTGACAACGCTTTTCGTTCTTCAAGGGTAAGTTTGCAAAAATCCCCTCCCGTTACTATATTACTAATAGATAGGTCCTGGCAGCTTCAGGGGTTCAGTGGCGTAGAGTAAAATTTATTGTTTTCATACGCGGAACCCCTACAATATTTTCGTATAACCAATCACTTAAGCACATCCTTTGTCAATTCAAAACATCATAATAATATGTGTTTAGAAACCATAATTATCAACTCTTTCTCTTAAGCTATCCTAGAGAACGACCTTATCATTTTACTATAAATGTCTATACCATTCATGATCACAAACATGAAGGCAATATGTCTTAAACCTTAATGTTATCCATATCTATAACATAATATATGTATATTAAATCTCCTAAAACTCATGGTAAACATTTATAATTCCAAACCCTAAATTCTATGCTAGTTATAACAAAACATATACCTTGATATTCTAGGCTCATGTGATTAATGTTAATCATAGTAATTCATAGGAATTTATGTACCAAACAGTAATGTAGGATCACCATTAGAAACTTTCCTTAAAATATATAAATATAATGAGAACTAAGTTTCATGAATAAATAGGGGTATATCCTATAATAAATTCACGGTATATTATTTAAAGAAAATTCATAATAAAGGTTCCTACAAAATAATAATAGGTAAAGTACCTATATAAAGAAAATAAAGAAATTAGAAAATTATAATAAAAACTTTAAAAAAGGACTCTAAATACACTTCATTATTGCTGCAACTACCTAGCAAATAAATTTTTATGAGAAAAATTCAAAGCAAATGAAAATACAAATCTGGAAACTATATAGATAATAGAAAAAGAAAATAGAAGAAGGGACCTGGCCCGAGCCAGCAGGCCATCCCAGATCTTCCCCTCTGCTTATCTACCGCCTAACCGCAATACTTTTCTCTTCTCGCTCACTTCGTTATAGCCCACATTAGCCCAGCAGTAGCCCAGCTCATCCCGTACCGATTCGTCGTCTTCCTCGCGCTGTCGTCGACCTTCCGATGCTATAAGTAGCTCGGTAGCCACGCCCTCGTCGCCGGCGAGCGCTATGATTTGTCTCGCTGCCACCTATGCCTATAAAGCTTTGAAGGCGTCGTGGATAAGACTGAGCACACAACTTTCCCCTCTCTTAATCTCTCACGAAATCCCCTCTTCCTCGCCGAAACCCTAGGCCATAGTAACCGACGAATCCCATCACCTCCGACCTCACCTTGTTCCGCCATGATGCCTGGGAGTAGCACCGTATCACGCTCAGTGTTCTCGTGAAGTCTCGCAAGCCGGGGAGATGTCGTTTGCCTGGAATCGAGATCAGCCTTCCGCTGTCCGTCGTATGCATCGCCGTCGATTAGCCGCCTTCCGAGCTCCTCTGGCTCAGCAACCCCTTCACTGCAATCCTGGTGAGCTTGTGGTGATCCAGCACCTCTCCCTTGCCTCGCTCCCGCTCTAGTTCTCTCTGCCGCCGCGTCTTGCCGTCCATCGTCGTTGTCCATCGTCGTGCCGCCGTCTCTGGTGACCATTCCTGAGCGGTGCCACCACTGCTAGGCTCCTCGCGTCATCCTCTTTCCAACGAGCCTAACCATATCCTCGCACGCACACCAAATTGATAAATTGATCCTTAATCTGCGATGATCATCTTCGGATGACATCAGCATGTTGTCACGCTTGCGTCATCTCTGTGGCCACGTCAACAAGTTAGACTTGGTCCGTGCCCATGTGGCATATGATGTGTACTCGACCCACTAGAAAGTGACTGTGGCTAGATCTAGTCTAGGTGTAAAAAGGATTTCCTTATTTAGAATATAATTTAGGAAATGAATAAATCTTATAAATTTAATATCTTTTGTTTTATAATTTAGAAAAATATGTTTAATATATGAAAATTTACAGAAAAATAAAATCTATAATTTAAATTTATTATAAAACATTATTATGTTAACCATTTAAATAATTAGTATTTAATAAAGGTTTTAATACTAATAATACTTTAAAATTTTATATTTTAATATTGGTAAATGAGAAAAATATAAATAATATACTAAAATTCTTGGAAAAATAAGAACTAAAATCTAAAACTATAAACATAAAATACTATATCACTTAAATAAATTTTTATTATTTATTAAGTGTTTATAAAGTAATAAATCTTATAAAAATCATATCTTAATATTTACAAATCACAAAAATACTTATAATATATCAAAATGATCACGAAAATAATATCTACATATTAAAATTATAATGTTTCACTTTTGAGATAAATAAAAATTTAATACTCTAACAACTTGAATTTAAACCTATTTCCTTAATTGATAATTCATATAAGGATAAATAAAGATTGCTAATGTTTCTAGTATTATACATCTAAGGCCTAATAATAGTATTTATCTTAAGTATTGATAGTATGAAGTCAAAATAGTTCAAAACATCTTAAATACATTTTTTGTTAAACCATCATTCATAAATAAGTATAACATTTTTCTAAAAGGTTTCCTATTAAAATAAAATTCTCAAAAATGATATTTTTTGACTTAATAAAACCTTTCACCATTACTTCAACCACAAGTTTATAAATATGTTATAAATCCAAAGATACTTCATAAGGAGATAAGTAATATTGTTTCCATGTTTATAAATGATAACCATTCATTTTTAAGGAAACAAATAATTCCATTCAATCATAATGTTAAGAAAGCATTACTCAAATAGAAGTACTACCACTCTTAATTAACCTCTAGGAGACATTATGAAATGAACAAATTATAATGCCATCAAAGGTAGATAAGTCTCAACTACTAATTATGTTATTATTCAAATAAAGTAAATCTTTTTCCTTGATACTATAGTTAGCTAGAAACCCTAAGAATATTAACTAAAGGTTTAAATGCTTTTGTTTAGTTAAGTAAACTTTTCTTTAAAAGTTATTCCATTAAGATACATTATAAAGCAAGACATAGTGTAACACCCCAAAACTTCTAATCAAGATTATCAAGTTCTAATCACCCAAGTTTAGGGTTAAGAAAAACTTTTATTACAAATTTGAATATGAAGGCATGTTAGTTTTGCATTAATGTGTGATTGATTGAAAATGCCATGCTTGATTGTTACAAATGATGAGAAAAGGTTTTAATATGAATTCCACATCATCTAGACCATTTACAAACAAAATCAAAAGAAAAAGATATCAAAAATGAATTAAATAACCAAATGGTCATTTTGGCCAAAGTTAACCACTTGGCCACTTTAGGTGTTCCTAGAAGAGAAATTTTAACATAAACATTTCCACTTATTTTCACCCCTTGCTAGACCAAGTAAAAGTGTATCAAGACCCACTTTACAAACTTACAAAAACATTTTCCAAATCAATTTAATGGACAGTTGAAAATTGAATCTAGTTCATATGGTAAGATCCCACTTTTTAAAAAACCCATCAAACCAATCCACTTGACCTCTCCAAGCCAACATAGATACTCAAGCTTAAGATCAAATCAATCAAAAAGTTTCATTAAAAATTACAAATAAATTTTCTTTCGTCCATTACAACAAACACCTTGCATACACTAATCTAACTACTGCCTAACTTCACTTTTTAAACAGTAATCAATCGACCATTTGGTCCCCCTTAACTCCCTTGTCTCCCTTGTGCCTAGCCAAGCACCAGACCAGCCCCCTTTTTGCCGTTGTGCACAGTGGCCAGCTCGTAGCAGACACCGCCGCAGGCAGCCATGATGTCCAGGATGCACGCCGCAGTCTACCGCCACCCCTGTCCAAGCCATGACCACAAACAAGCCCTAGACCACCCTAGCATGCCTAGAGCGCGCCAGCTCGCTGCACCCGACCGCCTCGCACAGACCGCGCCTCGCCCTCAGCTCGCACACACACACTCGCAATAACACTAGCAAGCCCCCAGACATCTCCGTTCGTCGCCGCGTGACCTGCAGCTCCCGCATGCTGTCATAAACACCTCCGCTCCCGCTCAGAGCACCGCACGCTCCCGATCAATCCACACCGCCTCGTGTTGCGCCATTACCCCCGTGAGAACTGCCAGGAAACACTACACCATCCCCTAGTGTCAACACCCGGATTTTAATCCCAGATGCCCGTTATGCCATACATCACAATCCCAGGATATCCATTTTTGCGAGACATAACAGATTGGATATCACAATACATCATCCATTACAAACCATATAAGGTCTTACCCAAATAAAGGATCTCATGATCCAGTCTTAGTACAATCAAGTAGCGGAATAAATAGCGTAGTGGTGGGGTCCATCTTCAGTGTCATAGGCAATGCTGACGATGAGAGATGATCCTAGTTGTTGTAGCCGTCCTGCTGTCCTCCTTCAGGGTAGTCCTCCTCATAGTCTGGCCATAGGAATAGCCAGGGACAAAGCCATGAGTACTCTTTAAGTACTCGCAAACTACCACTAACAAGTAAGATAGTTCTAGTAGGAATGATAAGATTTAAGTTTATTTGTAAAGTTAAGTTTGAAACCTAAGCTGAGTTCAGAAACAAAGAAAGATAAAATAAAGTTTGAAATCACCTAAGTGGGAACTTAGTTGTCATAGTCACAACCATGTTGTGGTCAAGTCATGTCACCATTCATCTCATAAGTCATTTTGAAAACATCTGACAACGGAACAGTATGGCCACTCCAACTGTCCATAACCGCGGATGCGGCTATTCGAATAGTTTGACACTCTATAGAGGTGGTACACTTTCACCACAAAATTCGATACATCTGTCAGGGATAACCCTGAATCATCATACTTAGTATGTAGATAATCAAATATAACCTTTCCTTTACACACTCTAGTATAAGCACCTCTCCTATGAGTATGGCCTCCCAGCCATGACCATCTGTCATCCTGGGCACTGCATAAGTGGACAACATTGAGAGGTAGCCTCATCTCAAACCTCTCCCGCGAGGGAACTAATACTAATGCATATAAACTGCCGGCTAAGCCTTACCAAATTTAGGTATTGTGGTTGTACGGTAAAATTGGAATGGTATCGCATCCGAACCCAACCATCAGTTTTTTTTATAAAAGGGATAAGGCTCATGCCTCAAAATTTTCATCATCATAAACCATTTCTGTTTCTCAACACATGTCAAAACATCTCAATAGAATGACTCCTCATTCCAATGTTTTCACAAGTCATTTTCACCAAGTATTCCCATCTAGAGTGATCAAGTTTTGGTATAGCTCTAAGCTACCAAGTTAAGAGTGTTCACTAATGTGGGATACTAGTATCAATCTCATGCCATAGAATGACATCTAAGTCTAACTAGATAGGTCAAGTTTTATACTCTTTATGCTACCTATAAATAAAGTAAAGAACTTTGGTAAAGAAAGGGAAGTAAAGCTCGTAAATAAAACTTGGAGTAGGTATAAGTCAAAAGTATAACCATAGCATGCCTAATGCATCTTGCTTAGGTTATCTTGCTTAATTCTAGCTTGCTAACAATAGCTTGCCTTGGTTGGTGCAGTGGTTGAAATTCTCTTCCTCCTCTTCTTGGTAGAACTCCTCCTCCTCGTAGATTTGGTCGGTACTATCGTCTATAAATACATACGAAATACAAAATCACCAAACAATACTTAACTAGTATACTTAGCACACTAAGGCACACATTTGATGATCTATTATCATCACAAACATCACAAGGTTTAATGAACTAGTTTCATTTATTTTATATGAGAAAAGTAATTTCTACTCATTGAAATTAACTAAGATTTAATATTATCCAACTAAAATATGGTATCATGTGGACACATGTCATCACCACATATTCTAATACATGGGAATGTGATTTAAGGGTTGCATCACATTTTAATAAGTTTAAGTTTAATAATTAATGATTTAAAGTGACTAGAAATGCCTATATAGCATTATTTTGGTACTAGTCCAAAGTCACTGCATGCAAACCTTAATTTTATTACATATTCAGATAGGTATGGTTAAATGTGATTTTTGAGAGTTGGAATCAACTCAAAAGCTATTGTGGTTGATTTTATAAAAATGTTTGGAAGTGCAAAAGCTTCTGTCTTGTTATTTTTACTAGGAGAGAGCTCTAACTCTAAATGATTTAAATCCAATGGGCTTGGATAGAGATTTTGATTACCTTTCCAAAAACATTGGAATCACTCAATTTGGATTTATATAACTCTCTGAATTGATTTTCAAACAAAGGGACATAATCTAGTTTAAGTCTAAAAAGAAAGATCTTAATTTGAATTAACTGGGTCGCGCGGGAACACTAACGGGCCGAACCAAATTCACTCCACGATGCTGAGGACTGCTGACAGGGGGTTCCGCCTGTCAGTGGCTCATTACACGTGAAGCGGTACGGGGCAAGATGGACCGTAGGATTAGAATGCAGATCTACGGCTAGGGCTTATCGTCGACGACAGACTCGTCGCCAGCGAGGCTAAACCCTAGCAGCTCGGTGTGGGTGCAGTGGGGACGTACTGGAGCTCCAGCTAGTGCGGCGAGGCGGGCAAACGAACGAGACAACGACGGCGAGCTTAAGCGAAGTCGCGGCAGAGGCTGGGGTGGACGAAATCAACGGCAGCATCTCCTCCTCTGATGTGGCTGTCTCCGGCTCAATTCCGATGACTGGCTGCTCGAGCTGCTCCGTCGAGAGGTGGGGAAGGACTGGTGGTGAGAGGGAAGTTGAATGGTGTGACGATTGAGGCTGGGGAAGGCCTCCTTATATAGGCTCGAGGAGGGGACCGAGGGGGCGACGGCGAGCTCGTCGGTGATGATGATACATGGTGCTATCGGCGTGGGCGGCGTAGGAGGACGGTGGATTGCCTCCTGGCGGTCCTCTACGGCTTTATGGCGAGGCTAGGGGTGGTGGCTAACGGTCGGGAGCATCGCGCGCTCTGGGGGACAAAGCTGATGCTCGACGTGGTTCCCAGCGAGTGTGGGTCGCGCAGCGGGTTACGGCCGTGTCTGGCGGGGTGAGGTGGTCAAGGCGGAGCAGCGTGCGCGGTTTGGTGTCAAGGCGCGGCGTGCAGCGTGCTGCCGGTGATGGCGGTCTAGTATGCTCTGGCGCGGCGCAGAGAGGAAAGGGCGGGGCTTGTCCTCGGTGGTCCAGTGCGTGGCAGTGGTCGTGGGGTGGACCGTGCATGGCGGTGAGGTCACGCCTTGCTTCCTGGAGCGTCGGAGAGGGGATGGCGGTCTGCTATGGCATGGGCAAGGTTAGCCGGCGAGCATGGCCTCGGGGTGGTGTGGTACTGGTGTTGGGGACTAGGGGATGGACTGGTTGCTTCTTGGTTCGATCAAAGAGGGATAGAGGGATTAAATGGGGTGCAAATGGGTGGCAAAACCCTGTAGAAACAGTGAACCTAAACTAGAGTGTGATCAGTGTATGCCAAGTGTTTGATTAAATGGCCGCATGAAGAAAACTTTTGAATTTTTTAGAGATTTTTGGTGGAGTGGTTTTTCATATGCTAAAAGCTCTGTGGTTGCTTGGGATTTTTAAATGGAGTTGATTTGGATGGTTTTTGAAAAAGTGTGATCTATACATATGAACTAGATTCCATTTTCAATTGTCATTTAAAATTAGAGTTTGAATGTTTTTGGGAGATCACAAAGTGGTCCTTGGTACATCACTACTTGTACTAGCAAGGGGTGCAAAGATCCATAATTGTTTCTGTTGGAATTTGAGTGGTAGGAATAGCCAAAGTGGGCTAGTGGATTAAAATTGCAAAAGTGACCATTTCCTTTATTTAATTCTTTTTGATTTCTTTTTCTTTGGTTTTTGCTTGGGAATGATCTAGATGATGTGACATTCATCATAGAATAATTTTACAACCATTAGAACAAACAATCATGGCATTTTAAACAACTCCTGTTTTAAATGCACACACATATGAACGCTTAAATATTTTAAATGAGAATTTTTTTTGTTAACCCTAAATTGGGTAGTTTGGATCTTGATTAACCTTGATTAAAGATTTGGGATGTTACACCTAGCCTCAGCCATGCCGCTAGCAGCCTGTAGCGTCGTCACCGACAAGCCCGCACTCACGCTATTCAGTCCCATTGCCGCAGTATAAGTAGAGGCCTTCCCCGCCTCCATTCTCCACACCAACACCCTGACCACTCCTCACTAATCCTCCCTCACCCTTCCTCGGAGCAAGGTGAGCTCACCCTCGCTGGAATTTGGTCGAAGCCCGCCACTGCTGGAGGAAAAGGGCGCCGTCGATTGGAGCCGCTCCAGGACCTGCCGTGGCCGCCAATTGAACCGACATCATCGACAACCCCATTCTCCCCCATTTCCGACCCTAGCTAGAGCCCAGGTGAGCCTCGTCGGACCCCCACTGCTGCGTTAGGGTTAATTCCTCGCTGGAGCAGTTTATCGTCGACGACGACTCTCGGCCGTTAGATTAGATCCCTTATTTGTGTAAGACCCTATTATGGTTTGTAATAGATGATGTACTGTGATATCCAATCTGTTATGTCTCGCAAAAATGGTAATCCTCAGATTGCGAGGTATGGCATAACATGCATCTGGGATTAAAAAACCGGCTGTTGACAAGTTGGTATCAGAGCCATCCTGACCATAGGAGACCCTAGTTAGAATGGACGTCCGAACAAAAACTTAGTTTCAAAACAAATGAAGTGAGTATTTATGAAAACCTATTCCCACTCTTATCCTTGATTCTTTCAAAAAAAATCATGTCCTCAAAGATTCTTGCTTCCTACATAAAAATGGACACACTTGATCACCTCACTAACTTTATCATCCTAAATTCTTATGGATGGAAGTTCCGTATTGCAAGTTCTACCAGTTGGGCAACGGAGGCCAACTAATCTTTGAGAGAGATCTAGATGCACTGTTAGAGTACCTTGAGCGCCCGCATCCGAAATTCTTCAGGGCCCAACTCAACAATCACATAGGAGGAGATCTACAATGGATAATAGTTGCAGATCTCAGAGGTAAGATGGAAGCACCCACTTCTGAGAAGATCCAATTCACCTTGCGAGAGAACAACTGGCTAGATGGATTAGCCAGGGCTATGCATGAAGCTCTTGCCCGTTGATACATCCATTTCGCATCACTATTCTATGTAATAATTCACTGTTATTCATTGATATATTTCGTATTGAGAGGTGATACTTATGTTATTTCATCTGTTTTTGCATGGTTGATGACTTTTGGAGCATGGACCGCTGCAGTCAGGATTCTGATGGAAAAGGTGTTGTTTGAAGGCAAAATTCACGAAGATCAGAAAATCTGGGAAAATATACGGAAAATCCTATTTTTCCAGAAGACGAAGGAAGCCAGAAGGGGGGCTGGAGATGGGCCATAGGGGGCCCACACCACCCCCTGGCGTGGGCCACCCTGGGCCGCGCCACCAGGTGGTGTGGCCACCCTGGTCCACCCCTGGTTGTCCCCTCTTGCGTATATTATCCTCCCGAAACCCTAAGACTCGGGGAGCAACCATAGAAAGATTCCACCACCTCTGCGGGGCAGAAAACACCGAGAGAGAAAGATCTCTCCGGCAGACATATTTCTGCCGGGGGAATTCCTTCCCGAAGAGGGGAGATCGTCGCCATGAACACCACGATCAAGCTGGACTTCATCAGGATCATCATCATCATCACCACAACCATCATCACCATCAACAGCCTCATCACCATCTCCATATTGTTGTAACAATTGTGTTGAATCTTACATAGTTCATAGGGGAAACTTTCCCGGTGTTGATTACTCTTTGTAGTTGATCCTATTGAGTGAACCATTGAATTATTGTTTATGTTCAAATTGTTATACATCATTATTCCATCTCTGATCATGATCCATATGATATCTTGTGAGTAGTTCGTTTTGTTCTTGAGGACATGGGATAAGTCATGTTGTTAGTAGTGGAGTTGTGTTGAGAAATATTCAATGGTTTGATGTTTAAGTTGTGGTGTACTTCTTCTAGTGGTGACATGTGAACGTCGACTACATGACACTTCACCTATATGGGCCTAGGGGAATGCATTGTGTATTTGGCTACTAATCATAGGGGTTGCTGGAGTGACAGAAACCTGAACCCCCATTAGGAAACCATTGCACAAGGGACGTAAGGGTCTTAGGGTTTAAAGCCGTGGTTAGGTTTCTACCTTAATTACTTTCTTGTACTTACGGATGTTTGCAAGGGGTATAATCACAAGTATGTATTAGTCCTAGGAAGGTCGGTACATTAGCACAGGTTCACCCACACAACACTTAGCAAGCTAAAGAAGATTAATCAATTATATGAAGTGAAAGCACTTGACAGTCTTCCCATGTGTCCTCGAGAACGTTTGGTCATCTTAAGTAATACAACTGGCTTGTCTTTTGCTGCATAAAGGATTGGGCCACTTGCTGCATTTATTACTACTGTCTTTTATTTACTCGTACTTTGTCTACTTGCCTTGTCAAAAACCCATAAAAATCCGTTTGCTAAGTATTTGCAGAGAATTCCTGATCCATACCACTAGCCAGCATCTTCTGCTCCTCGTTGGGTTCGACACTCTTACTTATCGAAAATACTACAATACCCCCAATACTTGTGGGTCATCAAGACTATTTTCTGGCGCCGTTGCCGGGGAGTGAAGCGCTATTGGAGAGTGGAATTGGTAAAGGAAACTTCTACTGTGAGTTTTGTTTACTTCTGCTAGTTGCTCTATTTTCGTTATGGATAATTCGCTGAGTTTCTTATTTGGTATTGCTACTGCCACTGCTAAGGTAGTAGATGAGCCACCACCTGCTGAGAATGATGCTTTTAAAATACCTACAAGAATTATTGATCGTGTTATGGATAACTACTATGTTGGGTATGGAACTGTCCATCCCGGTGATCATTTACTCTTTATACATGAATTATGTGGGTTGTTCAAGTGTGTAGGTATTACTACAGATCAAGTTAAGAAGAAGTTATTCTCATTATCACTGAAACGAAGAGCTGAGGAATGGTATAAGCCGCTGAAGAATGGTCAAGCTCTAGAATGGGAGGAAATAGTGCCTCTCTTTTATTCAAAGTTTTATCCTCCTAGTGAGATTCATAAAGATCGGAATCAAATATACAACTTTTGGCCTCTTGATGGAGAGAGTACAACTCAAGCTTGGGGGAGATTGAAGTTATTAATGCTCAAATGTCCCATTCATGAGCTCCCCAATAATATTATTGTCAATAACTTTTGTGCAAGGCTTTCTCTTCATGATATGGATTTATTGGATGCTTCTTGTGCTGGAACATTTACTCGCACGGAAGAAGAAGCTAAATGGGGTCTTCTTGATCATATTCAAGACAATGCTGAAGCTTGGGAGAATGACAAAGGTAGAAAGTCAGATATAAATTATGATTATGAATGCATTGAATCTTTTATGGGAACTGATGACTTTCAAAATATTAAAAAAGCTTATGATCTAGACTCTCAAGCTATTGCTTCTTATTTTAAGGCTTTTGCTTCCTATATTGAAGTGCCTAAAAAGAAGTGGAATAAGTATCATGAACCTTATAAAGATGTTTCTAAGAGTGTTCCTGCAAGTAATACTGCAAGTTTATACTGCTAATCATGTTTTACCTGAACCTTATATTGAGAAAATGCCTTTTCCAGTTAAGATAAAGGAACACTCTATGATAGCTAGTATGGTTAATGAAAGTACGAATGAAGCTGTTGAACCTGATAAACAAAAGGTTGATGAACCTATTATAGCAAATGTGAAAGACTTTGTCACCAAATATGTAGAAGAGGGACACACTATCCTTTGTAAGGATACCTCTAATATTGTTTCACAAAGTAGTGTTATGAGAGCTAGTATTCCTGTGTTTTCTGTTAGCATAAGTGATCATTGCTACGATGGTCCTTGTGATAGTTATATTGTTAAGTTTATGCATGATACTGAAAGTAACTATGAGAGAGGGAAAAGTGTTCTTAAGTATCTCAATAATATCAAGTTTCCTCGTTTTATGCTGAAAGTTTTTATGTTACACTTCTTTTGCCTTCCTATGCTAGTAGCCTCTGGTTTCAACAACCTGTTTGTTTACAAAATTCCCTTGCATAGGAAGTGGGTTAGACTTAAATGTGTGTATTTTTGCTTCTTAATGCTCTCTTTCACTTCAATTCATATTCCTATGTGAGCATCATCAAAATTATCATATGCCCATCTTAATGGCTATAAAGAAAGAGCTCTTTGGGAGACAACCCAATTTGTTTTTGCTTTCAGTTTGTTTTTGTTTCTTTGAGTCTTGGAAGTTATTACTTTGGTAATAACCTCTCCTTATCCTTTTTTTTTGGTTTTTGTGTCAAGATCAACCTCTAATGAGAGAGAAGTAATATTTGGGGAAGTTGCTGCCCCGAAACAGATTTTCGTGCTTCACCGTAAAAATTCGTGAGAGATCTCTGTATGTCGGTTTGATCTTTAATTTTTTGTGCTTCTGCCGCAGGTTGTTATTTAAGTTTTGTTAGTTTTGCACTTTTTTATTTGAGCAACAGAAGATTTTCGAACAAATTGATCTTTACCTGCTGGTCTGTTTTGGCAGATTTTGCCAATCTTGCATTTGCTTCTTTATTCGATTTTCTATTTGAATTATTTTTGGGTTTTCGGAAGGAGTTGCTACAGTATGCTTATGCTTTGATGGTTTTCAGTTGAAGTTGGACTCAAAAGGTTTTATCACTTCACTTATACTAATGTTGCTAATGAGAACTATGTGAAGTTTTGTGTGAAAGAAATTTCCAGGTAGTGGAGATAATGGTGTAATGAGAAAGTGAAAGGTTTCATGACTCAAGTAATAAGTGTACGAAGATGAAGATATTGATGTTATTCAAGTGGTGACTCCGAAAGAATCTACTAGATACCAAATTCAGAGAACTGCAGAGTCTATTTTCAAATAGGTAATAGTTCTGGTAAGAAAAGTTCCGCGAAAATACTATCCAACTATATTTTTGCAGTTTTCAGTCAATAAGGAACGATACGAAGCGAAAGAGGGACAAAAACAGAGCTAGGGTGGCTCACACCACCCTGTGGTGCAGGCCCACCCTTGGCTGCGCCACCAGGTCGTGAGTCCACCCCGGACTCTGCCTCCGACTCGTTTTCTCCTAGTACCTTCCTTTTGATATGAAACTTCGTAATATATAATCCCCCGGTTCGCCCAAGGTTCGTATATTGTGTTCTCGTCGTGCTTTTGTTTCGATCTGTTTCTGCCAGGAACTATCTTTGAAAGCTTAGAAGCACAATGGTGTCCGCCAAGGATAAAGGAAAGGAGCCTATGGAGGAAGACCTCCAAGACCCCAAGCAGGGGCTGGTACCTTTAGTCTCTTGCCCTGCATCAACGGAAGCTCTACGAGTCACTAAGGAGTTCTACGATAAGTACCGAGACTTGAGGAGGAAGGTGGACATGCTTCAATGGGAGAATAATAGGCTTCACAAGATGCTGGAAGATTTCCTCACGTCAACTAAGAAAATATTACCACCACCACCAAAGGAATAATTCGTCATCAGGTTTGGCATCCCCTTGGTTTGTTCCAAGCTTGGGGGAGTACCGCGGTATCACATCACTATCTTCTATCTTTTTTACCTTTTTAGTAGAGTCATATCATGAATAGAGAAGTTATTATGTAGGATGGTTTACATTATGGAAGTGTCCCCTCTCTCGTTAGATATGTATCCCTTGGTGTGAGTTGCCGTTATGGAATATTAATGAGAAGTTCTATCATTTACTCTTTTGCATAGCTTATATTAGTTTTAAATTCGTGGTTGTATGATTGATCTTGTTGTTAGTATTGGTATCACGTTGGGATCATTGAGTTAATTTAGTTGGTTTTGGCAAACCTGGCTCGGTCAGTAGCAACACCATTTTAGAGAGTTGAATGAAAAAGATAGAAGTACTTTAAAGAAAAATTATTTCATCATCTTTCTTTCTTTATTTGCTCATAAGTTTAGTATTCTCTAGTTAAGATCTTTTGTGCTTCCAAGGAAGATTGCATATGTGTCTTTATCATTGTATGTTTGTTTGTTTCCTTCAACTCTTATACTTGCTACCCAGCCTTGCTAGCCAAAAACCTGTACTGAGAGCGAATTCTTGTGCATCCGTCCCTTAAACCAAAACCTTTGCCATTTGTGTCCACCATACCTACCTATTAGCACTATTGCTATTCCAAGTAAATTCTTGTTTTATCTACCTCCCAAATTAAACTTGTTATGTGATAATTAGTGATTAAAGCTCTCACGAACTTGATGGCACACTTTACTTTCTTGCACTTAATAAACTTGAACCATTGTGCTCACCTATGTTGCGTATATGCTTGCCCTTTGTAAGTTGTGAATTAGCAGAACCATGATGTCATGGGGAACGCTTTCAACATTGCACTGGTACTTTATACCTAGTTGTGGCCCCCCGCAAAACCACTACTAGAAAATCGCGGTGTTTTTGTGCATTGCATCATCATGCCGCATGCTCATGTCATCATGCCACATTGCATTTGAGCATCGTCATGTCATCATGCATGGTTTGCTTAAAAAACTATTTTTGAAAAAGTCTGGTTTTGTTTTCTAAACGCCCCGTCTGGATTTCAAATTAAAACCCGGATCTCCGGATTAATTTCTTTCGTCTACAATCGGTTTTCAAAAGCCCCGTTTTGAATAAATAAATATTTAAGATGTTTTTAGGAGGCAGCCCGCGAGGCCCAAAAGCCCAGCAGGCCACCTCCAAAATCCCTAGTCTACCCAACCCTAATCTACCCAGCCACTCCCTCAGCCGCCGCCACTCTCTCTCTCTCTCTCTCTCTCTCTCTCTCTCTCTCTCTCTCTCTCTCTCTCTCTCTCTCTCACCCCACCTGGCCCACCACCTGCCCAAAATCCCACCCCGGCCACCTCACTCTGGCCACTCCCTATGCACCACCTACTCCCGGCATGGCCACCTGCCCACCGCCCAGCCCCACCCGTCCGACACGCCCTGCCGCTGCACACAACACGCACGCGACACGGTCGCCCCACCCCGCACGCAACCCTCCTCTCCCGCTCACCCAACCACCGCGTCTGGCCCCACCTCATGCTCCCATTGCCACCAACCGCGCCCCACACCTCGATCCCCATGCCCTGGCCCACGTCCCCACCCTTCTGGCCCCGACAACCTCGCACCCTGTGCCCTCCTCTCTCTTCCCACTAACCCCACGCCACTCCGCCTCGGGCCCTCCCTCGTCGCCGACCGCCCCCTCCTCCCGTGTTCGGCCGCGACCCCCGAGCCCCATCGCCGGAGCCCACCTAGCCTCCCTCCCTCTGCGGCGAGCTCTTTCACCGCTAGAGCTCCGGCCTCCCCGCCAACTAGTACCGCCCCGCCGCCCCGAGCACGTCTCCCTCCTCAAGTTCCCCGCCGCCAGCCACGCTCTCCTCTGCCTCCGCTCGCCTGCCTCCTCCCTTGGGCCTCGCCCCGGCCGCCTCCTTCCGTCCGCGGCCCCGCCTCCTCTCTGCAAACCACCGACGCGACCCACTGCCCCGACCTGCCGCAAACGCGTGTCGCCGCCCTCTCTGCGCTGCGTTGCCACGAGCGCGCCCGCGCCCTTAGCCGTGGTCCTCCTCGCCTCTATGTCAGAACCGTGTCCAGCCGCCATGCTCCTCGTCGCCCGTTCCCCACCGAGCCGCCAAGTACGCCAGAGAGCCCGTGCTCTGCCCGATGGGGATTTAGATCACCAGGGTGGTTTTGGTACAGTGGTGTTTTGTTGCTCGAAAATGAGGTGTTGGCCAGTTGTGCTCCTATTGACTCCCGCAGTCCTCTCGGTAGGCAGTATCTGAACCGGTAGCGCATCCTCGGGGTACATCAAGATCCTCTCCGACAACATGTCCGAACCTGAGAGAACCACGTCGGGAGCCGCGGAACCCCAAGACCACTCGACGCTAATCCAAGTGCAAGACCGACCGTAACAAGTTCTTCGATCCTGTCGCCAAGATCTCCTTCTCGGAAGCTGCATCACCTCAAGGTCTCCATCAAGGAACATCGAGCTCTTCTTCATGGATCCGGTGGCCGAGACCCTGAAGACCCCGATCTCGGATCTGAAGGCCATCGATCAAGTTTGCCACCGACAAAAGATGGACGACAAGACCTCCTCCCGGCGCCGAACCCAAGACCGACAACGTCACCCGAGAACTCCGACAAGGTCGCCAAGTTCTGCAACCCGCACGCCAAGACCGACCCGGTACGCAGACCCGACAAGATCTTCGCGACGACAAGATCGACACCGACTAGGGCGAATCCGATGCACCCCGACGCCAAACCAAGTCCTTCTTCCCGCAACGCCAAGCTCTTCTTCCGTTATCCGAGAACGATCTCGATTCCGTCCCCCGATCTCGTCCAACCCTGTCGAACCCCGAACTCCCGGAACCAAGATCTTCCGAACCCAGATGTGAGACCCTAAGCCCCTATTGTTATAATATGACATTATCAACTGTCGCATATTAATTGTTCATGCTCGCATGCATATTCATTTGTTTGGGGGTATTATGCCGATTCACCTCATAATTAAATATGGAGTCTATATGCGGGATATCTTTGTCTTATTCCGGACTCCATTGAAATTTGTGTAGAGAACTGATGCCATTTTTCGCCCTGTTAATACAACATTTAATTTGCGGGGTAGATAAATAACTTGAACCATATAATTAATTATCGGGACCCCTGTTCCGCTTAATATTGCCTAATTGCACTACATCTGTGCCATGCCATGCATCATATCATAATCATGTCGGACCTTCTGCTGTAGTATTAAATATTGCACCCGGTGTTTCTTCTAGTGTTTGCTTCTTCGCGGATTAGGCCGATGAGTGGATGCGAGAATCGACAAGTTCTCCGGATATGATCCTTCGACAGTGTTTCCCAGGCGAGCATTCTCCCCCTTCTACCTATTTTGCATTTATAGTCTTTATTTCCTCCTATTGATCTATTGCTATCCGTGTCACGATGCTTTAGTTTCCGTGCACCAGTTATATCCCGTGCAGCCTCTATATTGCCATGGACAGCTCCTAATACCTGTTGTTTGGTAGATAGCTGGCCTTGCGAGTCATAGTTGCTTGCTCAGGTGCGATCTCGTGTTGTCGAGTACCACAGTTGTTGGAATGCTGGCAGATGTTTATGGTGGAGATGATCATGTCTCTAATTATAACTATTAAATTGCTGTGATAACTAATGAAAGAGGCACCGGTGGAAAATATATGCTGTTTGGTTTTTATGTCCACTTGTGTCCCGTAGGCCCCGAGTACTTGATACCTGTTCCTTGACTATCGCACTATCCGCATATGGGACCATGAATCCCCTTAGCCAGATCTTGATTCATTTCTTATTTCTTGGGGCCACAAACTAGTTTGGGGCTTTATTACTATCCTGTACTTATGCCATGCTTTACTGCTTTATTTACGATTGTGCGTGGAGCACCTGTACTGTTTTGGATCGTGACATGTTTTCGCTGTATCGACAAGCCCAGTCACACTTTCGGGTTCCCAGTCGTTTACCGTCGTCCACACAAACCCTGGGTCCGTCTCGGAGCCGGCCAACTTTGTCGCGGGTAGCTTAGTGGGGTGGCCCCCTGAAATACTTTATGAATCTTGTGATCGCTTTGTCGTGAATGCCTCGTTGGGTTTTGAGTTGGTTTTTCCGAGGTTGATCGAGTGTGTGTTGCTATTTGTGCACCCCTGCAGGGTAAAACTTTCTGAAAGTTGTGTCCGCGGTTATGGACGACTTGGAGCGCAGTATCTCGATCATAGATAAGCATAACTAAAGTAGTGCTATAAACCTGACTTATTATATGACTAGTAATCAGATTCAACTATAACGGAATGGATATTAAAAATGCCAACAACTGGTGGATCTGGGTTGTTTGTAATATATGCCTAGTAAGTATTACAACTCCAATGGAATGTGATAAAAGTGCCAACAACTGCTGGGTTTTGGGATTCCTCAGGACAATTTATATCTGACTAGTAAATGTTCCAACTACAACGGAATGGTTAATTAAACCGCCCACTACTTATGCTTTAGGATGACTCATTCTATCTATATCTGACTAGTAAGTGCTTCAACTATAACCGAATGAATAAAACTGCTAACTGTGTGAGTTCCTCGGTTTGACTTCCTCGTTTGGTCTCGAGGGGGAATACCTGGATGGGTATGTTTGGTGTTACTATCAGATTGGATCCGGATAGGTCCTTCTTACCCCTCTCTAATAGCCGCCAGTGATACCGAGTCTCTATAGGTTGTTTAGTGCCGCTACGCTGCCGCTTCAGTCCACCATACCTGTGTAGGCGAGAGCCGCCGAATTCTAGCCTCGCCGTGTACTGGCCTCAGTACTGACGCTCCTCTTTTTCCTTTGCCCTTTGTCGGCACCCCTTTTGTTTTAGCAGGTTTGAGATCGACGTCGTTAGCAGGGTTACCCTTCCGGCTTGGCCTGGGCAGGGTTATGGACGCCATTGGTTATTCTTCAGGGCTCTTAGCCCCATTTACATCTTGTCCGTAGTCGGACGCTTTATCGTTTGCAAGGTGATTTGGATCTTTGTATTGTATATCTGTATTCTTGACTCGTTGAGTCGCTGTTGTATATATATCTGTTCTGTGGGTCCCATCGAGGACTGTTGTGTAATGGTATTACTTCGTTTTCCACCCACACGGAAGTGCCTGGTGGGCATCCTTGAATCGTTTCTATGCGGGTTTGGAGGAAAGGGCTAAAACTTGCATAGGGCCGATTCGAGGGTGTTACAGAGTGGTATCAGAGCTCAGCAGTTATGATACCCCACAAGTCCAGCCTATAGAATAACCTGGCTAACGGCCGAAGTAGAGTGTCAACACTATTTTGCAAAAATCGGTTGTATAGATCTGATTAGGTCTGCTTTTACTCCTTACCCCTCTGCTATTCTCCTCTTACCTCAGCGTGTTTTGATTCTACTCTCTTATCTTTTCTTCGAGTCCAGGATTTCTCGCGGTTGGGTTTTCCGTCGTACCTTTAGGGTTTCGCTTCCTCCTTTGTAACGATGCTTCTACATCCGGTCTTTGTGCTATCCGAGGAACCCTTCCTCTATGATACCAGTCTTTGTTCCTTGTTTGTGCCTTCCGGTGTTTTCCGACGCGACGACATCAGCTACGCCAGATCCGATGTAGAGTCTGCATCACTCCTTGTTTCTGAACCTCGAATTGTTGAGATCTTCAGTCTAATTCTGAGAGTTGGTTGCGTAATTCTCCTATTCGTGTGCAGAGTAATGGTTTGGGTGCGCGATGGATTGATCACCATCCGACTACTCTTATCATTCGCTTTTGTATATTGAATCGGTGGATCCAGCAATTTTACTCCGTCCACGGAAGCTAGAGGTGGCTTTATTTGTTGATACCTCTACCTTCGCCCTTTGTTCCTGGAGTGTTCTCACGACAATCCTGGACAACGACCTCTTGTTAGTGGTGTCGCGAGGATCTACACGAAGCGAGAAGATTCAGATCACCGACCTTCTTCCCGGTACCATGAGGCGGATCTCGAGGGCGAGATCCATTGTTAGTGGTGTCGAATTGTGGCGCCCCGCAAAACCACTACTAGAAAATCACTGTGTTTTTGTGCATTTCATCATCATGCCGCATGCTCATGTCATCATGCAACATTGCATTTGAGCATCGTCATGTCATCATGCATGGTTTGCTTAAAAAACTATTTTTGAAAAAGTCTGGTTTTGTTTTCTAAACGCCCCGTCTTGATTTCAAATTAAAACCCGGATCTCCGGATTAATTTGTTTCGTCTACAATCGGTTTTCAAAAGCCCCATTTTGAATAAATAAATATTTAAGATGTTTTTAGGAGGCAGCCCGCCAGGCCCGAAAGCCCAACCGGCCACCTCCAAAATCCCTAGTCTACCCAACCCTAATCTACCCAGCCACTCCCTCAGCCGCCGCCACTCTCTCTCTCTCTCTCTCTCTCTCTCTCTCTCTCTCTCTCTCTCTCTCTCTCTCTTACCCCACCTGGCCCACCACCTGCCCAAAATCCCACCCCGGCCACCTCACTCTGGCCACTCCCTGTGCGCCACCTACGCCCCGCCTGGCCCCAAGCACGTCTCCCTCCTAAAGTTCCCCGCCACCGGCCGCGCTCTCCTCTACCTCCGCTCGCCCGCCTCCTTCCTTCGGCCTCGCCCCAGCAGCCTTCTTCTGTCCGCGCCCCGCCTCCTCTCTGCAGACCACCGACGCGACCCACTGCCCCGACCTGCCGCAAGCGCGTGTCGCCGCCCTATCTGCGTCGCGTTGCCGCGAGTGCGCCCGCGCCCTTAGCCGTGGTCCTCCTCGCCTCTGTGTTAGAACCGCGTCCAGCCGCCTTGCTCCTCGTCGCCCGTTCCCCACCGAGCCGCCAAGTACACCAGAGAGCCCGTGCTCTGCCTGATGGGGATTTAAATCACCAGGGTGGTTTTGGTAGAGTGGTGTTTTGTTGCTTGAAAATGAGGTGTTGGCCAGTTGTGCTCCTGTTGACTCCCGTAGTCCTCTCGGTAGGCAGTATCTGTACCGGTAGCGCATCCTCGGGGTACATCAAGATCCTCTCCGACAACATGTTCGAACCTGAGAGAACCACGTCGGGAACCGCGGAACCCCAAGACCACTCGACACCAATCCAAGTGCAAGACCGACCGTAACAAGTTCTTTGATCCCGTGCCAAGATCTCCTTCTCGGAAGCTGCAACACCTCAAGGTCTCTGTCAAGGAACATCGAGCTCTTCTTCATGGATCCGGTGGCCGAGACCCTGAAGACCCCGATCTCGGATCTGAAGGCCATCGGTCAAGTTCGCCACCGACAAAAGACAGACGACAAGATCTCCTCCCGGCGCCGAACCCAAGACCGACAACGTCACCCGAGAACTCCGACAAGGTCGCCAAGTTTTGCAACCCGCACGCCAAGACCGACCTGATACGCGGACCCGACAAGATCTTCGCGACGACAAGATCGACACCGACCAGGGCGAATCCGATGCGCTCCGACGCCAAACAAAGTCCTTCTTCCCGGAACGCCAAGCTCTTCTTCCATTGTCCGAGAACGATCTCGATTCCGTCCCCCGATCTCGTCCAACCCTGTCGAACCCCGAACTCCCGGAACCAAGATCTTCCGAACCCAGATGTGAGACCCTAAGCCCCTATTGTTATAATATGACATTATCAACTGTCGCATATTAATTGTTCATGCTCGCATGCATATTCATTTGTTTGGGGGGGTATTATGCCGATTCACCTCATAATTGAATATGGAGTCTATATGCGGGATATCTTTGTCTTATTCCGGACTCCATTTAAATGTGTGTAGAGAACCGATGCCATGTTTTGCCCTATTAATACAACATTTAATTTACGGGGTAGATAAATAACTTGAACCATATAATTAATTATCGGGACCCCGGTTCCACTTAATATTGCCTAATTGCACCGCATCTGTGCCATGCCATGCATCATATCATAATCATGTCGGACCTTCTGCCGTAGTATTAAATATTGCATCCGGTGTTTCTTCTAGTGTTTGCTTCTTTTGCAGATTAGGCCGATGAGTGGATGCGAGAATCGACAAGTTCTCTGGATATGATCCTTCGGCAGTGTTTCCCAGGCGAGCATTCTCCCCCTTCTACCTATTTTGCATTTATAGTCTTTATTTCCTCCTGTTGATCTATTGCTATCCGTGTCATGATGCTTTAGTTTCCGTGCACCAGTTATATCCCGTGCAGCCTCTATATTGCCATGGACACCTCCTAATACCTGTTGTTTGGTAGATAGCTGGCCTTGCGAGTCGTAGTTGCTTGCTCAGGTTCGATCTCGTGTTGTCGAGTACCACAGTTGTTGGAATGCTGGCAGATGTTTATGGTGGAGATGATCATGTCTTTAATTATAACTATTAAATTGTTGTGATAACTAATGAAAGATGCACCGGTGGACAATATATGCTATTTGGTTTTTATGTCCACTTGTGTCCCGTAGGCCCCGAGTACTTGATACCTGTTCCTTGACTATCGCACCATCCGCATCTGGGACCACGAATCCCCTTAGCCAGAGCTTGATTCATTTCTTATTTCTTGGGGCCACAAACTAGTTGGGGCTTTATTACTATCCTGTACTTATGCCATGGTTTATTGCTTTATTTACGATTGTGCGTGGAGCACCTGTACTGTTTTGGATCATTACACGTTTTCGCTGTATCGACAAGCCCAATCACACTTTCGGGTTCCTAGTCATTTACCGCCGTCCACACAAACCCTGGGTTTGTCTCGGAGCCGGCCAACTTCGTCGCGGGTAGCTTAGTGGGGTGGCCCCCTGAAATATTTTATGAATCCTGTGATCGCTTTGTCCTGAATGCCTCGTTGGGTTTTGAGTTGGTTTTTCCGAGGTTGATCCAGTGTGTGTTGCTATTTGTGCACCCATGCAGGGTAAAACTTTCTGAAAGCCATGTCCGCGGTTATGGACGACTTGGAGCACAGTATCTCGATCATAGACAAGCATAACTAAAGTAGTCATAGAAACTTGACTTAATATATGACTAGTAATTAGATTCAACTATAACGGAATGGATATTAAAAATGCCAACAACTGGTGGATCTGGGTTGTTTGTTATATATGCCTAGTAAGTATTGCAACTCCAATAGAATGTGACAAAAGTGCCAACAACTGCTGGATTTTGGGATTCCTCAGGAAAATTTATATCCGACTAGTAAATGTTCCAACTACAACGGAATGGTTAATTAAACTGCCCACTACTTATGCTTCAGGATGACTCATTCTATCTATATCTGACTAGTAAGTGCTTCAACTATAACCGAATGAATAAAACTACCAACTGTGCGAGTTCCTCGGTTTGACTTCCTCGTTTGGTCTCGAGGGGGAATACCAGGATGGGTATGTTTGGTGTTACTATCAGGTTGGATCCGGATAGGTCCTTCTTACCCCTCTCTAATATCTGCCAGTGATACCGAGTCTCTATAGGTTGTTTAGTGCCGCTGCGCTGCCGCTTCAGTCAACCATACCTGTGTAGGTGAGAGCCACTAAATTATAGCCTCGCTGTGTACTGGCCTCAGTACTGACGCTCCTCTTTTTCCTTTGCCCTTTGTCGGCACCCCTTTTGTTTTAGCAGGTTTGAGATCGACGTCGTTAGCAGGGTTACCCTTCCGGCTTGGCCTGGGCAGGGTTATGGATGCCATTGGTTATTCTTCAGGGCTCTTAGCCCCATTTACATCTTGTCTCTAGTCGGACGCTTTATCGTTTGCAAGGTGATTTGGATCTTTGTATTGTATATATGTATTCTTGACTCGTTGAGTCGCTGTTGTATATATATCTGTTCTGTGGGTCCCAATGAGGACTGTTGTGTAATGGTATTACTTCGTTTTCCACCCGCACGGAAGTGCCTGGTGGGCGTCCTTGAATCGTTTCTATGCGGGTTTGGCGGAAAGGGCTAAAACTTGCATAGGGCTGATTCAAGGGTGTTACACTAGTTGATATCATGTTATTTTGTCTATGGATGTCGTCGGTGTGAAATGAAAGGGGAGCTTGTAAGTCCATGGAGTTATGTATATGTGTTAGAGCAACGCCTGGGCCGCTGGTCCAATCCATGCTGACATGGTGGAAACCTGCAGCATAACCATAACGAGTATCTATGAAGCATTCTTCTTATAAAGAAAAGAGTCCGATATTAAGAAAAAGAGAAAAAGAAAAAAAGAGATATTATGAAAAGAGGAAAGAGAGAAAAAAGCACCATATTCCCATGGTAAATAAGAAGATTGCTGAGATACTTGTTGTCTACTTGCCTTGTCATTTTGATATGGGGATTCTTCCATATCATCGGGTAAGGGGTACCCTGTTGGCAGTTCTCCATGATACACATATGCTTACAATGAAAAGAATTTACCAGTGGCTAAACTTGAGTAGCATGTGGAGCGGCCCTCGTATTCAAGGTACATGAGATTCTCAATTTACAACTTTTCAAGCATATCCTCATATTTGATCACTTTAACCTTAATCACCTAAAGATGCCTATGATAGGGGCAATGAGAGCTAAAAGCTAGTAAGTATCATAATTTTTGGGAGCTCTTGATGAAACTTGCAATCCCTGCTTCCCTCTTTGAAGGGCCTTTCTTTTACTTTGTAGTTGAGTCAGTAAACCTACTCCCTTCTATCTCAGCAAGTATTTTGAGTTGTTGTGTTTCATTCATTCATATGATGATTTATTCAATCATGTTTCTTATGTTCCTTGTTTTGCACATTGCTCTTATCTTGGTGATTACTACTTTGAAAGCTATCATTGGAAAACCAGTTATTTGTGAACTCCAGCAAATTATCAACTATTCTTCGACCAAGAGCTAACTTTGCCATTACCAATTATGATTTACTTTATGTATCTTTATTGTGTTTCCTTTACTTATTGCAAGTTAAGTTATATAATAGTGAGTTGTCTTCTATTATGATCTATGTATTTGATTATGTGATGCTTCTTGTCCGTATTCTTTTATCGACTCTTCACTCCATAAACCTGAGGCCATGTTTATTGAGCTCAATTTCGCTTGGGGACAAGCGAAGTTTAAGCTTGGGGGGAGTTGATACGTCCATTTTGCATCACTATTCTATGTCATAATTCACTGTTATTCATTGATATATTTCGTATTGAGAGGTGATACTTATGTTATTTCATCTGTTTTTGCATGGATGATGACTTTTGGAGCATGGACCGCTGCAGTCAGGATTCTGATGGAAAAGGTGCTGTTTGGAGGCAAAATTCACGAAGATCAGAAAATCCGGGAATTATGGAAAATCCTATTTTTCCATAAGACGAAGGAAGCCAGAAGGGGGGCTGGAGATGGGCCATAGGGGGCCCACACCGCCCCCTGGCGCGGGCCACCCTGGGCCGCGCCACCAGGTGGTGTGGCCACCTTGGTCCACCCCTGCCTCTCCCATCTAGCGTATATTATCCTCCCGAAACCCTAAGACTCAGGGAGCAACCACAGAAAGATTCCGCTGCCTCTACAGGGCGGAAAACACCAAGAGAGAAAGATCTCTCCGGCAGACAGATTTCTGTCGGGGGAATTCCTTCCCGGCGAGGGGAGATCGTCGCCATCAACACCACCATCAAGCTGGACTTCATCGGGATCATCATCATCATCACCACCACCATCATCACCATCAGCACCCTCATCACCATCTCCATATTGCTGTAACAATTGTGTTGAATCTTGCATAGTTCATAGGGGAAACTTTCTCGGTGTTGATTACTCTTTGTAGTTGATGCTATTGAGTGAATCATTGAATTATTGTTTATGTTTAGATTGTTATACATCATTATTCCATCTCTGATCATGATCCATATGATGTCTTGTGAGTAGTTCATCTTGTTCTTGAGGAAATGGGATAAGTCATGTTGTTAGTAGTGGAGTTGTGTTGAGAAAGATTCAATGGTTTGATATTTAAGTTGTGGTGTACTTCTTCTAGTGGTGTCATGTGAACGTCGACTACATGACACTTCACCTATATGGTCCTAGGGGAATGCATTGTGTATTTGGCTACTAATCGTAGGGGTTGCCGGAGTGACAGAAACCTGAAGCCCCGTTAAGAAACCATTGCACAAGGGACGTAAGGGTCTTAGAGTCTAAAGTTGTGGTTAGGTTTCTACCTTAATTACTTTCTTGTACTTACGGATGTTTGCAAGGGGTATAATCACAAGTATGTATTAGTCCTAGGAAGGTTGGTACATTAGCACAGGTTCACCCACACAACACTTAGCAAGCTAAAGAAGATTAATCAACTATATGAAGCGAAAGCACTTGACAGTCTTCCCATGTGTCCTCGATAACGTTTGGTCATCTTAAGTAATACAACCGGCCTGTCCTTTGCTGCATAAAGGATTGGGCCACTTGCTGCATTTATTCCTACTATCTTTTATTTACTCGTACTTTGTCTACTTTCCTTATCAAAACCCCCTAAAAATCCGTTTGCTAAGTATTTGCAGAGAATTCCTGATCCATACCACTAGCTAGCACCTTCTGCTCCTCATTGGGTTCGACACTCTTACTTATCGAAAATACTGCGATACACCCCCTATACTTGTGGGTCATCACCCGTCTGTGTGGGTAAAACATCAACCTGATCTAGGGAACTCGTTTTGCTCACTTCGCAAGGCATGCTTCTATGGGATTGCCAGTGGAGATGCCAGGACACCTAGAGTTGAAGCACCAGGTGGACAATCTTGACTTCATGCTGTATGATAGACAGAAGGAATTGGACAACGCCCGAGCCTACGCCAACCACATCCTTGCCATTGCCATCAAGAAGGACGAGACTCTCGCCATTCTCGCCAAGGAGCGCCAATCACTTCATCGTCAACTTGCATGGAACCCCTAAGACCATAGTGTTGGATCGAGGAACCCAGCTTACCTCAAGATTTTGGCAGATGGTCTGAGAAGGATTAGGAACCAAGCTGAATTTCAGCACAGCTTATCACCCGCAAACCAATGGAACTGAAAGAGTCAACCAAATCTTAGAAGATATGTTGAGAGATTGTGTTCTAGAATATGGATCAAAATGGGAAGATTGTCTGGCTTTGACAGAATTCTCATACAACAACAGTTATCAAGCTAGTTTGTAGATGCCCCCATTAGAATTTCTGTATGGACGGAAGTGCCGCACCCCCTTGAATTGGTCGCAAGTAGGAGAGAGTCGGATTTTCGGACCCGACATCCTACGAGAAGCCGAAGAGAAGGTTCACAAATTCAGTGAGCACCTCAAGACCGCCCAATCCAGACAGAAGAGTTATGCTAACAAGAGACGTAGAGACCTGACCTTCAATGTCGGAGATTTTGTGTATCTCAAAGTGTCGCCTTTGAAAGGAATGCAACGTTTTCAACTGAAAGGGAAGTTAGCCCCCAGATATATTGGACCCTTCAAGATTTTGAATCGCCGAGGAGAAGTATCATATCAACTAGAACTGCCAGAGGAGATGTCAGCCATCCATAATGTGTTCCATATCTCGTTACTTCGCAAATGCCTAGAAGTTCCGGAGAAGACCGAAGTTTTCAAGAATATCAATCATAGAGCCATAGATATAAACAAGGATCTGACGTATCATGAAGTGTCCATTCATATTTTGGAGGAAGCTTTCAGAACCACCAGGACCCAGAGTATCAAGTTTCTCAAGATCCAATGGAGCAACCATACCGAAGAAGAAGCTACTTGGGAGCAAGAAGATTACATTAGGACTGAGTTTCCAGATCTCTTTAGTTCCTAGTTTTTCTTAAATCTCGGGACGAGATTTTGTTTAAGGAGGGAAGGTTTGTAACACCCCAAAAGTTCTAATCAAGATTATAAAGTTCTAATCACCAAAGTTTAGGGTTAACAAAAACTTTTATTACAAATTTGAATATGAAGAAATGTTAGTTTTGCATTAATGTGTGATTGATTGAAAATGCCATTCTTGATTGTTACAAATGATGAGAAAAGGTTTAAAGATGAATACCACATCATCTAGGCCATTTACAAACAAAATCAAAATCAAAAGAAATAAAAAATGAATTAAATAACCAAATGGTCATTTTGGCCAAAGTTAACCACTAGGCCAATTTAGGTGTTCCTAGAAGAGAAATTTTAACAGAAACATTTCCACTTATTTTCACCCCTTGCTAGACCAAGTAAAAGTGTATCAAGGCCCACTTTACAAACTTACAAAAAAAAATTCCAAATCAATTTAATGGATAGTTGAAAATTGAATCTAGTTCATATGGTAAGATCCCAGTTTTTCAAAAACCCATCAAACCAATTCTACTTGACCTCTCCAAGCCAACATAGATACTCAAGCTTAAGATCAAATCACTCAAAAAGTTTCATTCAAAAATTACAAATATATTTTCTTTCGGCCATTACAACAATCACCATCAAGACACTAATCTAACTACTGCCTAACTTCACTGTTTAAATAGTAATTGTCGTGGTGGTGTCACGGCAGATGCCATGGATAGGCTAAAGGTGGGGCCAATATGCACTAGAGGAATCCAGGGAGGGATAGTGTGGTGATTCCACACACAGATGCTTTGTATTCTCCAAGTTTACAGATGCTCCTTTAGCTATATTGGGGAGAGGAGGAACAAGAAGCTCTCTTACTCTCACCACTACTTCTACTCAATGAATAGCCAAATCGCCAGCCCTCCAGCCCCTTCTACAGAGGTCCTATCGCTCCTTATAAAGGGGAGGCTAGGTTGCCAATTAGGGCATACGTGGAGGCATATTCCTAGGAATATGCCTCTCCCAAAATAGCAAACTGACCGGGTCTCCTTTTCCCTTCGTAAGCCATGCAGAGGCTATGTAACCCTCTGCGGCGCCAACGTCAGCTGACATAATCTACGTCACCTTTGTCGGCCACGCCCTGCTGGTCCCTCCCTCTGTCCTCTTTGCTCACGCTCCAGCATACAGAGACCACCTTTTGACCAGCGGGATACCTTCCTTCTCTTGCAAGCCTAGTATAACCCGCCTCAGGCTTGGTTAATCCGGCCTCGTGGGTACCTGCAGACAAGTTACAAAGAGCTTTCCGATGTATGATATACGTCGGCCGGGACATGGTTAAGCGGTCATCCTCCAGGTCGGGTTACTCCGTAAGTCGGCATGCCTTAAGGTGACCCGGCCAGCTTTCGCTTTGACCTTGCCATACCTCGGCTAACTCGGCCTCTATACCTCGGCGTGACCCTACCTAGGGGTATCCCCCCAACATTAGTCCCCGAAGCTGGTGCGGTCTTAGCAACTCCAACTGCTAAGGCCACGGCTGGTTAATTCTACCAAGCTTTTTGCTCCCCTTTCTGAGTTACCTTGTACTTCGGATCCCATGGCCTAGCTTTCCCTTGACACATTCCGAGTTATCACTCGCTGGTTGGGTTACTCTTCAGTTTTCCGGGTTATCCTTCCTTCTCTCATACACTTCCCCATGTCCTACGTGGAGGGTTATCATCATCTTGCCTCATTTTAAGGGCCTGCGCCAGTTACTGCACTTATTGTCAGGGATTACTGCTGCAAACGTCACGTCGCGGCTGCCTCCTCGTTAGCCGCATCACCACGTCACATCGTGGGATCCCCTGTTCCCTGCGGCCCTTCCTGTGGCTCGCTTCTGATTGGCTGACCCGGCAGATACACGGCCACACTGTGTGGTTTCGATACACAGCGTGATCCCACTATCTTTTGCAAGGGCGTGGTTAAATAGGGGAGGGGGCACGCCCCTTGGCTGTTTTCCCCTTCTCGCGCCTCTCTGCCTATCTACTCCTTCTTCTTCCTTGCAACAGCGCCGCCGTCACCGCTTCTGCTTAGCGCTGCCACCGCCGCGCCTCGCTTCTTCGCATTATCCTTGCTGCCGCTCCCGCGCCGCTTTACCGCCCGGGGTCGCGCCAATCCAAACCACTTCCCCCACCTCTAATCGTGTCGGTGAGGACAGCGATTTGGAGATGACAAAGGAGGAGCTTACCATCATCGAGGAAGAGGAGATGGAGGAGGAAAACAAGGTGCAGGAGCACGGTGCCTGGGCCAGCTCGTGGGTGTGCCAAGATGATCTCGATTGGCTTTACCGCACCCGTCGCATCCCCGAAGGCGTAATCTTCCGCCTCGCTTCCGAAGAAATTTCTCCCTCACCCAATTCGGGTGAGTTCGTCATCTTCCTCTCCCACTTCTAGCGTGGCTTCGGCCTGCCAGTCAGTGATTTTTTCCATGGTATTATCAATGCCTACGAGCTCCAACCTCATCATCTTCTGGCGAACACCATTACTTCCCTTTCCTCCGTCGCATCTACCATAGAAGGATATCTCGGCTTGTGGCCCACTAAGGATCTTTGGATCTGATTCTTCGGTCTAAAGAAGAATGTCATTCCGGATAAGACAGCTACCCCTACCAACAAGTTGCTCACCCAGTGCGGTGCCACTTCCATCTCTCTGCGCAAGAGTTCCATTTTTCCCCGAGTTACAGGCCTCGAGTCTTGCAAGGGCTGGGCCTGGACCATCTTTTACGTGAGGAACAGCACAGATGAAGATCTGATCCGGCTGCGCCCCTTCACGATGGGCCCTCGTAATCCGGCTCCATTGGACCGGATTCCCAAGAAGCCAACTGCCTTGGCGAATCAGGTTAATAAGTGATTCAAGGAACTGAAGGAGCTGAAGCTACGCAACGAGGATGTGATGATCACGTTTGTCCACAACCGGATTTCCCCCCTGCAGAAGCGCACACACAAGCTCTGCCATATGAGCAGGCATCATGACCCCAACCGGACCTCCTCCTTCGAGCTGAACAACACCGAGATCTTTCGCCGAGTTAAGGCTATCTTCTCGACCGACAAAGACTTCAACTCGGATTGGGAGTGGGGGTTGGAGCACTACTGCCGGGACAAGCCTCCTCCTGCGGTAAACTTTGTTACCCAATCCTTGTCCGAGTTACACCCTATGTCGAAACGTGCTACTTATCTGATCCCCTTGCATTTTGCTTTTAGTTGTTTCTCCAGCAGACCATCAAAGATGGCACCGAGCCTTCCCTCAAATGGGGGAAGGATCGGCTTGTCTCAGACGAGGAGGAGCCGGATCAGGAGTTGTTCTTGCCTGCCTCGGACAGACCCAAGCGAACCTCTAGTAACTTCTTTTCCTTAAGGGATTGGCCTGACGATGAGGAGGATTCCGATATTGAGATGTTGGAGGTATATGACCCGGTGCCCATTCCTTTCGCATTTCCGGCTTCAGCTAATCTGGCTAGGCAGATCCACGAGGATCCCCCTCTTGCTATGGGTGAGCCGGTTCCGGCCGCGTCTAAGAAACGGGCCGCCACTTCGGTTGCTTCTTCCGAGCCTCCCCAAGCAACCAAAAAGCGGAAGAAGTCCGCTGACAAGGCCGCCAGCAAGCCTCCGACTAAGGCCATAGTTCGGAGAGCTCGAAAGCCCAGGGAGCCTCTGACTTCTGACGAGTGAGTTTTTTTTCCTTGTCCAATTTTCTGCTTCATGCTTGTTTGTCTCCATGCCTGTCTTTCTGTTATAACTTATTATTGGTTGTTTGATTCGGTAGTGCTTCCATGGAGGTTCCCTAGAGCGGCTCCAGCATTGCTTTGTCTTTCCGGCGCACCCCATCTCCCCCTCGCGACGATGACACGCGCCCGCTGAGCCCAGTTCAGAAGGGTTCGGCGGCTGCTCCGGATCTTAGCCCACCTCGTCCAGAGGAGGGCAACCTCGGTGCAGGGGGAAGTGGTGCGGCCGAGGGCACGCTCATGCCAGATTCTTCCAGCCTTTCATCAGCTCAGCCGCAACCCGTTGTTTCCGAGGTACCAGCAGTAGTAGCAGCACCAACGCCAACACAAGCAACAGCACCAGCACCAGCACCAGTACCACCTGCAACACCAGCAGCATCAGTAGCAGCACAAGCACCAACACAAACTCCTCCTGTCTCGTCCGAGTCTTGCAAGACTCGACGAGAAGACCCAACTAGCACTAAGGCTGCGCCCAAGTCCAAATCCACAGCTCAAGTCTTATCCTCCCAAAAGTAGCCCAAAGCCGGCAGTCAGGCCAAGAAAGGTTCTGGTGCCACCAAGGCATCATCCATCGAGGCTGGACAGCGTACCCTTGCGTCCATGCTGCCGAAGGGAAATGCCTCCTCCGGGTCAGCTAGCAGCAAGCAACTTGCGCTGCATACCAGCCTTGCTGCCACCCTAGTTGCGAGGAGAGAGGCCCACGCCAAAGGCTTGGTTGCGCCCCACATGCTTAGCGGAGAGAGCTATCCTCCGGCTTTGATTGAGTATGTCAATAATTGGAACAAAGCGGAGTTCGTCAATCCAAACGATGATCTCCCGAAGAAGTTTGGGCCCACCGAGTTCAGCGCACAGATGAACACGGCAGCCAAGGCTATTAACATTGCTGGCCGGATGATGGAGGTACGCTACTTTGTCTTTTCCTTAATATGCACAAGTGCTAGAGATATATCCATTAGTCCCCGAGCCTCCGGGGGAGTAACTTGTTACTCGGCCGGATGCTCCTTAGAGAACTAGCGTAGATCCTTAGTAGCTTAGAATATGCACACACCCAGAGCCGGGTTAAGTTCCACTTGGCCCGGATTTTGTACACGTTGAATATGCACACACCTAGAGTCGGGTTAAGTTCCACTTGGCCTGAATTCTATACACTTCAAATATGCACACACCTAGAGCCGGGCTAAGTTCCACTTGGCCCGGATTTTGTACACTTCGAATATGCACACACCTAGAGCCGGGTTAAGTTCCACTTGGACCAGATTCTGTACACTTCGAATATGCACACACTTAGAGCCGGGTTAAGTTCCACTTGGCCCGGATTTTGTACACTTCGAATATCCATATAGCTGAGCCAACCTTGCTCTTTTCAGATCACTACCAATCATCGGACTGCTGAGTTTCAACACCTCATGGACTCACACAAGGTGTTGCGCTCAAAACATGCTGCACTTCTCGCTGAGTGCGAGAAAAAGGGTAAGCTTTATCTTTGACTTTTTCCCCCGTCATTCTTTGCATTTTCCCACCGAACTAATCTGTCATTTGGATTTCACAACCGAAGTGGAGGCCAAAAATACAATCATGAGAAAAAATTTGGACGAGATAAAAGGTAATTCACTTTGGTTAACCCTTTTCTGTGCTCTTTTTCCTTTCTCCTTGACTCGGCAAATATTTCTACCTTGGCTCTGCCGGGTCAAGAAACCGTTGCAGCATCCCTTGAAGATAGTGTGCCCGTGCCTGATATGATGCTGCATTTTCTCGAACAAGCAGGGCAACATCAGGCCGAACTTAAGAAGAAGGAAGACGAGCTTGCCAAGATCTGAGCCAAGGATGATGAACTCGCCAAGCTCAAGGCTGAGATGAAAAAACTTAAAGAGCTCCACAAGGCTGAGATGGACAAGGCTGGCCAAGATTCACCGAAGAGCGAGAACGTCTTAGCCTCCAACTTGCAAAGGATCAAGAGTTGCTGAACGAGGCCGACGTTAAGCTTGAGTCGGCTAATGGCGAACTTGAGAAGCTCCGGAAGAGGCGTGCTGATTGCACCATAGAGTGACCCGGATCCACAGTCATATCTCCCGTAAGTTCTTTTCCTTCCGCCGACGTGTATTTCTTCGGGTTAAACTCCTTTACTCGTTTCACTTGTTTTGTTTTTAGGCAAGTTCCTAGAGGGCGATGTCATTGCGGTTACTGCCGTTGCCAAGTTCCACCGGCTGAGGGGTACCCCAACTGACCCTGGCTTTGAAACCATTCCTTATGACATGGAGGACCTGCTGGTCAGCCTATCCTCCCGAATCGAAATTGTGAACTATGGTTCAGGTATCCTGGATTCAGCCATTCGGATCTTCCGTGCACTTTGGCCTGGTGAGGATCCTCTGGAGGGATCCACTGCTTTGATCAACAGATTGATGGATTGTGAGACCTAGCTCGACCTCTGGAGGGAATCCGCCACACGTGTCGGAGCTGATATTGTCCTCCTCTCCTGGTATGAAAAGCTAGATTTGAAGGTTCTCGAGCGCCTGCGCACCGGGTCCAGGTGGTCAAATGATCTGGATTGGATTGCTCGGCGCAAGGCTTGTGCCCACAACCTTATCCAGTTTGCCCCTATCCATCAATGGAACGAAGGACCAAGCTTCCTCGGCATTGTTGACGACGAATACGCCGAAGATGGTTCTGGTGACGAGGAAGAGGACGAAGCCTTGAATCTCGAAGAGAATGAAGATGACGACGAGGCTGAAGCCGGAGCTCCACCCGCTGGCGCCGAGTTACCCCCTCCTGCTGCTGCTCCTTGAGCACCAAAAACACTTTGAAATTTATCAGATCCCCAGTATGCTGGGTGCAGATGTATGAAGCATACTGATTATATTTTGCTACTAAGTTGTTCACACCGGATTAACTTGGGCATAGTCCCCGAGTTTCATTTTCTTGTTTCTCCAATTTCATGGCTCGGCTCGCGTCTACCTTGATTCGGTTTTGTGACTTACGAGTTCGAGTTTCAAAAATTGACTTAACAATACTTGGAAACTTTAGGATTAGCTCAGAATAATCGAACATAGTAAAAGTAAAGTAAACATAGGGTTAGTCCGAATAAAAAATGTCGGCTCGTTTTTCGTGTGCTACACAATTCCAAACGTGTTCTCTTGTTTTCCATGAAGCCAATTCTTGTTGGATAGCAGCAAGTCGAAGAGCTGAGTTTTTGGTGCTCACACACTACTAGTCCGGCTTAGGCAGAAGGAACTTGAGCCAGCCGACATAAAAAATAAATAGTAAACACATAGAATGACAAATATTACTAAGGCAGTCCCCGCGTTACTACTCGAGGTGCCATGATTTCATTGATAAACTCATTGCCGGCATACGTACCGACATATGAGAGACTCGGATACACACACTTCTTTGTTAAGTGTAGAACGAATGAAGTAGGGCTACATTCCATGGATGCTTAGATTCCTCGCTAGACCTGTCCGCCTTGTTCTTCTCCTATGGTTGTGCATCAATGAGATAATAAGAGTCATTGTGCAATGCTTCGCTTACAATGAATGGCCCTTCACATGGGGGCGATAACTTATGCATGCCAGCAGTACGTTGTACCAGCCGGAGTACCATATCACCTTCCCGGAAGACTCGGGGGTTTACTTTCCGGCTATGATAGCGTCGGAGATTTTGCTGATATATCGCGGGTCTGGACAATGCCAATTCTCTCGCTTCTTCCAGCAGATCAACATCATCTTGCCAGGCTTCTCGCACTTCGGCTTCTATGTATTGGGTGACTCTAGGCGAATCATGCTCTATGTCGGCTGGTAATACAGCTACCGCCCCATATACCAGAAAAAATGGTGTATAGCCTGTTGATCGATTCGGAGTTGTTCTTAAACTCCACAGTACTGCTGGTAGTTCTTCTATCCAGCACCCCACTGACCTTTGCAGCGGCTCAATGAGCCGGGGTTTTATCCCGGATAATACTAATCCGTTGGATCTTTCCACTTGTCCGTTCGATGCGGGGTGGGCTACTGACGCAACGTCAAGCCGGATCGTCTTATCCCGGCAGAATCGTGCAAATGCTCCTTTAGCAAAATTGGTGCCGTTATCTGTTATGATACTGTGAGGATAGCCATATCTCAGAATGATATCTTTGAGGAATGACACCGCTATAGCTCCATCACATTTTCTTATTGGCTTTACTTCAATCCATTTTGTAAACTTGTCCACCATAACCAAGATATGGTCATGTTTACTTTTGCTGGCTTAAATGGCCCAACCATATCCAAACACCATACAGCAAATGGCCAGGTGATTGGTATGGTATTGAGCACCGACATTGGCATGTGTTTCTTGGTAGCATACCTTTGACAACCATTACATTTTCTTACTAGATCCTCTGCTTGTTCCAAGGCACTTGGCTAGTAAAATCCATGCCGGAAAGCTTTTGCCACTAAGGCTCTAGATGAGGTGTGATGCCCACATTCCCCTTGATGTATATCTCGGAGGATGTCAAGCCCTTCTCCCGGGTCAACACACCATTGCAGGACGTTCGTGACACTCCTCTTGTATAGCTCGGCATTGATGATCGTGTATGCCTTTGCCCTCCTTTGAATTTGCCTTGAAAGCACTTTTTCATTGGGCTAAGTTCCATCCTTCAGGAACTGGAAAATTGGCAGTGTCCAAGCTAGTATAGCTCGCACCAGAAACACATCCCCGTCAATTTCCATTTGATCTGCCGACATAACCTCTGCCGGGTCACGCTGTGCAGTCCCCGGGTTCTGTGAAGCAGTCCCTGGGTTTCCTGAACCACTCCCCACATCAATGTCCATGGGCACAACTTCCGACTCCGGATTTGCCGGGATATAGACTGACTCGGATTCTGGGGATGGCTTGCTAGATGGCTTTCTGAGATGCTCTAGTGCTACACCCGGTGGGATCGCTTGTCGGGTTGATCCGAGCTTCGACAGTACGTCGGCAGCCTCATTTTCCAGCCGAGGTACATGGTGAAACTCGAATCCCTCGAAGTATCCTGATATCTTGTACACATGAAATCTGTACAATGCCATGTTTGCATCCAAAGCATCCCATTGCCCTGAGACTTGCTGAACTACCAGATCTGAGTCACCGAAGCACTGGATCCGACGTATTCCAATTTCTTTTGCCACTTTGAGTCCATGCACATGTGCTTCATATTCGGCAACATTGTTTGATGCTGTGAAGTGCATCCGCAACACATACTTCAGCTGGTCTTTCTTGGGAGAGGTAGGCACAACTCCGGCGCCTAACCTGGTTTTCGTTTTTGATCCGTCAAAATGCATTCTCCAGTAACTCGGATCTGGCAACAGTGGATCATATTGCATCTCGGCCCAATCTACCAAAAAGTCAACCACAGCCTGAGACTTTATTGCATCTCTCCTGTCGAATTGTGGAGCATATGGGGCTAGCTGAATTGCCCATTTTGCAATCTGGCCGCTTGCATCCTTGTTGCTCATTATTTTAGATATGGGGGCTTCACATATCACTTTGATTGGGTGCTCTTAAAAATAGTGCTTCAGCTTCTTACCTGCCATATACACACCATATGCCATCTTCTGATAGTGAGGATAGTTTTGTTTTGACGCTGATAATACCTCACTCAGGTAATAAACTAGCCTTTGCACCGACTTACCCTCTTCATCGCGCTCTACCAATATTACTGCACTTACAACTCGGTTGGTTGCGGCTATGTAGAGCAACATTGGCTCTTTTGATTGTGGAGAGGCTAACACTGGTGCAGTGGCAAACATCTTATTTAACTCGATGAAGGCTTCATTGGCCTGCGACATCCATATGAACTTGTCTGACTTTTTCATTAGCTGATAGAGAGGCAATGCCTTTTCTCCCAACCGATATACAAACCAACTTAAGGATGCCAAGCAACCAGTGAACTTCTAGACATCGTTAAGGAACTTCGGCAATTCCATTTGCTCTATGGCTTGGATTTTAGTTGGGTTAGCTTCGATACCTTGGCTGGAGAGAAGAAATCTGAGTAATTTTACAGCCAGGACACCGAAGGTACACTTCTCCGGGTTAAGCTTCATTCGGAACCTCCTTAGGTTCGCGAATGTTTGCCGGATATCATCAAGGAGAGTTTTGCTTTCCTTGGTCTTTATAACCACATCATCAACATACACTTGCACATTTTGACCAATTTGGTCGTGTAAGCATTTCTGCATACATCTTTGGTACGTTGCCCCTGCATTACGTAAACCGAAAGGCATAGTGCGATAGCAATAAGCCCCGTACGGGGTGATAAACGCAGTCTTTATTTGATCATTCGGGTTCAGAGATATCTGGTGGAAACTAGAATATGCGTCTATGAATGACAACAATTCACACCCAGCAGTAGAATCTATGACCTGATCTATCCTTGGCAGTGGGAATGGATCTTTTGGGCACGCCTTATTCAGGTTCGTGTAATTGATGCACATACGCCAAACCACTGCCACATTCGGATCATCTTTCTTCTTTTCCACAAGTACCGGATTAGATAGCCAATCCGGGTAAAGCACTTCCATGATTAACCCGGCTCTGAGGAGCCGAGCTATCTCATCCCCAATGAATTTTCTCCTATCTTCGGCGAAGCGGCGGAGAGGTTGCTTCACCAGCTTTGCTCCGGGTCTCACATTCAAAGAGTGCTCGGCCAATTCCCTCGGAACTCCTTGCAAGTCCCGTGTGGACCAAATGAAGATATCCCGATTCTCATGGAGGAAATTGACGAGATCGCTTTCCTATTTCTTAGTTAACCCGACACCAATTGTTACGGTGCGCTCTGGGAACAGATCATCAACATGCACTTTCTTTGTATCCTTTGTTGCTTGGAATGAAACACTTCCATGCGGGTTACTCAGCGCCGACATGTATTGCTGCACGGACTGAGCCAATGCCGCTACTTCCTCGATCTTTATTTTTTCTTGTGCAATCACGAGTGATTCGACCAGGTTAGACCCGGCTGACGCACACTCAATGGAACGTCGGAAATCCCCAGCTATGGTAATTACTCGATTTGGCCCAGGCAACTTCATATTCAGGTAGCTGATGTGAGTACTTTCCATGAATTTGTTCAAGGCTGGCCTGCCGAATAACGCGTGATATGCACTTTCCAAGTTCACAACCTCAAACTCCAAATTCTCAGTTCGGCAGTTATCTCTGGTGCCGAATAACACGTCAACCCGGACTTTGCCAATGAGTTCACAGTAGATACCTGGCACGATGCCATGGAAAGTTGTCCTTGTAGCTTGGAGCATGTTCTCCGAGATACCCAACTTGTGCATTGTATCCACGCACATGATATTGCTGCTACCATTGTCAATCAGCACCTTGGAGAACCTCACATTGATATTTGGCCCGATGAACGTTGGGTCCAGCACTAATGCATACGAACCAGGACTCAGCATGAGCCTGGGATGATCCTTGATACTTCAGGTAATTTCCTGATCAGACCAAGGCATATACCTCGTCACTACCGGCATAACCGCATTCACCTCCATATGTCGGCGTTGCAAGCTCTTTCTATCTGTTTCCTTCGTGGTAAACACATAGTAACTCTGGTGATGCTCCCTGTATTCATTTCTCCCCTCATTGCCAGGGTACCTTTGATCTGGCTGATGCTGATTTTCCACCTGATGTACTGCATCCCTTCTCTCGTGGTTCTCATACCTCGGCGGAGGTGGTGGCAATATTAGCTGTTGCGTATTTGCCCCGGAGAGTAGTTGCTGCCAAGGTTGATCGTTCCGAGGTGCCTGAGCATTCCCCGAGCCACTTTGCTCTATCTTCCTCATCCACTCACACTGCTGAGTTGTATGACCTGCTGGGTTACTCGGATTTGGCATGTGAAATTTGCACGGCTGATCCAGCATTAACTCATACGTATACCTCGGTCGGTCTTTATTTTCTTGCCACTGTCTTTTTTGCTCCGACGTCCAAGTTTTCTTGCCATCATTTCTTGGAGTCCACTATTGCCCTCCAGTTTTCTGACGCTGATTACTCCCTGCTCCGGGTTGATCTTGGTTTACAGCAGCAACTTGTCGCAAACTGTACCTGTAATCCGGTCTATCATCTCTTCTCTTACTCCGGTAGTCATTTCGCCGGGATGATCCGGCTCTGTCTTGCTGGTAGTACTCCTCATTTGACTTGTTTGACACAAGCCGGGGTTGAGTCGGATCACCTAAAGTATACGAATCAGCAATCCGGATTGTTTCTGCCAGCGTAGTTGGCATATCCCTTTGTAACCTTTGCCACAACATGCTTGCGTATCTACACCCCTGTGCAAACCAAGTTATGGCATGTGACTCAATCACGCCTTCACATGAGTTTCGCACATTGTACCAGCGAGTTAGGAACTCCCGGTCTGTCTAATTTGGTCTCTGCTTGCACATTGCTAGGGTCTGTGGCCTATTCGGCCTCTGATATGTGCTCGAGAAGTTACTGACGAACATTTCCTCAAAATCCAGCCAGCAGTTGATACTACCGGGTGGTAAATTGTTTAGCCATACCCTCGCTGGCCCCTCCAACATCTGAGGTACGTATCTCACTGCCCATCTCAAATTGCCTGAAGCAATTTTTACTGTTGTTGCGTAGTTAATCAACCAATCATCCGGCTTAGTGCTGCCATCATATGTTTTTGTGCCTCTGGGTAACTGGAAGTTAGGTACCGGAGGCTCTTTCATGATCCGGGGGCCAAAACATGATGGACTCGGAGGACCTTGCCCCTCAATTTGTTCCAATCTATAGAGCCGATCCAGCTTTAGCCTGGCGTCATCCGGTAGCGAGTTCCTGGTTCCCAACCTTGACCCTATCACATGATGATCCGCCCTATGGTATCCTGCATTTGCCATTTACGAATCACCGTCATTGTATCTGTCTTACTCTCGTTGATCATATTTCTGTCGCATACCTTGGCCGGCACTTTGCTCTTTCCTAGGTATACCCTGTTGTTGTTGTTGCCGAGGTAGGTTTTGCCCTACACCCGCCGAGTTACGCTGTCTAGCGTTGCTGTTTTCAGCGTTTCTCTGACCGGCATTGCCTTGGTCGCGGTTACCTCGGTCAGCTTCACCTCTGCTGACACTTTGTCGATCCTCATTACCTTGCACTGCCTTTCCTTTCCCTTCCCTTGCCGGGTCATACGGGACTATATGTTTGTTTCTCCTTGGCGAGGTTACCACTTCCTCTCTTCTAGGGCCATCATGCGAGGATGATGCAGCCCAGCAGATTTCTCCGGGTTACCCACTGCCGAATAAGCAACCTTGGAAGCCCCAACTCTTGCCGGGTTAGCCCTGAGCAATTCCTCATTCTGTCTGTTAGCGATTCGAACTAACTCGTTGACCCTCTCCTGCTATCTTTGCCGGGCTTCACCCGTCAAACCTTCTAATTCGGATGCAGCCGCATCCGCTACTTTAAGGTTCTTTGCCGGGGTGCTGTACTTCGGCAGCCCCATGGACAAAAGGTTCTCTGATTCCTCAACTCTAGTCTCACCCTCTTTGTTCATTTCACTGATGAGGTTTCTGCCTTTTACTTTTACAGCATCTACCTTATTTGCTCTTCCGTACTCGCGCAGCGTCATGTTCAACGACTGCTGAGCCGCGGCTATCTTTTTCACACCCTCTTGTATTTTCTGCCTAGTTTCCTCTAACTTGGCTTGTGCCTGAGCCGGATCTACCACAGGTGCTATGGGGCTTTGATGGTGCCTGGTTGACGTGGGAGCTTCTTCTTGTTCTTCAGTCCCCGGCAACGGCGCTAGAAAAGTGCTTGATGGCTCAGTGTTGATGTAGAGCTCGTTGGGAACCCCAAGAGGAAGGTATGATGAGCACAGCAACAAGTTTCCCTCAGTTATGAAACCAAGTTTTAATCGAACCAGTAGGAGCAAGGAAACACCTCAAAGGTGTTGCTAGCTGAGCCTTGGCAGGACGCACTACCGGTGCTAGTAGTAACGTGGAGACCTGCACAACACAACCACAGAACTCTGTCCCCAACTTGCGATGAGGTTGTCAATCTCACCGTGTTTTGCTGAAAAGAAGGATTAAACGTATCGAATGGAAGGAAGTAATAGTTTGCAGAAAGTAAACACAAAGCAGTAAACAGTTTGTAGATTGTATGTAAAAGAAAAGGACCAGGATCCATAGTTCACTAGAGGTGGCTCTCCTTAAGATAGATAACATGCTAGGTGAACAAATTACAGCGGGGTAATTGACAAACATCGAGAAAGCAATACATGCATATACTAATAATCTTGACTCCTTTGAGATTCGATTGGGCATTATAACATTATACATAGACCACCATCCAACTGCATCTATGACTAATAATCCACCTTCAGGTTATCATCTGAACCCCCTCCAGTATTTACTTGCACGCAACAGATTATTGCTTTACGAATTGCGTGAAAAGTAAACAATACGATTGTTCTATGAACAAAGGATTGTTGTTTTCTCCCTAGTAGCAATAGCACATCTAGTACCTTAGAGATTTCTGTCACTTCCCCAGATTACTAGAGGCATGAACCCACTATCGAGCATAAATACTAACTCTTGGAGTTGCTAGCATCTACTTGGCCAAGCTAGCTACTAACAACGGAAAGCATGCAAGATCACAAATAACAAAGACATGATAGAATCAATAATCAACCTGAAATAGCATCTCAATATCCATCGGATCCCCACAAACACAACATGCAGAATTACAAATAGATGATCTTGATCATGAACGGAGCTGAGAAGATCTAGACATGAAAGCACAAAGGAGGAGAACCAGCCATCTAGCTACTACATGGATCTGTAGTCCAAGGATGAACTACTCACGCATCACACCGGAGGCTTGCATGGTGATGAAGAAGGCCTCCAAGGTGAATTCCCCTCTCCGGTAGGGTGCCGGGAAGAGCTTTAGATCCCTCCCGATCTAGGGATGGAGACGACGGCGGCTACAGACTCTTTCATGGATTTTTGATCGGGTCCTTAGGGTTTTCATCCCGAGGGCATCTTATAGGCGGAAGGAGAGGCCGAGGGGGAGCCTGGGCTGGCCACACCACCCCCTGGCGCGGCCAGGCCTAGCCTGTGCGGCCAGGTGGTGTGGTGGACCCTTGGCTCCTCTCTGTCTCGTATTCTGGCTTATGATGACTTCCGGAAAAATAGGCACTTTGGCTTTGTACCGTCCAATTCCGAGAATATTCATTTTCTGACTTTCCTGGAACCAAAAACAGCAGAAAATAGGCAGCTGGCACTGTGGCTCTTGTTAATAGGTTAGTCCAAGAAATCATATGAAAAGTACTCCAAAGTGTGGACAAAACACAAGAAAGTGGATAAAACCAAGCATGGAACATGAAAAATTATAGATACATTTGCAATGTATCAACATCCCCAAGCTTAACTCCTGCTCGTCCTCAAGTAGGTAAGTGATAAAAAGAAAGAATAATTTTTGAGGTGATATGCACCATCAAAGACTTGATCAAAGTATTTGTAAAACATTCAAAGCTGGGATCATAGTACTTCAATCATAACATGAAAGACTAAGTTCTAGCAATAAGACAAAGAAACTACACTACAAGAAATCTGCTCACTAGTGACCTTTTAATAACGACCATGGATTTTTTGGTCATAGATCAATGACCATTCTGAACTAGTTGGTCATAGGGAATTTGGGAGGGTCCAAACCTTGAAAAATAATGACCAATTTTGTCAAAAAAGGTCATAGTGTTCTAACACGAAATGGTCATAGATGGATATGACTGGTCTAAAGCCAGTTATCTGGGAGACTACGACCAATTTATATGGTCATATCATAAAATAAAAATATATTCTAAAATATAAAGAGGGTGACTAGACCGCCACCTAAGCAGTTTGTCTATGTGTCATGTGACATGTCCATTTCTGTGGGGTCTACAAGTGTATTTGGTATTTTATTATACTATCACTAAATAGTGGGGTCTACCTGTCATTTTGATATACCATGCAGTGCCTTAGAAATTAAGGAAAAAAATTAGGTGGCCAAGGGCATCAAACCCATGACCTCCTCCTACCTATCAAGGAACGAGACCACTACACTGACACTTCATTCACGTTAACTAACAACGTATGATTTTTTTGTATATGGCGAACCGACTTGGAAATTAAGGAAAAAAATTGGGCGTGCAGGGGCTTCGAACCCACGACCTCCTCCTACCACTCAGGGAACAAGACCACTACACTAACACTTCATTGACGTTAACTAACAACGCATGATATTTTTGTATATGGCGAACCGACTTGGAAATTAAGGAAAAAAACTTGGCGGGCAGGGGCTTCGAACCCACGACCTCCTCCTACCACTCAGGGAACAAGACCACTACACTAACAGCACGTTGATGACAATAAACATCGCATGATAATTTTTTATATAGCGAACCGACTAGAAATTAAGGCAAAAAAGGGGAGCCAAGGGGGTCGAACCCACGACCACTACCTCCCGGTAAGGGAACCAAGCCAATGGACTAACGAAGTGTTTGCGTAAATATCCCATGTGAAACCGTGTTGTATATTCCTAGACAGTGTTGGGCCTGGACCTGGGCCTCGGCGGAAATGGCCTCCTCTTTTTTTCTCCTAAATAATTTGCCCTACCGGCTGGGCCAGCCCAATAATTATTTGTAGGTCGATTTTACTTAAAATCTATGGGCTTCTTGTAAAGTTTTAGCCCACCTAAGTGGAGGGATTTTTTCCCAAAAAGTCTAAAAACTTAATTTTTCTATAATTTTTCATATGACTTCGGATTGAAATGATATAAAAATCAATTTAGTTTATCTTTAGGAGGTGCATAACTTTCTTGTCATATAAAATTATACAATGTCAAGGATTTATATTTTTTAAATGTTTTTAATTAGTTATGCCAATTTCCAGACACGGTCAAAACAACGGGAGTGACTCGTATAGGTTTTGATCCTCGATGAACTTGCATTAGATCTCTGATAAAATAGCATATTGTGAA